>JAVJGJ010000001.1:30302230-30315156 GCA_035590215.1 Microhierax caerulescens
CGCAGCCTCTGAAAACATATATAAACCTGTAATGGAGTACAATAAAGTTGACATCTTGCTTGCATCAAGCTGTGTCCTGTCTCTTCATTCGCCGCCACTCACCTGCAGGACATCACCCTGTCAAGAAGGGCACTGCCCTGCCTGCCCTAGGCCACACTCCCACCCCTGCAGTCTTCCCTGGCTTTTATAACTTTTCTTAGGCAAGTCCAGTCCCTTAGTACTTAATATTATCTCCTATACTGGCTCTGGCTGGTGGCAACACTTCTGAACAAAGGTGGTTTGTTTTTTTTTTCCTGAGAGAAAGGGAAAACTCTCCATTAATAGGCAAAAGTAAGTAACAATGAAACTGTCTTACAGCTGTGTAATAGCTTTACATACATAACTGAAAAAACTTTACCTTGGTTTATAATTTCGCTATTAAGAACTTGACACGCATAGTTAAAACAGAAGTCCCTCCTGCTCAGATGCAGTCTGTTATTATAGAGAGTACCAGTTAATTGAGAGGGTATACTAGGATGATGTATTTCAACAGTGTGATAAAATGGATATAATACCCAAGCAAACTGTTTAATGCTGCAGATGATAATAGTTACTGCAAATCTGAACAAACTAATCTGGAACTCCTTTATACTTCTGGTCTGTATAGTATTCTGTCACAGAGTTCCACAATTCCTGAGTATGTGAAGAAGTACTTGCTTTTGCATGTTCTGAAGCTGCTGTTTAATATTTCACTGAATACACTTTAACTCAAGTACTGCAGGAAATTACAAATGTTAAGAATCTATTCACTTATGCTAGATCACTCATTTTTTTATGCACCACTGTAATAACCTTCACCTACTACCTTTTTAAGAGTTCTACTATTTTAGTCTTTGCATGGAAATCCTACTATATCTCTCATCACACTTTTGCCTTTCTCCAGAACCTTTTTTTTTTTTTTTATTATTATTATTTTTTAAATTTACTTTATATTTTCCAAGATGTAATGCAGCTTATATGAGAGGTGTGAGTATATATGGATCTTACAATGATATAGTGGTGTTCTTTTTTTTGTCTACATTTCTTTCATAATAATTCCAAATTTTCAATAATGTAACAAGTGCTTTGTTGTAGAAGTGATGAATTAGGGATGTGAGGCAAGCTTCGTAGGGAGGTGTGTTTTACTAGAAAAATTGTTACAAATACAAAAAACAGATGAGCTTTGGGCTACACAACCCTTTATTGCTTGCTGCTGCACAACCAGGTTTATGAGCATTGCATCTACTACCTCAACTAGTAGTGACTGTTCAAGTGATATTTTCAGATAGTTTCCAGTAATTCCAAGTTTTCCCTTCTGAGTGATAATAGCTTATTTAGATCCCCCCATTTTGTATATGTGGCTTTCATACATTTTGGTACTGCAGCTCAGATTCTTTCAAGGTTTCCCACCATTCCATTCCTTTATTCTCTTGATATTTACATCTCTAAACAATTTGTGTATCCTATTGCCAAACTTAAAAAGAGTTTGTAGGGTGTACTATGGCCTTGGAAACCACAATTTTTAGAGAAGGTGAGGAGCTGTGAAAGTCAGGCTTGCAGATATATCACATTTTTCTGAAGTAATTTAGCCTGATATAAAAGATACGTTTATATTGTTGACTAGTTTCATGATAATATTGTTGAAATTCAACCATTAAAACATAAACCTGTAAAATCTTAAGATTTGGCAAAAATCTTGAGTTTCTTCTTGGTTTTGGATAGAAGATACTCAACTCATTATAACAGCAGCTGTAATAGCATAGTTTCTGTGATCTAATGGAAAAGTTACATCAATACAGAAACATGGGAAACAATGGAAAAGTTCATGTAAAAAATGTTCACAAATAGATAAAAACCCACACACTGAAGCTGTATTAATTTTAGTTCTTCATCGAAAGGGTGTGGTATTAATTCTGTTGAAATAAACATGCATTATATTACTTTGATATATTTCAGTGAATTAAAGTATTACTGTGACAGATGCTAGCAGTACCATAAACCACCTTTTAATGTTTATGTTAATATCTTCATAGCATTAAGGTAATCCAGTGATATTTTGCAGGTGTAAAATTAGTTTCTTTACTCACTCTTAAGAATAAATATAAAAATATAATAAACATAACTGCTGAATACATGTGTTGATTTTTCTACAACAACAATAATATTAGAGACATTATTAAGACAGTGCATTAATGCAGGAATACCATTTAAAATTAGTGATAGCCTCAGGAAATCAAATGTATTTCTTCTTCAGAAGCTATGGACTAGAACATAGTTTCTGCAAAGCAAATCAGGTGAAAATGTCCTTAGTTTACAGCATGCACTGCTTGTATTAGACCAAGACATACTTGTTAATAATCTTAGAAAAGCAACAAAAAACATAGTAATTAAAAAAAAAAAAAAGTTAATTTAAATGTAAACATGAATTATTTGGAGAAAGTTAATGGAAAGAATGCCAATTACCAAAGCAGTTGTGGGAACTATGGATTATTTGTACTGTGGTTTAAAGACAATATAAGACAGTGGTGTTACATGTGAATTTCAGCATTTCTTCTATCCAATAACATCTTCTGATAAGTTTTTCTTTCTCTTCTGATAAACTCTGCTTTGTTGTTCTCACTCCTTTCCACTCTCTCAGGACTATGGTGATGGAAACAACATAATGTTTTACTGTTTATTCCCTTCTAAGTTGTCATGGATCCTTGATGTCCAGTCAGTGGTAAAAAACACACAAAATTTTGGTGATAGATTATTATTCTGAGATTTGAATGCCAAATCCTCTTTTATGGAGGCATTGACAAACACTTGTAAGTTTTCCAGAATAAAACTGGGTCTGCACTGGAGTTACTTTTATGTCTTGGCACCTTTCCAAAGAGTCACCTGGTACAAAAGACACAATGAAGCTTAAGTTGTCTAAAATGTAGCCATAGAATCACAGAATCATAGAATCATTTAGGTCAGAAAACAGCTTCAAGGTCATCGAGTCCAACCATTAATGCAGCACGGCCAAGTCCACCGCTAAACTATGTTGCTATGTGCCACATCTACGTGTCTTTTAAATACCTTCATACCTTCATGGAAGGTGACTCAATCACTTCCCTGGGCAGCCTGTTTCAATGTTTCACAACCCTTTTGGTGAAGAAATGTTTCCTAGTACATAATCCAAACCTCCGCTGGCACAACTTGAGGTCATTTCCTCTTGTCCTATCACTTGTTACTTGGGAAAGGAGACTGACATCCACCTCACTACCAGCTCCTTTCAGGCAATTGCAGAGAGCAGTAAGATCTCCCCTGAGCCTCCTTTTCTCCAGTCTAGACCACAGTTCCAGCAGTTATTTTAATTTGCCTATACCTTATGGACTGCTATTAATTCAGAGGTTAATTGTCTTATATTGATTAATATTATTTTCAAATCCCATCTAATTTGTTAAAAATCGTAAATTAATTCAACAATACTATTATATTTAAAAATATTACTCTTACACTGTTGGAAATGATAGCATATTTTATTTATAACCAACAAAATACTGTAAAATAACATTTGATTTTGCTGGTTCTGCTTAAAAAAGTTATTGCGTATATTATAATTCAATTTCATTTGCACATCTTACTAGATCTTTGAATACAGTGGTAACAATTTCTTGTCAAAGGATTAAAAATCATCCCACTAAATATTTCCAATTTGTTATTGTCAGTATTTTCAAACTATCTACAGCATTTTTTCTTTCATAATCCTAATAAACAAAAATATACAATAATATGTTTTCTATTAAAAAATGTTATCTTTTTTTGATATACACATATTTGTGTGTGTAGAAGCCAAAAAGCATGCAGAGAAATTCCATTACAGAAGCAACCCCTGAAAAGAGATGACTGATGATACTAACTACTCATGTCTGTTCAGAATAATGCTAAAATGTGGAAGCTTTTGTTTTGTAACGTAACATATAAGTAGAACTGATCCTGAGCATATTTCCCCTAGAAATTGCTAATTAGTGCTCTCATTCTGAGTAATTGAAAGAACTATTGAATTTGTGCAATGCTTTACTAACCTCAAAGAAAATAATCATATTTCATAATCTGAGAAGGATTAAGCAGAGAAGTAATTTTAAGTTCATATTCTAATTACACATCATTACCTTCACTAGGCATGTTAGATTTGTGCAATTGCCTCATGTACTTTTCTAAAAGGGTGTTACTTCTTGTAGGTCTCAGACTATCAGGTAATCCTGATTATTAAAGTAGAGTGATTTTTAATGAATGAACAGATAGCAACTTCAGTCTTTTTTCCCCAAATCAATTTATGACTGTCATTTCATTTGCAACTTAGGTGCCAGAAGTGATGAGCTTTGCTCTGTAGTTCTCTCAACCTTGCTACTCACAAGATGATACTCTTATAGTATAAGCTGTATTAATGTATAATTCAAGAAAGCATGTGTTTGGCATGAACTTTTATCCTGGATTTCTAGTGTCTTCTTTCCAATATTTACACTCTTAGTGACAGTTTAGTACCTACTTACTTTGAGCTCCAAAGTCAGCAGGTTAAAGTCTTAAGTTGACATTTCAAGTCAGATGTTCTAGGATTGCAGTTACAACTGTAAAGAAAAAGTGATGATTTCCCCCTCCACATCAAGACTGAGAATGAAAACTGTGCTTGGAGGAGACCCTTTCCACTTTCACCTGTAAATTTTTGGAGGAGCTGGTGGGTTCATAACCATGGTTTTATTTTTTTTTTTTCTGCACTATTTCCCTCTATTCCCTTTGCAGAAATTGTTTTCTGAATTTTTGTTTTCTGATTATGTGCAGCACAGAAGAAGAGAAGACATCTATAAAATCAAACAAGATTGTCATGCCATTTAAAATCCTACTCTTGTCTTAGTAGTATCTTTATTGTATGAGATTCTTATTAACCATGAATTCCAGTTGTCATCTTCTAACCTGCTTGCTCAAAACTCAGGAATGTTTCCACTATTACTTACCAAGCAAAGAACTACAGTTATCCATTCTTGAGCATGAAATCACAGAAAGATTTAGAATTCAAGTAGCTCTGTAGAAGAGATATTGGTTTTGGTTGTTTTCCAATGAATTGATTTAGAATTGACTTCTCAGAAGCTGCTGAACAAACAAACCACTAAACAAATTGCAGCTATGAAACAGAGTTTTGAAATAAGCAGTGTCTGTATTAGAATAGAGAAGTTAAGATACAAGACCACATAATTCTCATTGCTTCACTATCATAAATCTAGTGTAAGTTTTAACATTGTTTGGTTTACTCCTTACTTACACTGGGCTGAATGAGAGAAAAATATAACCATTTTTTAGTACTTGTCATTAGAGAAAATTTTTGAAGAAAATATTTCATTTGTAATGGAATGTTAACAGTTTCTTGTACTGTGAACATTTAGATAAGTAAAAAGAATAATAATTTTGGGACTGTCATGGGTAAATTCATTGAGATTTTAGTGGGATGTTTATCATGTGGATCTATATGTACAGAGAAGTACTAAGTACAAAATAATCAGTATTTTCATCAGTCACTAATATGTCAAGAAAAACAAAACCCTGCACATACTAATGTCATGTATATTGGTAATATAATTAGGCTGGGTAACCCAGATAGAATACTTTTGGGGTCTGTATTCCAGAAAAGGTTATAAAATTTCAGACAGTCTAAAGAAAACAAATTAACTTGAAAATAGGAACATGGATAAAAATTTGTAGACATGTACAATTTAGACTAAAAAAAAAAACAAAAAGGGAAAAAACATTTTAAAATTGTGATGAAATGAAGTTCTAATTATACTAGGATCAGAAAAACATTCCAAGAAATTATTTATGCATCAGAATTAATCAATTAATAAAAGGAAACATTTGGCAATGTTAACAATGTTTTCAAAGAGCCTAGAGAGAATTTTTAAGCCTTTCATTAACAGATATTACCCACAAGTCTTCATCAACAGATATTACCCACAGATTTTCGTTGTTTTATTCCTTCTCATCCAACCACTCATCATTTGGTCTGCTGTTAAGAGTCAGAAAGAAGTCCATTCTAGGAACTGTTCAGTTGAGATTTAAGGTTCTTAAACAATTTGGATTTTTATTACTAGGTAACCTTATTCTTTTGTACTCTGCTTACACAGGATCAGAGCTGAGAGCTACAAGGTTAAGAAGCTATAGTGAGTATAGAGTCTTCTCACTGTTAGAACTGCACCTATGTTTTAAAAGAACCTAAGAATCTGCTTCTGATTCAAAATGAAAAAAGGCATATTTTAAAATTGCTGAACCTTTGTGAACAAAAATACCTTTCTCCACAAAACTCAAAAATTGTTTTGTTTTGGTTTTTTTTATGACCAGCATCCAGAAGTATTATTTTGCAAATGCAAATTAAAAAAAAAAAGATGACAAGGCTGAATGCACCTGAACGTATCATAGAATCAAATATCAAGGACTGGTCTTAAACCAATAGGCAGTTTTGTTGATGAAAATAAATATCTAGTGGCAAAACACATGATTTAAATCTCAAAATCAATTAATTCAAGGCTTGTTCTAAAAGTATTAATATAATTAAACGGTGCTGTAAGAGAAGCCTCACATTTTATTCTGAGAAGACACTTAAAACTGTCTTCTCAGCATCAGGAGATGTTAAATGATCTGAAATGGCTGCCAAAAGCAAAATATCAAAAGCCTGTTACTGTAAAAGAAAAAAAAAAGTCTGAATCTGTCTTCCATCTTTTTAGCTCTGTAGCATACAGGCAGTTACCTCCTTATTTCTAGACTCATTAAATCTGATTTTGCCTTCCCTAAATTCCAAAAAAGTCTTGATGTTTTAATCAAAACCAGAGTATTTTAAAAATACAACCTTCATTTATTACAATCTGCTTCATCAGAACAGAGCACAGAATATTGATGAGGCATGCCAGTCAGAATCCCCAAGTGAAAATTGACACATTCAACTTCAGAACTGCTATATTTTTATTTACTTACTGATCTTTCCATCATATTTACATTAAGGTAATAGAAGAAAAAAAAATCAGATTTCTGATATAAACAGAAATTTAAAAACACTGAGAATCAGCCTTTCTGGAGGTTGGATAATTCTTCTCCTGGTTCAAATCAATATCTTTTTGCTGCAAGGCACAATGTAGTTTTTTAAAGTGTTTTTTGGAAACACTAGGAAAATATTAGGATAACATAATAACTTTTCATTCACAATATAAGATATTTTATTCCATATAACAAACATGAATTACCAGATAATGGCACTCAAGTACAAAAATTTTAAGATGAGATGTTACTGTACAACTGCTGTTAAAAAAAAAAACCCAACCAACCAAACATGAATTTAAGTCACTGTTCTTTCATTGTATTTTGTACCAAGAATACATTCAACCAATGTCTCTGCTCATTCTCAAAATGTGGGAAAAATACTTTGGGGGTTGTGGTGGTGGATGGAATTAGAGAAAACTGGGACCTAATAGAAGTGTAGTATTACAGGAAGCTTTAAGAGTAAAAAAATCAGTGTTCACAAAGTTAGGTCAATCTGACTCACTCTAAAGTTGTTCTGAATGAGGGGACTTCTAACCAAGGGAGTCAGCCTTGGGGAGGATGAGAAACACAGAACAGACAGTGAAAAGAACACCATTGTCTAGAGAGAAAGAAGCCTCCAAGTGAGGAAACAGGCTGATAAGAGGAGACAGGCTGATAAGGTGTTGCAATGCACTGACATATCAGAAAATCAGTTGAAAATAGGACAAAGATAATTGTGGTAGTGGGAGATCATGATTCGCAATTAAAATATTGCCCCCATAAGAAGGCAAAACCCTGCTTGAGGAGCATGAGTAGTTAGAGAACTTCAGTAGTGTTGTCTCAGGATGTGTAATAATTCACATTAGAAGCAAGAAACTTGTAATCAATCCCATGTATGGAGAATGGATATGCAATGTAGTATGAAGTATAAAAAGTGAACAAATGAGGGCAGAAGTTAGGGCAGACTCCATCATAACTTCTGGGATCAGTCGACGGGCTGAACCTGTCTTGTCCTCCATAGGGATGCATATGGGGTAAGAACTTTTTCTATGATTAACTTATGCTAGCTGCTATTAGATCAGTTGTTTAAAGCTTGCTTGCATTCAGTGTATTTATCCCCATCAGTCTTTGGACCTTAATTTGTCATGATTTTATATTAATAAAGAGTGTTATTTCATAAACTGTTAGTGTTTGCCTTTTGTGGACACTAGCAGTTGCCAGCAGCAGATTACATATTGGAATAAAGTAGGAAGACCCTCTGAGGGGTCCCCCTTATGTTGTTGACTGTTTCCCTGAACAAGTCAGTCAAATCACCCTCCACTCCAGCAGGACTGTTCAGTGAAGGCTCCTGATAACAGGACGCTGACAGACCGGTTGGGCACAAGGATCTCAGCTTTCCTGGGACACTAATAGACAGATCAAACACTAGGGGTCAAGAAAATCTCTCCCCCACCCCCTGCCTTTCATGTGACATTCAATAATACTAATAAAAAAAAAAATTACTTGATGCTATTAAGGAAAAGTTAGACCTGCATATTTTGTCTGCCATATCAAACATTCGTGGCTGTTACAAAGCATGCTGATAAGCTGATAAGCAAAACAGGGCACATCGTTCTTTATACAAGATTAAAAAAACAATGGCAGCTTACTTGCCTGTAAAAGTTACAAGAAAGATAAGGCTGCTATGAGCACTAGATCAGTCCTCTTGGTGAAATACATGGAAGACCTTTCCATAAGAAGAACATCTATCTATACAAGTATTTGGGATAGGAGAGTTATGATAATATTCTATAAAATAAAGTTTGGAATATAGAAGGTGAGTAAGATTCAGTTTGTTCTTCCATTACAAGAAGTGAGTGTAGTTGGTTTTATTAAATTACTTTGGGGGATAAACATGTGCCTTTACTAAAAGCAGAATTTGGTCTCTACATTTTGATCCAAAGTCATTTGATGATCCAGAGTAGCTTTGAATTTGGCTGTAATCAGTTACGTTTTCTCTTTTTTTCTTTTTCTTTTTTTTTTTCCCTTTCTTTTCCTTTTGAAAATTCAGTCCATTTGTGAGTCAAGGAGAAAGGATAAACTATCATTTGTCTACCCTACTTACTTTTTAATAAAGTTGTTTGCTGTTCTTGCAATTTCCTGAAAAAAAAAAAAAATCTTTTTTTATTATTTATTTATATTTTTCTGTTTCAATTTTACCATGCTTGACTTATTTCTTGAATTCCTTTTCTTATGTTGAATGGTTTAGTTATTGTTATCTTTATCTAGTTGTTTGTTTTCTTTCCCTAGTTGTGATTCACAAGAGACACAATCTCAGTTTTACATCTCAGCAGAAGTTTGTGCTTTTTATTGATGCTACATTTTTTGTTTGGAATTTCAAAACCACTTCATAAAATCTTAAAGTCTAAACTATGAAAAGCAGTAATTCATTTCAATCAAAAAAAGGGAAAGACATGCAAACCAGTTTTTCTAAGTACAGAAAAATACAAGAAATTGAATAGAAAATATTCATAATGATAGAAGATGAGAAATAGCACCAGAAAAGGATGATGCAACCTGAGAATGCTGTGGTCCAAACAGTAATGGAGTCTGACAACACAACCTAAAACAGTTTTATTGAGGCAGCAGGAGATATGAACAACAACGTGTCCATATGTCAAGTCACTCAGTTCCTCATAGCAGAGGGTCCAAAGTGACGCTGTAGCTCCAGTGGACTGCCAGGGAGACCTCGTGTTTTGGTCGTATGACCACAACAGCCAATTGTGCAAATGCCTCCTGACCGTGGCTAGGAGTTGTGCTGCCCCTGGCTCCACCGATAGCAGTGCCATTTGAGAGAACTATAGCTCATCAGGGGTCCTCAAACTACGGCCTGCGGGCTGGATACGGCCCCCCAGGGTCCTCAATCCACCCCCCCAGTATTTACAGAACCCCCCCGCCGGGGGTTGGGGGGGAAACCAAGCACCTGCAGATGACTGCCTGCCACTTCATCCACACGCCAGCCCCCTGGTTAAAAAGTTTGAGGGCCCCTGGTTTACATGGACAACGTGGGAGGCCTCCTGCCTCCACTGCCAACATCCGTCGGGGACAGCGTGTGGGCAGTCTGGCTACACTGGTGACATTGGTCAAGGGGCAAGCTGTCAGATGGCACAGTAAGTGTTAATATACAGGTAGCCGTGACCTTTTCTATTCTTAAATCTAAACACTTCTTTGGTTGGTAAATTCAAAGTGCTTTAGAAATGTAAATAGTTTTAGTTGTAAATAATAATTTGAACTGTTCATAAGAAAGAAGTTATTCTGCAAGTAAGTTGTATTTTCCCTTGACATAAATCAATAGAAATTAACTTAAATTTAAAACCGAAGTTGTACATGCTAAGAAATTCTTTGGCAACAGTTTCCTAAAAAATTATATGGATCTATGAATTATTTGCACTGTTTTATACATTAATTTTCTGCAAGTTGCTATTTCTTTTTTAAAAAAAAAAATAATTAAACTTTTATAACTAAGAAAAGAAGAATGGAAAAATTGACATTACCAACAGAAACTTCCAGGTGACTGCAAAAATTCTTTATATGAATCTTGGTTCAAGCATTTATTAGAATGAACACACAAAAGACTTCTCAACCTACAAGTACCTTTGTGTAAGAAACAGATATTTAATATTGTTATATATTTCCATTGAAAAATGGTAACATTTCTTTTACTCAATCAGCTCACAAAAAATGAAAAATAGCTCTGTGAAGATTATCTGAGAGATGATTCCTCGTGGTTCATAATGATCACATACAAATGGCATAAGCATCCAGACAAAGCTACTCAAATGTAAACTTTATAATTGGGGTGTTTTTTGAAAAAAAGTCATGTATATTGAATAGTTAGAAAACTTCACACATTGATTAATGTTGGAACACAACCTCCTCTATACTTCATGTTGTCTTCTCACAGTCTTAGTCTCCACTTTTGAGAACTCTGAGGGTTATAAAGCAGTGAGATCATCAAAAAGTGGCTGATACAGATGTGTTTGGGGGTGAAAAAGGTAGACGGAAGAGAGATCTTGACATTTCTTGATAAAATTGATAGGATTGTTCATATATATGTCACTCTGAAGTCTTTGAATTCTGTCTCAATGTCTGAGTTCCAACAACTGCAATGTCTGAGTTTTTTCAGTCAAAATGTGAGAGCTTCATGACAGAACCTCTTCAGTATCTCTTTTTTTAAAAAAGAATTCTTCTTCAGTGACTGGAAATAGAGAAGTAGCCATTACTGATAATTAGAGAACATTGAACACTGAGCAGGGTACATCTGTATCCCTCATCTGCTTAGTAGTAACAGCAGAAAGATGCCACTATATCAAGACTGTTGATATGGACCTTTACTCAATCAGCCTGTGTAAGTCTGGAAATGATAAATGGTGCAACTGGGCTAAAAGATGTTCTAGAACAATAGTATCTGGTTCAAAACTTTCTAAACCAATTTTTTTTTATGTATTTCTGCAGTACCTTAGTCAGTGGGTTTGCATCTATGTATTACAGTAATAAAAACAAGTGTTATCTAGATATGGTCCCTTATGATTTTCAAAATCTGTCTTGTTTTACATGCTTTTATTTTCAGTTTGTACTTCATGAACATAAGCAACATCTTTTCTTCATGTTCAGTACCAAAAGTGATATTTTTGACTCAGCTCAACATTTCTAGTCCATTCCAAATGGAGTAACGGTACTGTTTTCTATTCATAATACAAGTTTATAAAAAAATTGAATAATGTCAATATTGATATCTTATTGAAGTTTTCCCTAGAATGTGAAAATGCTCAAAAGCATTTGAGATAAGCATATCATTTACTTCCTATGGTCCTGTGTTCTCCAGAAGGTCAGTGAAATATCCTGGTTTTACAAAAGAGAAAATGTTCTGCTAGTCAGCTAACATCAAGTATCAGCTGTTTCCCTGAGCAATGCTGAAAAAAAGGTGATTTCCTTGGGGGAAAGCCACATGTCATCAGCTCAGAATTAGGGATGGCATTTTCATATAGTGTATTTGGTATCAAACATAAGTCACATCAGTGTCAACAACTGTGAGGTCTCTTTGGGAAACATTGCTGATGAAAATACTAACATTCACTATTTTTACTATATGAACTATATGAAACAGTTGCTCTCAGAAAGTCAAAGTGGAATAAGGAAGTCAAGGAAGATTAAAAAAAAACCAAACACCTGTAAAAGGATGCATCGTCTGCATTAAAATGTTATCTGAGACCAAAACCTGTCATAATGACTCCTAATGAGATGATACACTGAGAAAGAATAAAAAAGAGTCTGGGATGAGAGTCTAGTAGTAATTATAAAAGTATTCAAATAGGACTTTTTTGAACAATGCAGGGAATGATCACTGAATTAAGTATCATTCAAGACAAGTAAAATCAGCAAAGGTGAGTCCCAAATGATAGCTCAGACTATCTAACAAGATCTGATAATTAATAATGACAACTGTTGCAGAAGCTTCTACTGTTAATAAACAAATCTTACCAGAGTCATAGTTAAGAGGTCATTTGCAGAATATTTTCTCTGCCTTCATGAGTCAAGACTGTAACAAGAAATAGTATTGATCATAAGATAAATATAGCAGATGCTTTAAAATTTTAGGTGTAAATAATTTTAACATTAATACAGCTAATACACTGTTAATACAGTGTTACATAATTGAAAGTTCTTGCATTCTCACTGGAATGTGAGGTCAGCAAAGAAATTCCTTAGACCTGCTTTCTAAAAGAACCATAAAAAAGTAAAAAACAAACAAACATAAAATACAAGGAAATAAAATAAAATAAAATAAAATAAAATAAAATAAAATAAAATAAAATAAAATAAAATAAAATAAAATAAAATAA
>JAVJGJ010000001.1:30315256-30346949 GCA_035590215.1 Microhierax caerulescens
TAAAATAAAATAAAATAAAATAAAATAAAATAAAATAAAATAAAATAAAATAAAATAAAATAAAATAAAATAAAAAGATAACAAAATAAAATATAATCAAATTAATAGAAAAACCCTATCATATCTTATGGTTTTATTCTTGTTACAGATTTCAGCTTCTTTGAATCATAGTTTTAGTATTTGCCACTCTTATAACTCTTCCCTCATGATTGCCCATCTATGTCACTACCAACAGATTTTGTAACCTGTGTATCAGTCAACCTTCATCTGCATTGTTATCTTGAGAAACTTAAATTAAATAAACGTTATGGGCTTTTTATCTAGTATACCAGTATTTGAAGAAAATTTTTTTGGGACCAAGATGATAAAAAACATTGCTTTCTTTACTTGTCTTCCAGACATTAAACTGTTCTAAGAAATTCTGAAGCATGTGGATATACTTTCAGAGATGCTAGAAAGAGAAATAATCATGTTAATTTGTATTTTGACATAGACATGAGAGAAGCAGCAGCTGATTCTTATGATAAGAATATGTATGGAATGAGTAGTTCCAGTGTACTTTAAAAAAAACTGCAGATGGCACATCAAGTCTTCATGGAGCAGGGAAAAGATCCCTGGCTTTTTCAAATTAGGACTCTCAGGAGTTTCTTTCAGCAATTTTTAGACCAAATTTTTGTCACTGTAATATCTTTTTGCCAGAAGCCTCATTCAGGAGTATTTACTTACTTGCTATTATCTTCCTCCAACTTGTAGAAGCCAGTGCTGTCTCCCTGGCCGGGTGTATTATTTTTTCTGGTGGTGAAGTTGCAATGATATTTCACTAGCTGTTCTAGTGTTGTTCTAGCACTTGTTCTAATACTTGTTCTTGCACAAAATTGGTTATGCATTACTGGGTAGTGTTTTGAACAGTTTTGAACAGGGTTAGTTATCCATAGCCACTGATTATCCACATTTGTATTTCGACAGTGTTACACCTGGATCAGTAACACCTGTCTAGAACCCATTCATTGCTGAGAATGGAGTTTTTCACTTCTCAGTCCATACAGCAGTTATCGGATGCATCTTTTACTACCTCTCTCACCCTTGATTATGTAAGACCATTGTATGTATGTTCCATTTCCATTCAGCTTGGACTGGATTTTGTTTGTTAGTAGATGGCAAAAAAGTTCACTTGTGATGTTGATGTTATTATCATTATTATCATTGTTATTATTGTACTATTGTTTAAATCATTATTATTATTATTGTTATTATTGTTGTTGCTGGTTATTATTATTATTATTATTATTATTATTATTATTATTATTATTATTATTATTATTATTATTATTATTATTATATGCTGGTCCTAAACATGAAATCTTGATTTCTTCAGATTCAAAGAAAATATTCTACAGTTTTCAGTAAAGGTAGAGGTTTTCCTTGTGTTTTTTATATGGAAGACATCTGACAGGCATACTCTGCATAAGCATCCTTCAGCCTTATCAAATGCCTGTAAATTTAATTCTTGTTCTGCTTAGCAGCCCTCAGAGACGTATATCCTGACAACTGTTGAATGTCTTCAGCTCCCAACTCTACTGAAGCTGAAGGGATTTACAAACACTTAGCATAGGATAATCTCTGCAATGATTACAAGAAAAAGTTAAAAATAAATCCTTGAAGGCATTGAAAAATTTTGACAGAAGATGCAGCGAGCTATTATTGATTTGTACCCAGTTCAGGCCTAAGTATGTCATAACTTTAAATATTACTCAAATTTTTGTCATTTCCATTTTTGTATTGCTGAATAACAAGTGTAGCAATGCATATGTATCATAGGAAAATTAAATGTGATATTAATTCACTGAAATCCTACCTTGCAGTTAAATAAGATCCTGAATCAGCCTTTCCTAATCAGCCCTCCCTAAAAGGCTATAGCCCAAGAATGTCCCATTGTCACAGAAGCCAAAACCCTTACGATGGCACCAGCCACGAAGCCAGAAGTTGATGTGCATTATACATCTCTTTCTGGCTGCACGCTATTTCTGAACTATCTTTTTCAAAAATGACAAATGCAAAATGGAAAATGTCCAAAGGACTTTGCAATTCATCAAGTGTAATGGTCAAGATAAATTTATTTACAGTACTCACTCTTCTTTACAGCCACAGTTGCAGCAGACTGAACTGCAGCCCTTTTATAGAGTTAGGAATTATTAGCTTTCAATTTGAAATCAATAACATGTTGTATGAGGTCACTGCTTAGTAATCCCTAGAACACTTTGTGACAGAGGCTTTCTGATAGATTTGAGTACAAGAGACCTTCACAGGATTTGTCTGGTGATAATGAACTGACTGAAAAGTGAAGAACTAATGAGGTATTGTGCACTATAGCTTTTAACAAACTGTCTAGTACATATTTCTTTACTCTCTCTGAGGCCTTTATCAAGCCTGTATAATTTGCATATAGTGCTTAGGGTTATGTGATTTGTTTCTTTAAAAACAGTGATCTGTTTTTAAGCAGAATAAATAAAGAATAAACAGAATAAATAAAGAAAACAAGTTAAAAATAGCTATAATTTCTGCTGGATGCCCATTACACTATCAGAAGTTATTTGAATAACCCATCTTAGTGATAAAATTAATATTCTATAATTAAGCTGTATTTACAAATTACATTCACAATTTTATTGGCATTGTGTTCTTACAGCCAGTCTGAGACTTTCCTCATGTTACTGTTCAAAAACCTGAAAAAATGCTAGAACAATCTTTTCTTCCAATATTGGAATATACAGTATAATTTAATAATTTTATCATCTAGGCTATCTGAAAAAAAAAAAGTTTTAGAATATGAAACATTAAAAATGATAGTATTAAAGACTGTAACCATGGTACTACTTCAGCTAATATCTATTCAATTTCTTCATAATATGAAAAATAAACTCCATGAGGCCTCAAGATAGTACCTGGTTCATCCTCTGAGTCTAAAAAAGGATGAAATATGCCAAAGCAATTCTTGTCAGATATTTGTATAAACTAAAATGTAGGGAAATGTAGTGATGGAATCTATCCTTAGATAACTTCAGTTAATGTTCATTTGTGCTTATAGAGGGAAGCTGATCTTAACCTTCAACATAAATTTTTCTTTCTCAGTTTTACTCACCCTACTTCTGATTTTCCTTTAGCAGATGTGAAGAAATGTTTATTTTCCTCATTCCTGCATGTTACTAATCTAATCTAAAATTTTTGTTTTATCTTCTTCAGTGTTCTTTATATTTAACTTCACTTGTTTACATGTATGTGTCAACATCTACTCAGGCTTAGGCCAGTTGTCTCAGATCCCACTGTCATCAATGAAAATGCAATTAATACAACAATGTGAGTGCTAAATAAATACAGGTACCTATTTTGTTTTCATTCTTTTAGATACTTTTTTTAATATGTAAAGATTGTCCTGAATTTGTCTTACTTGTTTTAATTAACTTCCTTTAAATTCAGTTTGATATTGCCTACTGATTTAAAATATTTTTCTTAAGCTATGTACTTGTGTAATATTTTTGTTACTTCTATGTTCCTTGCCATCATTATCCCATGCCAAACTTGGCTTCTCTTATTTTATTCTAGAAATACAGATCTGTTAGTCTCATTCTCAGCAACATGACCTACTTTATGCTATCTCTTCTACACCTTGGATGTGATGCAGAACTTGCAATTTTACCAAGATATTTTCTTACTTTATAATTTTCCTGAGGATTAGGATATATTAGAATAGTACTTAGCCTTTTAATATTACTTTTTCTGGATCTTTCAGCTCTGCTGGACTCTTAACTTTTATTAGTTGTTTTCCCGTATTACTGATTCTGAGTTTATAAAAAAATACTTCTTTAAATCCTCTTTTTTTGTTGTTTTTATTGTTTTTGTGTTGGCCTCTCTCCGTTTTTAACATTACCATCTACTTTTCCTTGCCCTAATACTCTCTGACTAGGTTCTTTTAGATATACCTTGTATGAAGGATGCGACATTTAAAATCAAATTTAAAGATAGTTGATGTTACAAAGGATTTCTAATTTTGAAGGGTGATACAAAATATACTGCATAATGCAATACAAATGTAAGGTATATTTAGCAAAATACGTGGTTCATATTACCTGTCTCTATATAATATGCTCAGTGTCATAATGCTGGATGTGTCCTGTGCTAGTTTTGGCTGAGATAATCTCTTCCATATTAGCTTGTATAGGATTATGTTTTGAATTGGTGCTGAAAACAGTGTGATAGCACAGGGATGTTTTCATTACTGTTGAGCAGCGCTGACCCAGCGCCCAGGCCGTGTCTGCCCCTCACCCCCCAGCAGCGAGCAGGCTGGGGGGCACCAGCAGCTGGGAGGGGCCACGGCCGGGACAGCTGACCCCGGCTGGCCAAGGGGATATTCCGTACGGGATGGCGTCGTGCTCAGCGGGTAGAGCCGGGGGAGGAGGAGGAAGGGTGGTGGTGGTTTGGAATTATGGTGTTATGGTATGGAATTATGGAATTATGGTATGGGTCCATGTGTATAAACATGGATCTTCTTCGCATTTGTGACATACTCCTTTTTCTGAGCTTCCACTTGATGTTAAATCATTCTCCTACACCTGTAGTAGCATACAAAAACTCATCACAAAGTTTTTTAAAATGGTTAAATTGTTATGCAGTATTAATAGGTATTATTCCTCCAGGCTCCCATACTTGCCCTGTAAAACTGCCTGTAAATTTTAAACAGACCTATTAACTGTTAAGAAATCTTTTACATTTCTGCAAAGAAAACAAAGCAGTGATTTGACAGTAATGTTTACATTTGCAGCTTTACACTAATTCTATTTTAAAACAGTGTAACTGCTCAGTTGTTTGGTTAAAATACATTATTCTTTAAGTACATTTTGTTTAATCTTAGAGTTCTGAATCTGCCAGTTCCACATTCTATGTAGACAAGATACCTATATGAACAAAAGTATAAGTAATTATTAAGATGATGTTTTCTGACTTTGTTTCTCTCAGATTTTCTCTGAGAAGGACCACCTGCAATGTTGTCATAATATGTCATAATGACATAATATCAATATGTGATATTTTTTTTAAATTAACAGCTCTAGGTATGGGGTAATTAGGAACATTTTCATGATTTTTTTTAACCTACATTTGACAAATATTATTAAAATCAACAACTATTGTTATTAACATTAACATTGACAATATTAGTATTAATATTTATATTAACACTAATATTAGTGTTGATATTAATTTTAATAGCAACAATAATAATAATACACATAGAGAAACACTTTCTTTTCATTATATCCAAGACAACACCACAAGTTTGCAGGGATCCAGCTCATGCTGTCAGAGTACTTAGAATTTGCAATGCTGGTTAAAAGAAAATATTTTTATTCCTTTTTTCTGTTGCTTGTGTCATTGATAGCTAGATTCTTGTTGAGAAGAAAGTAGCAACACAGACTCCATGGTTGCTTGTATATTTTATTTTCAATTTTATATGGCTTCATCTTCAGTTGAAAAAAGATGTAACAAAAAAGTGAAATGTTTGGGGTTTTTTTTTTCTTTTTTCAAAAAAATTAATGAGCATTTTCTATGCATAATGTTGTTGCAAGGATTAAATTTAATATTTTTCCAACAGATAAACTCCTTCCACTATCCCTCAAAGAACCCCCAAAAAACCCAGAAAGAAATAAACAGGTGTTACCAAGATGCATAACAATATAATCATTTGTTAGGTGTGGAAACAGGTGTAGCCAGTTGTACTTTTTATTCCCTACAAATTTAGGTATCACATACTTTCACATTTTCCTGTTTTTATCACTCATCTCCAATTATGAAACCTGTAGAAATCCCAATTTAATATTTTGGCAATAATTGAAAAGAATTAAGATGTAGCTGGAAACATTAAGCAGTCATACTAAGTATTGTAATGAGAACAAATTTGATCTAGTCAAATAGACTAAATTTTAATCTATTCTTCTTTTAAACATTCAAATACATGTACATTTGTAAAAACAAGATTCTATAGTTAACTTGTCTATAACTGCTTATTAAATCTTCAGTAGATATTCATACGAAAGTGACAGCTACTACATAAATCTGAGTACATCAGCTCTAGGTGAAACAGAAATTATGACAATAAAAACTTAATTAACTTACTTGAATGTGTGCCATACAACAAGTAATTAGGAACTTATCAGATATCTTCCTCTTCCTCAACTGTTTCTTGTCAGAGAACAGATTCTTGATTTTAATTGTTCCCAGAAACAGTTTCACAGAGGAAGCTGAGAAGCCTGCTATATTTTTCTGTCATGATTCCTGTAATCTTTGAAAGAAATAGCATTCGTTCTGTATATTTCAAAAAGAAGTTGCTTTATGTCACTGGTTTATTTGAGTCCTATAGGCTCTGGCCATAAATTAAAACATTCTAAACTAATCAGACAATTAAAGAAAGAATGAACAAAATTTTGTGGCTAAAATATTAACATATTTTTTATCTATCTATCTATCTATCTATCTATCTATCTATCTATCTATCTATCTATCTATCTTTATATCTCAATATAAATTTTATTTTGTTTAATGTTGCAAAAAGTATACCAACTAATATTTTCTCTTTATAAAGGCCTAATGGTAAAGCATTTGGCCTTGGTCAAAATTATTTCCCTATATAGCATCAAGAATGTTTACATATCATGTTGCTAGCATAAAACATTTAACAGAAATGAGGATAATGGGATAACATTGAAGTTGTGTAGCTATTGTTTCTTTCTCATGTGGAAGTTAGCATATCTCTCTGCATTCAATTTTGGTATGTCTGTTCTTTTCAAATTCTTAGAGCAACTTCAGATTTTTTTTGCCTGTTTACTAAGTTTCTGGTATCTTGGTGTTTGTTTGCTTAACTGATGAAGTGTATGTGAATGTTTGCTTTTCTTGGCATTTAATACCTCTAAGGTCAGAAAAGCTCAAACCCCAGATTTTCAGCAGGATGTCTGGCTTAACCATATTGGTCCTTTTTATCTCCTGATCTTTTAACTGTTAGGGTGTGTTTTGGTAATGCTACAATACTTATTACCTTGCTGTCCTTTTCTATTAGCTCACTGTTTTCACAGATGTAAAAAACCCTGATGCATATCTAAAGATACTTAATGAGTCTTAATAAAGACTCTTAATGAGTCAACCTAGTACCATCAACTAAAATTTGTCTGTAACTAATACTAAGCAAGACCAAATGTTATATATAGCTTACACTGCAACAGTAGTACTAGACATTCTTTACAATAAAGTAGCTTTGAACATGACGAATCTGTTGATAAGACCTAACCCAAATACTAATAATATCTAAAATGTTCATCTCTTCGTATTTCATTCTGCATAATTACAATGAATTGTTTTAGCATTGCTACAAAACTGGTTTACTGAAGGAATTGGATTAAATTTGCATAGCTTTTGCTAATGCAAAGTATAAATCTGAGTATTTAGTCATGAAATCAAAACTAGAAAAGAAAAATTTAGGAGGGAATAATTCCCTTTAGTACTATGTCCAGTTAGTAAGCTAAATTACCTTACCTTTAAAAAAAAAAAAAACAACTATGGGCTGGCACTTCTGCTGGGTCAACATAGTCTTCACAAGCTAGAGTATATAAAATATATATAAGCTTTTATTTTTGTGTGTGAACCTGGAGATGTTAATTTTTATGCTTCTGTTTCTGTACAAAGTCACTAGTATTTATACAGGCATTATAAAGAGTTGCCAATAAGTAGCTAAAGTTTTCAAATGCTCTGCCAATGAAAAGTACTATTAAGAGCAATAGGTAAAATATTTTTTTCTTTTAAAACAAACAAACAAAACCCCAAACAAAAATCTTGATTTTACTCAGACTTTTTTATTCCCTACTAGAGATTAATGATTAAAAGCATTAATGTTACTAAGTATCAATACTACTAGGTGCTTATGAAGGGCAGTAGAATCAGATTGTCCAATATCACAGTATGTATATATCTATGTATTTACATACAGATGTCTATGTGTCCTAGCTTTTGAATTGTTAATGTCCTGTGTTGCATTTACATGACAGAATACATGAAAGACCAGAATTGATACTTAGAATTTCCATTTTCAGAAAGAAGCAAGGCTGCGGTAACTGCAAAGGTAGGTATCTACAAGTCACTTACATCTATTTATTTACCCCATGCAGCTCAATTTTTTTTTCTTTTTGGTGATGTAAATCATAAATGGAACTATAGTTTCAGTACTGCCCCTATGCTTGATTTTGAGAGGTACACAGTATGTTTCAGGGGACATTAAATCATATTTTCACGTAATTCATATATTCAAAAAGGCTGCATGCAACATTATAAAGTGGTTAATAATTTTTAATAACTATTAGGCAAGAGAGAAAAAACTTAGGAAAACAATTACAGAAACCAAATTGAAGTGTCAAAAAGTGTCAATAATATTTTTGACCAATTTCCCAGTTTGCCTAACGGGAAACAAATATATATATATATATATATATATATGTATATATTTAATTTGGGGGTGGTATTTTACCACATCAGCTTACTGCATTCCTCTTACTAATAGGGTTTATTTTTCAAAATTTTCTTGTTTCACTAAAAAATACTGCAAAAAATACACCACAGAGTTAGGTGGAGGAAAAAAAGTAGCAAACTGAGTGGTCAGCAGTGCTGACCATGGAACTCACCTTTGCAGAGTACCAGAGATCCTGAAGTCTGGTACCATTATTCCCCCAGAGGGGCTGTGCAAAGGTCAGATGCCAAATACACCACATAAAACTGTGACAGCTATATAAAAATATTAACAGTAACCTCAGTCTTTCCCAATAACTCTAATGTGTGCTTCAGTATTTTAAAGTAAAAATAAATAATTAAAAATATTTACAATTAAAATTGTGTTTATAAAAGAATAGTACTATATTACTTTTCAATATCCCCAGAATATAAATCTGTTTAAATTCTGAGCAATTCATTGAAATATGTAGAATTAATTAATGGTGCTAAACGTATCACTAGAGAGGAACTATGGTGATGTGTAAAGCACGAACAATAACCAGGGTTAAAAACTAGGTTACTGAAGAGCACAACATTGAATAGTGTAGTGTGACCCCTTGTGGGAAAGGTGTATCTTGTTCTGAGTAAGGCACACTCATCAGAAAACACGTATTTTAATTCATCTTACATGAGGTTTGAGGGTGGAGTATGGAAAGTGGTTGAGCTCCTGGCCCACATTTCTTCCTCAGACTCTTGCCTTGCTAAAAAGAAAGGTTTGCAATTGTACAAGACCCAAGTGCAGAAGAAAATTTTGTTATGAACATATCTGTAAAAATATGAAAGTTTAATGTTAAATGTATAAGGTCTTTAGCTGTGAATGTATTATGAACTTTCTTAAATTGATAGACTTTTTCATAAAAAATGGAGTTTTACTTTATTTCAAACATCAACATACAACAATTCTTGACAATACTGTATATGAAAACCACTTACGAGGTTTTTCACTACCTTTATGCAGAATTATGCAGAATGAAATATGAAGAGATAAATTTCCTATCAGTCTGGAGTAAAAAAATTATATTTCTCATTTGATGTTGTATGAAGTTAAAAGCGTAAGCGTTCTGACTGCATTTAACCTGCAGGCTCAAAATATTTGTAAAAAGGTTTATGCATATGAGCGCGTGCGCACACACACACACACACACACACACACACACACACAAAATTCCAGAATTTATATTTTGACTTTAAAGTACCAACAATTTTTATTCAGTATATCTGCTAAAACAGTAAGCATTGCAGTGATAATACACAGATGTCTTGCAGGACAAAATACTTTTCAAAAAATTTCAATACATATTCTATGAGCCTGTATTTCTGTATTTCTTAGCTGTGCTATTTTCATAAAGAAGTACATATTCAGTTACATATTTCCTATTCCTACTTTATGGTAACAAAAAGGTAGCTGTCATTGTCTATTATGTGTGATTAAACATACCTGTAATTAGAGAATACAAATTACCTAGATTAATAAGGATTTTTTTATTTAGTAGAACTATATGTTTTTATTATTATAATTGCTTGTGATTTTTTTTTTAAATAATAAACTAGATATACCCTGGCCTGGAATGAAAAAAACCTGTGCTGAGCCTACTGATAAAACAATTATGATGGTAATTTCTTGTATGTGATCTATTTTATAACACTGGTACCAGTAAATTAAAAAAGAATTATAATGAGCAAGTCCAGAGGAGGACCAAGAAGATGATCAGAGTGCTGGAGCACCTCTCCTATGGAGAAGGGCTGAGACAGTTGGGCTTGTTCAGCCTGGAGAAGGCTCCAGGGAGACCTTACAGCAGCCTGACAGTACCTAGAGAGGGCCTACAAGAAAGCTACAGAGGGACTTTTTACAAGGGCATGTAGCTATAGGACAAGGGGCAATGTCTTTAAACAGAAAGAGGGTAGATTTAGATGCAATATTAGGAAGAAATTATTTACTGTGAGGGCGGTAAGGCATGGGAACAGGTTGCCCAGAGAAGCTATGGATGCCCCATCTCTGGGCATCCTGGGATGTTCAAGGCCAGGTTGGATGGGACTTTGAGAAAACTAGTCTAGTGAAAGGGCATCCCTGCCCATGGTAGCATGGTTGGAACTAGATGATCTTTAAGGTCCCCTTCTGACTCAAACCATTCCATGATTCTATGATTCTATAATTCTGCAGTCTAATAAAATCATCAGACTGAAATTAAGACTGTAGTGGATCATCTAATAATCTTCAAGCAATATGATGCTGTTTGGTACAATTACAGATTGTGAATGTTAGTACTCTTGGGGCATCAGACTTCCAATTTTCCACATCAGTGATCAATTTATTCATTATTTAAAAAAAAAAAAAATCCTTACTCATTCACAAGGCAAAAAACATAAACATTCAGTTACCTATATATTTCTTTATTTACTTATTGCTACTTTTGCAGAAAGATAGAATAGCAACATTTGACTTGACCATTTAAATTACAGGCCCTTGACAGCTGAATAACAGGACTTGACTTGAATTAGTGTTGGCAGACTGAAAACAGAGTTAGACCTTGTTCTTTTATGTATCTAAGCACATGCTTAGTCCATTAATTCCATTTGTGCTACCCTTCCAAGACAATACCATAAAATTTAATTGCTATTCATCCAGCTTTGAAAATATTAATTTTCTTCTGTCCTATGCATTCTTTAACTGCATTAGGTCTATTCTTATGTTAATTAATTATTGCAGCAATTTTTCAATGCAACTGACATATGTAGTGCCAAATTGAATAAGGAGAATATCCCAATTCTGAATACTGGGACTCTTTATTTCCATGAAAAGCATGGAGTCAAGATACACTGCATTTGTACAATGACATAGGACAGCAGTGTCCTCTCCCGTGTTGGGGGGTGGGGTGGGGTGGATTAAATTAATTTTAAAGATCCCTTCCAATCCAAACCTTTCTATGATTCTGTGGTTCTATCATAAATAATACAGCCAGTTAGAAAAATAAAAGGATTTTTTCCTTGGGAATGGAGAGGGAGGAAAGGCAGCAAAACTTCTGGATGCAGAATCCTCATTTAGAAGCTTGTCAGGGTAATTAGTGATGCTGCCAACAGAATACCTGCCCTGGTTAGTAAGCACTTCCTGTTCCTCATTAACCAAATGACTTTCAGGTCATATATCATATCTCTGACAATAAAGCCATTTTCATGGTTAATTGCTTAAATAAATGTGCAATTAATGCCTGGTAATGGGATTATGAATCTACACAGAAATAATATTGTAACAACATGGGTAAGTTGCCTTGTTAGGCAGTATGTAATTAATTTATACAAGTTTGGGGTTTGCTGTTGTTTTAAACTGAATTAATAAACTATGATTTGCTTTATATATAAAAGAATGTAGATCTTTTAGGAACACAGGATTGTTTTATAACAACCTTAAGGTTTCACACAGTTAACACCTCACTTACCTAAGTGAACAGAAGATAAGGAATGATTGCCACAAAAAACGAACAATACATGCAATTGAATTGTCACAAAGAGTTAAACTGGTGGCATAAAGTAAATAGTATAATTTAGAGCTTGGGTTTGTGTTTGGCCTTTTTTGTTTTGTTTTGGGGATGTTGATTGGGTTTGTTTCAGGGTTTTTTTTGCCTTCCCCCCCCCCCCCCTTTAAATGTTGCAACAGTATTGACAGGGAAAATAATGGGGTTTTAGTATTAGCATAGATAAAAAATTTTCTTAATTTCTTCTTTGTTGGTTTTTTTTTCTCTTCTAAACTTAACTTCTCCCTTCCTTTAACTCTCTATTTTTAAGGACAAGATGACAAAGAAGTGGAATGGATCTAAATCATGAGTCTGTTAAATTACAAGAGTTTTGGAAGTGTTTTAATGAGATTTTATGCAAGTTAAAATCTATATAATTATTTTACCTGTTATTCTTTAAGGCCTCTGTGTGTTGCAGCTGGTGGAAGACAGGAGAAATATACATTTTCAACTTATTTGATGTTTCTTATTATCCTTTACACTAAAAGGCTCTTATTCATTGGTCCCGCACATTAGCTACTCTCAGCTGGCTTTTTAATTCTAGAAAGAGTTTTAAAAGAAATTCTGACAACTTTTGAGTACAAATTTCCATGTGTTATAAACATATGAACCAACCAATTCCTTAGGGAAATCTTTAATGAGAGCCATAACATCTAACGAGGTAAAATAAAACTGCTCATGTTCTAATATGAATATTATATACTGATGTTGAATATTAAATTATATTTTTAAAAAGTTAGGGTGATGGAAAATCTACCATTAATTCAGAGGGACTGAAGTACCAGATTAATACATAAAAGGTCTAAACTGAGCGTAGTGCTGTGTAGACAAACTTCAATTACAAAAGTCTGTATTCATGGTTCCTTGTTCAGTTTACTGCTTTTAGCTATCATGGTGAGAAAGAATAATCTGGTTTGATTTTGGAATAAAAGACAAAGATTTTTAACACACAAGTGTTCTTCAAGACTGGACTTTCTGAGTGAACTAAAATTAATCTCTCAAGGCACACTGCATCTGAAATTGAAGATTAAAAATGATGGGAAACAAATCACATTATTGCTTGTTTGAATGCTGATTATGCTAACTGATAATATTGTGTTTATTACTTTGAATGTTAATTTGTCTCATCTCCACATTCTAAACCAGAACCTCAGTCAAATGAAAGAGGTCTGGAATCAAATTAAATAAAATTGACCTCAATCAGGTCAACATTTCAACCTCTTTTTTATAATTAGGGACCAAACTATTGAAGTTCTTACAAGTACCGTGGCCTTTTCAGAATTTCACTATTTATTAGCAGTTATTTCTTGACCCTTTCTAAGATTAATCAAAAGAACTGAGAGTCTTCAATACTAAATATTATCCATCTATTATTACTGAAAAAAAAATTAATTACTAAACACTGTAATATGCTATTTAATGCTGTACTATATGACATAACTTGACAAGATATGATAGAAATACTAAACTTTATTAAATAATTGAAATGAAAGGCAAAATAATTCTTAAACATATTTAATATTTTAAATTTTATTTCCACATTTCTTATTTATGGCTTTTGATTTTCATATGTTATCTAGAATAAAAAATAGAAAAAAATCAGGAGTTTCCATTAAGTGGTAATCTTAATATATTGTTATTTTAATTAATAATAATATTTTGCCATTTGCAGTATTTTGTTATTTTAATATTATAGAGGTGTAGTACAAAATCAGACATCTATACCTCTAAACCAAATGTGAAGCTTTGCAAAAAGTGTGCAAATTCACTTGGGAAGATAGATTTCCCATGCAATTTTATTGATTGGTAATAGTTCTTTCCTTCGTTGTGTGCCCATCATTGTGCCATATATCAGTCACAACATTTTCCATGTCAACCTTTCAATCACCAGCACTTTTATTTCTCTTGGGCATAACTTTTTTCCAATCCTTTAAGGGTCCCAAATAATCTACTATTTATTACTATAAGCACAATTTGCATGATTATAATACACATCATTTGGTATTTAGAATTATCTGCTAAGAACCGTTAAGTAAAAATTTTGGTTTCTTCCATGTTACCTTTAAACTGTGCTAGGTAATCACATTTTCCAATATCATGTAAAGACAAAGATTGCCTAAAAGATGCTGAAAGCCAGTGTTTCCTTACAGTTGTTTTAAAAGTCCAGGATTGCATGAGGAGTAAAAGGTTTGTTCATAACTTTATTTCTAGATTACAACCAATGTTGTAAGAACTGTGCTAGAACTGCTGAAGGATGGTCATGTGAATATGTAAAGCATGAAATAATGTTGTCTATTATTTTGGATTTTAAGAAATGGAAGACTAGAATCAAGGCTTCTGGCAAATGGAATACCTACAAACAAACAAACAAACAAACAGAACCCCCCAAACTAACTTAAATTCCTACACCATTCAAGATGTCAAAGATCAAATATATTGAAAGCAAGTGACTATACATGAATTAAAATTTACGCAAAGGAATGACATGGAAAGACCACGACTTGTTCTTCACAGAAGTTTGTAATTATTTTAAATGCAAAATAAATTGTCTAAGGTTTAGCTATGTTGAGACAGATTTCATGTCTAGAGAAAAAGAAAATTAAGAGTCCTATATATAATAAGTAATCTCATTTAAAATAGAAGCAGTTGTTTTTTGGTTTTTTTTCCAGAAATACAAATAATACCATTCATGTGATTTTATGGAAGTTTCTGCTTGTGTAAACTCGTGATTTTTATCCAAAACAATAAAGCTGCAATGCCATATACCAATATTTCTTACAAGTAAAGTTTATCTTAGCACAGACTGTGGATTGCTAAACTTCAAACTTAACATAATTTTAGTTCAAAGTAGAAGTCTTGGTAAGAAAATATTGTTTGATAAAAATGGCTATTATGTTAAAATACCATACACATTAAAGAATTATTAATTCCTTGTGCAATGATGTTTAGAGTATTTACAATAATTCTGACATAAAGATGGGACGTTAAAAATGTACAACAGAAAACAAATGGCTGATGTAACATTTATACAAAGGGAAACCTGTGACTAGAAAAACTTGTTAAATAGGCTAATGCAATCAGTTTCTTGCAAAATTAGCTCCAGATAAAATATTCAGCAGCTGTAATGTGTTAAAAGTGTTGAACTAAATATTAATAAAATCCAATAGGTCACAGATATCTGAAACATAATACAAGCAAGGACTCAGTGTTACAACGGAAGTTGTATCACTTCACCTGTGTTATAGGGTATAAATTTGTTCTTACATTTTATCCACAATCGAGTATTTGTGATTACAGCTTTGTCAATGTCAAGTCAAATGTGATCTTTTATCTCCAGTTTCTATAGTATCTGTCCTATAAAAGGACAAACATACAAAGATATCAGACAAAGACACAACAGAGTTCTTGGTTCTTCAGAACTCCTGTTCCTGGAATTGATAATTTTAGACTGAAGCTTCATTTAGTGCTGTTTTAGTATGTTATTTTAAAAATAATTAAAAAAAACAAAATCACCATCATGTCAATACATTTACTGACTGAAAATTAGCCTTGCAAAGATTTCTAAGTATGAGAAACATCTAAACTTTGTGTTAAGCTAGTCACCATTTTGAAGACCTAGTCTTGCATTGTTTTAAGACACTCAATAAATAGATGCTCATATTTTAATATGAAAAAGAGTTAAATGATTATGGTTATGATCAGTTATGGCACTGAAATAATGTTTCTGATGCTTTATTTCAAAAGTGGAATTACATGAAGAGAAAGAAGTGCTCTAGATAATGCTGAAGAATTGGAGAACTAGAAATTATCAGAAATTCAGATCCAAGATCAATTTACAAATTTACATATATAAGCTTTTCTTTGTTAATCCAAAATTACCTTTTAAGAGGGAGACTTCACAGAACTTCCTTTGCAAAATGGCACTACAAGGCTGCACTGGTTTTGGCAACTTGTTTTCTGGAAGTCAAACATTATGTTGTCAGAGGACTAGAAGAAAAACCTTGTCCTTGCCCAGTTATCTGAGGTTTACATATATAGAAAGGCAATATTTTCTCATTTATATGCCATCTGATTCATGTCCCTTTTACTTTCAACTTGTAAAAAAACAGCTTACAGGTTAACTGCTGGAAAAAAAAGTAGATAGATACACTATCAGCTGGAAATGAGTGAAGAAAATTTTCTGTGCTAGTAAACACAGCATCTATTATAATGAACTGAAAATGGACTTTACTTTTGAAGCCTGAAACATACCAATCATAAAAAGAATTGATTTTGTATCTGGGTGATGACCCAGTCATTTCCATGAATTACTCTGATCTAATCTTTGTGAATCTAGCACTTCTGGATGACTTCAAGGCAATACAAGCATTCATGTTCAGCCAAGGGACTTGCCTTTATAGTTTATAAATTTGTTCACAGCATGGAAAAAATCCTGGAGATGTTACTTAATGTAAAAGCAGAAATGTAATATATTACATTCATCTTACAATTTTTTAGTTATATCCAATAGTAAATTGTGGTTCATAACATAACATAAAGATCAGGTACCTTTGTAGTGTGCATATAGCCCAAAAGATGAAGAACATCAGTCACATTTATTTAAAACAATATATTCATGTTATTTTAATGGAGAATTAGATTAGATTCTGCCAAACAGCCTAGCACTGATATTTAAAGGCTGTAAAACAAATGATCTATTAGCAAAACCTGGCGATACCAAAGCTCAGATAAATGAAATCAGATGTTATATTTGTCTTAAAATTTGAATTTCATTTTTAAGTGAAAACTCCATTCTGTCATCTTATATAAGGCATTGTTTATGTCTACAAGGCATATATGATTAATTTGTCTGACTTTAGATTTTTTTGTCCTCCATAGAAGCTCAGAATCCACCCAAAAATAGATTTGAAAAAAAACCAGCTTGAATTCTCAGAGATAACAAGAATCCATGAAAGTTTATTCTCAGGGAGAGGAGTTGCAGTTCATCAGGAAGGATATATACATTGGCCAAGCAATCATCATGTATCTAAATCAAGGTCCATGCTTATCTTATGCTATTTGGGTATTAAGCTATAGAAATCAAGTGCAAAAACTTACAGCTGTTTCAAGTATATTCCTCCCTTTACTATTTTTTTGCAAGATTACAAATACTTAAATGTTACAAAGTAATGACTGTCACAAATGGTAACCCTAGTTGATGACACAACTGATTTTGCGTGGTGAAGTTTCTGATTTTTTGACACTACTGAGGATTTTATGAGGCCAAGGAAAGATTCATACCAACACACCTGAATTTCACTGGAACAAAATACCCTAGTGATTTAAAACTTTTTGCTTTTTATTTCTACTTAGATCATCTTACTTTTTCATCATAATTTCTCTTAGAAAAATATGCATCAGTTATACATGAATGTCTGTTAATATAACTAAACAATTAGGATTAATTAATATATATCTGCATAACAGGGGCTGAGTTCTGAAAAAAAGGCCTAGAAGCCAAAATGGACACTTAACTAAGCTTAAATTTCCATTGGCAAAAGGGGATATTACGGTATTCAAGGTGGTGAAATATGGGTGGAAAAAACCTCTCATGCCACTAAATATAATTTATAAGACTAGACTGAAATAGTGTACTCAGTCTTTTTGTGTGTATCTCTATATAACTGGTATCTACAGTCTGCAGAAAATAAAAGCTGTCAATATGATTAAAGAACAAAATTAATCCTAGACATATGTCTTGAAAATCAGGTACTGAAATTCAGTTGAAAGATACGGCAACCTGAGATGTTAAGGAACAGTGGGAAGCAATTCAGGTGTGGACTGATGAAGACCTATTCATTTATCATTCCCTTGAGAACAGACACAGATTTGCCTAAAGTGGCTGAACAATGCTGTATGTTTCCTGTTCTTTCTCCCTTTTACTCTCACATACAAAGAATAATATACACAGAGTTATGAAAATAACTAAGCTTTGTAAGACAAGTGAATTTTATCAGCAAATTTAAGGAAAATCTCAAAAAGCTCATGGAATACAGATTAGTCATAATGGGATGGAACAGTAGGAGGAAGGGTTCTTATAAGGGACACCCCATGTGAGCTAAAAAAGGGACACAAGCTTGCTATGAAGTCCAGCTCTGTTTATAAACATAAGGGTATTGCTTTTTTGCCTTTAAAGCCAACTGGAGACTCAGGATTTGTTTGGTGCTTTTTAAGTTAAAGATGAATCTTCATAATTTTTGTTTTAATAAGAGACATAATGTCAAAATTAAAGGAGAGAAAGTAGACCCACAGCTGCTCCAAGAAAATATTTTATTGTATGGGAATTTCTCAGAATTCCAGAATTCTTTTATTTGTGTTCCTATTAGTTTTTTAAATCAGTTCTACTTGGGTAAAATTTAGGAGCTGAAGTTTGTATAAGCTGTATAGAAAGGCAATGTTGACTACTAGTCCTAAAAAATCAAAGAACTTCATTTTAGCTTATAAGAATTGTGTTTCAAGATGCAAAGCTCTGTCAGTCACAGGGTTACCTTAGCACTGTTAGCAGAAATTGCCCAATGCTGCTAATCTTACTTAGGTGCAGCAGGCTGATCTGTCTCATTATTATTCTATTCTTCTTATTATACATAAAGACATATTCAATCACATAAACTTCAGGAACATTCTTAAATAATAAAAATCGTGTTTACATTATATATTTTTAAACACTTATTAAAATGAAACTTGGTTATTACTTGAATTCTCATTTATAACTTTTAAAGCCTAATTAGTTATTTTTTTCATTCATTCATTCATTTCAAAAACATTTCATATTTTTTTGTTTCAAAGGAAAAGTAAATTTTGTCACAGTCTTACAGTAAGCCACAAAAATGTATAATTTCAGAGTTTAGAAAGTGTAATGATTTAACCACAGACACTAGTTTTGTATCCCCTTGGTACTGTACAGAATTCAGGGTAAACATCAATTATTCATGGAACAATTAGTTTTAATTAGCCTTTCCGTAGAATCCCATATGGTTTCAGACATTGTCTGTTTATTAATGCAAACTATTTGAAAAAAGATGTTGTGAAAGATTGAAAAGCTTTACTGGTGTAAATAAATGTCATGAGTTAAAAAAAAATTGTATAAAAAATAAAAGAAATTAAACACTCTTGTATTTAAATCCTGATTCTGACCTTTGCTATTTCTGCAGCACAGAATAAATTGCATGAGACAACTCTGTTGACTCAGCAAAAAGAACTGAGCTGAAAACAATATTTTTTTTTCCTTTGGTGATCACATTGCTCACATAGTTTAGTAATACTGTCTCTGATTATGCTATCACAATGTTATGGAGTATGTACACACTTGTTAGTTATATCATTCTAATATGTGCATATTCAGATTGCGGGAAAGCTAGTATTAATTATATTCTGATTAGTGAGCTTTACAGGTGTTAAAGACCTCTGTTGTGGCTTTCCGTTTTTCTCTTATTCCTCCTCCCAGCTTTTAGAAAGAAAAATAGAAGTAGAAGAAACATCCCTAGAAGTAGAGAGAAAACAAAGTTTCAGATGTAATAGGTCAGAGAGTTTTAAAGTGAAGGACTTTCAAATTATTTTGAGCAAAGGAGATTGGAGATTATGCTATCAATGGGAAAGGGTAAGAACTAGAAATCAGGAGTGCAATAAGATGTCTCTAGATGAGATAACGTGCTAGAACAAGCACGTTCTGGCTGTAGTTTGATAAGAGACAGTAACAGGCTTATTGGCTGAAGACTACCAAGGGTACCAGATCAAAACTATAAGTAATCAGGTGATTCAAATCAATGACCTTGACTAAAACTTCTGTGTTCATAGTTTTCCAGAGGAGGACTGACTAGTTATATTAAATACAGTTTGTAGTGTAGCCATTCCATGGAATTTCCCTTACTGCTCTTTGATGGCCTCTACTCATTGCTCTATTAAACTGCTGTACTACATCAGGAGTCTTGCAGAAGACCTTTAATTCAACTTGGGCAATCCATGCCCACTGTGCTGGACCTTACACTTATGGCTTGAAAAGCTCATATGTTAGCATCAGTGACTGCAGTGTAACTCCGTGTATATAATAACACCGTAAGGGAAATGTGCTGGAATACCTTGAATACATGTTGTACCTGGATACAGCTCCCAGATACATGTAGCTGGATATACCCTGGTGGGCACTAAGAAAAAGATAACGGTATTGGGATATTCTTAAGGCTATTTTCATAATTTTATTTTCTAATTTTCTGGAAGTAGTTACTGCAACCCAGTCACTTACCAGGTAAGCAACAGTCAACATTTTGAAGATGCTGTGTGTCCTAACAAATAACATTTTGTTGTTACTAATAAAAGGACTTGGGCTTCATGCTGACCTGACAGAGCAGGGTCTCGGTCTCACCTGAGTCTGTCTTGGCCTAGGCTGATTTTGACTTGTTTTCAGAGCTGGTCTTTAGCTGGGTGATAACTGCCACACCTGATTCAGCTGGAGCTCTGTGACTGCCTCCTGTACTCAAGTCTGAACAAGTGAGAAAGTCACCACACTACAAAGAATTGTCCTTTCTGTCAGCTCAGTTAGGGTGGGCTGTGCAAATACCAAACAATCTGGGAACCATTAACAGAGTAATAGCATACAAAAATATCCCCAACTGGACTGTGATATTGAGGAAGAAAAGATAGACACCATGGTCTTCCCATGAAACAGCTCAGACCATTGACAACTTCTTTAATCCCTCTCCCCTTTTTATTGAGAAAGATCATTAACTTTAGCACCAGGAACATTAGAAGCCATAACATACCACCATCAAATGTGGATAGATACTACCATATTTTATAGGCATTTTAGGTGTACTATTAATGAGGATTTTCTATATTTGTTTGGATCATGAGTATAGTATTGCTGTAACTAGGCAATATATCTACTATGTTTTAGTTAGATTATTAAAATTAGGTTAACCGTACATTTTTGGCTTCATATATATGTTATATTCCTTTTGCCCATAATAAGATTTTGAGTGTCATATGTGAGAAATGTTCATTTGCTGACATGATATAATGAGAGATCTCATCAGAGATATCCAGAAATAATGCTTCTTTTAGGCTGAAGTTGTGTGGTTCTACAACATTCTCAACATAAACCTCTGCTGCTCGTTTCTGTTCCTTTCATGAACCAAGCCCCTCTTCAGAATGTGCTCTTGGTCCATGCACCTGGCAGTATAGCAGATTCCATCAAAATTACCACCCTCTAAAACATTATCTTCAAGCTAAAGGCGGAATTTGGACTTATAAATGTAATTAATTTTAAAGCAAGAAATATAGCTTATTCCTAGCCCTCTTATGCTAAACCCAAAACATCATCTATAAAATTCTGGACACATTGTCATTTCTATGTAAATAGAAGGCTACAAAAAAAAACAGTGACAGGCCAGATACAGCTATTTCCTGTAACAGCTATTGACCTTGAAAGCAGAACGCAGGAGCAGCAGGGATCCTCAACCCAAACTCTAATTTTCCAGGAATTGCAACTAGATAACCACAGGAAAAGCAAACAGCTAGCTAAAAGCATACTGGAATAAAGTGCAACTTCTCCAAGGCCCTTCCCTACATAAAGCGTTTGATATATGACCATGCCAAGCCAGCAGTGATTCTGGTAAGCTGAGCATGTAACTGTACCTTGAATGACTTTTATGAATCAGCATGTGTAGACAGGACCTCCGAGAAGAAATGTTTTCATAGAGGTTTTACCAGATGATCAAGATGTGCGGAGAAAAAGTTTAGCAACTTGTCAAATTTATGTATTCTGTAGGGCAAAGGGATAAAGGCACTGAGGAATTAGGAAAAACACCTGTAACTTTAGGAGAAAAGTGTCAAGGTGAAAATAATGAGTCTCAATAGGTAGAAGGAAAACAACTATCAGGATGTAAGACCTGATTAGCGCTGGAAGAAAGAAGAGACTGAACAGAAGGGCTTTTAACTAGTGGCTGTGGTGGAGATAAATAGGAACCGTACATACTCATATGGACAGAAGCAGGAGATGGCAAATGTGTCAGAGAGAAGAAAGATATCTCAAGATAATGAAAGGAATTCTATGTCCCACATATATACCTTCAGAAGAGAACTTAAGCCCCAAGCAGGCAACAGCTGATTAACTGCCCCTGAATGCAGAGATGTTAGTTGGAATGGCATCTGTGAAAGAAAAAAGGCATTGGGACAGACCTTTTTTGGAAAAAAATAAATTAAATTATGTAGAAAAGACCAAACAACATAACAGAATGTGAATGAAGGAGATAGAGAGTGCAAATTACAAATGACCTGAGAAGAAAAAAAGGAAATACCTGGTTAAAAGAAAACTGAACGTGAAAGGAAGAAACACGTCCTAAAGGTCAGTGGTGTTCTGAAGAGACTTAATTTTAATGAAAATCTGAGCGTATTAAAGAGAACAACATGCTAAAGATAGATGAAGAAGATATGGAGAGAGGGGGTTTTACATATATTTATTTTTTTTACAAATTATTAAAGACCATTAAAGGCTGAGATGTTTGGAACAAAGCTGTGAATAAGGTTCCAGGATCCAACCTTGTACAGACAGAACTTAAACTGAAAACATTTTCCTCAGGATACTTCATATTATAAGAATGAACTGGATTTCTTATTTAACCACATATTCAACACTGTAATGAGCTGTTATTCCTTGCTATTATGCATGCAGGTAGCATTCAAAATAGTCCTGAGTGCAAAATCTCTACTCCTACTTCAGATATAACTGTACATATTGATTTATACTTAATGAAATAATAAATATGGAAAATACTATGAGAGCAAATTATTCAGAGTAAATTTGACAAACTTGTATAAAATAAATAATGCATTGTAATTTATGGAAACACAGTTGAATTAAATTTATTCAAAAAATGACTGAATAATCCTTTATGAATTTTAATATTTTTCCAAATTGATATCAAACAGAAATTGCAGATTATAAGAACCTAACATTTTTTTTTAAAAAAAAAAATAATAATGGCCACTCAATCTTACTAAGCAATAGTAGCTTGACAGTTAGCTGTAATGAAAAGAATGGGATCAAAATTATTCCTAGGAGATATGTTTTACAAGAAACAGTATTCAAAGTAGTCTGATATCATTCCAAAGTAACTAAGGGTATGTGTTGGAATAGTTTTGTTTTGGGTTTGGTTGTGGGTTTTTTTTTTCTAGAATGGGTGGCAGCAAGAACTGCCCAGATGGGGTCAGCAGAACACTCAGTGAAGTGTAAGGTGTGTGCAAGTGAATGAACTGAATAAACGGTCATGCTAAGTCAGTGATCAAACCTCGGCAAAGAATGAAAAACCTGTTATAAGCCAACACAGCTACCAAAGGTCTTCATCTTTTTTTGCCTAGTTTTACTCAGTCCCTTGGCTTTTGTGATAAACTTCTTAAGAGAGGTGCAAACATTTTTTATTCCTCTACCCAGACCAAAGGAGAACTAAATCTGATCTGAAAGATCTGTTATGAAAGTGTATTACTCTGAAGTAAAACCCCGGTCTTGTATTCTAAAACACTAGCTTTTGGATAGGAACTAAACTGTGGAGAGCCTGAACAGAGCTGTATTTGTATCACTCTGGTTTACAAGCCAGAACAAATCTAATTTGAAAATTTATTTAAGAATTTATTTGTTCATTTAATGCTGGCAAACAACAGAACCTTTTTTTTGACAAGTTAATAAAAAAGAGTCAGTTAAAATTAGGAAATAAAAAGGGGATAGTATTCATTAAACATAGCTGGTGTTTGTGAAACAAGACAGAGTCCTACATCAGTTTATGATAAAAATAGGCAAATGAATGGAAGAGAAATCCATTAATAGTTACTGAAAATGTAGAAAGTACTTCTATCTTAGGTAGATCCTGCACTGAATAATTGGTCAACCAGGTAACATTAACTGAAAGTATCATATAAACTTCTGCTTCTGCTGTGGATATTCGCTTATGACTGTTATTCCAGTCTCTGTAGATCTTTGGCTTTACCTACTAGAGCCAGTCCACGATTTTATGCTGCAATGCATTTGCTTGCACATGGGTAAGAATTCATTGTGATATGTAAGGCACTGGTAGGCCTATAAAATTTGATACCATAATGCCTAAATTTTAGATGTGTAATCTTTGGAATAGAATCTGAAGTTCACAGTACAGTACAGGAAAGATTACATTCTTCTGTCCAAAATGATAGGTACCTATGTAAAGAACAGTCTTTAGTATTTCTTGGTTCAAGCATCATAATTAAGCCTTCATCCCTAAATCAGGACTGCCTCACCAATTCTGTTCTCAATTGGTTTTCAAACCATGACAGAGTTTCATATATGATATATGATGCTCTACTAGTTATAATATTTGTCCAAGTAGAAGATGCTAAATCTAGAGTGTCTCAAACTGAGGTTCCCATGACTAGCAGCATACACTACAGCACTCAAATAGTCAACAGCATGTTCAGTTTCAAATGGCACAGCACAGAATACAGATGCTTACAGGTCTCTGAGCTTAGAGGTAGTCTAGGATTTTAAATGCTTCTACAGTCTGGCTCTTCACAAGTGTGATTTTCTTTTTATTTCAGATTTGTAACTGTGAGTCTGAAGTCCAACCATAAAGTATCTTCAGCACATAAATGAGTCAGTTGAAAAACTCTGGAATTTTAGTACCAACCAATGCAATTTTGTTGATGTAAAAGATTCATGAATCTACTGTTTAAACTTCATGTAAGTGTATATGTTCAGATTAGTACCATATTTTAATTGGGAAAGTTTAGCTCATCAACCGATTTCTAGTTGGCTTAGAAAATCAGTTTTATTCAACTGAAATTGCTCTTGGGCAGAGATGTCTTTTCTCCAACTTGTCATACACATACTTAGATAATATGGTAGGGCAGTACAGTTTTATTTCATTTAATAATTCAGGAATTGTTTTGTTACACAACTATGCCCTATTCAGCTAGTAATATTGTTACATTTTACAGTAATTTTATACAATCTAAACTCCAAACTCTAAATTCTAAACTCACTGCGTTAAGTAGCCTGCCTACATGCGTGATGTTAAACAGATACTAAAGTGCTTTGCTGGTTCTTGGTGTAAATGACTACACAAGGTGCAGTTAGTGAAGGACTGTTTCTTTCTGAGATACGTGCCTTTAAAGTTTTTCTGAGACATAATCTGTGTGTAACATGGTTTGAATTTGAAAAATAATCGAACTGCAAAGCAAGATATCCTGCTTTTCTAACATGCCATACAAGATTTTTTTTTTATTTTTTTTTTATTTTTCTTTTTAGCTTTCAATATGCCACCACGTTACTGAAAGAACTTCTTTGCTGGCACTTGGCTTAGGTCTTTGTCTTGATTTATATTGTCTTCTGGGTTCCTGGCACTAAATGTGGGTTAGGCTTAAAATCCCTAGTCATTTAATGCAACCTCTCTTATGTCAGTACACATTTCCTTGGCTTCTGATAAAAGACAGTTTTGTTAGACTTCTTTTTCAAGAGACCTTTCACTTAAAATCTTTTGCAGTTCCCTATGGCATTTACAGGTACTAAGACAATTGACTTAGCCTTAGCATATTTATAAGAGTTAAAGAGCATTTTTAACCTCTTTTATCACAGAGATTTCAATAATCCAGACTTTTGAGAAAAATTATATTCATCTGCAAGTCCTGATATTCAGTTGTTTAGTCTGAATTGGCTCCTCTCTTAGGATTCCAAGATGTCCTTAATTTAAAAAAAAATAAAAATAAAAATAAAAATTGTGTCACAAGTAATATCTGTTCTGATTTTTTTTTTTTTTCTAAGACCCTGTAAATAATTTTTTTGTCACATTGTGGCAGATCAAAGAATCTTGTAGTTCACCAACATTTAAACAGAAAATGACATTTGGACAAACATTCTTGCAGAGAAGGTTAAAAGGTATCTGATCAAGTTCCAAAGCTTTAAAACATTATGATAAAAGGAAACAGACTAGCTCATTTGAAGTTTGTGCACTTAAATCTTGTTCAGTTTACTTATTTTGAATAAAGGTCATTTATTTCTGAGGCAAAATGATTACTATGAATGCCAGTAAAATTAAAAATTATTCAAATGAACAGTTTTTATTATCTGAAACAAAGCATTTTACTCCAAAACAGGTAAAGTATATTAAGCACATGAACAAACAAAACCAAAGATAGACATTTTGGACAAGCGTTAGCTATCTAGAATTAACTTGAACTGACTTCAGATATAACTTGAAAGTATGAAGGAATTTGCTAGTCCAAAACTTATTAAAGTCAGGAAAAGTATTTGCTGGTGGTTTTGACTTTTAGCACTTAAAAAAATAAATTTTATCCAATGCTTAGCTATGGCAAAATTGAGATTTTTCTTTAAGACTCATTCTATCACAGCCATTTTGAAGACAACAATAAAGACTAATTAAAACTTGAGGTAGACAACTGATGAAGATGTGCTAAATACTGGTAAAATACAGCACAAATGATCTGCACAGAAAGAATACATTAATTGGAACCTTCCGTGCCTTGATATAGTCTTCAGGCTGAAATGAAATATCTCACTCTTTTTGCTTACATTTCAAGTTCATTATTATGAACAGTTTGTGTGATGAGAACAGCTACAAAATTAAAGCCGTGTTAGTGGAGTCTCCACCTGGTCTGCATGTGAGGTCTCAGCTTCGGTGGCTCCATCAGTACTTGGACCATTGTAGCTCTTTCCTTAGGCCTTCCTCAGCATTGCTGTGTGACCCTTGCCACTGTGCAGCCGGCAGATGGATGGTCACACAGAATGGGCTGCTCCCAGACAGCATCCAGTCCCATGTTTCCAGTATTTCCTTCCAGTATTAGCTGTTCCGTATTTCAACTAGCACTGTAGTTCCATCACTTTCAGAAAATGTCAGTCTGGGTAATCTTTTAGCCCCAGTCCAAACCAGTATAGCTTAGCTTAATTTTCAGGAATATTATTCCACCACTGTAGGGCACTAGTGTTCAAAATCTTATGATGCCATCTTACATTGGGACAGGCAGAAAGCTTAACGATGTCCTAGTATGGATGAACTGGAAGTTGTGCAAGTTTTGCAGCTGTATAGATCAGTGGTAAATGTCAACTACACAACACGTGTTCATTTTGGTGCTTGGAGTCAGGTGCCCCCCTCATCCCAGACACCTGCTTTTACCTCCCAGAGCCTGGGTCAACCTTTTGTCCTCAGGTCTAGTCGTCTGAGAGAGACAGTGTGCTGCCAAAATGGCAGATTTTTTTTCTATGGATACTATTCCTGCATTTTCAGAACTCATTCTTGGCTCAACATGTTTACCATCAAGAGAGGGATGAACTTTTCTTTAAGATAATTGGCAGTATGAATGAAATAACATACAATGAATTCTCAGGTAAATTTGTATGTTAAAAACCTTGCAAAGAGCAGGCCATAGGTCACACCATACCTTTTATTACAGAAAAAAAAGTTGTCACTTATTCAAGTAACTAACGTTCCGCTATTGAAGTCTCCAAGGTGTGCTGCTCCAGCAGACATGCTCTGGAGTGGAAGATAGCAGGATAGTACTGAGGGACCGTGGGGAGCTTTCCATGAACTGGCAAAACAACATGCCAAGTGCAGAGACTGGGTGCCCCAGCTGCCCTGTCGCCCGTCGCCNNNNCACCGCAGCCCTGGCTGAGCGGCTGCTCTGACAGCGCAGCTGGGCCAGGGCCCCTTCTAATCAAGTACAGAATGGCAGACCTCTCCTCCTCCCATTTTTAAGCAATTAAAATTTTGCAAAAAAAGAATTAAAAATGGAAACACTCAGTACTAATGGTACCCAAATAATATTATGTATCATTGAGAATGATATACCTTTTTGTCTTCTGATTTAATAACAGCTCTTGTAAAATCTACAATAATATTAACAATAGGGTTTTTTTCAATTAGAGCACTCAAGTGTGGTCTAAAAAAGTGTCTTTCAGAGTCTGATTATTTTTTTTTAATTAATACATCAATATGAAATATGAAATTCAACAGAACATCAAGCATATTGTTGCCAAGCAACTAATGACAGTCCATTATGGTTTTTGTATGTTTTAGACAACAAAGCCATGTTTTGAATTCTCTAAAATAGAACTATTTATATCTGTGATATTCTTTACAAAAAACCAATATTTCTTGTGCCGTTTTTCTATGGCTACCTATATTCATATATTATCTCAGCTTCAGGGGGGAAATAGCCCTGATAAGACCTTGAAAATTACTCCCAGTCTTGTCCATCGGATTTTTGTTTAGCCTGATCAGCTTTGGAAAAACCCTGTTATTTCTCAAAATATTCAAAAGTACTTTTGAAGAGAAAGTGTGGGAAAATAAAGGCTGAAAGAAAAAAACAAACAAACCATACAGCAGTATGTTCTCAATTTCTTACAAACACAGTCAGAATTCTCTCAGTACCACCAAAGGGATGCCTTATTTTGGAGATCAGTCTTATTTTTGACTCTGCTTACAAGGCTGACTGAATATTCTTAATCTTAATCTGCCCCATATGGTATTGCATCATTGCTGATTGCTTTTCTTGCTTATTTACAAGTGAAAATAAATCTTTTCATTTTCTACCTTTGAAAAAGTATACAAGGAATAAAAGAAAACACAAGATCTATTCTTTGCATTTTCTTCAGAAACAGTAAATCTGATTTCAATGCTCAACAAATATTTGATGTAGGTTTTGTAAACTACTGCATATATTTCCATTGGAGCAACTGTTGAATTCTAATCTACTGATTAAAAAATGTAGATCACAGAAGAAAGTTATCACTAATGTTTCCACCTCATGCTTGAATATTTTTTTAAGAATCATCCTCAAATGTGAAACATACCTTAAAAAATAGAATTACAAATAGAGCTTCAATTAACATACTAATGAAATACAAGTGGTTGTAAGAGTTTTACCAGAACATTGATGTCTGACACTGATTTCCTGACAAAGAGAAATTAAACAGCTGGATATTTCTTTCTATTGTTTTAATTTATTTAACTTCAGAATCATGGATGTTCTGGAAAGTCCTATATTTTATATTCCTTAACAGTAAAAAGGACTTAGTTAGGAAAACAACACTGCCACTCAAAAAAAAAAAAAAAAAAAAGGTTGTGCTGAGTACAAAATACAAATGGTGACTCTACTAAACATTGAAAATGCATTTTAGCAGCATTCTTTATGTCCCAGTAAGAGCTTCAGAACTTTAATTTTTTATAGCAGATTATTATTTTTATTACGCTGCTTTGTTGTTTATTATCAATACTGATTAATATGATGATATCTCAAAGATTTAATATGCATCAGAATTAAATTTTGATTATTTTTTTTCAAGTAAATTTAATCATTTACAATCAAAGTTAAATAATATCCCTGAATCTTTGTTTCAAGATGACATATTGCATATTTGCTATAAGTGGCAGAGAATGGTCAAAGAGAGAAGTCTAGCTAGGACAAAGACAAGATTGTGCTGATTTAGGATTAAGTGTATATGTTTTATTTTTCTTTAATCTCTCATAATTCAGTCTTCTAGTTAACCACAATTTTTGGAGAAAAAAACCTCAGTGTTGGAGAGTCAATTTCAAAACATCTCCACTAATTAGATGGAACATAATGTACTTTCTGTGTACAAATCTGAAAAAAAGGTTCCTAAAACCTGAAGAACTTACTATAGTGCTTCTCTCTCAGTTATATTATTGAGAAATAATGGTTGCTTAAAATGAACTGTTCGTTAAAGAGAAAAATTAAATAGAAAATTAAAAGTACTTATAAAATAGGAAAGGGCTACACTGATATTGTAAATCTAAATTGACATTTACAGAACAAAGATAGGTGACAAGTCTGTCCAAAGACAGATGTGGAAAACTGATGTCCAGGTCGGTTTAGAGACAAAAATACGTTCTTTTCTACTCATGTTCTGGGAGAAAAAGAAAACATATCAGTGATGCAAATCTGTTCTTACATCTGAAAGACAAAATTATCCATCATTCTGCAGAAAATTAAAAAAAGAAATGCTAAATTATTCTGAATAAGCTCTGGAGTATGTCAAAGTCCTTTATTTCAAGATTGTTTGGGAAGCATTTTAGCAGTTAAATGAAGGCATTATTTCTTTTATTATTTTTATTTTAAATCCTGAAAGTCACATAAATAATACCCATGCCTTTTTGAAAAGTTGACTAAGAACCTTCTGACCCTTTAAGTATGTTTTCATGAATCTTGAGATATCACAAAAATTTGAGTAAATTTGGAAAAGAAAATGATTATTTAATGACACTAATTCCCAAGCATTTTCTTTACAATAGGATTAATACCTGTGAAGTAAGCACAAAAATTACAGGAAAGCAGAAGTATTGATAAGTAACAATTGAAAAATGATTTTATGCAAAATGGTTTAGTAAAATTAACCTGCCACTTACTGCTGTATTTATAGTAATAAGGCTAATTGTATCCTCACAATGGCCCAGTATTTATCATCTCTCAACCAACAAAACTGGCAGCATTACCATCCATAGAAGCAGAAGGAGACAACAAGCATGATGTTCAGACTATACCCCTTTGTCCCAACTGTTTCATTTCTTTTGATATTCCACAGGCAGAGACATGGTATGAGCAAGTTGAGGTACCACAAAGGGAGTTACCAAAAGGGATACGGCAAAGCTATATCCAACAAGGACCACATCCATACAGAGACATCCAGGAAAGGGCTCTTCTATAAAGTAGGACTTTGCAACAAAACATTGAGGTCTACACAGGCAGATCTAATCCAGGACTGCAGATGGCAGGAAAAAATATAGAATCTGCCAAAATTAAGAAAGTTTAGATCATCTCCTGGATATTTTTCATAGACTCTTACCCAATGCTTATATGCCAACGGTCTCGGGGTGGGTTTTTTTATTTCCTCTTCTGTAATGTCTCCACTTTTCTTCCTTTCCCCTGTCCCCTGCCATGCCATCATATTATTTTGTCTTTCCTCTTAGTTTATTTTCATTTAAGTAAACATAGTAACATAATGGTTTCTACCAAACACTTTACTCAGCCTGCCTAGACACTGACACTCTTCCCCACACTCTGACTTGTATGTTCACTGACTGCCTTTTTGGAAGAGGGACTCACCTGCTGGTTTAAATACCTTTTCTTTTTCTATTGTGCCTCCTAAAATGGAATACCTTTTGATTTGTTTTCTCGATGTGCAATAATATGAATGATAAAGTTATCAGCTTAATGAGTGTATTATTGTGTAAATTTGATTTTCTATGTTTTAAAAAGGGTCAGGCTAAATCCTCACAGTGGTTCCTTTTGACCTTAAAACTAATGAAAGTTCCCCTTTCTTTATTCAATCTGCATTTCGTTGCAGCAGTGTGGCAAAGTTTCATACCTCTTTTTGAAAGGAAATATGGATGAAATTATTATCTAAATAATTTCACATGGGTTGGGACACAACCCATGTGAAACCGGGATGAAAGAGTGTAGCAGTGGGACAGCAGATGCAGAATTTTCTTATCTTCCTCTATTCAGATAAAACAGCTCCAAAAAAAGAATTTGTAAGAATTACTTGACAACACTGCCAAATTCCAGGCATATCA
>JAVJGJ010000001.1:30347049-30367283 GCA_035590215.1 Microhierax caerulescens
ATAATAATATGTTTCCCAAATTCCAGGCATATCTCTGACACATGGACTGCTTGGTTTAGTTAAGTATCCAGATGGGGACTCGAGACTGTTGGGCAGGGAACAAGGATGGAGACAGTGTTTTGGCAGTGATTGGAAGGGGTATAGGAACAGCAGTACCATTACTGATAAAGATTTCTGTTGCGATTCAGAAGAGATCTGAAGGATGGATGCTGACGGCTAAGGATCTGAATCTGGATCTAAACCGGTGAAGGAGTGAGGAGTGATATACTCTATGGTGGTGTAATGTAATGAAGCTTTCATTTTCCTGCATAGCGTGGTAGGCAGTAAGGAGAGACAGAGAGAAAGACAAAAAAACCTGTTCTGTCCTCTATTTGTTGATATAAAGGAAAGTTAAGGTGTCCAAATAGTCTCCCGAGCCACATGCTTTCATTCAAATAGAGATCTGTGTTTTAAGGTTTCTAAAGAAACTCTGCAAGAAGCACGTCAGCGCTTGCTTCACAGGGGAGTGTGGCAAAGTGAATGCACATTTGATAAAGGGGGAAGTGAGAGCACAGCGGAAAATAGATGAATGCAAACCTTATAACTGGGATAAAATCTTTCCCAAAATCTTCACTGTGAAAGTTTCTATAATAAAACATTATTTTCCATAGTTATTTCAGAATTAGAATAAAGTATACATTATATATTTTAACATTCCCTGTAAAATTATAAATAATGAAGGAAAAAGTGTTCCTAGAAGTAATTGAAAAGCACCTGGAATCCCAGACCTCTAACAATGTGTTCTGCCAGTTTTATTTTATTGGTTTGGAAAGTGAGATGATTTAGATGTTTAGTATCCAATAAGGTTTTATTGTGTGGACAGAAAGAGAGAAAACATAGAATGGCCCACAGTGTTTGTAAAACAGTAGACATCACAACCTGCCAGCTGTTCAGATTATTTTTTTTAGTTTAACAGATTTCTAAACTGTCACAGGTCATAAAGGCTTTTAACCAAGGAGCTACTTGGCATTAAATATGTGCCGGGGAGGAACAGGTGACCAGATAAACTGATTTTGCAGAATCAAAGAACTTTTTACAATTAACATTTGCCAAGTACTCGGCAATATCATGGCAAATGTGGAATATGAGTAAAATTACCATAATTATTATAATTATTACTAGGTAACTTAAGCCTGTTGCTATATTTGCATTGTGTTTCTATATTTTTCAGATGCAGTTCTTTTATCTATGAATGGATACGCAGATTATATATACACAATTTCCTTTCATTTACTGAAACATTTGCAGAGGTCTAACACTTAAAAGGTCTGAAAATGTTTTTATAATAAAATAAGAGCCAAAATCTGCAATGATTAGGTTAGCATTAATCAAATACATACTTCTGCAGAAGTTGTGATTTTATAAGCTGTTGGTATAGCCAAGAGGAATTCTATAGGGTTTACTTGCACAGTAGGGTTAATACCTAAAAAGGATAATATTTCTCTTTTGTAAAAAGCATTTTTTTCTTGTATTATAGGTGACAAAATAAAAAAGAAATATAAAAAATCTCTTTTGCTTATGTAAATATGGAAGAAGAAGAGGGAAGGCTCTATTGATTGACCCAATTTTTAAGGCTTTAAATCTTCCCTTATGCAATTTTATTTTATAAACATACTCTTAAGAGAATATAATGCATTTGAAAAAAAACTGGAATATGTCCAGGATTTACACAATCACATCAAGGAAGTGGCAAATGAAAATAATACTCAGAGCAGTAACAACATGAAAATGAAAATAACTTTGGAGAACTATCTTATCAATTATTTCAGGGTAGACAGGTGGATGTGTACGTGTGTGTATGTCTTCTGTGTAGTGCTACATAGGCAATTAAAAAATCTACATATAAAAATTTTCTTCTGCAAAGTCTGTGGAACATGAATTTTGCACTTCTTGGTTCAGTGAGCAATTAAATTTCTTCTCTTTCTTTACTAATAAATAGCAAGTGAATGGAAAATTTTATGCAAATAAATGGTCATGATACATAGAAAAATTGACATGCTGGAATTATGAAGCTTCTGTACATTTGTAGGTGTATTTTCTAGATATAAACAGATAATAAATTCTAAAAAGGAGGTGGTGAGAAATTAATGACAAGTAATGTTTTTTTCTGATGAAAGTTTATTATTTTAGCGTTTACCAAAAAAAGTACTAACCAATATTTTCCAAAGAAAACAGGATCTTCATGAAAATGAAACTAATTTTGTTGGTTCTCAGTTTTTAAATAAAATCTCAGATTTTAAATAAAATGCATGTTTTGCTTTGAATCTTTGTTTTATTCTTTATTTTGAAACCTAAACATTTTTAGAAAATATTTATCCATTGATTTTCCTGTTTTCTTTTCTCTCACCTCCTATCTTTTTTCATTGAATGGGAACAAAAGGATCTAGTCTAGTACTAGACTAGACTGAGCTTTTCGTTGTCTTCATTTCTCTTTTAAGTTTTTCCTTCTGTTTTGAACTTTCCTTAACTTAAAAAAAAAAATACTCTCCTTAATGAAAGAACAATTATTCCATTATGTGATTATACAAGAAATTGAATTGATCATAAACTCCTGAGGTTCTGATTTATACTTTGAACTCTAAACATTCTCACATGTGCTTTTAACATCAAGCATGTGAATAAGCCCCATTGACTTCGATGGAACCTCTCAAATACTTAAAGCACCAATTATAATACTGGACTGAGACAGAACACGGCACGTATTACAGTGTTGGTTCTTCAAGTCTAACCCAATTAAATGAAAATCAAAAGAACATTAACATGTTAACATGAATATTTCATAACTCTATGGATTCATAGTTGGCTCTGTTATGTGATACTGCTATTTTGATTTATACCATTTCAAAAAGTACTCCCCTAAAATAACTATTTTGAGGAGAGACCATAAAGTTGAATTGGACCAGCCAACATGCTGCAGTTGCAAGGAGACTTCAAGAGAAGTTTTGCTAAGGACACTTCATTTTTATGAAGATAGCTAGCATTATGTATGACTATATAAAACTAAAATTTAAGAATAAATGGTCTTTGCCTAATATTAATATCTTTACAGTGAGCAAAAATTTGTGGAGCTGCTGCAGAGTAGATATTAACTAAAAGTTGTCCTCTATAGAACACAAACATTCAGGAAAAAGAAGCTTGTTAAAAGAAACGTTTTAGCTATAGTGCTAAATAGCAGAGCCTTGTGATCAGCTGTTAGAACTGATGGGGGAGACACCTGAGCGAGGAAGGTAGAAGTTATAAAGGGCAGGAAAGTACCTTTCAGTAGCTTGATCTCAGCATGAGGAGAGGTGAATAGAGGAAGAATGGGAATAGCTTTTGCAGCAGCTTAGTAATATAACTAATAAAGAACAGAGAAGACAAGCTTTAAGCTGTGTCCCACAGGAGTCATTGGAGAATACAAATTTTAAAGAGAAAGAAGAATTAGATTGAGGGGGTTTATATGCAAGGTGACTGCACTTCTCTCATGAGTAATATCTTCAGGTGCTTTACTGGTAAGAAATTAAAGTGGTTTGGCTACATGCACTGTTTTATCCCTGGCTTTTGTATGTTCTCTCTTCTTACAGGTTAAACACAAACTAGAAAGTTTACAGCTTCAGGTTGGAGAAGAGCTGTATGAAGGTCTACTGAATTAAATCTGGGGAATTAACAGTAGAACCTATAGAGAGATATCTTCCTCTCACAGGAGTAGTAGATTAACAGATGGCTTGTATATGGGACTAGTTTTAAGATGCTGAGGGAAAATAATGCCAGGATTCTGTTTTGATTGAGGTGGTGAGGGTAGAGAAGGAACACCCAAAAAACAACAAAGCACCATGTAGGCATTCAACACCTGCCTAACTTGGCCTTCAAAAAGGGAATTTATCTATATATGCATTTGAAATATTAGTAGAAGATCCTGGTGTTACTCTGATAAGGGATGGCTGTTTTCATTCCTGCCTTTAATTATTATAGTTTTCCCATTGTACTCTGTGTAATCTAATTAATGTTTTTCACATTGTCACAATGTTGCAACATGTTAGAAGTTACAAAATATTATCTAGTCATCAGCTTCACATACCTTTGAATCACAGACCATTGGAGTCTGTGAATAAAATCTTTCTGAAGTACCTTCTGAATACAAAAAGATTGTCATCGCAACTTTTTTCAGTGTGTGAATAATACATATTCTAAATTCTGCAGCATCTATCTGAAGACAAATGTTTCTTATCTACTCATAGTGCAAATATAGAACAGCCTAATTATGGAATCAATGGTATAAACAAAACATTCATAATTATAATTTAATAGGAAAATACTTCTTGCCTGGTATGAACATGATATATATTACACTAGCTTTGCTTCACTACCTTGCAAAAATATGTCTTAAATGTTGTATAAAGAGAAAAACATTGTTCTCTAATTGTCCTATTATGATTTCATTAATAGGTTGTTTCACTGGAGTAAAATAGTAGTGTATGGTTTGAATCCTACTTTTGTTGTCACTCTCCTGGTACTTAAGTCAAAATGCATGAGAACCAAAAGATTTGTTAGGGGAGTGCCACACTACTTTTAAGACAAAGTTACGACTTAGAGTCGACTGCATTCTTTTTCTGAGTATTTGAGTTAGTACTCTTTCAAGAAGCATCATATACATTGGAAAGATGGGCCTTTGGCAGAAGAGGTCATTCCTAAACTTCAACTAATTGGACTATAGGTTAAAAGAATGATGAAAATATGGAACCATAGGTCACACTCAGATGAGAATAACTTGCTCCCAGGACTTTTTTTATATTTGAAAATGTACTTTGTAGGGCTAAAAGTTCTTTTAAAGTATATAATGGTATTCATTCTCAGGGTTTGAATTATAGCCTGAACTGCAGAATTTCAAATGGAATCCTAGTATGTACACTTTCATATACAATCTGCTTGCTGTCTCTACAATAAAAAATGAGGATTGGAGGTAGGACAAAGAGGTTTGTTCATGATCCTCCCAGTATGATAGTTCCATATTTTATGGGCAATGTATATATATCTTATGCAATTCTCTATTCCTTCCTCTGCTGAAATAGAAACAATAGGATGGGATTCTGAGAGCACTGCCCATGATATTTAAGATCCATCAGTGATGGTGCAGTGAGATGCTAACAAAACTCTTTTCCCTGTTGCTGAAGAGTACTAATTTGAGTAAAATAATTATCATAATTTGCTTTTTTCTCCTAGCAACCTTTATCCACAGTAACTTCTTCTAGTCATTGATATATTTCTATAATTCTAACTTGGAAATTATTAAAACCAAAGAGTACTTCCCCACAGTTGAATGTCTGTTTTAAATGTCAAGGGGGATAAACACTGGCAGAAAAGTTAGCTTGCATTATATGCGTCATAGGATGAATCGGCATGAAAGGTTCTTGTGTGGCTACTTTCTTAATAAAATGTTTTATACTACCCTAAAACAGAACCTGAACTTCTGATCTGTAGTGAATTCTGGTGAATGTTGGAATGCTTGTTTATGTATTTTATATTTTAATGCAATTTACATTTTCATTACTGATTATTTCTATATGTTTCAGCATGTAGTTATATTCTGTATTAATTTTGTCTAATTGTCTAGACCTTTTGATATTTGTAACTTTAACACCTTTGATGTCACATCACATTAAAAACTCATTTCCTTACAACTTGGACACATAGATATCTTTTTGCTGTATTATCTATTTCTTTGAAGTATAAAACTAATATTATTTTTAGTATTACTAATTGTTCCTTTTGCTTGCAAAACTAAACATTTTTTTCAAAGTTTTTTCACTTTTGGATAAATAGTAGAGGGAGCTTCCTTAGATCCTTCAGAGGTGTACCTTCTAGTAACTTGAGAATGTGGGGACTCCCTGGCAGAAGACTGTCTGCATCGCTGTAGGCTTACTCCATGGCTCAAAAGTCTGTCAAAACTTTTTCATACTAGGCAACAACATGTGTAAATGCTGACTGACAGCTGAATGCACAGTGTTAATTGCCATCTGCACGTAAAAAGCAAAGCCCTTTAAGAGGAAGCTGATATATCAAGATATTTATCTGTCTGTTGCCCATCTTCTGGCAGTGCTGAACAGTTTGATTTTGCTCATCGTAGCTAGCAGAGAACTAGCGCCTTGAAACAGCTGATAACGATTCTCAAGGTATAGAGGGACTCCCAAAGTGAAGTTATTCAACTATGCATCCAGTAAAAAGCTGTGTATTAGACTCAAAGACACAGTTGAATAGGAATCTGCTTCTCTCATTTTAGGACACATGACCTTGTTTTGTCCACTGTAACTTTATGAGAATTCTCCTGCATCTTTCCTTTCTGGTAGATCTTGGTAATACTGGGTAATTCTTGTTTGTGGGGAAAAAAAAAAAAAAATCACAACCAAGAATTACCCAGCATTACCCAGCTCTTTTCCCACAGCATGCGTTTTCCCCCGGTATTGAGAGAGAAACTACACAGGTCAGGTTCTAGACCTATTCTCAGCCTACAGGAATGCTTTCAGGTCTTGGTTCTGACATTTTTTCAGTATCTGCTTAAACTAAAAAAGCTGGTTTATTCACTTGTTTTGTTAAGGTCTCAATGACAGCTCTATTTGTGCTATTCTTCACTCTTCAGGAGTGACCATTTCTCCTGTAGTGATATGCTTAGAATTCATGAGTTTAGTACCTGTCTCTTACAATACTTACTCAGAAACTCCATATGCCCGTGTGGCCTGCAGCTGGTGTCACAAGTATAGCAAGTATAATACGATATCACCCTTTCGACTTTTGAGAAATCTCTCTTTCATTGAAGAAACCATGTGAAGAAGTTAATGAATGTCATGATTCCTTATACTAATACTGAAATCAGCATGGCTTTTTTTCTCCATAGTTTATAAAAGATATGGTAGCGTAGTGAGGAGTCTATGTTGCTTTGTCCGCAATGACTTCAAAGCCTCCAGAAATGAAATTATCTGAAGTGTGAAAACTGCCTAGGATGCAGCTACATGCACTATGTCCATTATAGATAAACTGTGCCATTATATGCTGGTATATGAATAATAAATTGTAGAGAACTATTTCAGGTCCTTCTGCTCTAACAAAGGCTAACTATTACTATTTATATAAAAATTTGAAGACTTAATTTTTCTTTTTTATAAAACATAAATACAATATTTTTTGTCTGTATACAAACCCATTGACATGGTCTCTTCTGTACATCTTTCCTTAACTGCAGCTTATCAGCTGTAGTAGGGTTTTTTTTGTCCTACATATACTTACATCTTCTGCTCCTTTAAACTAGCTAACAACCTGATTTACACAAACGCACATATCCTAGACTTTAAATGTTAATTTTGAGCTACAGGTGAAGAGAGTGGGAAGACCCTACTTGGTGCAGTTATTTTTATTGAAAACTTTATATTGATATGGCATTTCAGCACTTCCATGCTTAAAGCATAAATCTACAATCCCCTGAATCCAATAAGGTGCAGGTCAGTTTCTTATAATAAGCTGAAGTGAGTAACAGTTCCTTTTCTTAATAATGTCTTGCAAGCATGGCATTTACATTGTACTTTTTTCCCCTTCACTAATTTCTGAATTCATTGCTCAGAAAATATACTAATGAATGTTCCTTTACCATGGTATTTTATAAACCATAGATTTGTGCTCTCCCTTATGTAGAAATCAGCACTGTATGTAAAGTCCCTCAGCATGCTCTTTCTTAATTACTGGTTTGTTACACCAGCTGTTTAATCTAGATAACTTTCTTTGCTATTTGAAATAAATATAAATTTCACCAATTCCAGGAAATGAATGGTAGTTTAATAAATTAATACTAGTTATTTTTACAAAAGGTGAGATTCATAAGGAAAACATAAAAACTGAAAAAAACCCAGCTTCATTCTGACTTTCATAACAAACCTTCCTGAACCACAAGGTTACAGCTTTAAAAAAAATTTAACAATTAATGAAATAATCAGTCTTTATTTGAATTAATGTAATTGAAGATTACGTACAAACAAAGAAGGCGGGAAAAGTGAAATTGGGGAATAAACACTGTGGAGCTTTAAGAAGAAAAATCTTACCTGAGGAAGTGATAATTACATCTGTTATAGATTGGTGAGAAAGTCTTGTAAGGCATTTCGTGCAGTGCCTTTTAGGAAATGGACCAGGTGGAGATTGTGTTGGAACAGTGAGGGGTTGCACTGTGGTGAAGGCTGTATGTAATTTCCTTCTATGATTATTTCTCTCAATACTAATGAGTTTCTCACTCAGTTTAGTTGTCAGACAAGAACATTTACTACTGAATATTGAAAAAGATATTCTAAACATCAGAAGGGAAAGGTTTTGAATAATTTCTTACAGGTATTCTCAAAGAAGCTATGGTGTCATTCCTTCAGCTACCTAGGAAAGCCTTTGGTTTGGAAGGTCAAATTGCTTTCTTGTCTGTTTTCAGAGTTATTGGCATTCAAACAGTGTAATGTATCTGTCTTACTTGGCCAACGATTTTTCCCTCTCTATTACTGAACATTTATATGGTCACAGTAATTTCCAGGTTTGGTTTTAGTTATTTGCATTTAAGAATGAAACCACTCAATCTGGTGTCAGAACTTAAATGAGCATACTAGGATCTACTTCAATCCTATAAATCACTGCTGCTCTCAGAAAAACTCCATGCCAAACTTTGCCTAAAATAGTGCTGGTTTTAAAAGCCCAAAATACACTCAGGATTTGCCCTAAACTGTTTTAAGATATAATCTTGTATTTTGCTGTCCACTAACAGAAGTTAAAAACATTGGCTAGGAACAGAGGATTATTTTATGAAGGTAAAAGAGAAAAGTCTGAGAAACTATTTTTTTCCTTTTCTTCTCCCCACTCTTTTCACACATTCCTGAACACACCCTAAACAGGCCAAAAAGTTTCTAAGGCCAAATTTTGAACACCCCAAGATTTAGGGAGGTTTTTCTTGCACTTTGACTAAGTCTTCTGTGTGGTAAATATGCTATTTTTTTTTTCTCTGGAAGCAAGTTTAAGTCCTAAATAATCTTTTTCCTATTTCTATTTTTTATTTACCTTTTATTTAAGTAATGGATATTGGTAGGCATAGTCTAAGTATAAGAATTATTTATTGTAGACTAGATTTTTTGAATTTTCTTTTCATGAATAACATGACACATCAACTTTTCTTCTTAAGCATGAGTACCATCTGCTTTTTTTGAAAAATCTCTTCATGTAACTCATCGCTGAGTAAGAATAAAATGGCAAGCAATATTATCTGGCTTGTGGAAATAAAGTAGAACTTAAAAATTTTGTAGTGCATATGTTCATTTTTATCATTGGAAAACTAGGGCAGTCAATGTTTTATATAAATTTTATTCACAATGCCATGTTTAGGATAAAACAAGGGTTTGGGAGTTACAGCAATTGAAAAACAATGCTTTTACATGCTTTTGCATGTATTTTTTTCAATCACTGTAAAATACAATATTAGGTGTTATTCTTACAGAGCTAGAGTGAGCTACTCATAAATAATCCACAATACTGTTCTAGACGCACTTGGGTTTTTATACAAGTGCTAATATTTTCCATCTTATTTACGTGTACATGAAAATGCCAATCTTTATGCACCAGTTGCATCTTTTTATAAACATGCATGTTTATACTTTTTAAATTTACAATGAAAGATATTCTTATAATAATTTTATATGGAAACAAAAGTTTAAAAAGATAATATTTACAACATTAGTGTCATGATCACATGATATTTTATTAAACAAAAATGGGTCTCTTTCTAAAATATTTGTGATAAATAATTTTTTTTAAATAATGAAACAAAGGGAGAGAAGAATTTATATGAAGACCAAAAATACGTATTGCATTTGATGGATATATGGGATAATAAAATCTATATCTGGTAATTAAATAATATAACATCAGGAATTATTGATGGTTGACATGAAGGTGAAATTGAGCTTATTACGTCAATGTTAATTGTGATATAAAATCAATGAAGCATTATCCTAAAATGCTACTTTGAATATGGTGTAGCATCATATTAGTCTCTTTTTTTTGTAGATTTTTGTCAATGTGGATCAATGTGATAAATTTAGCTACCACTTTTTCAACATACTAGATTCCTAGATTTTTTAAGGCTGGAAGGAACAGTAACGGTCATTTAACTTTTCCTGCTGGATAAAATGCTATAAAGTTTTATTTGATAATATCTATATAAAATCCCAAACTTCTGCTTGATTGTCATTCTTAATACATATGCTCTAGTTTAATTGTGTAACAAAGGTTTCAACTGACAAAGCTTCTAGCACATCCTTAAAGCTATTCCTATAGTTAAATTTATCCACTGAAGATATTTGTGGATTTTTTTCCTGGATTTCTCCCTGCTGTTTCTTGTACTTTGGCAGCAAGGTCCCTAGTCTGTCAGAATTCAACTTTCTATGAGAGCAGACACAGAATTTAATAAATTAATTTCTTTCAAATGAAATAATACGCTGAGGTTTTTTTTTTAGTTCCTGCTGAAAGGGATGCTTTGCAGATACTGAATAATTGCAGTAATGTTTCCAAAAAAAGATCATTTTTTCACTTCTTTCACTAAACTAAGCAGCATGGAATTCATGTTTTAGAGGCTGAGGATCCTGAAAGTATCTAGGAAACATCACAGAGAGATTTCTGAGCAGAAATGAAAAAATACATGCAGAAATATTCTGAGGAGGGGCGGGAAACTTGGTCAAGTCACTAAGAATTTATTAGTACGTTTGATATCTTACCCTTTCCTTAGGATAATTAAGCTGGATTAAATACCTCTATTTGGTTTCATGATTCTGTTTGGAAGGGATATATTGCATCAAAGGTCTTCTGTGATTTTAGCATGTAGAAGATGGCGTGGTTGGAGAGACCAATCTATAAAGTAAAACAGAATCATAAAACGTCTAAGTATGTGTAATATTTGTGTAGCCATTTTTGATTTAGATTTGTGTGTATGTTTTGGTGTTTTTATTTTTTTATTTTTTTTCTTCCCAGGAAGCTATAAAGTAGGGTTGAACTATATGATTTTTCACTTTGAGTGATATTGTTAAGCAATACCAAATGGTCTAATTTTGGGGGAACATGTCAACAGCATTTGCATTTTACTCACAGGCACTGATTAAGGTCAAATTCTCATTAAAATCATAATATCAATAATTTAATAGGAACTGGATGAGGTTCATTGTTTTGATATTTCATATTAGTTCATAATGTGCCGCATGAATATCTAGTTACAAATTTCAACAAGTTCCATCAACACCATATGCTTTGCTCATGTTTTATCTTAATTGCTGCTTGGAAATTGAGTGTTCATTCTGAATTAAGCATTATTTATCGATTTCCTTATGTTTTAGTCATCTTTTTTCCCTAGTACTACATGAAATCATAAGAAACCAGGAAGCATAATGTGAATGGAAGCATTAACCACACATTGTCATTGGCTTCTTTAAATGCTGTGTTTGACAGAAGTAACTGAGAAATCGTATTCACTGACACCTAACTAAATACATAATCTGTGGAATACAAATAATTACACACATCATTTTTTTTAATACAGTTTAAAATATGTGAGTCTTATTTCTTCTGTATGGCTTAATATTCTTAGTTTGCTGATTCAGTGATATTGAAGCACCCAAAGTAAAATTTTAATAAGCTACTCATATTTGCAATTCAGTTCAGATCTGTAAGTCAGATCAAAGGTCACAAATCAGTTCAGATTTTGTATTCTCCCTTATTTTTTTGTTTCTGATTCCTTTTTAAAACTTTGCATATTTTTACCTGAACTCTTTTTAGCTTATGAATTATAAAATGCATATGAGTGGAGGCAGCAATATATGTAGATGATAGAGATATTTGTTCCTATTCTTTATAATTTAGTTAAGCATAGCCACACTGCTATTCCCTTATTCTTTTTTATTTCCATTCTGAAAGAGCTAATGATGGTACACTTCTTAAAGCCTAGAACCAGAGAATGTGAAAGAGCAGGGAAACAATTTACATTATATAGGGTTATTTGGAATATTATGCAAATATCATTACCATTTCTTTATACTAAAATTTTGAGAGGATTAATCTTTCATATTTATTGACAATGGGTGACTAATTTACTTGTGCCCATTTATAGCAAGTATTTATTCTTAAGACAGATATTCTACACATCAAAATTAAAATGCATAACTCTTTTCTTCCTCTGAATATGCAACTTATATTTTTAGATGTTGTACTATGAAATTGGTGTAAATTTTAGTAACAATGAAAGAAAAATAACTGAGCATCAATAATCCATCTGGCAATGCCTGTGGCTACTGCAAGTTACATGATAAAATTTTACATACACTGATGCTGTACATTTTATATCATAGCAACTTCAAAAACACACTGTATGGTTTAAACCAGTCAGAGAAGTGAGTCCTATGTAATTGTTTTAATGTTTTAGAGGTGGACAACCATTGCTTGAGAATTTTCATATATTACTTCTAAAACTTTTAACCCTTTATATTTTTATATCTCAGAATTTTAAAAATTAAAGTGGTTTCTTTCCAAATGAAGATAGAGATTTTTTTTAATGGGAAGGTGACCGTTGCTGTCTCTGTGAAATCCTATTTTTTTCTTCTTAAATTCACTTTTGTGCTATAAGTATAGATGGCACAGCCATTCTTCAGCGCCACTTACTGAAACAGAGTTCTTGCACTTAAAGGACGAGAAGCCATGTCTACCAGTTTTGGCCAGCCACAGAAGTTTTAAGACTTGATAACAGATAAATTGAAGTAATATTTTTGTCTGAGCTTTGCCTAGGAAGCAAAAAAAGGGGAATGGATTCATGCAATTATAACTATCCGAAATCAGCTAAACAAGTACCTGAAAACTGAGCAGAGCACACTTTTGGCTTTTAATAGTGAAAACAATTAATATTGTGAATATGTGACATGAAATGTGAAAGAATCCAGTCTCAGTTTTACCTGTTCCTTTGTCAATAACCTAGGAAAATGCATTTGGTAAGACATAGATAGCTGAAACAAGATTCCATTTATATAGGGGAAGAAAGAAGCAACTAGGACCCTTTCAGAAAAGGAAAACAAAACAAAACAAAAAAACAACCAAACAAACAAACAAAAAAAAAAACCAAACCAACCAACCAACAACAACAAACCAAAAAAAAATAAAAAAAACACCAAAACCCAGACCAGATTTTTTACTTACAAAATTACTGGAATAAGTAAAACAAACTGTATTCCAAAGTTCCCAGCTAAAGCAATGACCACTGTGGGGTTTTTTCCTATTTGATGTCAGTTCTTACTAGTTCTAAACATAATGAACTGTGATTTGGTACTTCATGTGTTTAGCCAGATTATTCTGTTATTTCTGTTTGCTGCCCTGCATAAGTGTTTTATCACTTATTACACCTTAATCTCCGAGGTGTAAAAATTGTGTGATGTTTCAGATGCTAGTAGGGGCTAAATGCCATTCTTGGAAGGATATGCTTTTGAACTGGCAAGGAGACCGTAATTGGCAGTGAGAGTAAGTAGTTTTTATGTCAAGGTTGTCAAACCTATTTTGCTGCCAGCTCTTGGCTAGAATTCTGCTTAACAGCAGATGGCATTGTTTTTTAGATGTTCTTGAATACAGCAGATCATTAATTCCCCCTGGATTTGCTCAGACACCTTATATGATGAATTTTCCTGCCCACATGCCTGTGTACTCTGTTGAAATTTATGTACTTTCTTTATATTGCATGGAAATCATGATCCATTCTTAAAGCATACATACTCTGTATAAGCTGTGCAACACAACTGCATGACCTTTATTTTTAGAGTGGATGTTTTATTTTTCAACATGCAGTTATTTGCAGGCACAGTTGGCACTATTTAGAGACCTAAAGATGCACCTAATTACCTTGATTGTTACTACATATCTGAGAGAAAACAGGTTTACTGACATAAAATATCCTTTTGGTTTTATGAATGGACAGTTGTCTTGCTGTGTGAAAGAGCTGGCACACACTGGCTGGTTGATTTGAAGCCACTTCAACTCAGGCCACCTGAGACCGATTCTCCAATGCTTTACGTATTGTGCATATAGGCACACTGTGTGCTCGATACCAGATTGCACTAGTGAATTCCCAGGTTTAGGGTCCGTGAAGAGGGGTCTTTTTTCAAAATGGTAGAGATCAGTAGCCATGTTTCCTCTGCCAAGAAATCATACAGTTCAAATTAATGAGAGGGCCCAGTGAGGTTGCCAAAGTAGGCATTGAATTACTTGTCACTGCTCAAGGAGTTCTAATGATTAAAAGCCGCTTTCTCTTTGCAAATTCTTAATGGAAATGTATAATGGAAATTACTCTGTCCTGCGGCGGGGGTGGAGGAACCAACCAAAGAAACTATTTCATTGTATCTATTAAAAATAATGTAAAGATACCAAGATATCTTAATTTTCAGTTCAGTTCTATTAACAACGTTATGTTTTAAAACTCTTGAGGAAACCAGGTGTGCCAGGGACAAAGTTAAGAGAGCAGATAAAACTGAATTTGTATAGACACCACTAGCTGGCTTTTGAATGATTGTTTTTGTTAAATATCTGATTATTTTCATTAGGAATTTCAAAAACTGTACCAAGGATACTAGTCAACAGTTTCAAGAATGCACCAATTTATGAACAGCTGTTTATTTAAGGTTTTCTATCAAGTGAGATCTAGTGGAGAGAAAGAATCGGGGCATCTTGTAAAAGATATAAAAGGTTTTGAAGAATTTATTTTCTAGAAATAAAACCAAAATTTAGTAGCACCTGAGAGAGTTTGGTTATCAAAGTGGAAAGCCTGGGATACCTCTAAGAGCAGAGCACGCTCTGCTGTAACAATACTATCATCGTCTCAGTAAATAAAATATACTTTTATATATATATAATTGAAGAAAAACTTCTGTTTCATTATTTTTTCTTCTTTAGATTCTTGTGCTAGGTCTGCAGCATATTGGAAAGCAAAATATTAGAACTTCATCACTCTGAATGTGTGATGTAGAGGGGGAAATATCAGTTTGCTTTGAAGCATGGAAGGAATCTGGTACCAGTTCTGGAGCGTTGCCATATTGAGTTCCACTGAGATGGTTCCAGTTTAGCAGACAGCCAAGTTTCCCTACAATTTTTGACATCTCAGCATCTGTATTGATTACCTCATATTATATTGGCAGCATGAGGGGTTTTTTGGTGGTTTTACAGGCTGGTTTTAATTTGGTCATGCCATTAAAGCCACTGAAAATCTCCAGGGTTCTTCTCAATATAGTTTCATAACTAAGGACGCTTATATTTTAGTTTCAAATATAATGGTATTTTGGCAGGCAACTGTAAGGAAATAATACCTGTGCATATTTCCCTACTATCTAGCAAGGTTTCCTTTTTCAATACTATTCTGTCTTCATCCCATCCCATTTGTGCTTGATATACCAGAGAGAAACCTGTTGTTTGCACTGAATATAAATTCAGTGTCTATTATTCCTGGAGGGATTTTTTTTTTGTTTGTTTGTTTAATAAATTCCTTGTAGATGACATAAGGTCTTAAACAAACAAAACGTATTCTTTTTCTACTATTAAGCAAGGATTGGATTTACAATCAAATACCTTTTGATTTCTGACTATGTAGAATCATCTTGCATTTGAATTCTATTAATTAAAAGCAAACAAACAAAAATCTGAAGCCCCTAAAGGACTTAGAAAAGTTTTCTTTGAGGAAAAATTCCATTTACTAAAGCATAAGCAGAATAATTGTGCATACATTTAAATTCCAAATGAAAAATCATATTATAATATTTCTTATGCACATCCATTTCAATCTTTCTAATAATATTAGCAGCTGAAATAGCCAACTGTCATCCCAATATCTCTAGCTACTCAGTTATGATCTTTTACACACAGAAACACAGTCTGTCTCACATATTAGTTATTTTAGCATTTCCAAAGCTACCAGGCTTATTAATTCTTTCATGAGACTGTAGTTTAGAAAATGTTGCTATTGACATATCTTTATCAGACAAAAGCATAATGATCTGAAAAGAGTAGATAGTTTTATCATGATAAATTTATTTTAATCTCAGTCAAGTTAAAAGTTATTTGAAATATGAAAACAGATTTGGAATACACTGTCACAAGTTTAGAATGTAGTCTAAGATATTTTTTGGACAATTTGTGGGACCAGTTTTGTTATGCCATACTGCCAGCCAGAAGCATCAATAGTGTGCATCTAAAGCTTCACATTTGGGGTCGCATTCAGTGTCTTAGCGATGAAGCTGAAGGGAGGACGTTGGCAGTGGTAGTGCTGTTGCTAGTATGAGAGCGGCCTTTAACTGTGAGAGTAAAGGACCCAAACGGTGCAGTTTGTTATTGACTTCTGCAGAATGCCTCTCTGTTATAGCCCTTTGGGCAGACAAAGCTGATGGTTTGCCCTTCCCTGTCACTGCGTGTCTTCACCACTGCTAGCTTGTCTTTAGCTTTCACCCTTAGATTTGTCTCTTAAGATTGCTGGTCCAGAACAACAGTCTGATTATGCTACTAAATTCTGTGGTGAAATGTGAAGTTAACATAATGCCTACTGTATTCTTTTGAAAGAATTTTCCTTGAAATAACTATATTAATATTTCTAACAGAATCAGCTGTTGAGACAATGTGAATGTTAATGCTACTGTAGGAATACAAGAATGTGAAGAAGGAAGGAAAAAAATTAAGAAAGGAATGTGAAAGTAAGCACTTGAAACCAAGAGGCCATTAAGACTTGATATCACCAATGCTTTTAAACAGTTGCAGTTTCCTTGTCTTGTAATGCTTTGGCCCCTACTAAGAAATTATTTCATACTCCCCTGCTAAGTCATTCCCTTTTTCATAGATATGAAACTTATTTGACTTTTATAAACTGTTCTATGGAAAAACATATCATTTATTGTGCTGGGAAGTAAGTCTTTATTTTGTTAACATTGGCTAATTTCAGCTAACAGTCTAACAGGCTAACTTAGTAAGAAGGAAACATATTTACTCTGTTGTAATAAAATACCATTTTAAAAAAAATAATTATTATTTTTATCTTTAATATTTTATGTGAAACTTGTTAAAACAGATTTAATAAACAAGCCATTCTGAATAAAACTTTCATATTCTTAATGTTGATGATAAATGATACAGAACTTCAAAGAGATTTGGTAATGTATCAGTTCAATGTATCTTTATAACGGAAGCTTTATTATTACTAGCATTATTTTTGTAGCATGTCTTGTTCCTTCAATAGCTGTCATTTAAACATGAAAGGTTCCTGCAGTGCATTGCCTTAGGTTATGATTTTCTAGCTTTATGAATAAATGATATCCAGTCTAAAGTGATGGAATATTGGGCAAATTGAGAAAATATTTATAGAATACTGTCAAATAAAAATGGCAGTAGATAAAATCTGCACTGGTACAAGATTAATCTAAAATACAATATAACTGCTTATGATTTTAAAATGAAGTTTGAAATTAAGAAATCCCGATATTAAACCTGTTTATTATTTTATCCAGTTAAATGTTTTTCAGTAGTCTTCCTTATCTTTTTCCAGCTGCCTTTCACAGCTTCCCAGTAATACAGAGTGAAGTAATTCAAAACTCACTGTTACGAGATTAAACAGTGTTAGATATTATGCCTTGGTTGCTGTTGCATTTGTGACTTAGACACTAGCACTTTTTTCACATTATTCATTATTTAGATTAATGATTCTTATTTTTGGTGTGTCTTCATTCAAACTTATTAAGAAGTCAGGTGCCTGGTACCTCAAAACTTTTTGCATCCAGACAACTGAGATCAAATTCAAAGTGTATGTACTCCTTTGCAACAGTTTCCAGGAATTTTGCTATCACTTCAAAACAGATTTTAAGTAACTACAAAGTTGAACTGGGACTGATAAGACACAGAGTTTTTCTATATTAAAGTTTTATCTTGGATAAGAAATGTGGTTTTGAAACAGTCTTCCTAATTGTCTCTACTTACTGTGCTTTGATGATGAGAACCAAACAGTCTGAGTGCATGAACTGGATTCCTCTTGAATGAAACTGAACTGGGAAATGTGCTCCATCTAGTGCAGTTCAGTCCCAAATGGGCATTCAGACCATGGGACTTCATCAGAGATAGTTTAAAGATTAAAAAGAAAATAAATATACATAAATACACACACAAAACCCCAAGAAAAACTTGAAACATTACCTGAGTGTCAGATTCTCAACAGCACATCTTTTGCTTTATTGATTTGCATCATTTGTTTAAGCAGACACAGTGCAGTGTCCCTTCTGTTTGCATCATACAATATTCAGTATTATTTCACATTTTATTGAATACTGAGCTTTTCTTATACAGCTAGTTCAAGATCTGCTATTGTACAGGTCTGCAAAAAAGAGGAATGCTTTAGGAAGATTCTGCTTTATTGAATGGCCTGCTCAAAGAGGATTAAAATTCCACAAATGACAGTTCACACTTAAAATATTTGCACCAGTCAAGATTGTGGACAAGACAGGTCAGAAGAGAAACCTATCCACATAATTCAAATAAAAGGCTTAGAGTGATTTGTGTGTGTGTGCATCAAGCATTTTCATTCAGTTTGTTCTAGTCTAATTTGAGCCAAAACATCACCTGTACAAATTCACAGGCTGTTTTTGTAACTAAGGTTATTTGTCAAACTCAAAGCAAGGTATGATAATTTAGACAACGTACAGAGTAAATGGAGAGTAATAGTTATTATAAAACAGTATTTTCCTTAAGTTTCTTATGCTTTGGTAATATTTAAACAGTATCACATATAGTATAAGAGTTAAAGTAACTATGTAGTAAAATGAGGAATGTACTAGTTTTTATTATCTTGTGAGGAGTCATGAAAAGATATAGAAGTCAGATCTAGTCAGGATGAAGGTCCATCTGGATAAAAAGCTTTGCATCCCTTTTCAGACAAGCTGTGGAAAATATATCCCTTGGGAATAATATAAGAAAGTGCAAGAATATATACATTACAAAATTAAAAAAAGAAAAAGTGTTGATGACTGGGTTCATTTAAATGGTTAAATAAAACCCAGACAGATTATTTATCTGAAATGTAAAAGCTAATAATGGATTTGAACACAAGCTGAAACCATAATAAAACAAATCACTAGAACAGCTGCCTTATAGCCTGAAGATGCGCAATTAGGACTCTTCTCTGGGATATCAGAGACCCAGGTTAAAATTACTCTCCTGAGTAATTAAAAAAAATGCAAACATTTGTAATGCAGTTTCCATTTCCACTAAAGGACCCACAGAGTTGCGCATTTTTGGGGTATGCAGTTGCAGAGACTTTTAGCAGCTAATGCAGGTTTTAAACTTAATTGTGAAAACTGCGGACTTGAAGGCAAATATATATGCCCTTGTGATGCAGAAGAATAAGTAGCCTTTAATTTTTATACAAAAAGCAAGAAATGTAGAAAATTGAAATTTTCAGTCAGAAAAGTTTTGGTTGAGATACCAAGAAGTAAGACTAATTAATATCAGCCATACACTAGCTACAAGCATACAGCTAAGCAACTAATAACAAGCAGTTTCCCCTGCACTACAGGATGGCTTTGGGACAAATTAGACAAGGAAAAAATGTATTAGATCTTCAGCAAACTATTTGAAAGTTAAAAAGCACCCTTTCTTAAGACTTAACTAACTGCTTGTTTACTGTATGTTGGCATGCTTGACAGTTGCTCTAACCATCTGCTTATTTTTTTTTGCTTTTCATAAGAACTATATTTTCCCTTTATAGATAGAAAAATATAACCTTTTTTCTCCAATATTTATTATTTTTGTGAAAAATGTAGTAAGCAAGGTATGTGTTATGTCTAATAAGATGTCACTATGCTTCTGATATGACTTCAAAGGAATTAAACACGGATGCAATTAATGATATTAAATGAGAAAGGGAAGTCAAACTAATAGAAAAAAATCTTTTTGAAATTCATAAAATATTCAAGAAATAAAAGTAGGGTTCTAAGGTCAATATATAAAGCTATAGGTGTCCCATATCTCTGTTCTATGTAAGTGTAGACATGAAGAGTTTTATAAAAGAGAGCAGCACCAAGAGGAGAAAGCAGAAACCTGAGGTTTCTGGATAGAGTTAATTTTCTTCTTAGTAACTAGTACAGTGCTGTGTTTTGGATTTAATA
>JAVJGJ010000001.1:30367383-30403053 GCA_035590215.1 Microhierax caerulescens
CTTTTCTTTTCTTTTCTTTTCTTTTCTTTTCTTTTCTTTTCTTTTCTTTTCTTTTCTTTTCTTTTCTTTTCTTTCCTGTGGAATCCAATGTGAAGTGCTTGTTTTCTTTCAGTGTAGGCTCCTTCAGGGATGGAGCTTATGTCATTGACTCAGCATTCAGGAATGGTCAGTTCCTTTTGAGGGTCAGTCTTGGGCACTGCTGATGCATCAATCATGAAAAAAAACACAAGTCTTTTCAGATATAAGTCTAGGTTTTTCATTAACTGAACTAGGGAAAATCAGCAAACATTTTTACCTCAGCATCTTTATCTTTAAAAGGCATTGATAGTATTCACTTCATGCAGAGGAATATTGTGAAAATTAGTGTTTGCCCTGCATTTCAAACACATCAAAGGGTATAAAATGCTATTACTATTTTTTGTCCCTGCTGCTTAAGAACCATTACTGCTCATTCTGTACTTGTCAGCTATTGAAAATAATTGATTCCTTCACCTTTATTATGTCTCTTTACAGTTATGTAGATAGTTATTACATCTCTCCCTAACGTTCTTTACTTCAGGCCAAACAAACCCAGCTCTGTTTTAACCATTCTTTCCAGGTTCAATTATCCAAACCTTTCATCATGTTTGTTTCTCTTCTCTCAACTATATTAAATTTCTACTATTAATCTGAAACTGCTGCATTCCTCACTGATTGAAGGGCTGCAAGTAAGGTCTACCCACTGCTGAACAGAAATATTTTTTTTAAATGTACTTTTTTAGATTTCCATGAGTTAGTGTTTACATTTTTATTGTTACACCAACAAAATGACAAAAGATTATTTTTAGCTACATTAGTTCCCTTATCCATCCCACTGCACAGCCACAGGAACACTAGTGTTGATGGAGGAGGGCAACAGGCAAAACATGGGGAGTGGTGAAAGCATAACTGCCCCTATCATATGTACTGTTTCCTTGTGACAAGTTAAAGTGAGCAGCTTTATCCTAAATGCCACTTCCTCCTGCCTTTCCAATCCTAAATAATTCCTGATTGTATTTCATTTTCACTTTATTTTTAATTTCATAATTCATTTCTCTTGGAGGTTTCCATGTCTGATTTTTTTTTTTCACAAATTCTTCCTAGGATTTTCTGGAATACTTATGGTAATAGCTTAGAAATCCTAGGAGTGTTCTTTATGTGGAATGAAAGTGTTATTAAATGATGACGAAGAGGTAAATATGAAAGAAACCATAGCTCCTGGCTCTGTGTTCCTGCTGGGTTTGAAAGTCAGTGGAATGTGGGAATCCTTCCTCTTCTCAGAGGCAAGTTATTTCTAATCAGCACTATCATGCTCTAAGGCAATGGCTTACGACACCTATTAGTTGTAAACTCAGCATGAAATGTAACCCCCTACCTCTCAAAGAAACAATATTTTTCCTCTGTGTGATGCAGATTATCCGCAAAAAGGGAGAGGAAGAGATAAGATTTAGATGTGAAAATGTGCTACAGTCCCATTCAAGCTGCCTTGACAATGTATATGCATAAAAAAAGTTATGATCCCATAAGCTATTGAGTACTTTTCATTTAAATGAATTTTGGTAGGAACAGGGTTTTCTTATTACTCCTCCTGTGTGCCATGAGCTCCAGGGATGAGGAAAAGATTGTCAACTGAGTTTTCTACACTCCATTGGGTGTAGAAGACAACATCCTATTCTACAAATAAACAGAAACAATATTGAAAGGGGATAGGCAAACACAAGTGTCATAGCAAAATGATTGCTTTTTCTGTGTCTAGGAGGCAAAATTACCTAAATACATTGCTGATCTCCTCAGTAGTCTTTGTTGGTAGAATAGCAAGTAGGGGCTGGTGGAAGTTCAAAACTGTTCATTTAGTCAGAGCTGCAATAAAAGCAGGCTTTGACCTCCAACCTATCATCCTGGAATTGTTAAAGGTATTATAACACATTCAGATTACAGTTTATTTCAATCCCTACAGAAAACACATAATTTTATATTTCTATTATTATTTTCCAAAGAGGCAGACAAGTGTACTGGATCTGGCTGAGGTAGAGTTAACTTTCCCCACAGCAGCCCCCATAGTGCTGTGCTTTGTATTGGTAGCTGGAAAGGTGGCAATAACACCCCAGGGTTTTGGCTACTGCTGAAGTGTTCTCCACAGCACCGAGGCTGCTTCCCCAACATTCCCTCCCTCAGGGAGGGGGGGGGGGGGGGGCAAGATCTTGAGAGGGGACACAGCCAGGACAGCTGACCCAAAGTGACCAAAGGTACATTCCATACCATATGACATCTGCTCAGATATAAAAGCTAAGAGAAAGGAGAAGGAAAGGGGAACATTTGTTACTTTTGACATTTCTCTTCCGGAGCAACCACTACGTGTAGTGAAGCCCTGCTTCCCGGGAAGTGCCTGGACATGGCCTGCTGATGGGAAGTAGAGAATAACATCTTTTGTTTTACTTTGCCTCTTCATGCATAGTTTTTGCTATTGTTTTATTAAACTGCCTTTATCTTGACCCATGAGGGTTTTTTCCATTTTATTTTCTCTCCCCACTTTCCTGCTGAGGAAGGGAGTGATAGAGCAGCTTTGTGGGCACCTGGATCCAGCCAAGTTCAAATCACCACAATGAAGAACAGACATGGAACATGCCAATTTGCTTTTGAAAGATCAGAGCTTCTCAGGAAAAAATATGGGCAAGAAATAAGTCACAGAAGACTTTTCTGTATATCAAAATAGTTTTCAATGGATCAATGATAGGAGCTTGAATATTTAGAAAGGGGTCACCGCAGTCTTTATCTCACAAAATACTCCACAAAAGTATTGGAGAAAATGAAGATTTTTGTCTACTTAGGCTTGAGATAACCCCTTTCACCATTTGCCTAAAGAAACATTTATTTGATGGCACATCATTGCCTTTTGCTGAGACAGCTTAGAAAATTTCAAAACCTCATACTTTATTTCCTATCTCTTCAGATTCTAATACACTCTTTTTCAGCTTCAGCACATCAGACTCACAAGGTTCATTAATTTATAACAATCTTCATACAAAAATTCTCCTCCTCACAGCCCTCTGTCAATTATGTTGCAAGAAAGCAAGAGTTGACTGAATTAGATTAACTATATGCTCAGTATTCAAATATTGTCTCTCAGCTACATGAGAATTAGTGAATATACTTAGATCTTTACCAAGCTAGAGAATATTTGTGGACTTTCTGATAGGTTGGTTTCTAGCTGGAAATTAAATTGATTACATATATTCCTGATATTTCCTGATGTACTTCATTCTTATAGGAAAGATACTCCAGTCTTATTTGGGCACTGATATCCAAACTACAAAGAGACAATCCTTCTGCTAGAACATAGAGTAAAATGCCACACAATCAAGCTCAGCTACTAATATATAAAATAATAGGAACAAAATAGAGAGAGTACAACACCACAGTTTTCCTCCCTTCTTTTTAAGGGAAACCTAGCTTTTAAATAATAATCTTCACAATTAGTTTATTAAAAGCATAATTTTACTGAACAAGACTTTTTCTATGGCTGAGAAAGCAAGGGACAAGACTCATCCATACTGGATACTTAACCAGGTTGTAAAAGTTGCTTAGTTTTTTCAGCTGATGTAAAACGGTATAACTACCGTTTATAGAGCAGCAAAGCACCTATTCTGGCTGCAATGGAGCCATTTCTAGAACCATCCAAAAAGCACACATATTAAAAAAACAACCAATATTTAAATACAGATGTGAAGAATAAGGTCTGAGGTGGAATTTCCTAACACAGTGTGTTTATTGTGGGCTTCATAATGATAACCTTAAGAATGATGGTGATACCTTGCAGAAGCTGCATGAAACTTGTAGGCATAAAGACTACTCATCTGGAGCAGGGGTGGAGTATCTAAGACTTCTGACTTCCCTGTGTAGTCACTGCAGTTTCTTCTCATTGCATACTGCAGTGAAGCTGTTGCGTGAGAAAAGTTGGTCACATTCACTGAAAATGGTTCTACTAGAAAGCATGATCATAGGTTTCCTACTATACAGAGCAATTTCCATTCCTATATCAGGTACCTTTGCATGCATTCTAACTGAGAAGTGTATTATATTGCTATACCTCACATTTAGGACATTTTCCTTCCTGATATTTAGTTTAAAATCCCATTACTTCTAATTTAGACTATGACCCCTTTAGTTGAGCTATGCACACAACTATGCATATTTTGCCTTTTTCTGGTACCCTCCAGAACAAGCCATTTATTGTATCTTATTTACAGGTTCTAACCTGGGACTGGTTTTCCCCTCTATTTGCACTATATATCTCTTACACAGCTGGCCTCTTATTATGGTGGTACCATAAATCAAGTATTAATAAGAGTAATACAACAAGAATTCACCTCTAATTGGATGTCTGACAATGCTTCTCTTCCTCTCTTATGGGTAAGAGCATTCACCTCTCCCCTTCTTTACAAATCCTGTCTAAGATTAATATAAATTAGTTGTGCCTGGAATCTTTATTGTAAACATCAGCTAAGAAAAGGTAGGGATCACCGATACTTGTCCCTCAGCTTTTTCTCTTTTAAATTTTATGAAATTACTTACTACCTTTAGTGCTTTAGAAATCATCATTCTGTATAAGATATTTTCTCAAGTGCAGTGGCATTTATTAATATTTCAATAATTTTAAAGCATTTTAGGAATATTACACATCTGTTAGATACCCACATGCGACACAGCCTGAATTGAAAATATTAATGTGGAATCATGGACATGAGGATTTTTTATATTAAAAATGTAAACATTCTAACAAAAAATAGAGGACATACATTAAAATGGCAAAGGGTGCTCAGCACAGCATGTTGAACAGAGGTAGTCAGACTATATCATTACATTCCTGTTCTGCAAGAAGCTCCTTTTGCCATCAGTCTCATTGAAAGGCGGAGCATGACTAACAGCCTTCAAGACAGCAGAGAAAGAAAATAGAAAAATTCAGGTTTTTACTTAGGTTTTTGCTGTTGACCATAAAGTTATAGAAATCCCTTATAATATAATCTTCTTCGAAAACATGTCAAAAATGAAAGTTTAGAGAAAGAGATGATGCAAAGGGCAATGAGGGAAAAGTCATTTTTCAGTTCATGGGTTTTTTTCTCTGCTTATGGCAGAGGGTCAAAGGCTCTTTCCTTATTTCTTCATGTGACTAATCTTCCTTCTGTCCTCTTATCCTTTGCAAGTGGCAAAATGCTGCTTTGTGTTAAATTCCACTTAGCATCTTTGTCCACATAAACCTCAAGTTTTAATTAAATGCTTCCTCTGAGTGACTTGTAAATTGTATCCTCAGCAATGTGTAAAAAGAAAAATAAATGAAGAAATACAATAAACTCCATGCAAAGGCTGAAGTAAAGTGATATTTGGAAAAAGTTCAAGATTTTAGAGTTATGGTAATTATATCATAACCGGTAATTTTTATACAACTATCCCAAAGTCAAATTTCCTCTGCAAATACAGTCTATATTCATTGGAGCATCTAAAAGGCTTGTTTCTGATCAACAATAGTCTGATTTCTTCATTTTAAATAAACTGTACTAGTGCTATTTGTCATGGTTTATATGCTGTCCTCCTGATTATATACACATTTTTATTTCTTGTTACTTTAGGATTTCAGTTTTCTTTGTTTTCCAAAGCCTAATTCAAACTCTGTTTTTCTTATTATTGAGAATGAATTACCACATCATACAGAAGGTTCTCCACTGCTAGATAGTTACCTTCACATGTTGGTGGTCTGCTGAGGTTCTTCCCCATTCTTTCCTGTCACCTTAAGGCATCTCAGTAAACTGATTTTATAGTTATAGAACATACTCTAAAGCTGAACTACAATATGGGCCACCCCAGGTTTCCTTATCATTGCGCTTCACTGAACCAAAAGTATACCTCTAAGCAAATATATGCAAAATTAAATGAGAAAGAAAAAAATGAATTAAAAAAAAAAAAAAAAGAGAGAGAGAGGAGGAAGAAGCAGGCAAGTCTAGTGCTACCTCACTCAAAAGTCACAGCTATCTTTCAACTGGAAACATTTTCCTCGCACCCTACTATCCTGAAAGACTGAAATAATCCCATTTATAGTCTTTTCAATATTAATTTATCTTATGCTTAGAAACATTCCTGTAACTAATAATCTAAATTTAGTCACAGAGAGTTTACACCTCTTTGTTCTTGTGCAAAATTCTCTTTTAGCTTAAGTAACCCTTTTCTCTGGTGTTTGCTTCTAGAAAGCAAACATATCCTCTCCCATGCTTCACTTTACCAAAGAGAATATGTTAATTGAATTTCCTTCCATAAAATAAAGTTTCCATCCTTCTGGTCATCTTAATAACTTTTCTGTACACCTGGCCTTAAAAAAGATGTCCACAACTGTGCCAAATATTCTATATAGGATTTTACCAATGCCTTGTAAATTGTCATTACTAGTTTCTTTTCTGTAACAGAAATACTTTTTTCCGATAGAGCAGCAGATGCGTCCCATCCCTCACCTCTTCCCCTTCCCCCTTGGAAACTCTAGTCCTGTAATTACTTAGAATGTTCATTTCCTCTGCTTTGGATGGTTTTGAGTAGAAAAGTCCCAGTTTATAATAGAAACTATTTTTTATGTATTTTTATTAATACATAAATGGACGATCACCCATATTTCATCTCATTTTTAAGGTCATCTAATTCTTCCTAATCAGATATTCTGAACTTCTGTTTTGGCATTAGTTTGATGCCAGCAAGAGATGCCCAGAACCTGGAGAGGTATTGCAGATGAGCAGAAGAGCATCTGAAGAGCTGCACAAAGGAATTCCAGGCACTCCAGCCAGTAAGATTCATCGGGGGCTCAACTTAAATGCCTCTATGCAAACTTACGTAGCATGGGGAATAAACAAGCGGAGTTAGAGATGTGCACACACCTGCAGGGCTACTATCTTATAGGCATCACAGAGACATGATGAGATGACTTTTATGTACTGCAGTGTTGGGATGGAAGGATACAAACTCTTCAGGAAGGATGGGCAGTGGAAACAAGGAGGGGGTGTTGCCCCCTATGTCAATGACCAGCTGGAGCACATAGAGCTCTGCCTGGGGATGGATAAGCAGCCAACTGAGAGTTTATGGGTCGGGATTAAAGGGAGGGCAGGGACAGGTGACATTGTAGTGGGGGTCTGCTACAGGCTACATGACCAGGAAGAGCGAGGAGATGAGGCCCTCTACAGGCAGATAGGAGCAGCCTCAGGTTGCAGGTCCTGGTGCTCATGGGGACATCAAACAACCCATTAACTGTTGAAAAGAAAACACAAAAGGGCATACACAATCCAGAAGGTTCCTAGAATGTGTTGATGGTAACTTCCTTCTCCAAGTGACAGAGGAGCCAATTAGAGATGCCATGCTGGACCTTTTTCTCACCAACAAGGAGGGGCTGATGGGGAATATGAAGCTCAAGGACAGCCTTAGCTGCAGTGAGCATGAAATTGTGGAGTTCAAGATCCTTAGGCCAGCAAGGGGGTGCATGACAAGATCACTACCCTGAACTCCAGGAGAGCTGGCTTTGGCATCTTCAGGGGTCTGATTGGTAGAGTACTGTGGGATAGAGCCCTGGAGGGAACAGGTGCCCAGGAAAGTTGGTTAATATTCAAGGATATTGACCACAAAGCTCAGGAGCAATGTATCCCAACAAAGAGGTAATCAGGCAAAAACGCCAGGAGGCCTGCATGGATGACCAATGAGCTCCTGGACAAAATAAAATAAAATAACAAACCTTACAGGGGGGTCGAAGCAAGGACAAGTAGCCTGGAAAAAATACAGAGGAAATGTCTGAATAGCCATGGACCAGGTTAAGAAAGCTGAAGTCCTGGTAGAATTAAACCTGGCCAGGGACATCAAGGGCAACAAGAAAAGCTTCTATAGGTACGTCAGTGATAAAAAGAAGACTAGGGGAAAGTCTCCAGAAGAAAACAGAAGACCTGGTTACCCAAGACATGGAGAAGGCTGAAGTACTCAAGAATATTTTTGCCTTGGTCTTCCCATATGAGTGCTTCAGCCACACTGTGCAAGTCACAGAAGGTAAAAGCAGGGACTTGGAGAATGAAGAACTGGTACTGTAGAAGATGTTTGAGACCATATGAGGAACCTGAAGGTGTGTAAGTCCATGGGACCTGGTGCAATGTATCCATGGGTCCTGAGGGAACTGGTAGATGAAGTGGCTAAGCCACCATCCATCATATTTGAGAAGTTGTGGCACTCCAGTGAAGTTTCCACAGACTGGAAAAGGGGAAATGTAACCCCCATTTTAAAAAAGGGAAATAAGGAAGACCTAGGAAACTACAGGTCGGTCAGTCTCACCTCAGTGCCCAGCAAGTTCATGGATCAGATCCTCCTGGAAATTATGTTAAGGAACTTGGGAAATAAGGAGGTGATTACTGGCAGCCAACATGGCTTCACTAAGGGCAAAAGATGCCTGACAAATTTGATGGCCTTCTATGTCAGGGTTACGGCATTGACCAATGAGGGGAAGAGTGATTGGCATCATCTACTTGGATTTGTGCAAAGCTGTCCCACACAACATTCTAATCCCTAAAACAGAGAGACATGGATTTGACAGGTAAGTCAGTGGATAAGGAATTGGCTGGATGTTCACACTCAAGAGTTATGGTGAACAGATCAACTTTTAAGTGGAGACTGGTGATCAGTGGCATTCCTCAGGGGTCCATACTGGGACCAGAGCTGTTTAATATCTTTGTCCACATGGACAGTGGGATCAAGTGCACCCTCAGCAAGTTTGCTGATGATATCAAGCTGTGTAGTACTGTCAACATGCTGGAAGGAAAGGATGCCATCCAGAGGGACCTTGACAGGATTGAGAGGTGGACCTGTGTGAACCTCATGAAGTTTGAGAAGGCCAAGTGCAAGGCCCTGTACTGGGAAACCCCCAGTATCAATATAGGCTGGGCAGAGAATGGATCAAGAGCAGCCCTGAGGTGAAGGACCTGGAGGTGCCAGTGGACAAAAACCTCAGCATGGCCTGACTATGTGCACTTGTAGCCCAGAAAGCCAACTGAATCCTCAGCTGCATCAAAGGAAACATGGCCAGCAGGACAAAGGAGGTGATTCTCCCCCTCTACTCCACTCTCGTGAGACAACACCTGGAGTACTGCTTTCAGCTGTGGAGCCCCCAACATAAAAAGGAAACAGGCCTGTTGGAGTGAGTCCAGAGGGGGACCACAAGGTTGATCAGAGGGCTGGAGCATCTCTTCTGAGAAGGCAGGCTGAGAGAGTTGGGGTTGTTCAGCCAGGAGAATAGAAGGCTCTGCGGACAACTTATAGCAACCTTCCAGTACCTAAAGAGGGTTCATAAGAGACATGGAGACAGTTTTTAGTTGGGCCTGTATCAATATGATAAGGGGTAATGGTTTTAAACGGAAAGATTTAGATTAGATATTAGGAAGAAATTCTTTATTGTGAGTGTGGTGAGACACTGGAACAGGTTGCACCGAGGAGCTGTGGATGTCCCATACCTGGCAGTGTTCAAGGCCAGGTTGGATGGGACTTTGAGCAACCTGGTCTAGTAGAAGGTCTCCCTGCCCATGGCACGTGATTGAAACTAAATGATCTTGAAGGTCCTTTTTGACCCAAACCATTCTGTGATTGATGATAACTTCTACTTTTCTATTCTCAGAAAATGTAATGAGTACCTTATGGTTTTTCGTGAACAATGATGAAAATCAAATCGTTTCCTCAAAGATTCTTTAAGATAAAGACAATTTAATGGATAAAGACTTCCTAGGTTTCCAAAGGCTTTAAAAAGTTTATTGCCAGATGCTTTTAAAGAAACTGAGCAGCAATGGCATAAAAGAGCTTTGCAAGATTAAATTATTTACAGGAAGATAGGAGATAAATGTAGGAAAAGCTCCATAGCAAAGAGAGGTTAAACACTGGTGGCCTACTACACCAAGGTAGCGCTCATGAGTTACTCTAACATGACCTATGAAAATATTCCTATAAAGCTTAACAAATGGGCAAGAAGAAAAATGCAAATTTTGCTGGTGACAGAAGTTTATTCCAGATGGTAAGGATAAAGGCTGACTGTGAGTAATTGCAGAAGGGTCTTTTCGAAACTAGGTACTTAAATGGCAGATGAAGTTCAATATGAATAAAGGTAAAAGGCAATAATAATTGTCTTTACAATTCTATTAAGAAATTCAATTAACCATTCCAACTTCTCATTAAAAAAAATATCAGCTCAGAGCTGACAATCAGTCCCTAAGAAGCATGGTGTGGGGTTACAAAAACAGGTATCATAAAAAACATTAGCTTGATATTAACTAGTGGTCATAAAAGCAAATCAGGATATGAGGAGTTATTAAAAAAAAAAACCAAAACAAAAACCAACAACAAAACAAAACCAACAAACCACAGAGTAGAAACTGTCATCTTTTTTTCCATTGTACAGATCCAATATTCTCCTACATTTTGAGTACTATGCAAAATTCTGTTTCATTGTCCTCAGTAAGAATAAATAAAAATGGACAAGGTTCAGAGAATGGAAACAAGTGTGATCAAAAGTATAAAAAAGCATCCCTAAGACCAAAATCTTAGGATGAGCAAAAGGAAATGCATCGTGAATATCTTAATACATATGCATATAGAAAGTAATTTTTGTTCATAAAAACTGAGCAATCTAATCAGAATAAAACAATCAATAATAGTACGAACAATCATAATCTAAACAAATACAGAAAACCTCATTAATAATAGTACTGTTAATTGCTGTACAAGAAAACTTTAAAATGTCTTTCCTCTACTGTTATGCTCATCCCTATGAAGTCCCTCAAGGTCCTAATGTCAGTGTCACCAGTCTTCCTTAAGCAGAGTTGGAACCGCAGCGAACTGTCAACATCCTGAATGGGAGGTCCCTTCTTCTGCAGTGTTAGGATCTGTTTAAGGATTATTTTTTATGTTTTCCAGTCACAGTCCTCTCCTCACTCATTCCCAGATAGTTTCTCCTCAGCCAACAAAGGGCTGACAAAACTGACAGCTCCACCATAGCCTGCCCTGCCCCCTGAGCCAGGCCTGACCTCCACACTGAAGTCCTGGCCTGGCCTGTCTTTCCTCTACCCCCAGCCCAGCCCAGCCATGCCAGGGCTGTACCTGACAGTGGTTTGCTTCACTGGGCCCAATCCTGACCCCAGTGTGCAGGCTGATGTCCCAGCATGGCCTCAGCTCTCCCTGGCAACCAGCCAGTTCCTGGCCCTGATCACTGTTATTGGAACTGATCTTGACCCACGTTCCTGGTTTGTCCTTGGTCTTAAACATCATGGATTTGCCTGGTGACCTGGGCTTTGTGCTGACTGGCTCCCACTGCCTGCTATCACAAGGTGAACAATCTCAGCTCAGGAATCTTCATTTACTTGAAGCCATTGCCAATTAGCAGGAACTTTTAATTATTCATTCAAGTACTGAGAAACAAAAAGATAATTAAATAAATACTTAGGGAAATGTTTTTTCTCCCTCTTTACCAGGCTCAGCTTCAGTTCAGCACCTCTCCTCCCCCTTCCTCATCTCAGCTACTCTTGTTTTCACCATATATTTCACTCGGTCCCTCTGATTCCTTTTGATGAGGAAACAGGTGGTACAGGAATTTGGGAACAGTGTGCAGAGATTTCTTTCTACCACTTGCTTCTTACTGCACCCCTGCTTTGGCATGGCTTGGGCCTGTGCCACAGTCCCTTCAGAAGCGTCCCTGCCAGGTCACCCAGAGGATGCAGTCCCTCAGGTGCATCCCTCCTGCAGCATAGAGCACCTCCTCCCAGGGGTGCATCTCTGTACATATCCCCAACAATGTCTCTTTCCCTCATCTCCCACATTCCCTCTCCCTTTTCTCCAAACACTCCTCTTCGCATACCTCTTCATGTGTCCCACTTTGAGTGTCCTCCCACGTCTCCTATCATGTTTCTCCTTGCATCTCCTGCCCCCAACAGCTGCCACCCACCCTCAAATATACCTGAAAAGAAGTGCTGTGTGTTCCTCTGTCTGGTTAAGTTTTGGGGTGTGATGGACTATTTCGCTCCACTTAGAGCCATCTGGAACCCACTGTGACCAGGACAGTTCATAGTCTCTCCCCACATAAGACACCCTGCAGCCCCTGCTTGCCAAACCCGGCTTTTATGTCCAGTGCAACAGGGCTTCCCTGCCCCCTCCCTGGGGTCGGTGGCACAGGTGCTGGCTGGTGAGGATTGTGCCCTGCCAGCCCCTGTGGTGAATCCCTCTATTTTATGGCTTCCTGCCCCTCTGGGGAGCCACTGGTCTTTGCTGTGTCATGACACAAAATAAATTGTTGTTTTATGCAATGACTATGTAGCTTGTGAGACTTTTACCATACCAGATAATCCGTGAGCTGAAGTCAAAATAGGTGTGTAAGTGGCCACAAGCCAGTTGCTAAAACGAGCCACAGTGAGCTGAGGACAGCCAAACCCTGACACTGCTCTGTCATTTCATTAAAAATCCTGACCTTTTACTAGGAATGACAAAAATTATATTTAATGGGTTACAGTATAAGGACCAACTATAATTAATTTTCTGGCCAACACGAAAGCTCAAAAATAAGGAAATGGTAGATAAATCACAATGGATAGAGCTTATTCACACTGTCTTAAAAAAGAAAGAAACTGTTTTGAATGTACCAGTAAGGTATTAACAGTGAGATTAAAAAAATAAAATGTAATTATTCATGAAAGAAGTTGAACTTGTTGATACAGAATATTGTAAAGACTGAAAATTTACTGAGTCTAAAAGAGTCAAGGGCAGACTATATGCAAAAGATTCACTGAAGGTGCCTGGGGTTTGGCTGGGATAAAGTTATTTTCTTCTTAGTAGCTGGTACAGTGCTGTGTTTTGGATTTAGTATGAGAAAAACGTTAGTCAGAGGTGTGGTAGGCAGTTTTAGTAGCCTTAGAAAGCAAGAATCTATAGAGATCTATAGTAGGTATGACAGAAGTCCATCTCCTCTAGTACCATTTTCAACACCGACCATATATTTGCCTAGAGGAGAATAAGAACACAGATTAAGAGAATCACAGAACGGTCAGGGTTGGAAGGGATAACACACTGATGTTTTAGTTGTTGCTAAGTAGTGCTTACTCTAAGTCAAGGACTTTTCAAGTTCCCCATGCTCTGCCAGCGAGGAGGCGCACAAGAAGCCAGGAGGGAGCACAGCCAGGACAGCTGCCACAAACTGGCCGAAGGGATATTCCATACCACAGGACAGTGTGATCAGTATATAACCTGGAGGGACTTGGCCAGGGGTCACCCATCGCTGCTTGGGGACTGGCTGGACATCAGCCAGTGAGCGGTGAGCAATTGTATTGCTCATCGCTTGTATATTTTGGGGGGTTCCCCCTTTGTCTTTATTTCTCTCTCTTTCTTTCATTACTATTATTACTGTAATTGTTATTTTTATCATTATTTTTACTTTATTTAAATTATTATACTGTTCTTACCTCAAACCACAGGTTTTACGTTTATCTGATTCTCCTCGCTATCCCACTGGGGGAGTGAGCAAGCGGCTGCATGGTACTTAGCTGCTGCTGAAGTTAAACCACAATAATATAGTTTCTATACTTGTTTTTATAGTGTAGCTTTAAAAGTTACATATCTTATGTGACAAGATTTCTACCTTTAAAAATTTATTATTTTGATGAAGAAACTGAAGCACCAGAGACCGTATCTTCACTTTCACTTCAGAAATTAAAATTTGCCTGTTTGCTTGTCTGATTTAACTTAAACCAGGATTGATTAGGAAGTGGGAGGAGCATGAATACCAAAGGGATCACTTCTCCCTTATCTCTCATGGCTTTCAGCACCTTTCCCGTTTGTCCAGTTTTAAATAACCTCTTAATTTTCATTTGTCACTCTTTTCCTCTTGAAAGGTCCGAACCTGATCACCATGTTTGACAACCTCAAAACTGTTCACACAGAAACTGAGGAGAGTATTGGCTCTTCTTGCTAAAGTTATTTTGCTATGCAGCTTTACAAATCAGCATAGTATTTTATTTCTTATGCTGCCTTTATTCTTCAGATTTTTACTAAGTTTGTCTTCACATTTTAGCTGTCTTCCCAGTGTGGATTTGTATTTATCTTTCTGACAGATAACTCGAATTAGTTGGGATTAACTCTTTAGATACTAATTGACTACCTGTCTTGATGATAATATGGTCATTAGTTCCTTCTTTGCCTGTATTCATAGATCTGTCATCCTATATTCTATTTTCTTTATATGTATTTGTTTTATAGAGTTTTCACTGTAGGCAAAATCCAGGTTAATATGTATAAAACTGACCTTCCATTGCCAAAAAACATGTAATATATCATTACTTTAATCATAAAACAGCAGTAAAGCCTGAAGGCCTATTCATCATGCAACTGGGTATGCCTGTATGGGAAAAGGCAAAAATTCATTTTAGAAATGAGAAAGATAGCATGTGTATAAAGGTTATCTGGAGTATCATTGGAAATTTTTGAATTATAATTGTGCAAATATGGTACAAGTCACTTGATGGATCATTGGTGATATAAAATAAAAAAGTAATGGAAATTATTCATGCTATGTACACACATAAGGAAAAAAAGGTTAATTTAGTATTTCACATAAACCTCCAAAGAAGCATATTTGCAAATGTGAATAGACTGAAAGCAAAAGTTGACAGCCTTTCAGATATCAATTATTAATATAAATTCTTTTGTATATTTATTGGAATTTCCTTGATCTATGAGGAAAAGTGAGCCATTCAATAAAAAGGAAAAAATTTTGTAAGTAGGTACACCGGAGGATGGATAAAGAAGAAATGATGGGTTGAAATTATCTAGTTGGTACATACCTGAAGAATTTCATAATAATTATGTTAAACACTTACAGAAGTACCTCTTAGTGTGATAGCAACATAGAGGAGATGTGCATTTTGTAACATAATTAACCGTCCAAACATGTAAGCAAAAATATTAAATCCCATAATTCTATTTTGTGTTTTTTTCACTTTACCCTCTTTGCATGTAATTTGTTCTTTTCAGTTTGAGTCATAAGACAGAGCTATCACTAACTTTTTAAATCAAGTCCATGATTTCTATTTTCCATTTGGTTTTGCTTTTCCAGTTGTTATGAGTATCGGTTGAATGTGTGAAATAAGGTATTTAGAATCTAATATCATATCAAAAGTTTCTTTTTTTTTTAATGGACTTTTGATATTTCTATTTCTGCTTTGTTCTTGTTCCCATTACCTAGAAAATAATGAACTAATTTTAATTATTTTTATATTTCCCTGATACTTTCCCAAATGCATAAGCAACAAAATATAGATGTCATGCTGTTTACTCAGTACTACAACAAAATAAACCTACCTACATTCCTCTCAAAAGCCAGTGGTTTTACCATTTGTGACAGTAATTTTGTTAGTCGTTCATGCTAATTTAACCTTAGTATTTCAGGGTGATATAGTAGACCACAGATAACTGAGTAATTTCTGGATCTAAATTATTTTTAGAGCTATTATTGGGCTTTCCAGCACTTCAAGTAATAGTTATATAATCAACTACGAAGCAATTTCCAGTGCTTATTCCCAGATCTTGTTTTAATGGCAGACTTCGAAGGCAGTTTATATAGTCTCAAAGAACTGCTAGGAGGGGACAATGTTTTTCCTGACAAGCTGTGTGCATTTACACACTAATAGTTCTCCAAATACTTCTATAACAAGAATTCAGAAAGTCAGTACAGTGAACTTTGCGAGTAACTAACAAATTCAATCATCCTTTAGGAAAGCCTAGGTTTGAAAAGCTAATTTCCCTTTTCCCCTGGAAACTCTCAATTTTTTTTCTGTATCCAGAAAATATTTCTTCTCCCCACAAACGTTAACTCATCTTGGAATGTACTAGTAGTAACAACTACTGGCAACTGAACATAAAAAGCAAACAAAATTTATTTAACAAAGACTGTATTTATTTGGATTTAGAAACAAAATTAATGTTAGTTAGGTAAGACATGTTATACACTTCACACTCATTTGAAGAAAATTTACCTAAAGAAAAATAAAGGAGAAAAGGTTTCAGTGTGTAGTAATATATGTAAGTAACTTTAAGTAATGCCTGGTACATACTCCCATAAGTTTTAAAAGAGTCTTTCAGCTTTAAAATACCCCAACTAAACAAAACCAAACAAAAAAAAAATATATCAAAGCAACCTCCCCAAAACAAAACAAACATTAAAAAAAAAATAGTCCAAGAAAAGATATCAGCACAGTTTATTTTCAAAAGGAATATGACTATGTGTTTTCTAGGTGATAAATAAATCATGTTATTTGTTCAATTATAGAATTAGTGACCATCTGATTTTGCTTAAGCTTTGAATAGATCACTGAATGTATTACCCTAGCTGCGCATAATGGCTTGAAACATGGAAAGGCAAGATTTTTAAAGACATGCCTGGCACAAAGGTGAAAATAAAAGTTTAGAAGTTGAGAGTCTCAACTGTCATTTCTTCAGTATGAGAAGAGACTGGTTTCTAGTGCTTATAAAGTGATAAAGGATAAAACTGGATTTGCATGCAGAGAATATAGCATGACTCTATGTCCGCTCATGCCTGGATACTCTTTCACTGACATTCTACCATGTGAATGAACTACAGCTTAATATTCAAACAGAAATGTTTGACTTACAGTCTTAGCCTGTCTTTTTTGGTGGTATGCAGTAGTTGTGCCTTAAACACACCAATGACTTAAAAAAAAAAAAGTTATAATTTTTGGTTTTAATGTGTCCACTGGAATAAAATCTGATGGAGTTTTGATGCATTTTGGTGTTTAAGTCAGTAGACTATTACTCTCCCTTAGCTTAGAAAGGGTGTCAGGCACTTCCCAGTACCTTGTCCAATGCTTCTAAGCGTCTTTCATTTTAAAGCTCAGTCTTTTTTTAGAAATGGGTCTTTTTCTTTATTACAAGTTGATATCAGTGTCATATTTTTATCTGCAGTTGTTATTTCAGTCCTGACACAGAGTTTTCCTTGTTCCTTCTCTTAACCTTGATTTTAGGCATTTTAAGAAGTCTTGGACAATTTGAAATTGCTTCCAATCCTGACAAAGAGTTGCATAGTTTAAAGTACTAGATGGGTTCATCAGTTGATTTCTGCTAAAGTTAGAATCTTTAAAAAGTCCAATTAAACATACTACCAACATGAATATTCCTGTGCCACTCACAGTATGAGTATTTTTTTTATTCTTCCTGCAAAAAAAGATTTCTTAGTCTCTATAAGTGAAGTGAACTTCATAGAATGTCAAGTTCTGCCATTATTCTCATGAAATTGTTTATCTTGTTTTACAACAGGACAATGTCGCTGACCTACAATAATATTTGAAATGTTTCTATAGTAATATATAACATGCAGCAATATCTATGCTGTAATGATTATAGCTTTTCTTTACATTCCATTTCTCAAAAAGTGCATCTCAGCATATGTGATGGATTAATTATCAATTACAGTGGAACCAGCAGATACTTTAATATCTGTCAGGTGCTAAGACTCCAAGGCAGATGGTGATGGTATATATGAACTTATATATGGAGTAACTTGCTGAGGAATTCTTGGACAGTCTTGTCAGAAAAATTTCAACAAATTTTAATTCCTATGAGCATTTGGATTATGTCATTAGTATATTTATGGTTTTTTATAGCTTAGGAACCCAAGACATGAGCTTGGACCCAAGAGAGACCAAGTAATCAAATTCAAAACAAAAAACCCGCCTTCAGAAAATCCATTTCATATTAATTTGGAATAGAAAAATGAATTAAAAATAATAATTAATACTCCATTAATGACTATAAACCATATGAATTATGTAAAAGTATCATAAGGAAAATTATCTTAATAATGAGAATTTAAAAACACTGTAAAACCACTCTAAAAATGTAAAGATGCTAATAAAAATAATAATTGTACCACCTATAAAGGATTCTTTTTTCCAGACTTCAGATCATAAGAGTAAGTATCTCAGTGGTGAACATGGATATCAGCATTAAAAAGTTCATTATTAACTAATCAATGATACAAGATTTGTTATTAAAAATACAACATACAAAGTAGACTGTTCTAGTCTTTGGTCTATTTTTGTAATCTAATTAGACTCTTAAATATTATAATTAGGCGATGTTTCCTGCTTTATTCTTATTTAGTAATCTGAATCTGTCTTACCTTCTGTTATGACCAGTTCTTACTCTGAGGGTCAAAAGCTTTTTTTCATTTTACAGCTTTTCACCTGGGACAATCTGGGACAAGGGACAATTTCCCTTGATATTTCTTCCCTTGACATTGTTCCCTGTAACTTACCAAACATACTAAGTCTGCTTAAAGGCCTTTAAGAGTTGTTGGGTTTTTTGTTTTTTTGTTTGTTTGTTTTAGTATTATTGCTTCTCCTCTAGCATTCTCTTTATCCATTTCCTATTTTTTCTATAGGGTATGATTAGTCTTCCGTGGTTGGTTGACCTTGGCTGACTGCCAGGTGCCCTCCAGACTGCTCTGTCACTCCTCTTTCTCAACAGAACAGAGAGAAAAAATACGACAAGAAGCTCATGGATTGAGGTAAGCACAGGGAGATCACTTACCAGCTACCATCACGGGTAAAACAGGCAACAAGGAAATCAGCATAATTTATCGTCAACTATTATGGTATGATAGTGAGAAATTAAATCAAAACTAAACTCACCTTCCCACCACCACGTCCTTCTTCACAGGCTCAGCATCACTCCTCGTTTTTCTACCTCCTCCCCTCAAGCATACAGGGGAATGGGAAGGGGAATTGCAGTCAGGCCGTAACAATTTTCCCTACCACTCCTTCCTCCTCACACTCTTCACCTGCTCCGATCCTTTATGAACTTCTCTTTATGGATGCTTACCCTGGTCTGCAGTTCTTTGCAGACTGCTCCAGCATGGTTCCTTTCCATGAGGTTCAGCCCTTCAAAAATGGACTGCTCCAGCATGAGTTCCCCTTGGGGCCACAGGTCCTGCCAGGAGCCTGCTTCAGCACAGGCTCTCCATGAGATCACAGCTTGCTTCTCAGCACGTTCACCTGCTCCAGCATGGAATTCTCCATGGAGAATTATTCAGGGTAGATGTCTTCTCCACCATTAATGTGCATGGGCTGCAGAGGGATAACCTGTGTCACCATAGCCTTCATCATGGGCTGCAGGGGAATCTCTGCTCTGTTGCCTGGAGCACCTCCTCCCACTCCTTCTATATTGACCTTGTTTCTCTCCTTCCTTTCCACCCACAGGTTTTTTACCCTTCTTAATTATGTTATCACAGAGGCACTACCAATATCACTGGTTGGCTCAGGTTTGGCCAGTGGTGGGTCTGTCTTGGAGTGAGCTGAAACTAGTTCTGCCTGACTCACAGTAGCTCCCGATGTTATCTTCAGCAGTGTGCCCTTGGGGCCAAGAAGGCCATCAGGATCCTGGGGTGCAGTAGAAACGTGGCCAGCAGGTCAAGGGAGGTGATCCTGCCTCTCTGCTCTGCCCTGGTGAGGCCACATCTGGAGTGCTGTGCCCAGTTCTGGGCTCCCCAGTTCAAGAGAGACAGTGAACTGCTGGAGAGGGCCCAGCAGAGGTCTATGGAGGTGGTGAGGGGTCTGGAGCATCTCCCTTGTGAGGAAAGGCTGAGAGAGCTGGGCCTGTTTAACCTGGAGACACAGAGGGGATCTTATCGCTATCTGCAAATACCTTAAGGCTGGGTTCCAAGAGGAGGGGGCCAAGCTCTTTTCAACAATGCCAGGCAACAGGACAAGGGGCAACAGTCACAAACCACAACACAGGCAGTTCAGTCTGAATGTGAAGAAAAACTTCTTTACTTTGAGGGTGAGAGAGCACTGGGACAGGCTGCCCGGAGGGGTTGTGGAGTCTCCTTCTCTGGAGATGGCCAGAACCCATCTGCATGCAACCCTGTGCAACCTATTCTAGGTGAACCTGCTTTAGCAGGGTGGTTGGGCTAGATAACATCCAGAGGTCACTCCCTACCACCACCACCCCCTTCCCAGCCATTCCGTGTTTCTATGATTCTGTGAAAGATAGGAATGGTTAGAAGATTTCAACAGGAACATTTATAAATATAGCATGGCTCTCATTGATTATTTTCAGTGGAAGTAGGCTTAATAAAACATGTTTGTTATCTTTGGGAAATTATGCCATTGTCTTACCCAGAAATATCTGCAAAATTGATGGTGGGAGGTGAATGGATGCAAGACTTGTTAGATAGATAAACTATATATGTTAGATTAATATGTAGAGTTTCTTACTGAATGTGGCTGCCGTTTGCTTGTGGTCCTTCTCTGATTTTTTGACTACACAATATGATGAGCTACACTGGTTAACACAATGTTAAGAACATTTGCAACTGTAGCTTGAATAGTTCTGTGAAGATAAATAATATGGGCGAGATGTCCAAATTTAGACCAGTAGCTGGTAATTTTCTTACTTAAAATTGTAGGTATGTGAATAACAAAAGGGAAAAATGTTTGCAAATATATAATTGAATTTTATAATTAATTTTGCTCTCTATGAACACTTTATTACTTACCATATGTGAAAGATACCAGTAGAATAGAAAGCTGTTTCTTTTGCCCAATTTATTCCTAAAACCAGGTTCTCAATGTGATACCCTGTATGTGCAAGACTAATACATATTTTTCTGGCCTTGTGTACAGCACAGTGAAAATCTATAATGAGATAATAATAATAACAACAATAATAATAACCACAACCCAAAACAACCCCAAACCTATTCAAAGAATAGTTTCCATATTTTTTATTTGGGTTTTTCTGGATTATTAATATCTTCTTTCTCTCCCTCTCTTCTTTCTCTCCCTTTCTCCTCTTTCCCTCTCTTCTCCCCCTCCCCTTCCTCCCTCTTCCCCCCCTCCCCCCTTCTTTCTTTTTTCTCTCTTTTCTGACTTGTCTTTCTCTTTGTTTTTCTTTCTCCTTCCTCCCTTCTTCCCTTCCTTTTACAAAAAATATATATTTTATTTCAAAGAGAAAAAAATGTCTCTTGCAAGTAGTTCACTCGCATTAGGGTAATAAGTTCGCGACCATACTTAATCTAGGGATTTTTTAAAACTATTTTTCTAAAATGCACTTATTTTGTGCTTATTTTTCAGGCATTTAAGTACTTTGATATTTGGCAAAAATGGACACTTTGTAACTTTATTTTGTTAACATTAAGTCTTTGACTCTACATGAATTTCCTAAAATTGTTTAATTATATTTATGTTTTGAAAGAGTCAATTATATGATGTGATAAAAGGCTAGCAAACTGTCTGCAGCTTTTAGAATTTTAATAATGTGGTCTTTTGCCAGTCCCTATTAAGTAGTGAAAAATAGACAGAGAAAGGTGCTAATACTTTGGAGGGCTGGTAAGTTCATAGTTTTATCATTTATTTTGAATGGCTTGTTTATAATATATCCTTGTTCATGTCTCAAGCATATTGAGCAGGTAGACAAGTAATTTTTGGACTCCAGCACAGATAATAAAGGTGTGAATACCAAGCAGCAACAGAATCTACTTTGAAAATAGTTTTACCATTCAACTTAGTGTTTTTCATGATTCATTGGCACTTAACAAGAACAGACTGTCAAAATACAGCATGTGATGTAGTAACTCAGACTCTTGATGTGCTAAGATTTTGCAGTGGTGAATACGTTGCTCTCAAAAAATAATGTTACATGCATCAGAGATTCTTTCTTTGCTTGTTAATAAGAGTAGGAATTTCTGTAATAGCCAAGCAATTTTTTGAAATAGTAGAAATATAAGGTGAAAGGAGAAGTAGACTTCTACAAAGTATAAAGCCAGACCATCATTTGATGCAGTACCATTAGCGTAGTTCTGCTGACTTTATTTGGGCAACTCTTAATTTCTGTCACTAAGCATCTGAAGAACCTAAGTTGCTCCTATAGAACACTTTCTCAATCATATATGTGCAAGTTATTTGCCTAGCCTTAAAACTCAGCTTAAGGGTAGAACAGTGGAAACAGGCTAGTTTGGATTTATGGTTTCAGTGTGTGGGGGTTTGTTGATTTTGTTTGGTTTGGGGTTTTTTTTAATATATATTTTATATTTTCTAGTCACCTTAAATTCATTATCTGTTTTGTCTTAAGATGTGTTTAGTGTTATCTCATGATTTGGAAACATTTCTGTTCTCTAAATGCTGATTCTAATTATTCAGTCACTTGGTGCAGACTTTTGGATTAAATTTGAGAACACAAGCATTAAGCTTGAGGATATTGGCTATTTTATTTGTTTTATAAATTGAAAAGATCCTTCACTTAGTGTTAAAACTGCCATATAAACCTTAATGAATTCTAAGATGCTTGAAAGTTAAAATTCAGAAGACCAGAAGGGCCACTTTCAAATTGCTTCAGGAGTACGCTAAGATTGATTTTCAATAAAAGGAAACCTCACATAGTTCAAAAATATCCAAGAATGTTTTTAATTCAAGAATGTGCCAAAATTTTAGCATTTAATTTAATGGAACTATTGGAGATGGGCTTGCCTGTGGCATGCATTTTATTTTCAAGAGACTGCTACATTCACTGTGTCGTGTGCCTTTGCCATACTGCTATCCTCCTTCTAGCACTTCTATAGTGACAGTATGATTTTTACTTGCAAAGACCCTTCTGGCTTGCTTTCCCTCTGTTTAGAATTTTTTAGTAACTAAAAGTAACAAGACTTTATATGTGTTTCTCCCTTGGATGTAGAATAACCCAGTGAAATAACTAAATAAGATAAATGTACAAAAATAAAGGTTGGTGTGGATGCAGTGATAGTGTCATACAAGCTTTTTTTTATCTTCCTGGGCAAGTTTATGGGACCAGAATTTAAATTGTACTTCTACATGGATATTATTAACTTAGAAAACTGATCATTTACGTGACTCCCAAGACCATATAAGACTGTTTTAAACAGATTTATATTTATTTATAGTCCTACTTATAATTTAAATGTAGGCTACAGCAGCAGAGAATATCACAAAACAGACAATTGTTACACCACATGAAGTCAAATAGTAATGATATTGGCTTTTAAAAAAGTATTTGCTGTAAAATTATCTGCAGCACCTAAACATAATTATTCCAGTATCAACAATACAGACAGGAAGAACAAGTGTCTGTGCTTGTTATTTTTCAGTGTGGGAGGAACTCGACACTGGTGCTATATTACTTTTTCATGTTGACTAAGGACACAGAAAAGCCACGAAGCACAGCTAGTTCAAATCATAACCCATACCCACACAAGACAGTCACTATTCTTTAAGGTATTTATTGGCCTTTTCTCTTTCTGGTCTTATTTTGTCTGACTAAATCCATATTTATTTGCTCCATGTTATGCAGTATGTATGTTTACATAGATTTTAAAAGGCACTGGTTCTAGCAGGATAAAGCTTCCTGGGAGTTGCAGATATGTTAGTAATTTGAGGAAATCAAGAGGATATGCAACAGAAATTAAGCTAATACCTTATACTACCTCAGAATGAAAACTCATCTGAAATTTCCAAGTTATGACTAAAACAATTTCAGAGATTAGCGTTGCCTTTTTTTATTTATTTAAATATTTAAATTAATGCATACTTTAACAAGAAAGAAAGCTCTAAGATGTGTATTTCACAGCACTGAGAATCTGCATGCTTTCATTGCAATAATTCTTGTTATAACATATTTCTTTTACCTACTCATAAGATTATGTTCTCTTCTGAAATGTATGCCTGGTATTGTTTTCATGTTAATTCAATAGCAGCAGCTCAGAGATTATTATTATTTATTTATTTTTCCTGACAAAATGAAGAACTTCCACAGCCTTAAAAATATAAATAAACATTTATTTCTATACTCAATAGTATGGAGGGAAGTATTTTGGGTTGTATTATCTGCTCATAAGTTTTTCTCCTTTCTTTTTGATCACCTACTCTTAGCAAATACTATCTAAACTCAGGTGGTAACTATAATTTGTGTAAAAGCCATAATTTGAAGGCTAATAGGAAAATATCCTATAACTTGAGGCTAATTTCTTATTATATTGGTAATTTTAAAGTATTCTTACATGAATCAAGAAATATTAAATGTAGTTCCTTGCTATTCCAAAAGCTCATTTCTTCCATGATTACAGGTTCTTTTATTATTTACTTTCTTTCATTGTTTAAAGGCAGCAAATAGTCTTCATTCATTTTTCATAAAAGTTTATCTCTGATGGAGTAGCTGGTGAAATGATAAGCTGGTCTCAGCAGGTAATGTGGCCAAAGTACCAGATGAGGAAGTTGGCAAATATTTCTCCATAGGGAAAAAGGAGGAAGGGAGTGAGGAAGGAAAATTTTGATTTGTCGTGACTTCTCAGCTGGGTTAAGACATTTAAAACTTACAATATAAATAGTGTAGTGATGTTCTTTTATGAAAATCTTAGACAATCATGAAACATGTAAGTAGAGGTTCATAGGGAAAGTAATGTTTTCTAAGATCAGATGATAAAATCCGAGGAAGAAGCAAAAACTGAAAACAACATCCCAACAAGTTTAAGAAGTGTCTCTATACTCAAAAGCATCTCTATTAAGATCTTGAAAGTTCAATAAAAGATACAACTTATCTCAAGATTTTCTAACTTTAAATAAATATTTAGTTTGCCACCTGGGAACTTAATCAGGCTTTTACATACCTGAAATAGAACATATTTTTAATCAGCAGATATTGCCAATGAAGTGTTTACACTTACTATTGGGAAGAAGATAAAAATAGTGCAATAATTTTGCAATAGTTTTGTTACTTTCCAACCTAAGAAACACCAGGATAATATGTGGATATGTTATTTGATTAAGAATGCAAAAATCAAAAATATACAGGTTTTACTACTGTTCACTATAGTTTGTAAAGGAATTGTTCTTCTCTCTGGAGCTGGTTTAATTTTCAGCTCAGAAACACTTGAGACCATTTTGCTAAATCTTTCAAAATAAATTTCAATTTTAGGTTTCATCCAGGAACAAAAGGAGTCAGATAATAGGATTATTGTGGGAAAAAAAATATTATGAACAGACAAAATGCATGACAGGTTTTAAAAAGTAAAAACAAAACAATGCAGTAATGTCAGAATAACTTTACTGAGCATATGTAGTGTGTTAGTGTGAGAGCGACAGAGGGAGAAGAGAGTGGATTTACATGGGAAAAAAAGATTAGTTTCCTAAATACTTCGGCAATAATTCCTTAGAGCTTCAGAAGGATCTGTGGTGATAAGCATCGATATGACTTTAGAGAATACTTCTAGGACAGTACATTTTTGTCTGATGTTTATCTGGTAATTTCCACCAATGAAGAATTATAACTGAAGACTAGTGTAAGGAAAAAAGCCAGTGAGAACCTTAACTTCATCTGTCACTATCTCCTTTGAGATGATTTCTACCTGAAATACTAGTGTGTATTGAATTTCCCGTGGTAATTATGAATTGAAATTCAGGAGGCTGAGTCAGCAAAAGGGATTCTTTGTGCAGTTTTCATACTTACTACTTTCTGAAAGGCAAAACACATTGCCATGACTACCTTTAATAAAGAGAGGTCGTATTTTTCTGAAGTGAATGCCATTTTCCCTTGACAAATGCAAATGCTGGTTTCATCCCTGGATATTACACTCAAAATCCCATTATGGGAAAAAACAAGACGCTCTTATCTAAAGCTAAAAATTTGTTAGTACAACTGGAATCTTAAGAATCTAATCAAAAAGTTGTTAGTACATATTACATTATTACAGGAAAAGAATAAAAAAATAAGAAATTAAGAATACCACTATTCAAAAAAACCCCTCAATAATGATGCAGTTGTGCACACACATGCAGTTTCTACTTCTTTTGTCATTGTTCTGCTGCCCACTGGGGTCTTAAAGTTGATGGTTTCTGTCTGCTGGAGCGTGGTGGGTCAATTCATGAAAATCCTGCATACTCCCTAAAGGGAGTTTAATGTTGGTAGTTTTTTCTTCTTCTAGAAAATGTTTTGAGGTAATTTTTGCATTCTTGCTGAAATACTTTTGCATCTTTCTCTTTCCTCATTGGTTCACCACCCATGAAGCATTTTATATATGTTAAATTATTTTTCGTTGTACTTAGTGGTACCCCTAAAAATATTTTTGTCCATCTCCAGGTCTGTATTTCTTTAGCTGACTGTGGGCAAGTTGTTCATAGACGTGGGATCTCCAGTGCCAGGTCTGTGATGCTCTATACCACATCCTGTGTCTCTACTTCTCAGGACCTCTGCAGTCACACCAGGTCTGCCTGCCTCTGTGCAGTGTCATCTTGTTAGATGTAAATATCTCACTTTGCACAGAAGAACAAGATATTACTACTATCTATGTAAAAACTGCAGTGGAACAGTAAAAAATAGAACAAATTAGTCATCACTTAGCATTATTATAATTAGAAAATTAGTTACAATTAGAAAAATTACTTTTATAGTCAAATTAAGTAAACCCCCCCCTAATGCTAGCAGTTCAAGACAATTTCAGGCAAAGCAAATCTAACAAGTGTTCAATCCTGAGATTTTACAAACTCATTGTAATGCCTATGACATCTTACAAGTAATGGCAATACTATACTTTGTTTTATAGGGTGTTCTTACTTATTTCAAGTTTTACAGGATTCTTGTTTGTGTTTTTGTACATAAAGGTGATTATGAATACAATTAGGGTTGTTTGGGTTTGGTTTGTGGGTTTTGGGGGGATTTTTTGTTGTTGTTGTTTTTCAGTGAGAAAGAGTCTTGACTGAAACTCCCTTTTCTCTGTTTCAGAGTGGGTCAGAAAGTAAATCTTTCTTGTCTGTCTTATTGCTGATGAAAGATGCAGTTGCACCTAATTTCTTCAGGCTTGGTTTGTTGTATAGATTGCACTTAAATGAAGGGATGCACTAAGTTTGAAAGGAGTTGGTTCAGTGACTTTTAAGTTTTAAGAAAATACAATTTCAGTGTATCTGACAAAAGAATTTCTGTTATTCTTTTTACAATACACTTGTCAGTGCTTCACAGATTGAAACAGAACAAGGTCCTAAAATAAAAAGATTAGTCCGGATGAGTTTGGTACAATGCTCTGGGTGATGCTCTATTTGTGTTGACAAAGGAATGTACTCTGAATAATTAGAAAAGATAAGGTGGGCACCTGAAGGAGATAAGGAGACCATCAAGTCAGGAAATCGTTGAACAAAGAAAGTTGAAAGGTCTGCTCCACCTAGGTCCCACCTATTGTGAATGGAGTGATTAGGTGTCAAAATCAAATGAGTATGTTTGCAAAGATGTTGTGTAACCTCTCACGAGAACAGTATAAATTACCTAACTTTCCACTGAAAACTTCGGAGCTAGTTTGTCCGGTGCGATTCGGCCAGCTCCCCAACGCTGCATGAAATAAATACCTTTGCTGCTTAAAGACAAAATTCATCTCTGAGCAGTTACTCTGGGCCGTTTTGGCATCAAGATCAGGACTCGAGAGAGAAGTTTAGTTTTCCAAAGTTCTTTAGAATGGCTCAAAGGAATTGCCAAATTGAGAATTATGTTTAGAGGTTTTTGTATTGTGTTTAATAAAACATGGTAATAATGTGCTTCCATATGCATAGATTGCAGAAAGCATAAACTTTGTAGAGACCTAGTGATACTTTATTTTAGTTTTGCAGTCATAAACAAGATATTTCTTCAAGATCTGATGGATCCATACTTCCAATTAGAAATATCTAATGCTGTGTACACAGCAGATATGAGGTTATTACGACCAGGCATCTAAATATACTACTTGTGTATTAAATATCTTTGTTACCAAAGCTTTTACACACCTAACGGTGCAAATCTAAGAGAATCCAATATATGAACCCCTACACTTCCAAAATAAATTCTGCTAAGAATGAGAAAACATGATTTGACATATTTCTCCAACTCAAAATTGCACCAAAATCTACCATTCTGATTTTTCTCCTTCAGGCATGTTTAAGAGGTTGTTAAACCCAAAATGTGTATTTTAAGAAAGACCATACTATTTTGTATTTATTTTACTACCAAATAAGCCACTGTTTTCAGAAGTATATTTGAGTGATTTATCTGATCAATACTAGTCCAAAGTTACTCGGGGAATGAAAAGAGTATTCTGCCCTTTTTCTGTTCCTGATGTTTCAGTGGAGAACTGAGAAAGGGTAAATGCAGCAAAATTTAATAGAAAATTTATACAGCAATTGACAATCCTATGCTTATCAAATACATAGTAGGGAGTATTTAGCAGTAACCCATAATGCTGACAGCAAACTAAGAGTCATTAAAATATATATTTATGATATATTCTACTTTCAACAGGTTTTGAAACAAACGAGTACTGCATCTGTTGCCAGTCCTGGGCTCATTAAGCTGACAGAAATTTCTAACTATCATAATTTTAGACACATTTCCTTCATTATGGATCAAATATTATATTTTATAGCACTATATATAAATAGTACTGCAGTATATTGAAATTTGGGGAGTGGTGTGGCAAAAATGATACACTGTCCAGTTGATACTAATCTAAGAAAAATAATCCTATCTAAGGGTGGAAATTCACCCTTAAACTCATAGACACCTATGCCCAAATTTGAATTTTTGCAGATCTCATATTTTGTTCTAACTTGCTTAAAAACTTAATGACTCTTTTGAAATGTATGAGTGGTATTTTTAAAAAAAAAAATTAAAAAAATCAATGTTTCATCAGTTTAAGTTTTGATTTTGAAACATCTATTAAAAAAAGAAATTAATATTTCCTTCTTTAAAATACTGTTTTTCATTCATCATGAAGCTCCATTACTCAGTTTAGTCATAGGCGAGGAGGCAGTGCACTGCTGAATTTACTAGAAGGAAATTTATTCAGCAAAAGGTGTTTAGTTTATAAGGTGCTTTATAATGGAGGGAAAATTGTTATGTAGTCTGTTAAAAAGGGGAGAAAGTGTATGGCTGTACTCATGGATGTTTAATCAATTTCAGCAGAATTCTACAAACATATAGAAAATAGCTGCATTTCTTTTAATGAAAAAACCTCAGAGAACACAATCATAAATTTTTCAAATTAAAGGCGTTGTTTTCTTGTTCTTGACTAAAATAAATATTGTACCTTTGTATCTCACACAGCTCTAGATACAGCCTCTTCATGCCCATGACTTTTACCCTTTATGACTTTAGCCACAGTACAAATATAATGATTGTTAAGTGAAGAAAGAAGTATCAGTAAAAAATAATCACCCCATCACCACTTTAGAGTTTAGCCCAAGTCATTTAAAATAGGGCACATGCATTATTATCAAATATTTTTTTATATATGCCTTTAGAAAACCTTAACCTCTATGGAAGAACTGTCATCTACTTTAAAGAATAAATTCCAACATAAAACTTCCATTTTGTCCAGACTTACTCATTTCAGTGTAATTACCTGATGTTGGCTGGGTTTGTTTTTTTGGTTTTGTTTTTTTTTTGTTTTTTTTTTTTTTCACTTGGGATGCCTGGATTGCTATATAATTTCATCTACCTCATACTTTTTGAACAAGTAAAAAGTTGACGCTAAATCCAATTAAATGTATTTGTCAAATGCACAAGTAACTCTGATGGTTAATGAAATTTAACCCAAGTAGTATGACAGAACTGGACAATTAGTAAATTAATCTTTAAAATCTCATGGAGAAGAAAGTTCCCAGAGTCTCATGCTGTTCTTTTCTGCATTCACTACCTCTTCTGCAAAGTTAGACTGCAACAGGTTAAAAACAGGAACTTCTATTTTTCTCCTGTGTAATAATGCTTAATTTTATATATTCTAGTTTGATTAAATTTTCAAAGCCTCTTTCAAGCCAATGTTTCCTATTGCTTCGGTGGTGTGCTTGTCATTATCATAGCTTCATAGATGGTCATTAAGCTAAGATTTAAGAATGAAATCTAACAATTTAAGTGACTAATAGACCCAAGTCCAGAAATGTAAGCAGACAATCAGAGACATGGGCTGAATTTATAATTCTGTTCTCAAAAGGGTAACCTTGAAAATCACTATTCAGCTACATGAATTTGCTTATATTCCATCTTTTATTTAGAGCTCCAATGAAAAATCATGGAATCATAGAATAGTTTGGTTTGAAAAGGACCTTTCAAGGTCATCTAATCTCCCTGAAATGATCAGAGACATCTTCAACTAGATCATGTTGCTCAGAGCCCCATCCAACCCGACCCTGAATGCTTCCAGGCATTCCAGACATCTACCACCTCCCTGGGCAACCTGTTCCAGCATCTCACCACCCTCATTGTAAAAAACTTATTCCTTGTATGTAATCTGAATCTACCCTCTTTTAGTTTAAAACTATTACCCCTTCCTCATTCTATCACAACAGGTTCTACTAAAAAGTCTGTCCCCATCTTTCTTATAAGCCCCCTTTAGTATTGAAATGCCACAATAAGGTTTCCCCAAAGCAGTCTCTTCTCCAGGCTGAACAAGCCTAAATTCTCTCAGCCTCTCCTTACAGGAAAGGTGTACAATGCTTTTGATCGTTTTTGTGCCTCTCCTCTGGACCTGCCCCAAGGGGTCCATGTCTGCCCTGTACCTTTCTAATAAATCCAGTTATGCTATTCCATGCAACCTGACAATCATTCCATTTTGAAGAAGAGTAAGTTGGCTCAGGTTAAGCTCATCTAAGCACACATTTTGACAAGTGCTTCTCCACAGAAGCTTCTTGCAGGGACAGATCTCACAGGTCTTCTAAAAATACAGCTGACTCTTACCAGACATTTAAGGCTTCTTCCAAAATGAAAACACAATATTTGTTTCTTATAAAACAGTAGCCAAGAGTGGAGTGCCCTCCTTTTATATAGTTCTAGCAATAGTATTTTCCACTTACTCGGTTTCCATTTCTTCTCTTTCTGAGGGAATTAAACTCCACAGCTTCCACCTCCCTGGAGATTATTCCAAACTCAGTGTGACAGACAGTTCTGAAATGGAGAGATATTCTCTCTAGTCTCTATCCCTGATAAAATTGTGCTTTGGGGAATAATTGTGAATTTTTGGAAAAGAGAGCACAGAGCACACAGGCAGTGGCCAGATAAGGTGATTTTTATGACACCATATCTAGGTCATAGCCCCAGACCTTTTTATTCAAAATGTTTAAAACAAATATAAGAACATTATTTGAAGAACTGTAATTGGAAAACTCCCTGTAGTTTCAGCATATCTACCAGCACATTATGCTCTTGTTCTGGCTTCATCTTGCTCTCTTTTCCTCTCTTTGGTTAGTAAGTCTTAATTGTTTTCTATGCAATTATGTAGCTTGGAGAAAAAAAAAAAATCTGATGGATTAGTTGAGAAAAGTGTAATAATTAAGGCAGAGGAATAGCTAGACTGGTAAGAAAAGTGTATTTTTCTTCCAGAGGCTGAGGATGATGTTAGACTTGTCTTTCTGCCTTCTTGAAGTTATATTCTAATGATGGAAAATCATCTGCTGAAGACTGAAATTCCACACCTTTCCACAGAAATCTTAAAAGAGAAAAGTTAACTGTCTAAAAGAAGTGGGTATTGCTAGAATAATTTCTCACTACTTTCAGAGCTGTTGGGAGGCTTTAAGACTGATTTTCTCTCAAAACCAAACATGCCTCTAATTTCTAGATTGCTGAAAACTACTAGAGATTGCTGTAAATTATGTCCTGTGCAGATTACTTAAGACTCTTCTGAAGCACTCTTTCTGTTTGCACTCTCACCCAAAGCTGATAGCCCTTCATCTGACTGACTTTCAGGGACACCTAGAATTTGTCTACATGGCCAAGAGCAGATAGATCTTAAGGATTCTGTTTGGCCTTGAAAGCTACACAGTCACATGTGTAAAATGCTTTGTTCATGATAACATATCAAGGCTTTTCTATTGCACTATGCTGAAGAATTCGTACTTTTCCTAGTACTTTTATATGTGATATGGATATTGTACATTCAGAAGCCCTGTGTTCTCCCACCACTGCTTATTTCTTAAGTCATACAGATATTTTCCCCTTCCTATCTTGCCCTCTTAAATGACCTTGCCAGAATTACAGAAGCAAGCAGGGGTATTTAGAAGTCTCAAATAATTCTTGGTCTCCAAAGATTTTCTTAGCTCATTAATCTATAATAATATTCTGGCTTAATTTTTTCACAATCAAAAGTGAAGTGAAGGAGTCAATAAAAGATATTCAAAATATGAACTTACTGTAAAACATCTTGAAGGAAGATGTTGCATACACATATTACCAATTAGCTTATTACTATAAAAAAGATTCCTACAATTAACAGAACACTATATACTCTACCTACAAGCTCTGCACAAAACTCTTGCCATGAGAAAATATAATACTCTTTAACATGCCAATGAGACTATAAAATTAGAATTGAAATTCCCAAACTTTGAGTAAAGAAAATTAATAACAATTTTTCTTGCAGTATTAACCTTGTTTCAGCATCACACAAGCCTTTTCACACAGTCTAAATCACACATCAATTAATTTGACCTCTCAGTTTATGTCCTTCCTATGCAAAAATATACATATGTGATTATGTATAATGTATCCCAATAAACAGGATCTTTCACCATTACCAGTAAAAGGCCACATACTTTGTAATAAATGGACAATGTGGGATCTTAGGACTGCTTTGGGATTGCCTTGGCCTGAACTGGTTTTAATATGGTTAAAGAGTTGACTCGTGGCCAGATGACCACTGCTTCATCTGTTTTAGCTGAAACATAGTGAATGTCACCTATGGTAATGATATGACCCACCAATGTAGTCACTAAAACCCAAACGAAATATATGTAGATTGTTGTGATTTGGGAGGCTATCGCTGGGAACCAATGCAAAGGAGACAGACTATGATCTGAGAGGATATTAAAATGATCACAAACAGATCCCAGTCCTGGAGAGGTAGGAAGTCTCACGATGAACACCATGCTTCTCTGCAGACCTGGCCAATGGCTCTTGTAGACAGCTTCCTCCCCAGTTTGTGGACAGACTTGCACCACTGACCTTTAAACCCAAACCCACACTGGTAAGACAGCGTAACACCAAGAAGGAGGGATAGATGCTAGAAAATTTTCTTGCCTGACAGCTTTAAAGGTACAATTAATTAACGCAGTTCCTCTGTGTTAGTCTGGGTGCTGAGTGGAAGTATTACCTTAGCTGGACTGGAGTTGTTCTGTTTGGACTCTTAACATTTTAATTAAGCTAACAATTGTAATTTCTGTGTATGTATGGTGTGCTCTCTTTGCCCACAATAATATTTTGTGTATGTATAAGCATGTTTATAGATAGTAATATTTATCTTTCTTTAAGTATTTGCTGAAATCTGTTGGTTCACCTTTAAATATAATGTTAGGAACTCAAACTCTTCCCTATTGTTCTGCCTCTATCACACCCCTTCTCCATCATAATTTTTAATGTATTTCATCCACTTTCACAAATCCTTCCATTGCAGGTGTTCATAAATCTGTTTGCTCCCAGGATATATGTTCTTACCCTCTAAGCTTATTAACTTGTAGTCCCTGCTTCCTAAACTTATGAGCTAACAGATTTTCCTTCCCTCCCACAAATCCATTTGCTTCAGCAATCCATATGTTTTTTTCTTCATGTGCTGAGGTAGAAACTCCCTGCTTCAGACAGATAATCTGCTAAATGTCTCTCAGGGAGCTACAAAGAAGGAAAGCAGACCACTTTACCTCCACAGTTGTGGATAGGAAGAACGGGGGATAATAATGAAGTAGATCTTATATTACTTGGGGTTTAAGTTGCTTGATTAACTGGGTTTGAAACATCATAGAAAAGTCTCCAAATGTATTTCAAAACTATGCAGCCCCATCAGTAGCAACAGAGCACACTTCCTCATGCTTATGCAAAAGCTGCCCACAGCTTTTTAGAAAGGATATATATGTCAGGGAAGGAATGGGGAGTGACCTTAATCTGTGTTCTTTGGAAACGAAGTGACAATTGAAATGATGGCTCAAGCAACGTCTTAGAGAACCATTGCAATATTTCTGAAGTGAGGTTTTCCTAATAGAAGTTTTCATTTTAAAAGTGGGAATTTTACATTGTTTTTCAAAGAATCTGAAGAAAAAAAAAAAGTTCACAGGGAAACCTGTGCCCAACCAGGGAAAAAATCCCAAACCCAAAACAAAAAAACAGAACAGGGTTTAGCTTGAGATGGTGCAAGGAGTTATGAATTTGGATTCAAGCGATACCATATGCTCATGAGTATTCCAATAAATATTGGTTTGGAACATAAACTATACCTTGCAATATAAGTCTGTGACATTTTTGGACACTTGAAAGGATATTTGAGTAAATGGGGAAGCATAAGAAAATACAAATCTGAAACTGAATAATGCCTATTCCCCCATCAGGATGGGGAGAGATGTTCATCAGAATATCCTTTAATCATGTTTATGCTGTTACTAAGGGAAAGACCTTCTTGCAGGTATTTTTAATACAAAAAGCAACATTACTATAGGAGGGAGAATGGAAAAGACAGTGATTTGTGTTGCAGTATGCCATCCTTCTGTGCTGTGAAGTAAGTTATTTCAGTTTCTTCCTTGTTTCAGAATGTAGGCCTATTAGATGCTAAAAATGGTAATACTACCCTTTAAAAAATCATTCATTATATGGTCTCAAATCTTAGAAGGGAGCCTAGGAAGAAAGTAGTGTACATTTCGATTTAAATGGGGTCCTGTATTGCGATACCTATAAGAAAATCCAGTGACAAATCTACTTTTAATGAGCCCTTATACTGTACAAGGGGGGGAAAGCAGACATATTTTAGAAACTAACTCTTAAATGGTGCATCTAACCAATGGGAGGAAGCAAGGAAAGGACACATTCATTGTCTAAAATGAGCTCTGCAAGCGGTGAAAGCATAAGGCATAGCAAAAAAGTTCATCTTGCTAACCTCTTTACTGTTTTTTATTCCAGAATTTCAAATGTTCATTATAGATGCATAGCACTGCTGAGAATGATAAATAATATTAGAGATCATACAGTTGTCCTTTATACCCATTATTAGTTATTTGTTTTACAAAGGGAGCCAGAAGATCTAATTAAGCATTTGGCCTTAACAGAGCAAAGAGCTGCACTGTATGATGACAGGTAGCAGGCAAAAAGAAGAGTGGGAGGAAGTAAAGCAAAGCAAGGTAAAAGTTAAGTAATTCTGACTGGTACATAATTGGACAGACAATATAAATTTCATTTGGTTAAAGGAATTTAAGATTTCAAAAGTTATTTATGCCTGTGTCTTGGTTTAATCCCAGCTGGCAACTGAGCACCACACAGCTGTTCACTCAGTCCCCTGATGGGATGGGGGACAGAATTGGAAGGGTAAAAGTGAAATGGCTTGAGGTAAAGACAGTTTAACAGGTAAACCAAAAGCCATGCACATAAACAAAGCAAAACAAGGAATTCATTCACTACTTCCCATGGGCAGGCAGGTTCAGCCATCTCCAGGAGAGCAGGGCTCCACACGCATAACTGTTTATTGGGACTCCAAATGTACCCCTATTCCTCCTCCTCCCCCAGCTCTACCCCCTGAGCACGACGCCATCCGGTACGGAATATCCCCTTGGCCAGCCGGGC
>JAVJGJ010000001.1:30406936-30419511 GCA_035590215.1 Microhierax caerulescens
ATATTTTAAAGAGTCACAAATCCTTTTGTACACCTCCCATATGCAATGTCAGTAAGCAATATCAGGTGACTTGAATTCTGCAAAAAGGAACAAGTTTCATGCAGCTACGTATATAAATAATTGGGTCAAGTGAATACACTTACTTTTTGCATGCTTCACATGTATAAAGGTCAATATTGTAGGGCATATTTTATATAAAGCAACCATCTAAAAATTAATCTTTTGTCAAACATAGATCTAAAGTTACTGTAATACATACGTTTGTAAAGTAAACTGGTCACTTAAGACATAATTCAGGATTTCTTTCATGGGCTTACTTTGCTCCCACTGAAGTTTTGGTTTTAGGAAGAACAACATTAAGCTTTTTAGTAAAACAATGATGAAAAGGTTTCTGATTATGTCAGTTTTCAATGGTGAAAGAATATCCATTTGGATAAGATTGTGTCATTTATGGTGCAAAGAACTGGGCTCCTGCTTATAGTTCAATAAGCAGAAAGCCGTACCTTACTTACAGATTTCTATATAATCCAATTGACATGTACTTGTTAAAATATTAAGTGTGAAGTATTTAGGCCAGATTTAAATGCAGTAATAAGTAAGGGGATTTGCATAGTATTGGGCACTGATGCCAGCTTTGAAATGTCAGCATCATTTTTCACAATTGAAAGCATGGTGTCTTTGTAAAGAATCATTTATTAAGACCAAACCACTCTTTCAATAAAGCATTAGAATTTCCTGCATAGACTAGCCCTTGGGCAGCATTCTGAAGTAATAGCAAATTGCTATTCTAATCCACAATGGAACATTTTAATAAGTGTGATAAATGACTCACAAAGGGCTTCAGGTTTCAACGTCAGTAGAATTAGAATCAGGCAAAGGCTGGGTCTCGGTGATAGATGTAGAGGATTTTTGTGGTAAACAGTTTGCAATGTCAGGACAATACCAGTTTATTGAACTTTCAGAGGCTAAATTCCTGTCCATTTGTCACCTTGTTGCCAGCAGACATAGATGTACGTAGAGTACTAGACTTACATTCTCTATCAGCTGATAAATTTCTGTAACTCCTGGAGCATTTCAAAAAGTACAGAAAAGGAAACATTTAACAAATAAGCAGGAAAAATATCAAAAGATGAAATAAAGCTATAAATTATTTAATTTAAAAATACAAATAGCATTGATTTTTTTTTATTTCTGGAAATATTTATCTTGTAAGCACAAAACCCCCTGATTCCTTGTGCAGCTAATACTCCCACTAAGCTATTCTTTTTTTCACAACAGTTTCAAGCTTCTATGAAATGAATCTCTTTTGTTTGTTTTCAAGCAAAAGGAAAGAATTAGATAGTCAAAATATTTGTTGGGGTTTGAGTTAAAACCAGTTTTAATATTTCCTGTTGAAGAAGAATCAGAAGGAAATTTTCTATTTTTCTGAAGGTCCATTCCATGGCATACTGATAGTGGAGGTAATATTAGGATTTCAAACAACATAAAAAGCAAAAGAATGACAAATAAGAAGCTACTTATCTATGAATAAGAATAGCAGTGTAGTTGAATTTTACAAGGTTAGATAATACATTAAAAGTACATCCACCTCACCTAACTGTGGCTAACTAAATCTTTATTGTTGAGTGTGAATTAGTTGTTCAGGCTCCCTCTGTTGTTACGGGAAAGAGCAGGAACAGCAGCTCATCTTATGTATTTTACACTTCCTCTACAAGTGCCTTTTTCTCTCCTGGCACTACACAGGAGGTCTTGGTGGCTAAATTTACAGGGTAAAGATTGGCAAGATTAATCATATTAGGAGAAATTTTCTGTTATCATTGTATTCTTTGGTTAGGACATTATCTTTCTGTAATAACAAGCTAATAGGAGGATAAACTTTTTTTAAATTATTTTTCCTCACCACGATGACAGAACTAATACTGTTTTAAATGACTGTTAAAATGCTCACTGATTCCAGTTGTTGTAATTCAGTACTTTTGCATGCCAGTTTTATTAAAACAATCTTTTGTTAAACTAGTCTCGAAATACTTAGAATCAAATCCTGCATTATTTAGTATTATTGGCCTGTTTCTTTATTGCCTTACACAATGTGCGATAATTTAAAGTATGTGGAGGATATCAAGGGTTACAAGAGCCTCTGCTGTTTGCATTAGCTGTAAAAAGTGAAGCAAGTAATGATTTAAGCCAGTTTCTGAGTGGGATGAGTGATTTAGCAACATGGGATGAAGGTATAGCTGAGGTACTTTATGCTTTTTCTGCCTCAGTCTTCGCCAGAGTCTGCTGGGCTCTGTGCCTGGCACATGTGAGAGCACATTCAGAGTAATGAATCCAGTTTTGGACCACACACTACAGGAAAGATACTGATAAATTGGGGTGAGTTCAGCAGAGAGCCCCAGTCTGGGCAGGAGCTGGAGCATTATCCTGTTAAGGAGAGGCTGAGTGACCTGGACTGGTTCAACTTGCACAAAAGAGTGCTCTGGGGAGACCTAACAGCAGCCACCCAGCACCTATGGAGAAGTGTTTTGCACCAGGAGGTGCTGGTCCATTATGATTCTAGAAAGAAATACACTCAGACTCTTAAGGTACCATTTTAAATGCTATTTATTAGAGCTAAAGCTATAAGAAGAGAAAAGCATAGATAAGCTTGTGTTCCTTCAGGTGCTGGGAATCCCGAGCAGTGTAGTATTGAACAGCCCTCCAACCCATGCACAGAATGCTGTGCAGGCCCCATCCACAGTGGAGACTCCCTCCTTTCCATCGTTCAGACTATTATAGGATTTTCTTACAAGGAAACAACTCTATTAATCATTTCTACAGTCAAAACAGAAACTATGCTCTCGTGATTGCATCTTGCTGCACTTTCAGGTAGAGACAAGGCTGTGTGGGTGGTGTGATCACTAGTACACGACACAGGCCTGGGCACACTCAGGTTAACTGTACGGTGGGTCACTGAAACCTTTCATGTGCCATGGTCTTCCAGTCAGGGTCACTACAGGAGGTCATCAAGAAGACAGAGACAGGCTCTTCAGTGGTGCACGGTGGGAGGATGAGAAACAACAGGCATAAATTGACATCTAGGCTGGATATATGGAAAAATGTTTTCCCTGTGAGGGAAGTTAGGCATTGGAACAGTCTGCCATGCGAGGCTGTGCAGTCTCCATGCTTCCAGGGTTGAAAACATGACTGGATCATGGCTTGAGCAATCTGGTCTGATCTGGGAGTTGGACTACAGACCTGTCGAGGTCCTTCCAGTCGGAGTTTTTCAATAAGATTATGAACCTATAAACATGGTTGTAGTGTGCATGATTCTGATTAAGCATTTTACTCATATTTTCCTGTCACATTGAAGAAGTAAACACATCTGTTGAAGAAGCAAAACCTTAACCTGAATATATGTACACATAAGGAATTTTTCTGAATATATAAAAAACAAGGGTGGTAATTCTTGTTTTGAGTTTATCTATCTATCTGAATTTGTCTTAGAGTTATTAAAACTGGAAAACCAGAAGAAAATGTAACAGAAATAGAATCAATTTATAAAATACTGTTGGTCTTTAGCTTCTTAATCTCAAAAAAATCTATTGATCTTTAATTGTGAGTTGAAGGATGTTTGGTAGGAGAAAGTACAAGTTTAATTAACATTTAAATTCACTTTAGTGGACACTTGACTGAAATATATAATTTGAACCCATAAAATAATATACATTTTTGTGTACTAACATGCACTTTTGAGATGTAATTTGCACATCACACACATACAGATTTAGATATATTTGTCTATTTTTAATTTTTCAGATGTAAGCCTATTTGTAAAATATGGTCAGTGAGGTAGTTTTTCTCACAAATAAAAAAGTTAATATTGTTAATTGGGATTATTTAAATAAAAGCATAAGGGGAAAATACCACAATTTCATTACATTTCATACACACATATATGTTTTTCATCAATCAGTAGAAGATGAATAACAAGCTTATTTTCTTTCTGTATATTGTCCCTTCATTGTAATTCTTCCTTTACATCTTCAGGTTTTTTCCCTCATGCTTTTTTTCTTCTTTTCCAGCTCTTTTTTTTTTTGTTTTTTTTTTTTGTTCTTCACTTTAGCTGTGGTGGTGGTGTTCATGCTTTGTCCTGCATTGCCTGATTTGACTCCAGTAGTCAGAATCTGTGATTTCTCAGCCTCTGAAGGTTTTTTTTCTCTCGCACAAGAGAACTGAAAGATTTGCAAGCTGTCAAGGTGCTTGTTTGAATTGCCTTTAGAACTGACAATTTCATAATTTTTGCTGCATTTATATTTTATCTCTGCTCCACCTAGCTAACTTTGACTCAGTCTTTCATAGCCTACAATATCTGATCCAATACACATTCTGGAATACGTAGTTCCGAGACAAACCCAAGGGTTAAAAAACCCCACTCCACCTCCCAACAAAACAGTAATTCCAAAACCTTTTGCCTTTTTTGGTTTCCTTTTTTCTTTCAATCCTCTGTAAAACCAGAGGATGGAAATATTTACTCCTAAAATACATTCTTATATATATAAATAAAAATGCTACTTATATTTTAAATCTTTCTAGAGTGTCCCAAACCAAAACTCTGTGTGTGAACTGAATATAAGTTTTATAAAATATTGTACTAGAAACCAGCAGTCCATTTTACATTTTTTCCATTTTCCATAGTGTAATATTTTTACATAATGTGAATAAATTTGATTGGTGTAGGAAGAGATTTGACATATGTACAGCAATGTTGGTTTAAATGAATGCAAAAGTATTGTCTCATATGTATACCATAATGCTTATAGCAAAATGATAAAAACATGTACCATTTTATGAATTACATCCACTCTCAGAATCTATATTACCTACTTTTGCACCTGCATTTGTAGGAAAATAAATAGATATATGTCAGTATTTATGCACAGGTAGACTATCAACGAAGGTAACAGTAGGCTTTTTTTGCTGATGATACTGGATTTAAAAAATTAGGTCCTTTACCACTGAAGTCTTTCTTAGTTTTGTAAAACTTTTTAGTGAACTTTGGACATCTATCTATCTATCTATCTATCTATCTATCTATCTATCTATCTATCGTCTACCAACCTACCTACCTGCTTAACCTAGCTAGCTAGCTAGGTAGCTATTTTAGTAGTGCACAAGGCATGAAATAAATCTGCAGCACCAGTGTCAGCCTTGGAGAGAACTAACCAGTGAGCAACTTACCATAGAATCCTCCTTAGATTTATTAATTTCTAAATGTGAGGGGAAGAGAACAGATGGTTTATGCTGATGTTACCACTGCATAAAGTTTGTTTCTGGTAATATATTTGTGTTTTGTTTAGTCTAGTTTTAGATGTCTGAAATAGATAGGATCTTCTACAAGTTATTTACAGAATCTCACAGATAATATAAATCAAATCAGTTTCACACTATGAAGTTTTTTTAGATATTCATGCTAATTCTTTCCCCATGTTTTATTTCTTTTGTAAAACATTTTAAAACAGAAAATTACAGAAGACAAAGTAAAATTATTTAAAGTCATACACTCTCATTATCATTTTACATGACGTCTCTTTCTCCAATCCAGCCTCAATTCTTCCTGAAGTAAACTAAAGTCAGTTAAAGTAAATCACAGTTCTGTCATGGAAATGTCATTGTGATATATAAGATTATATAAACTTTGAAAATTCTGCAATACAAATATTGGTCCTATGTTTTTTTAAAAATAATTAACATTCAGCCTTTGCTTGGGTTTTTTTGTTTGTTTTTGGGGGTTTTGGGTTTTTTTTGTAGACTATTGAAAAAGGAGAACAGTGTAAATATGTGCAGAGTGAAGATATTATTATTAAAGAATAAAAATATATGTCCTACTTGCATCTTAGCCTCAAGATCAAGCACAGTACTAAATGAGAATTTCTGAACCTGGACATACATAATAGAAATTTCAAATACTTGAGTAATATAGTAAGAACGTAGTTATATTGTCTGCTTCAAGGATTTCTCAAATCTTGTGCAGAAATAGAGGCTGGAGGATGTGTCACACAGTGGTAATGCAATGCTTGGCAGTACATCAGAAGAGTTCTTCCCATCTGTGTGGGCATCGGAAGATGATTGATACCTGCTTTTGCTTCCTTCCTGTGTTTGCTAGGTACCCTTTCATAACTGCTATGATGTAGCCTAAACTCCTTTAAAGGAAAGAGTAAACTTAAATCTGAAATCATATATGTAGGACAGCAAAGAAAATGCTTTTGTTGCAGTATCCTCATCTTAACTCAGAGTTTTAGTGGCAATTTCAGTACATAATATTGGCTGTGTTGGTATTATTCCACTCTGAATGACACAGATTTCCCTGTATAGGATATATGTAACTATGTACTTATAAAATGTGTTTTTTGTTAGTCCCAGTGATATCATTAAGATGTTTCCATCTATCTGAACAGTTAGGTCAGATGTAATGCCTTGAAATTTGCTTCTTTTCTGAGATGTATTTTCTGTTGAACAAAAATGCTTCTTCATTTTTGGGTTGTTTTTTTTTTTTGCTTATTTTTAATCCCTGATCACGTGGCAAATTCAGTTAAATGTGTTTAACCTAAATCTGCTTATCTGCACCTCAAGTCCTGACATGCATTTATTACTCAACTGAAGAGATCTGATCCTCAGATTTTTAAAGCTAGGTTTTTTCTGATATTTAAATGTCTGCATACAAGTGATTTGTTTCAAGGTACAGAGTTATTCTGCCAGTCCTGTGCCCTTGGCAAACCAACAGATTGCTGATAAAATGCTTAGACTCTCAGTAGGGTTCTTAATATTCTCTTAGATTTTCCACTGTTTATCTAAAATTTTGTCCTAAATAGATTTTTTTTCAGAAGAAATTATAAATAGGATCCTATACCTTGTACACGAGTTAGGTGTTTGTTACAGGCACTGAAATGTTACAGTTTTCAAAATAACTATAATTTCGATTCATATCACTGATTATGTTAGTAATTTCAAAGCCTACAACATCCAGAATATTTTTTAACATTTGGCCATGTCACTGAGAAATGCAGTATTGCTGTAAAATATTTTATTTTAGGCTTGTGAAAAACATGACATTTTTTTGATTTTTATTAAATTGAGTGATTTCTAAGTACAGTACTGGAATATTCCTCCTATGATAAAAACAATAGTTCCTAATATAGAGTAAGGAGATGTTTATTCAAGGGGAGAAGAATGAAATGTCATTACATTTTTGGTTTCCTATAACCACAGACAGGTTATTGGTTAGAAATTATTATTAATAACTTAAGGGAATTAGAGAGTACACAAAAATACAAGCAGAAAGCAATGGATTTAACACCTGCAATGCATCCATAATTTATTCAGTGCAATTCTGCTTTGGAAAGGTATAATAAATATAGAACTCACTTCTGCTGTTTAGGTGGTTTATTTGATTTGCTTTCCTGTATGTCGAAAATGAGTTTCTTATTAATCCCTTGGCATGTTAGATGAATTGGTAGTAATTTAAATTATACATCAGATGTATAATGGTCAGAATGAAGAGGAACAAAACATAATAGAAAACTTAAAATGGACAGCATTAGTAATTCCTTGTTTTTAATATTGCATCAATTATGGCATTTGTTTCTGCAGTTCCTTGGGACAAGGAATTTATCCACCTGAGTGTTGATTTCAAGAGATTGTTATATATTGCTGCATTTACTACCAAGCAACAAATTAAAAAAAAACACAAAACCAACAAAAAACCAAGATAAAACTCCAAATAGTTCTGACTGATCCAGTGATACTCATTGTTCATATACTGCTTGATCTTTTCTGTCTTGAAGTTTATCCAAAAGATAGAATTTTCTGTTTGTCTTGGACACTTGGCGCTTAAGTCATTATGGAATCAAAGATGCTGTATTCATCAGGGTTTGAGGTTTGTTTTGTTGTTTGTTTTGGTTTTTTTTTTTAATTCCCACACCAATTTCTGTTGTTCTTACAAGATGAAAAAGCAATACAGTGAAAGATCCATAAAGGAATAATTTTATCATCTCAGACATGGTATTTGAAGATAATAATTCTATAAATATAGATGGGTTTGGGTTGGAAGGGACCTTTAAAGATCATCTAGTTCCAACCCCCTCACCATGAGCAGGGACATTTTTCACTAGACCAGGTTAGTCATAGCCCATTCTAACACTTCCAGGGATGGGGCATCCACAACTTCTCTGGGAAACCTGTTCCAGTGCTTCACCATCCTCATAGTAAAGAATTTCTGATATACAATCTAAATCTACCCTATTTTAGTTTAAAACCATTACACCTTTTCTTATCACTATAGGTCCTGGTAAAAAGTACCTTTCCATCTTTCCCATAAGCAATAAGATTTCTCTGAAGCCTTTTCTTGTCCAGGCTGAACAGCCCCAACTTTTCCTATGAGCCTTCCTACATAGAAGAGGTGTTCCAGACCTCTGATCATTTCCATGGGCTTCCTCCAGACCCACCCTAACAGGTCAATGCATTTCTTGCACTGAGGACTCCAGAGCTGAACACAATACTCCAGGTGAGGTATCATAAGAGCAAAACAGAGGAGGAGAATCACCTCCTTTGACATGCTGGCCACACTTTTTATTCAGCCCAGGACACTACTAGTTTTCTGGGCTGCAAGCACACATTGCCGGCTTATATGTAAGTATTTTATGTAGTTAAAGTGATCATAAAGTCTGAATTGATCATATAAGCTTATAGATAATACAATTTCCTGCATTATTTAGTTTCATAGTTCTTTGATACAAAATTGATTGCTTTACTATATTTCTTGGTAAAATAGCTGGAAGGCAGTTTTGTGAAATCTAAGTTGGTTTCATTTCATATTAAACTAAAATGTTCAAGTTTAATCATCAAATTGTTATGTTCAAAATATATAAATTTAGTTTTTGGGAGAGATCTTTCTGTGTAATCTTCAAGCTATTTTGAAACTGCATAGTTAATAAACAATAAGTCCTATGTCCAAGTAAAATAGAGTAAAAAGAAAGACATAGCTGAGGAAGACAATTAAAAATTCTGGATGTATTATATTAGTTGTGTTCATGTGAACAGAAAGTAGTTCAAATTATATTAAATTGGCTATTTTATAGTCATTCTCTGAAAACAAAGATTACTACTTTGTAATTATAGTTTTCTTCTCTATGTCTTTCTTCCTCACTGCAATGCACATTCCTCTTTAAAGAAATTCAGTTTGTCAATAAATAGATCTGAAAATCATTGGTATTAGTTGCCAACAGTTTCAACTCACAACATATTTACGCTTTCCTTGGCTTTCTCCTTGGTGACATGACTCCCTAGAGTATTTTCCTACTACTTCCTGATACATACTCTATCTTTCTCCCAAAAGACAAATTGTGAAGCTAAAGAAAAAAATGTCAGGCTGACTACAGAAGCATTAGGTGTTCAGGGATTCCTCCCTGAAGTAACATATTCCCTTGAGATTCATGCAGCAGACAGTGTCTGGTCCCCACATCCAGCCTGCTCCCTCCATCACTCTCTGAAGAAATAATGCTGCACATGGAAGGACAGCATCAGAGTAGTGACAGAAATGTATGGCATTCCAAGCAGACTGGGAATCTGAACTAGTTCCTAAGACATTGTTTAGGCTTTTTAGGAATCAATTTCATCTCATCTGAGTATCAAGTTGAGGCAAATGTCATGAAATTAGAGAACTGTACTACCCCAACAGCAAACATTTTTAAAGGTCTTTTAGTAAATTTTTTTTTCTTCCCCTCCTGCAGACTGTATTCAGCTCTAAAATAAAGTAGTCCTAGTATTGAAATAACACTATTCAAACACTTTTTTATGAATATTAGTGACAGAATCTTGACATTTGAGAGGACTTGAATGAAAGTATTATTTTTATCATTAAGATCTGAATGTTCATCTTCTTGACAGTAATTGTCAAAGGGGTTGTGCATGTGTAAGGTTTTGTACTTACAGACACAGAACTTTTGTATTTTGTGTAATATCTATGTCTGTCTATACAGAGACATACACACCATTAGAAAGCAAGTGACAATTGAGACAAAAATGGCAGATCACTTGCTTTCTCTGTCAGCTCTCATATGTCTTTTTTAAAATAAATTTATGTTTTGTTATTTATGTTTCTATTTTTGTATTGTTATCACGGGCATAGTCACCTGAAAATATATAATACAATTAAAAAGGGAAGATTTGCATCAATAATAAGCATCCCTACATTTCCATGTACTGTGTCCCTTGAAATTATGAAAAGCAGGGATCCCATCTGTTACCGATGTAAATTTATAAGCAAGAATCAGCATTTCTCTTTTCCAGCAACTTTATTATCTGACCACTCAAAAAAACATAATAGAAGAAAATTAAAAAGATATAACATGCAGGCATGCAAATGCATGATGTTGAGGTCTTTAAATAGCTTTAATTCTCTGAAGGGAATGGAAGTGCACGAGGTACCTAAAAGGTTATACTACATAGACAGTCATACTTTGTAATTTTATTAAAGACAGGATTATAAACAGGATTACCTGTTTATATTTCAAACTCAAACTCTAAAATAAAAATTCAATATCCATCTATTTGGATGTAAAAGTTCAAAAGGACACTGTTTATTAAAAAAAATGTCAATTGCCCTTTAATCCACAGGAAAGAAATTCTGGAATAGAGCATACAGCAACTGTTAATTCAGCATGTTCTTGCTGCTGATACATTTCTAACCCTGGAGAATATTAAATGAAATCATGAAGTAATAGGATGAGCATGTTAAAAGGGCTGAGGCAAAGACCAAGAGAGACTGATGATGCAATTACCCTTCTCCTAGGCTGTGCAGTACTAATGTGATAAGGGCCTACATAGTTCAACAGTAAGGATGAAGAGGCTAACAATAATTCTCAATTTAAAATAGGTTTTCTTTGTGCTGGTAAAATACCCTGCCTCTCATTGATTAGAATGCCAAGAAAGTTCTACATTGTGTCATGCTATTTCCAAAAGAAAATGCTAAAAGAGAGTATTCAAATACTACTTAATAAGAAGTGAGAAAGCTAAAGAATGGAGGAAGAAAGAACTGAACAAATGTTAAGTTTAACACGACCACTGTATTACTAACAACAATAATGTACTGAATATTTATGGAAGCAGTAGATTAGTAAAGCTCCTTTAAAATCTCTCCATTGTTCTTCACAGGCAAAATTAACATTTTGAACCTGCCTTGCCCTCTAATAAATATTTGACTTTGCCAGTATTTTTCCTGTATAAGGTAATGTTGCTAGATTGACCATTCACTTACAGTGCCTCTTATAATCTGTTATGGTTTGTAAAACTGAAGCCTCTTTTTGAGCTGAACCAGAATTCACTGTGCTGGGTGGCTGGTGAAACTGATATAGCTTCAATGATATGTTCCCTGATTTATTTCAATGAAACTTGAGTGTAGAGTTAAATCCATAGTCCTTGCTACAGAGTAAGCTTTGCCATACATCATATCAGGGTTTTCAGTCACTGTGAAACAGTTAAGGAATCAGAATTACTCTTGTTTTGCATGAAAGGCTGTATTACACCATAAGGAGCTGTTGTGTTTTAACCCCAGTTGGCAACTAGTTGGCAAGTAATTGTTTTCACATAGCTGGCAACTAACCACCACACAGCTGCTCACTCACGCCTCCCTGGGAGGATGGGGGAAAGAATCAGAAGGATAAAAATTCGAAAACTCGTTGGCTGAGATAAAGACAGTTTAATAAGTAAAGCAAAAGTCATGTGTGCAAGAAAGCAAAACGAGGAATTCACTCACTGCTTCCCATCGGTGGATAGGTATTCAGCCATCTCCAGGAAAGAAGGTCTTCAGAAGGCATGACAGTTACTCGGGAAGACGAACACCATAACTCCCAGTACCCTCCCTTCCTTCTTCTTCCCCTAGTTATTATTGCTGAGCATGACACCTGTGGTGGGTTGACCTTGGCTGTACTCCAGGTGCTGACCAAAGCTGCTTGATAACTCCCTCTCCTCAACTGGACAGGAGGGAGAAAATATAACAAAAGGCTTGTGGGTCAAGATAAGGACAGGGAGATCACTCAGCAATTAGTCACAGGCAAAACAGACTCCACTTGGGAAAATTAGTTTATTACCAATTAAATCAGAGTTAGATAATGAGAAATACAACTAAATCTTAAAAAAAACCTTCCCCTCACCCCTCCTTTCTTCCCTGAGTACTGGGGGTTGAGGTCAGTTCATCACACATTGTCTCTGCTGCTCCTTCCTTCTCAGAGGGAGGACTTCCCACATTCTTCTCTTGCTCCAGTGTGGTGTCCCTCCCATGAGAGACAGTTCTCCAAGAACATCTCCAACATGAGTCCTTTCTGTGGGCTGCAGTTCTTCACACGCTGCTCTAGCGTGGATCCCTTCCATGGGGTGCAGTCTGTCAGTAACAAACTGTTCCAGTGTGGGTCCCCTGTGGGGCACAGGCCTGGCCAGCAAACCTGCTCCAGCCTGGGCTCCTCTCTACATGGGGCCACAGGTCCTGCCAGGAGTCTGCTCCAGTGTGGGCTTCCCACAGGGTCACAGCCTCCTTTGGGCATTCC
>JAVJGJ010000001.1:30419611-30435417 GCA_035590215.1 Microhierax caerulescens
GGCTTCCCACAGCCTCCTTCAGGCACCCACCGGCTCTGGCATGGGGTCCTCCCCAGGGTGCAGGTGGGTATCTGCTCCACCATTAACCTCCAGGAGCTGCAGGGTCACAGCCTGCCTCACCATGGGCTTCACCACAGGTTACTGGGGAATTTCTGCTCTGGGGCCTGGAGCACCTCCCGCCCCTCCCGCACTGACCTTAGTGTCTGCAGAGCGGTTCCTTTCACATTTTTCTCCCTCTTTTCTTTGGCTGAAGTTGCATAGGTGTATTTCCTCCTTATTAAACATGTTATCACAGAGGTATTACCATTGTCACTGATGGGCTTGGCCTTGGCCTTGGCCTGTGATGGGTCCATCTTGGAGCCGTCTGGATGATCTCCAACAGATAGAGGGGAGGCTTCTTGCAGCTTCTCACAGAAGCCACCACTGTGACCCACCTTCTACCAAAATCTTGCCAGACAAACCACAGCAATCATATGGTATGAAATATCGCTTGGGTCAGGCTGGTGAGGAGCAGAAAAGACCTCAACTCTGTGTCAGCACTGCTCAGCAGTAACTAAAACATCCCTGTATTACCAACACTGTTTTCAGCACAAATCCAAAACACAGCCACATACTAGATATTATGAAGAAAATTAACCAGCGAAAACCAGCATAGGATCTATACTTTCTGTAAAACCAATGTAAAGATCCTCATCAGTTCATTATCCCTTTTTATAATATTTACAAAACACAATACTATTTTACAATAAAATTTAGACAGGTTTTCATTATTTTAAGCAAAGTTAATGACTAGGTTGTGTGTTTTTTTCTAAAGCTCATGTTACCATGACTTGATTTATTGATGTATCGGTGGCCAAATTCCACATAAGTTAAATATTTTATACACTGTTATCACCAGTCTTGTAGAATAAGTCCTGACCGTTTTTGAAGTAGACCTTTTGAAGGACCTGCAATTCACCATAAAGTGAGAATAGATTTTATTTTACAAGAGGCTCAGGACTGTTGACTTTGATGACTACCATGATCTTCTGCATTTTGCTCCTGGATTTGCTTGTAAGTATAGCAGTCTTGCTGATCTCTGTGTAATGACTTCTGGTTTCTTATATGCATTGCTTTTATAGGAAAGAATTTTGAGCACTGAGAAAACATGGTATTTAATAATGTGTAATACTGAAATTTAATACTGTAATATTGTATAGGAAAGCAGGAGGCAAGAGGCATCCTAACCTTTCATGTTTATGTAGCTTACTGTAAAGTAGATTTACAGTTTTAATTGACTGAAGATATTACCTTCTGATATCTCTTTGACAGTCTAGAACTGAGTTTGGTCTTATTCCAGTTTTAATATTTATTTACACTCATATCTTCAAATCTCTGAATGTAGGTGTTGGTCCAGTGCTTTGAGCAATTTATCCCATAAATGAGGAAACAGAGTCCAAGATGAAAATAAATATTTGCCTATAAATTTACCAGACTTCACCCACATCACATGCTTTTGGAGAAAAAAGGGAAATAAATGGGGGTGGGGGTGGGGGTGGAGCAGAGGGAAAAGGCTTCAGTGTCCCCAGAAATGAATAAATCCAAGCTTCTATACATCAAAGCTATCCAATGATATTCTTCACCAGCCTATCTAAAATGAAGCTTATGAAAAACCATCATGATTTTATTTGCAGCTTCAATAAATACAAACTGGGTGATGATGAAGACTATAAAGCTTGTCATTCACAAAGCTGGGATAAAGACACATTAGGCACCTTGGAAATGTGCATACAGTCTTTTCTGTACTGCACTTGTTCATATCTACACAGATTAATTACATTTTCAACATCATCAGCCATTGTTGCAATGACTCTTTCACAGACTGAAAATACTTGTCTGCGTTTGTTGTTTTTCCCCCCATAAATATCATCAGCTGGTCAGCTGAGCTCAGTTGTCTTGAGTTTCCCATGAAAAAATGTCTAAATTACCTTGTTCCTCCAGAACCAGTTATGATCCCGTTGTTTTGGGGTCATGCTGACAATCTCTGTTATGACTCTATAGAATCCTTTGATTGAAGGAATGGAGGATCTGTTCCTTTTCTCTAAAGTCAAGAAGGGACAGCTACTCAGTTGTTTGTACAGGAAAAAAATCATGGAAGATAGTTAACTACTTGCCCTTTGGCCCAGTGTCCTCAAGTACCATTTTTTTCAGCATATTAATTCTTCCCTGGGTTTCACTCAAGGGCAAACTGAATATTTTCCTCACTGTGAAACAAAGAGCTAGGGTGAGTTTTCACCTGTAAAATGAATGACAAAATCTGTGCCAAATCTCTCCTTATCTCATCTTGTACTCCAGAAGGCACATCCTGAAGCTTCCTTAACCTTAAATGTTGTGTCTAAAGCCCACGTATTTCACATTAGTCACTACAAAAGCCCCAAAGTTAAATCCAGTAGAGTGAGGAGCTATGAGCAGAGGAAACCACAGATCTAGTAAATACTATGTAAAATCTGTGCTTTACTGATAAGCTTTGTAGATTTCTAAGAAGCAGCAGGTTAGATAGCAAGTGATGTGGTGTAGGCAGACTTTAAACAAAACAGTAAGGTGTGTTGCTTCTGACCTGGGGTGGGGGTTGGGAAGTCACAGGCATGTGCTTGGGAGACAAAAAACAGCACACAGCTACAGTTACTCATAGCTATGTGTTATAGGTCAAGCTGCACAAAATCTTTGAGAGGATCTACTCCCTGTGAAATCAGGGCTGACACTGTGTCTAAGTATTCTTTGGCTACTCAAGCAAATGCTTATAAACACAAATCATCAGACACTGGGAAAGTTCCCAGAAAAAGATCCAAAGGACCTAACATCAGGGCACACATCCAGCATGGTGTAGGAACACAGCTTACGTGATTGGGACAGACCTGGGAAAGGATAAAGGTTTAAGCATGTAGCACATTAATGCAACATGCGGTTTCTGCTGGTCAAGAGATGGGCATCATTAGGACATACTGAAATCAAAGAGTCATGTTTGCATCTCTGCCTGTGTTCCCCACAAAGAAAGGAACATATAGACTTTTCCAGAGGAGCTTCCTGTGCTTTTTGCATTGCTTAGGTGTTGGGATTTTTCTTGATTTTCAGCAGAAGTCACAGTGGTTGGGAAGTAACTGAATGATCAGAGAGTAATATAATCTCTATAATTAATGGCCTTTTTTAGTAGTCATTACTACTCCATACAGCTGGGAAAGTCATACTAGGCTGCCTAGAGGGAATACTACAGGTACAGATCACGGAGGCCTAGAGGGCTCAGAGGATGGTGTTACTCATCTCAGGGATAAACAAACCTGAAGGGTACATGCTTTCCCCTAACAGCATTGCAGATCAGGTGATAGTTTAGAAACTCCGCAGAGAAATGGCGATCTTCTTCAATGCCACAATGAAGTTTCTGATGTTTATTTGCTTACCCAAGAGGACAGGCAACAGTTCTTCACACAGGCTTTCAAATGCAAGCCTACTAATCCTTAATTTCCTGAGTTTTCAGGTGGTTTTCAGTTTATGCCTACCAATGTTAATTCCATTAGAAGTTTTAGTTTTTAGAAAGACTAGTTCATGCTGTGTTTCAGGGCTCATGGACTTTTGCAAAATAAATATGAGATCTAAACAAGAAATGATAAAATTATCAAAATGATTGGTCTCTGTATGTGCAGCCACTATGACCAGCTGGCCTCTCTGTGATCGTTTACATAAGGTCATAGGTTTCCCTTATGAAAACCTCTTTTTACAAAACTTAAATGAAGACAGAGGTGTTACCTTTTACTTCTTTAATTAAAGTTATTATTGCAAAGCTGAATACCTGGATTGAACACTCTGTAATATCATTTCCTAGAGCTGTTTCCTAATTTTGCTAAATAAATTATTAAACATAAATTGTAGATATTTATCTACTAAATTCATACGAGGCAGAAAAAAAAGAAGAAAATATTCTACTCTTTATGTCACCTTTTTACCCATTTTCATATGCAGGGCTTTTCTTTTGCAAACTTTTTCAAAATCGGGCTGAAACACAAGCATTTATGAGAGGTAGGGCAAGGTCCAAGCCTTGATAAATATTGATAAATATATGATAAAAATCTCACCATCAAGTAGGTGCTCACGTCCTCTGTCAAATCAGTTATCCAAAGAAGAGAAAGCTGACCAGAGTCCTAACTTTTGAGCAGCTAACACCCGGAAGAAATGGGATAGCTAACCGCTGCCACACTGTCCTGACCTCTCAACTTCCCTTGCTTTCTAGGATGAGGAAAGGTTCAATGAATCCAGGCTCTACAGAGCTTTTTGCAGATCTCATTGCTTTACCAGGCAAGTTAAATATGCCTGCAGTTTGATCGTCGTCAGAATTGTCAGCAGTCCTCAATAAGTGCAGAGATGTTTTCATTGTATGAAGAGCAAAAAAGAGTGGGTGAATTGTGCCAACCCTATGTTCCAATGTGGTCACAATTTAAATTTGAAACAGATCAATTGGAATGAGATATTCTTCCAATAGAGAAGTCCATTGTTTATTCCTGTTGGTTTAGGCAAAAAGTTGTTTCCAAAATCTTTCCAAACAGCAGACTTTAGGAAGATGAACAAGAGTCAATCCTATATGAGTTGAAGCAAGAACAAAAGGAAAACCCTGAGGTAACTACCACAGACAGTATAGAGCTACAGTTTCAACAGAGACATCAATATAGGCATGCAACCTATGTATCCACTCTCTTTTCCTGCTGTTACAAGGTCTTGCCATTCATTAAAGCATTTTGAGTATTGCTGTACTGTTTTGTTGACTAACTGCTATGCTCTGTTTCTGGGTTTAAACTGTACTTGAACCTTAGTATGTTCAGGCATACTGTCAAATGCAAAGAATTAATTTATTTGGGGATACAAGCTAGTAAGAAGAACTGTGTATAGTCTCAAACAATGGCACTTCATGCACCACTGGGACTGAGACACATCCAAGCCTAAGATCTAAATGAGCTGGAATTGAAGGATGTGGTCCTGGAATAAATTGCTTTTTATATCTCTAAGTATTCACACCAGGAAAGTCAGGCATATTGTACAGTTACAAAACCTTTTTTTTCTTCAGATACAACACATTATGTAAATTATTCAGATATGTTTACCTATGAGAGCTGTGATATAAATCTTATAAGATAATCTACACCATGAATTATGACTTCCTTATAAAATCCTTTTTAGTTTAATCTATGCAAATCAGGGGCAGAATGAAATAGCTACTACAATAGTTTATTTCAGCATAAGTACCTCATAAAAATACTAGAATAATATATTAACAAAGAAACTATTTAGCGATAAATCCATCAGTTCCTAAAGTCACTTATTTTTTATCAATGATTGCACTAGAGTAATATTAGGAGATAGTTTCACAATACTTTATTGTTCTTTACTCATAGGAATAAAATGTCCTTGAAATTGACCTTGTTCTATGCCTTGCAGCCCTACCCTACAGAAGTGATTGTACTTTGTTAGTTTAGTTTCCAAACCTGGAAAAGTTGTTTTTTATTATTAATAATATTAATAATAATGATAATAAATATTACTACTACTACTTTCATTATTTTGCAGCTTTATATAAGCATTAGTGCTAAAGTACAAAACCACAGACATTTGATCAGTTTTCACATTTTTTTCACAAAATTTAGAACAACTTGTAAACTTCTTCGTTATAATACATTTTAAACCTTAGTAATTAATAAACATAATATCTTTAAGTATTCAGTATTTTACATGAAAAAACTCCTGAACTATAATAATTATTCTTTTTTTTTTTCTTTCATGAAATTAAAAATAATATATATCAATACAAGAACAAATAACACAGGCAGCAGTGACTACTGTGGGTTGAAGTGACAGTAACACAACTAGTAAACTGTTGCTGTCTGGAGGAATCACACCAGACAACCTGTGTTGCAGGTAACTACCTGCCTAGGTACATCTGCCTAGGTAACTACCAAACATTTCCAACCCAAGGATCTAAAGGTGACTAACAACTTGCATGTATGTGCACACATCTGTGTGTTTGTCTGACATCATGCTGTAGCATGTTGAAGGAAAGACAATTTCCCATTATTATTGGCTACGATGAAGAAAAAAAACTCACAAGGAACATAAGAATTTCTCTGTCATGCTCCCAAACCCAAAAGACAGCTGCCATCAACATCAAAAATAACTACTACAACTTCTAAGACTTGCAGTAGCTTCACACTTATCTGACTTATCAGTTGAGGGTTTTTTATTTATTTATTGCTAGCTACACAGGCCCTAAGCAGTACACAGCTTGCATCTTCCCTAACACATCAGCAGTAAGTCTGATATATTATTTTCTCAAAATAAAATCAACAGAGCCAGAAGAAACAATAAAACTAGAGACAAAGTTGCAGGGAAAGTACAGACACAAAAAAAGAGTAAATGCAGTTTCAGAGCCAGAGTGGATGAATCAAAATGGGTTTAAAAAATGATTAAAAAACAATGGAAAAGATTTGATTGAAAGAAAATGTAATTATTGCATTTGTGTAAACAATTACTGTCAAGAATACATATTCAAGTAGGCAATTTTCATAGTGAAAAATCTCATATGATCTAAGCAACTAGTGCTTACCCAGGTCTAAGAACATGTTGTAGAGTAACAAAAAAATATGCTAGATCATGGATTACAGAGGCAGTTTGATATACTTGTGTTGAAAACCAAGCGTCCGATTCCTGCTGATTTTAGTGTAATTCCTCTTGGAATAAATTACTGTTCCACATAAGAATCTTAATCTTTATACCAAACTCATGTTTATTTAGATAAACATAGAGTTACTTAGGATACCTCCCATTGGAGTTCATGGAATATTTCTTGTCATTGGTGGAGGTAACAGTCATTCCACCTGGTCTTCTGCAATTGACCCACAGACCTGATATATCTTCTTTGACAAAATGTATTTATACTGGCATTTCCATGTTTTGGTTTTTTTTACAGGGACCTGAACCTTTGCAAAGGATGTGCTTTTTATTTTTACCAGCCAGGGTTCATAAGATTAAAAAAAAGAAAAAAAAAAAAAAAGTTGATTAAGCATACTTATGAAATAAGCGATCTATAAAACTGTGAACAAGTGGGGGCACTTGGTGTATGATGTTGTACAAGCAGTTTGTACGCTGGGATGACATAAGGCTTCTCTGTTTGCCGTATTGACTTTTAAAGTATGTTTATATATAACACTACTGGGTGTGAGGGTCAATTAATCTCTTGCATCTTTTCAACCTTTAGATACTTGATCTACTGTCAAAAAAAAGTCAGTAAGATCATTTGTACAGTGATTCCAAGGCTAGGCAAGTCTGGCCAGGTATAAATATCCAAACAAACCTGAACTGTAGCAGAATAATGAATGTGTAGTGTCCATGCTCTACTAACACAGATATATTTCTTTAATATGGTCTTTTATTTTTCTGCAGTACAAGGCCCTCACCATTAGATGACAATTAATTCTTCCAGGTGAGGTCAACTTCGCATACAAATATGTTTGTGCGTCTGTGTACATACATAAAATTTAAATACCCAGAAGAAGAACAGCTATTCTTTAAACAAAGTTTCTTAGCTAGAAATTTTGGGGCCATCTTTCAAAGAAGCAAGTACTGTTATATCCATTTAAGTAAATGCTCAGGTGGAATACAGGAATCCATTAACTCTAAAAAAAGGAAAAATCCAAATTGCCTTATTTAAATAGTGTTGTGAGGCCATTTTCTTTCTTATGTATTATCTTCCAAACTACATTTATCACAATGTGATGAACACTTGAAAACTCATCTTTCATGGAAATAGCTATAGAGGTACATCGTCTCTACTGTTAAACCTTTTTTAACATTCTGCACTTTGTTAATGCCTTCTGATTTTAAAATCCTCCAATTGTCTTAAACATTTATTTTCTACTTGTAAATGCTAACAAATAAAACAACATGAGAAAAGTAAACATAATCCTTTTGTAAACATAATCTGGTTGTGAGGACAGAAGAAGAACGAACTAGTCCTTATTAATGATAATTATCAGAAGCAGGACAAATAAGATTACTTTTGCAGTTCCAGGTTTAGTTTGCAAGCTAAAAAAATAACTAGAAAGGATTCAATGAAACAAATAGGAGAATTACATTCACAAAAACAAATCTTCTGATTGCATATGTTTTTCAAATTAGTATGTAAAACTTACTGTAGTCTGTTTTAAAATATTCTGGATAGTAATACCTTTCAAAGTCTGAATAATTTCTTTTTCTTCCAACATTAGCAAATAGTTCCAGTTGTTAAAAGGACCATCTTTGTTTAGTTTTTCAAGTATTAATATTGTGAAGTTTGAAATGTCAGAAACAGATAACAAGTAAATGTTGAATACTGAACAGTTTATTTCTTGAAATATTTTAGAAGCCATTCCACATAAACAACTTCATACAATAAGAAGATGATTTGAGGCAGGATTTATCTGGAAATTATAGAATAATGGAGCAGAACAGTAGATGCTACCACCTTTGCTTCCAGACCTAGTTCACAACTTCTATCAAGAACCAGAGAAAAACTTTTTAAGTACAAAAAGTCCTCTGACTGACCTCACACTTGGTTATAATAAAACAGGACTCTTGCAAGCCATATAAAAGTAGCTCTTTTAAAAGTTTTTATTTTAGTAATAATAATAATTAAAAAAAATATTAAAATGATAGAAACAGATTTTGCCTCATTTGCCTCAGCTTTACAGGCAATTTACAACCCACCAAGTTTATTAAAGCATATAATTAGTAGTTAGAGAAAAGTTTTCTCTCTCACACTTGTTTTTCTATGCTACAATTTGCAATACAATATTTTTATTTGTAAAACTTATTTTTACAATTGTTTTGACTTCGGGTGAACTGTAGACGGTGTATAGCACTCTGCAAATACAATTATAATTTGTGTATTATTTTGTAAATACACATCTTTATGTACAAGACAAGTAATTTCTTCAAAATTAAAATCTGACTTTGTTTTCTATTAAATTAATAGAGTTTTCTAGATAGATTTTTTTTTTTTATGCCTTCAGAAGTGCAATCTATGCATTAATTTTCCACTAATTGTTCCAGTACAATTAGCTTTTGGCACAATACATGCCAAGAAATATATGGAAACAGACACTTCACATATTTAGCAAAAACCCAAGAATTTTTTGCTATTCATAAAAATAAAATAATCAGAGAAGTGTTTCTAATTCATTTAATGTTAAACTACTTTGTTTCTCATTGAATATGATAGCAGGTACACTGTCATGACATTTTAATATTTCTGCCTTTCCTGAAGTCTATTTTTCTACATAAAGAGTGAATTTCACTGAATAACACTGGGTTCCTGTAAAAGAGATACCTCTTGCCTTCAGAACAAGTTGATTTATATTCCTCTATTACTATGAGAAAGACTGCTATGTATGAAATACATCACATTATTTTGTTGAAATTCAATATAAAAATAACAGCATCACAGATGACTCAGAAAAGCGTAAGTGGAATAAAAAAGATACTGCTTCCAAGTGGAAGATGAACTGATTAGAAGTTGGTGTCAAAATTCAATACGTAATCATGCACTACTAGAAATGATAAATTAATTATGATGTTGATCATTTTACAGGTTATCTGGTAAGCAATCTTTGTTTACCTGGTGATTTGTTTTGTGATCAGGAAAAAGACAAAAAGAAAAAGGAAAGAATGTTCACCTTAGCTGTGTAGTAATCTTCCACAGACGTGCCTGGAGTTATTCAGACACAGTACAGATGGTTAGCAGGCTACCACATGTGCTTATTGACTGCTTCATCTGAAATTAATGCTTTATAAGCATTAATCAAGGGTTTATACAATCAGATCATTGTGTTCTTGTGACAACTGAGCATTTTATTTGTGCTGGCAGACTTTAAAAAGTGTTGTGAAACTATGCATTAAACTGTGATGGGGAAAGTGAGGGGGAAAGAAATGCTTTTACCCATAAGCCAGCTACATTTTTCTTTATAAAGGTCAATCAATGACAGCATGAACTTTTTCTTTCTCAGTGCTGAGAACTAGCAATAAGTTCCTTTCACTATACATGGTGGATCAAGTACACTGTTGGATGAGTTTTAATTCCAAAAATCATAATAAGTGACCTTCTTTTTAGAATCACCATTGTTTATCTTGACAGAAAGATAGCTTATATGACAGTTTTGTTAAATTTCCACAGTACTGATATTTCTTGTCAAACTGTCAATCAGAAAGAATTTATATTAAAATCCTTTATTCTTTAAAACTCTCCTGATATAGAAGTTCAAATATTGTCCATAGTGAGAGGGAGATCTTTAAAGTCTAAGCCATGCTATATACTGTAAGATCAATTTTTAATCAAGACAGGTAAACATTTGAAGAAAAGAACCAAAGCAGCTTATGTTGTTTGCACATTTGGCCAAATCCTAAAGTGACTACAAACCTATAGGAGTTTGACTGAGTAAAGGTTGAGTGAAAAAATGAGTAAGAACTTTAAGAATATGATTCATATAGAGATATTTTGTCACTGTTCTGGAATATCTTGGAGTACAACTGCTAAAATTGCTTCACATATTGGCAGATGTGGTGGCAGAGCTTACAGTGAGCTTCATCCTATGTAAAGGATGATAAGAGTCCAGAAGAGAAAGGAGGTTGGGAAAGAGATAAGGACTTTGCAGGTATATTGTAGCTATACAGACAGCTTTAAATCTAAAGCCATTTTAATGCTTTTGAAACAACTAAATTCACAGCTGTCACTGTCCTAAGGGGTAGATTTCCTCTCTTTACATCACATAGACCAGTTATTCAGGCAAAGTAATAAGGATCTTTAATTACTGAAGCTAAGTAGAGTTTAAATTTATTTATACCTGTCATTAAAATTAAACTTAAGATAACTAAACTAATAAATTCCATTGTTTTGTGCCGATTACTGAAAACAGAGGTAAGGTATAATTAGCATAAATGCTAAACCAGACAGTATTTTTGCTAAAGCTGGTGTTGAATTTTCATGTTTATGTTAGTTTATTCTTGGTTCTGAAACTTTTTAGTTTTTAAAAAGACCACAATAGGGAAATGGGGATATTGGAGTATTTATCATATCGGAACATGGTAAAAAGAGACCTAAATGTAGCACATGGAATAACAAACCCCTGTATTATCTGAGAAACTTGAAGAGTATGTTTTACTGATTGAACTGATTAAAAAAATAAACTTGACTATGGTGGGACATAGCAGACACTTTTGTGGGGCAATAGTCTAGCTAATTATGCTGCCAGTTATAATTAAAAGAATTAACATAGCAGTTCGAAGTTCATGGCTGGTACACTATGCTTTACATAACGCCAGCCAGAAAATTGCCTTGTCATTTACAATCAAGGTGTTAACACAACGCTTTATGGTCACAACTGCTTTAACACAGTGGAGTAAGGTAGACATATGTGGTTAAAATGTTGACATTACTTAACCTTTAGATAAAGATTATTTAAATGTTTAACTGCTTGTAAATTGAATTGAGTTTGTGACCAACAGGATGTTTTGGCTAAGTGACATTACATATGTTATGATACATATGGTAGTGAGAAAAAGATATAGAAAGAATGACAGGTTGCTCCCATCTTCCTATTTCAACTAACTGAAATTGGCTGACATCCCAACAGAGGACCCATGATAGTGGAGATGCTGGCACAGGAGCCTGATATTATAACATATTTTGGGTAAAGGACAATAGGAACCAAAGCACACCTGTAACCACTCTACCTATGTTAAATCACCATTTAGATTCCACACAGCTTTCTTCTCTCCTCCATCCCATTCTTACACACATAACATGCATACAGATAAATGCAGGGAATGGACGCTACTTACTTGACCCCCACTGATAGAAGATTAACTCATTCATAGTTTTGAGGCTTTGTATATAAGACGACCACCAATTTCTTCTCTATTTCAGGAGAAATAATAATAAAAAAATAGCTTGTATTTAAAACCACGATGTATTTCCTATATGTAGCAAACGTGTATCAGAAATGCGTACCTCAGTGCCTGAAAAAACAATGTCTCATTTAACAAGAGCTATGTAATACTAACCTGCTAGTCTGTTTTATCTGTCATCTGATGAGTCTGTTTCTGTACTTGTTTTGAGGATTGGGTTTGTTTGGGTATTTTCAGTGTATTTAATAATCTATATAAAAAGCTACAGTCAAATCCTTTATTTTAGCTGTAACTAAACTATGTAAACTATTATTTAGACTATTTAAACTAAGACAATTTCCTGGTAATTCTGTAGAAAGATTCAAGGACCCTAAGGACTACCTCATTCCAGGAGGTAAGGCATGGAGTTCAACTGGCTGAGGCCAAGGCCAGCTTCACTGGAGGAATGAAATCTCCTTCACTGACAAAAGCTGTTGTGAAGGGAGCTGCAAGTGGGGACCAGCTCCTCCTTTCCTTGGGAGCTGCATTTAAACTGAGATTGTATTGCTGGCCCCACCTGTGCTGCACTGCAGCTGCAACTGTGCCTGGTTTGCCATCCTGACTGCAACATGCTACTTTGGCTTCCTGGCTTGCCCTCAGAGCTGCCTTTTCACTGCAGCTTTTCTGGGTGAAGCTACACTGGACTGTGTCTGATCTGATCCCTGTTTCTGGATCTGGTCCTCATCTAGGTTTAAAGCTCTGCATGCCTGCTCATTGTTGGTGCATCCATTCCCCCCTGCCACCTCACTCAGCTCCCAGCTTACCTTCCCCTGAGGAGCAGCCAACCCTCACAGCCCATGGCAATTTTATTCTCTGCTTTCACTCCTCTAAATAGATGCATCCAGTCGTCAGACAGCTTTACATTATCAATAGTAGCCTGAGAAAACCTGTAGTTTGCATATATGTGTGGGAGGTTCATAACACAGGTGAACATATTTCATTTGATATTGAGGAGTAAGTAATCTCCCCACCATTTGCAGGTGGGGAGATTACTATTAATTAATGCTATTGTGATGTTCTTGCTTATAGTCATGCCCTCTTCTCTGTTATCTCTCCCTTCTGCCCCCTCAGGCTTATGCTTCTCTGCTCATAAAGCTAAGTTTCAGGTTTAGATGTATACATTTATTTTACACATGAGGTTATGTAGGAAAATAAGATTAGAGTTTCAGCTTCTGAGAAACTTAAAGGAATGTAATTGTTTCTTGTATTTATCCCCAATAATCTTCAGCAAGGTAACACACAATGTCTAGTAATACCAGTTGAAAAAAAGTGAACTCCTTGTCTCTATATTAATTCTCCTTTTATACTTGTGTATAGACTTAGGAGCTTCTTAACTGATCTTAAAAAAAAAAAGGATAGGAGGTGCCTTCCTTGCTTTTAGAACACTTGTTTGAATTTCCTGTACTTTAATCAAGCAGGACTGAAATGACTAGAGAAAGAATTGGTGAAAAAATACTGAATGAAAACAAACTCATAATAATTTAGTAACAGAAAAAAAAGAACTTCTCTGCTGTCATCTGTTCAACATTTTCAATAGCTACTCCAAAATACCATGTATTTAAAAATAAACTTAATCTCCTGTATTTAATAATGTAATATGTTTCCTAATGCTTTTTTTTCCCCCGCGAGCAATAGGAAGCTTATACCATGCAGCTACTTAATATCCAGCTTTACCCAGTCATATCTGAAAGCAGAGAACTTGCTCTCAGATCACAGAACTTCTACTCATAAAAGAACAAAGTAAAAAAACATGGCTTGCAAGTAACTATAATACAGCAAGCTCAAGAATACGTGGGTGTTTCTGCTAGATCCTTTGCATGCTGTGGTTCTTTTTCTTTTGTTCACTTAAGGACAGTAAAGCTTATTATTGTCCTCAAGTTCAATCAAAGTGTTTCAAAGATGATAATTCAGTGGGAGTGAGAAAAAAGAACCTTGTTTGAACACCTATTTATTATGCAGAGCAGAAGTGTGGTGTCATGATCGCTTTATCTGATAAGCGGTATCTTCTAATGAAAATTTGAAGATAAACCCCAAAAATAGCTTAGGAAAGGAGAACTGTGAATCCTTGGTTCTTAAAGTTCTGTGTTAAGTTTCCATACCCAATTCCCAAGGAAATCTAGGAGCTTCAGAATTAGGCTCAAAAGAGCCAACATCTGAGCCACTTTCAAACAGTGCACAGACTATGGCATTGCCCAGAAGTAAGCAACAAGGACAAGAATAATGAAGCAAAATTGATATAATTAAAATATAAGAAAATCACTATCAGAGGCTGAAACTAAAGCAGTGATTAATTCAACTTATTGCATAAGCTCTCTAAGATGTAGCAAGCTTTCTGAGACACCTGGGATGTAACAATAGATACGAAAAGTGGGGTAACAGACTGAAGGGATAAATTTCTCTTCTGTCCTGTCAGATTCCTAAACAATTTAAAACATATTTTAAAGTTATGTAAATCAATTGCTGCTAAAGTATAATTTAACATTACACTTCTATCTCTAATTTATTTTCTGAAATTTAAAGAGAAATCTGTAGATTACACAAAAATAAATTGAAAACACATTTTTCCTTGCTTCCATATTATGGTAGTAGCTATGTAAATATTTCTCTAAACTCACCATGTGACATTCAAGAAGCGCTTTTTATGTCAGAAAATTCATTTGCCAAAACTTGTCAGAGGGAAAGATAAGAGATAATGCTATACATTACTGAAAGTCTTTGGAGTGAGAAAGAAATAAAAACTTTATAAAAATATCTTAATCTTTCCTTAGTAGTTACTTTAAATGATTCAGTCTGCCTACTAATTCTCAAAATTTGCATTGATAATTAAGATTAAAATTACACTAAGATAAGAGAGAAGCAAAACACAAACCCAGAAGTTCCTTCTACTTTTATAACTGAGGTTTAAGTGAAGAAATAACCAAAGCTATTCAGCTGAGATGCTGAGCAACCTCATTCAGCATGAGGCTGATCAGTTTACTTTGAAGACTGGGGGCTATTTTTCTTGGGTTTTAATCTCTCTATATTGTTTTCTACTTATTAGAAGAAAAGTATTTTTCAGAATCATTTCAGTATCAATTAAAAGGAAACATATCTTCATTATCTAGTCATTGGTGATAATTGTGCCATTAGTTAAAATACACTTTATTATTTCCTTTTTTTCCTTTTCTTGTTTTCCTCTGAATCAATGATCAGAAGAATAAGACATGAGAATTTCCATCTCAATTGCAAGATCTGTACCTATTCCTACATTACTATTTCTTTATTTCAAACTTTGTGAGAATGTTGTCCCTGGTTAAAAGAATTATGATTATTTTTTAATTGTAATATAACATAAAACAATATTCCCATGTATTATATGACAACAACAATATAATGGAAAATCTAATATGACTGAAAAGCTTGTAGAATTAGAACTAATTAAAGAATCTGATTAAACTACCATGTAGGATGAGTAAAAACAATGTTGTTAAAATGACTACAAGAGATTAATTCAAAGAAATAAGAATATAAGGTTTTTACAAGCTGCTTAAGAATACAGAGTGAAATAGAATTCTTGATAATTATGTTTTATAAGTCTTTTTGTGTATATGAAATTATCAATCTGCCTTTTTAATTAACTGATGTGTGGCATGGAAGAATTCAAGAAATAATTTAAGATTCTAAATATAATATTATATAATATGGTAAGGAAAGTTTTCAAAGCTATTTGGTTATATTCTGCTACTAAAAGATTTAGAGTCTTTAAGCAATTTTACACATTTAGATTCTAGTCCTGCAACTACTTGCACATATATACAGCTTTACACACTGTC
>JAVJGJ010000001.1:30441392-30458796 GCA_035590215.1 Microhierax caerulescens
GAAGTGTGTGCTATTCCTCTTTGGTGAATAAAACTTAACCCTTTTGGCTAAAGAGTGCATGTATGTAAATACTATTTTGCACAAGCAGCGACCTATGAATAGATATGTACATGAGAGGGAGCTTTCATCTCTTTCTTTTTGACAACACAGCATACTGGACACTATATTTGAATGCTGTACTGCACATTATCCCAAAGGGTTGTTGTTATTAAAAGTCCTTGCAAGATAAGATAAAATGAAAAGAAAAAAAGTGCCTCACACATTGCATGAAAGCATATCTGATTCTAACCATACATGAAATCTGCTATTAGCATTTTACATACAGTATTATTGAGACAGACTTACTTTTAAAAATAACTTATATACTTACAATAGATCTTTATATTTTTCATAAAGTAATTAAAACCAATAAAAAAATATTTTCTTATACAATTACCAATTATTTAAATGTAATGAGAGGATTTTTCTTCTGGGTTTTTCTGAGATCTGGGTTTTGCAGCAATATTTATTAAAGTATATCTAAAGTTACAAAAATAAGATCATCTTATGCATGCAGTGGATTTAAACAGTGACAAATTCAAGTCAACTTCTATCAATACATAACAATTACATATTTATCTATTTTCCCTATTATAATTACTGTCAACTATTAATACATGACTGTGATGAATCTACATGAATGCATAATGTAGGAACACTGAAAAAATATTTTTTTCTAGTGCTTTGTGATCTGAACTAGGACTCAGCTTCTGGGAATGTCTGCGTAGTATCATACAGTCAGCTACACAATCTGTCAAAAAGATGATGTATGTTCCAGAAGTATTTTAGCTGCAATGATGCATGGTATGCTATAGGGTTACATTAGATTTTCAGTGTAGCAAAAAAAGATTATAATTTTCATTCAATATGTAATATGAATATGATGTATGTAGAAAAAAGGTTTTGAAAGCTGAGCACAAAACCCTGAGAAGACCAAAGGAATCAACCTGGTTTGACTGTGTAGAGGCTGCCAAACATGCTCTATCTTCCTATGAGCACTACAGTGCTGATAATATGACTAGATTATGCATCGGTAACCTGATCAGAGTACTGCCTTTTGGTCAGATCTCCATGCCTCCTTTTCTTGAAATTGAGGTCATAGAAAATATAGCTTCTGTTACCTGAAAGCAACTATTTCACATTTCTTTAACATAGTTTTTCCTCTTTAAAATAAAGGTGTCTTATTTATCTATTTTGCAAACTTGGAGAAACATGAGGAAAGCTTTATACTTGTTGGAAAAATCTAAGCACTTAAAGACAGATTCTTCCTCTGTGAAGTCATGACGAACTGGTTGCTACCTGCTCTACAGTATATGTGTGTGTGTTCCACCTTGACTTCCTCTGACAAAAAGGAGACATTATTCCATGAATAGCCATTGTCAAGCATTGATAAATATATATTGGTGAATATAAAGAATTTAAAGTTGTTCTTTCCAGAACCAAAACCAGAAGTTCAACCTGGAAAGGGTAACAGATACTTTTTTTCCTTTTTTTTTTTTTCTTTTAATTTAATGTAGCACTTTCCTTTTATTTAACTCTGAAGTGTAGTTTAGTTTAATTTCATTCTTTTGCTGCCAAAGCTCTATTAAACAAAGCAAAACTAAGATAACATTTTTTACATAAGTAGTTGAACTGTCTAAATATATCTGAAATGAATGCAAAAGTCTCTCTTTTCATAAGTTTCATTATGGGAGCGCCATGATAATACAAATTTAGACTAGATATACTAGCCTTTGAAATAATGACCCTAATTATTTTTTATATATATACTTGTTAAATTAGGGACAAGAAGTTAATACATTGTTCTGTTCATACTATAATGGATAGAGTTATCTGATGTACCCATCTGGAGAACACAGATGATTAACTGATTCAGAATATCTCTATAACTTGAAGCTGAAAACTTCCAGCCATCATTATAATTTCAGTACATACTCACTATGTCCTGTGATTTTGCAGTTCTTTGTGAATTTCTGCTAAGATGTACTGATAGAATATAGGATTAGTTTCACTGAATGACAAAAATAATCAAGAAGTAGATAAATAAAAATATTTATCTTTAAAATAGCTTAGTAATCTGTTTTCTGCTGCGTAGAGGCTAGAAGAAAAAGACAGGCAATACGTTCATTGCCTGAAGGATGAGCAAGTCTCATGCCATTCACCTGTGACCTTTCTGACTTAGGGATAATAGAAGATCTCCTGAATTAAAGAACACCTTTCAGATAAAAAAGGTTGGATAATCTTCAGGGTTTAAAATGTGTTACCATTTGTTCTGTTTTATCTTTTCTCTTTAAAAATGGTTTGAGTAACAGGTGGCACAGTGTTACTGATACTAAAGTTATTTTCTTAGTGTAAAAGAGGGGAAACAGATCTAAAAGGATTGAGATGTAATTAACATAAGGCATATTTTTCCAAGCTCACTTTTCCCCTATAGCTGTTGACTATTTTTGGTGTTTGCTGTGCAGTGAATAAGGATAATATTACTCATTACAGAATCAATGACAGAAATCTATCCAAAATTTATTACTGTGCTATGTCCAACATAAGACATACATAAAAATGGTGTCTTGTCCAAACTCCTATCAGGTCAGTCACTTTAATAGTGTCCTGTCATGTGAAAAGGAGGAGTTTTACAAGAGTCGTATCTATTTAACAGCTGAACTAAACCTGGCTTCTTTTAAATCCTATTCTTTCAAGATGTATTTTTTACTTGTGTGTTTTATTTTGCTTGATGGATTTGACATACAGCTATTTTGTAAATTCCAGCCTCCTTTTTGCCTATTTGGTTTTCTCCTTGTTTGTTTGGACTATTCGATATATAGAAGGAGTAAAATTCTAATGTAGAAATATATTCTGACTTCAAGATCAGAGGGAATTATGTCATAAAACATTTATAGTAATTTTTAATAACTAAAATTCAAGATGTAAGTATTCTTAAATCAAAATCAAAATCAACTTACTTTGAAAGTGTAGGTTTCTCCACATACAGGTTTTTTATGAGTGGGTATTGTTCAGGTAAAATAAATGTATATAATCACAAACTCATATTTGCATGAAGATAAACAGGCCTGCATTACTTTACTTGGTAAATTTTCCTTTTTCTGTACATGTAAGTAACACATATGTATGCTTTCACTCAAATAATGTCTTCACTTAAAGGAATATTCATAACTTTAAACAAAACTCAGAATAAGGGTTCTTAATCTCTCATTTATGTTAAGTGTTTGTTTCAAAATCCATTAAATCCTTTGACAAGGAGTTCCTTTGGGATGGGGGAGAGCATATTTTTATTCTTTATATAATACCTAAGTCTAGAGACTGAGGAGTGGTTTATATAAATGCAGAGTAGGGTCTCTGACCAACCTGGCTTAAGGATACATACAGTCTGGAGGTTACAGATGAATGAGCTAAACACATCTTGTTTGCATATTCCTTGTTTCCCTTTCAGATTCACCCAGCAGGAAGATCCAGGATTTGTTGGCCAGGGTAAGTAAGCTAGCACTGGAGGTCTTATAGATGGCAGTCCTACAGGAAAAGGGAAATTGCTAGGCATTAGAAGGTACGATAGGAATTATGATTTTCTAAATTATTCTAACACTTGAGCAGCAAATCTTTTGTAGAGGTATTTTTAGATCAGTGTGCAAACCAAAGCCACAGTCTAGCAAAAAATGCTGAATATATCAGGCTGCCAGATTTAAGTACAAATGGAAATATTCTAAAAAATCAAGTGTTCTATAGAAAACATTATAATGGGGGGGAGGGGGGAGGAAATTGTCAGATCTAAAAGAAAATAATACGTAAATAATTTTCATTCCTTGAAATGAATAATTTTTAACTGCATACCATACCATCAGCATACCTGTTCTCTCAATGATCATATTTGCCTATTAGCTTTTTTTTTCATCCATCAAAATCAGTTCTGAGAATCTTGCAGAATTAAAGAGCTGATACTCATCTTTTCTCAGGCCATTCTGATTTCAGTCAACAATTTAGTTATTAGAAAACAAACAAACAAGCAGGCAAAAAATACCATGTAAATGATCTAATAATCAGCAGTTCTAAAGCTAAAATAAACAAATAGTTAATATGGAAAGAAGGTATCTTTCAGTTGTATCACCATGAAATCACTATGCTCTTGTATTTTTCCATTTTGTGTGGTTGAGAGAAAAAATTAATATTACATTAACATTACTTTATTATTATTGTATAAAAGTAATATTTTGCTGCCTTTTAGAACCTACAATAATAATCAGACTGTTAAATATTATATATAGTTTTGTTCTGTGAAAGAGTTCAGTTCTTCCCTTAATGGTCACTATTGCAATCAGTCACATAGAAGGATAAACTGACACTCACATCCTAACCAACACTTTTTTAAGAGAGACTGAGGGGAGAGTGGTGTGCCTAAATGGAAATTATTTTTCCAAAGGTATATGAAAGCCATTTAACATTGCCCAGTGAAGACAAAGAAATAAAATGCTGAAATGTTTTGATATGACAGACTGTTCACAGTATTTTCATCACACTTGTGTGAATTATCAGAAGTTTATGGAAACTTGTCCTCACTTTGTCTTGTCATTTGCAAGGGTCCAATGTAGCAACAGACTCTTAGGACACCTTTCTCTGTGTGAGCTAGATGGAAAACCAGGGATGAGATGTTGGTTCTGTAGGCTAATTTCCACCTATGATCTAGGGCATCCATTCACAATTCAAATGTTATTACTTCTAGAAAGTTCTAATGCTTGGATAGGAAAGATTCCCACACCAGTGTCATGGTCAAAAAATGAAAGTCTAGGTTGAATGCCCCTGACAATGGGTTGTGGGAAAATCTGTGATGGGCTAAAACCTCATCTGCATCTTCAGTGTAATTTAGGTTTTATCCTGGTCTAAACCAGGAATGCATATACAGCTGCTGGTCAGATCAGAAGACTGATTCCCCAATAGCTGAAATCAAGAATGTATTTCAAACTCAAGCAAAAAATTTGTGGTGAAACCTAACAAAATCTAATTTGACAAAAAGTTTGGGTTTATTTGTTTGTATTTTTTTGTCAGTAAGAATAAATTTTCCAGGTTCACTGTATTGATAAAACTTTTTGCACAGCCTTAGCATCTTTCCACATACCACAGTTTGCTGAAACTAATACTGCATGAGATAATTCATTAGGGACAGAGAACTTAAATTCACTAGCTCAGCATATCCCCAGTGAAGATGTTGCACTATTAGATGTATACAATTCTTTTGTTCTTCTTTCTCAGCAGTTATCCTTACTGATACAGTCAGTGTTTCATCTCAGCATGAAAAAAAATGTTAGATAACATTGCATTCTGAGGATGCGGAAAAAAAAAGCTCCACAAATGAGAATGAATTAGAAATGCTTTTGCAGTAGAGGCCCTGAAGTTATACATGAGAAACTGATAAATGTACTTAGTAAGGTACTTTACACAAAATCTTTCTCCTCCTGTAAATTTCTTATTCTTTGGTACTTCTGCTTCTGAAAGGCATTTTTTTGGACAGGAGCTAAAGCAGAATTTTCATGCATTATCTGAGCTTTCCTAATCAGTTTTTATTATTATTTATTTTTATATTAAGAAGTGTGTGGCCAGAGGACATCTTGGTATTATTGATGTTCTGAAAAAGGACATGATTTTCTTTGCAATGTAAGTTTCTCCTCTAGAAATGCATACAATGAAAAAGTAAATAACGTGATTCAGTCTTAAAGCAAAGCAGACCTAAGGGACAGGAATAATCTCACGTAACTTCAACATCTAGTAAAGTAGCATCTCATCTAGCTAATCAGGAACCTTTTATAACCAATAAAGCTTTTTAGGGTATGATTAATTTAACCTGTTTTGAATACAGACAGTACAGTATGCTAAACTACATCACAGGCGTAGTGCTCTATTATCTTTAAAAGCAATTTCTATAACCAGATTGTGTCAACCTATAATTCAGGTCAGATGAATTTAACTCATACATTCTGTTAATAACTGCTGCAAAATCCTAAGCTATTTCCTCAAAACATTTTTTTTCTAGGTAGATGTAGTTTCTGACTTAATTTCATTCAGTCTGTGGCTACAGATGTTCTGTGGAATGTGGAATTTTTTTTCCAGCTATGTAAAAATCTTAGGCTTACTAATCATGAACCAGGAGGGATTGTAAATACACTATATATACATGTATTTTGTATCTGTGACTAAGCACCAAGTCATAGATACTGGTATCGCTTCATCACTATAACTTCTGGAATTATTTTTCACTCTTTATTGGATAACACTGTTCTGTATAAATATAGGTGGGCATTCTGAACTTTTCAAAAGTAAATTTTTTTACCTTGGTTTTAATTCAAATAGGAACACAAAATTCTTTGATCACTTTTATGAAAGAAGTCATAAGGCTTTCCTGTGGACCAATTTAGTTTTTTTCTGTAAGTATCATTGCAATACTGAAGTTTATTCTAGTCTGTGTGTGTGTATTTATATGCACATAAATAGAGAAAGAGTTTCCTTTGACCACTAACAAGTTTGTTAAACACAGAAACAAATTCTTCATGCATAAAAAGAACTGAAAAATCTTGTCAAAGTTTTGGAGCCCACTGCAGAATACAGTAATGAATCTTTTTTCACATGCAGCCTATTGGTAAGTAATACAGGTCTTAACTACAGGTAAAATAATTCAAGATTTTTCAGACTGTGCTTTACTTAGTAGAACTCCATTGTAGTTCGTAAGAAGAGAACTAGTTACAATTTTTTAACTTGTAATTTTCTTTACAGCTAAGATTAGATATACTTGTGAAAGGCATATACTTACTAGACTGCATGCCTTGCTCATTTGAATGTTAAAATTATTTCATCCAAATCTAAATCTAACTTACACTTGTGCATGCATACCTTATGTGATACTCTGTGAAAATGAGTTTTAAAAAGTATATGTTATTTCTGCCAGGAAACTTAAACTCCTTTTCTTAGTATTAATAGCTCTCCACTGGAATTACCTTAGTCAAACCTTCTGAGCAACTTTTCCTAGCCAATCTATTAATGTAAAAAATAAATTTAGAAAAAAAAAAAAAAAAACACTGAGGAAAGATTTCTTTTTTTTCTTGTAATATAGAATATTCCTAGGAAAACAAAAACAAACAAAAAAAAAAAACCCTACATGCAGCAGGAAATAGTTCGGTAGCAATCCTAAATAAGTATCATACCCTAAATGTTATAGAATTATAGAGTATCTTGAGTTGGAAGGGACCCACAAGGATCATCCAGTCAAACTCCCTGCTTCTCGCAGGACTACCTAAAACAATGATATGACTAAGAGCATCATCCAGATGTTCCTTGAACTCTGACAGCCTTAATGTCATGACTGCTTCCCTGGGGACCCTGTCCAGTAACCAGCTACTCTCTCAGTGAAGAACCTTTTCCTAACGTTCAATCTGAACTCATTGTTTTCTCTCTCTGGTGACCAGCACCTCCCCCTCCACTGCCCCCCTTGAGGAAGTTGTAGACTGTGATAAGGTCACTGCAATAGCTTTATATCATTTGTATGCACAACATTTATTTCGTCTTAAACTCTTTAGATATTAAATTTTTAAATAATGACACTTTACATGCACTTTCATACATATAGTAGTCAGTAGCTTTGCATGTATCTAATAGCAGGTTTGCCTTTTTTGTGTGAAAAACAAGTGTGAGTCATGGTAATAACAGGTGCTCGGTTTTACTGGATACAAATTAGTTACCATATAACTTCAACTACCTGTATACATACACAGATTAATACATATTTTATGGTACAATAAATATTTTTTGGATTAAATTAGTAAAACAGTGCAGAAGGAAAAAACCTGCATTACATCCTTCTTCTGTCTATACAGTCCTTATAACTTTTATAATTACTCCTAAGGATCTGATTTTTAATTTGTTTGCATGTAATATGCCTGTGTACACACATACACACATTCATGCAGGATGTATATTTTTATACACAGATTTTATTGCATATATTAAAAGATAACATGAATTCTTCAGAGTTACTCAGGCTTATTTTGACAATCACATTGTCTACTATCCTGTGAACACCTACGAAAACTCTCTTCCACAAAAGTTCGCCATTTTTCCTATATAAGCAGTCACCATCCCCTCTAATAATCATAGAGTGAGATATTTCTTTTCCCCCGCAAGTTTTAATAAATAAATAAAATTAATTTTAACATATTCAGGTTGCATAACTTTAACAGAAGTGTGTCATAATTAAAAGTCATTAAAATATTTCTTTACTTTTCGGGAAACAGAACAGTTGAAATTCTTAATCTAGTGAAATTCTTATTCTAGTGAATATTGGCACTGTCTTCAGCAGAGTAAAGGATCTGTTACCCAGTATTTTGTTAATGCAGTTTATGGAACATATGCCTACAGAATGCCATGCTCTATTTAGCAACAGTTCATCCTTACCTTTGCTTCCTAACGCTGAATGGATTGCAGAAAAAGCAGGGAGCAAGGCATTTTGCTTTTACAATAGACCTATGTGATGAAACTGAGAGTTGCAATCAGACTCGTAACTACTTTTCAGCTGGCAAATCCTTCCCATTAAGACTTCCAAGGATGATTTCAGAGACTGCTGCAGCCCTAAATTGCTAAAGAATGACCTGAATATTCTTATTTTTTCTCCCAGAAAAAAAAAAAAAAAAAAAAGTGATTCTTTTGTAAGAAGTTGGTATGGTCCTACAATTTCAGGGACTTTTGAGAAGTGTATCTAATGATGCTTTGCAGGTTCAGAATATCTTTTACTAAGTGTCACATACTTTTACAGTCATCATGGCCATACAAGCTTCAGATTGCATTTAAACCTTTTATACTTGGACTCTTTGAACACTGAATAAACTTTTTATAATGCTAAGTATTATATTATGTAAATTAAATTATTAATATATACAATTCAAACAGAAGAATTGTTAAAAAACACAGCAGAAACTGCATTACCTCATTACTTTGTCTCAATATATGCTCATAAATCAGCAAAACTGTTTTAAAAATTCAATTAATTCCTCATGTATATAACTCCTTTTTGTTTAAATACTTCTGTGTGCCTCATAACAGTTTGTTATTGTTCCTCAAGGATAATTCATTGTCCCAAAGTGTGTTTTTAGCTATCAATATTAAGAGTGTGACAAAACTTTGAAGAACATTAAATAAAATAATTACCTTTATGAGACACTTGACAGTAACGTTATAAGTGCCATGATTCATTGAGCTTAAGCCACATTTTTCAATCATGGTAAGGGTTTTTTTCAGCACAAGTTTGCTAGAATCTTTGTATCTGTAACTCAATGACTCTAAACTTGAGTGAGGCACACTATGAAAGCAAATAAAGATGCTGTAGCTAGTAGGCTTTGTGAGGCTTGTTCTGCTGTCTCCTTTATCTAAAATCTATCTCCCCACCCCTGTTTCCATAAGACATTTGGCTTCTAACCCTGTTACCTGTAAGGTAAGACAGGAAAGCTATATATATTAGAGATACTTAAACAATGAGAGTTTCCTCTGCATCTTGAAAAAAAAATAACCAAATTGATTGTAGACCATGCTTGCCTTGGAACAGCATTAAGTTTGAAACAATGCTTTATTTTCTGTACATTAGCTGTGACTTTTCACATACACAGAACATTGCTTGTACAGTATCAATACCTAGAATTTTGCTTTGCACACTTTGTTTGGAGTTGATATTTTTCCCCATAAACTTTAATATGCAGCCATTCCTGTGTTCCGTATTTCCCTATGCATCAATTAATTAACACAAAAAGAAACAAGCTTTCCTGAATTCCTCTTATTTCTGGTTTCAAGAAAGATCCTAAGCATCTCTAGTATCACATATATATATATATATATATATATATATACACACACACACACTTAATATAGCTTTCTAGCTGTCTATGTACTGTCATTACAATTTAAAACCCAGGAAGTTCTTTATTCTTTTTATTCTGCTTAATGTGCTTACTGTAGCACACACAAATTCCAGAATTGCAGTCATAATCCTTGATTTCAACATTTCCTCAGAAGTTTGGGCATTTTGTCATGATGAGGTTTGTTAGGGTATCACAAGTTTTTTCAGATCTTGGATTAGGCTTTTGTAACTGCCTTGGACACTATTGCGGTTAGCGTGAATTCTTAACTAATCTGCTTTTGTGTTGCAAATGTACTCCTATTATATAAATGCTATGTGTTATGAAGACTTTTCTGGTAAGGTTTTCTGTAAAATAGTATGTTTGTCTGATGAATAGTTATTTTATTTACTAAGTTTTGTAATCCCACTTGTTTAAGTAGTGTCTCTATATTCAGAACATTCTTCACAAAAGGTTTTTAAACTGAATGGAATGCTCACCAGAGAGGGGAATTTTCATCCTTGTCAATGGAAGCAAGAGCCAAGAAAACAGTCTTGTCAAAGAATTTAATTCCAGTTACAGAAGCTGTGTAAGTATTCTGACAGTATTTGAGTTGAATGAGAAAGAAAACCTCTTGGGAGTTAAGTATAAATAGTAATGATGTTTTTTATCTAATTCTATAGTTTCTAAACCTCATAATAATATTTGTATTGTAGCATATAAATTAATCTTTAATTGTTACCTAACTCTCAGAGTTATTACAGGAATTAAACACCACTTGCAGGGCCATTTAAGAGTTAAGGACAACAGACACTGGAGCTCAACAAACTGTGATAGTAAGTCACTATAATGATTTGGGAGAAACAGAGTCTACTGATATAACCATACAAAAGTATACCTGAACCTTGCAGATCTGTGATTTGCAAATTTCTGTGTAATTCTGATATCGTTTGGGTCTTTCCCAAAGTAGTTAGACTTTTAAAAATAAAACATTCTCTTCAATAAAAGATAAATGTCTGTTTCTCCAAGAATACATTTTTTGCATGTGAGGCTACAATTCCCAATCCAGTCCACTCTGAGAATATGAGCAATTGCTGGAAATCATCCAAAAGAGTTCCAGCAATGTGGTGCTGGTATTCACAAGGCAGAAAGGAATAAAAAGACCAAGTATGAAAAACTTAACTGTATAGCCCAAAAATCTAGAACATGCCATTAATGACTGTTGTGGTTTAACCCCATCCGGCAACCCAGCCCCACACAGCCGCTCGCTCACTCCCCCTCACCCAGAGGGATGGGGAGAAGAATCAGAAAGGAGGGTAAAACTCAAGGGTTGAGGTAAGAACAATTTAATAGGTAAAGCAAAAGCTGTACACGTAAGCAAAGCAAATCAAGGGATTCACTCACTACTGCCCGCTGGCAGGCAGGTGTTCAGCCATCCCCAGGAGAGCAGGGCTCCAGCACGTGTAACGGTTACTCAGGAAGACATACACATAAAGCCAAATGTCCCCTTCCTTCCTTCTTCTTCCCCCAGTGGATATACTACTGAGCATGACATCATACAGTATGGAATATCCCTTTGGCCAGTTCAGGCCAGCTGCCCAGGCTGTGTCACCTCCCAGTCTCCCGTGCCCCTCCAGCCCTCTTGCTGGCAGGGCCTGAGGAATCCAAAAGCCCTTGAATTAGTATAAACGTTACTCAGCAATAACTAAACCCATCAGTGTGTTATCAACATTGATCTCACATCAGAGACAAAACAGCACTGTACTAGCTACTAAAAGGAATACTAACTCTATCCCAGGACAATGATAGAGACAGATGTCTTATATCTTAATCACTCCACAGGTAATATTTTTGTTTGGTTTAAAGAGAAAGCATGTAAATTCATATATTACCAATAATCTAGCAAGGCTAGACATTCAGAGCTTTTTCAAAGGGGCTTTTAGTAAGTTTTGTTGCCTAGAAAGCTGAAAAATAAGCAGTCACAACTAGCGTGACTGGAATAGAATTTAGAAAATTTAAGTTTCATTATATAAAGTCTGATTTATCTCTTAGTTACAACATAATAATTTTATAATTTATTTTTATGGTATCTGCATATTGTCATTTTAATAGTATTGATATGATTTCATCAAGGAAACCGTATAGATTTATAGCTTACTGAACTGGTTTAAGTGCAAAGATGATAAAGTTGCCAAAAATCTTTATCTGCTAACTCTTATGTTCATTATTTTATCTTTCTGTTCTAATTTCTGTGGAATTCAGTTAACTAAATAGTTATCAAGATTTGGGCCACACAGCTGCTAGTGTGAGAAAGTACAAATTTTAGCTAAGTGAGATCTTCTGGAATGAAGAAGTGAATAAGATCAATATTGTAGTAGGGTCAGAAAGGTATAGGTTATTGGAAGCAGACTATTTAATGTAGTGTACCAAAATCAATTGACAAAAAAAGTAAATTAGTAGAAGTCGATTTCTTACACTCTGACTTTTGAGTCTTAGAGGAATTGGATAGTGAAAGCACCATAAATGAAAAGGAAAATAAGCAGCTCTTTGATATAATGCAGAGTAAAGCTTATAGAAATCATTTATTGGGAGTTATCTGCAATTTGTTGGGAGTAATTTGCATCAGTTTATTGACCAAATAAGCCATGGAGAACAGGGGAATTAATCTTCTGTCTATTGAATAATATCTTGAAACAACTTAAAAAAATTTAAAGTAGGTCAAACAGTAGAGGAAGAAAGTCATATATTAGGAACAAACTGGTGTCTTTCATACCTGAGATATGAGGTCAATTTACAAGTTGATGGAATGATAAAAACCTATGGGATTAGATTTTACCTTTAAAGGTAACATCTGAAAATTACTCATATATATTTGCCATATTTTATACAGTAATTTTCCTTATTACATAATTAATGGCGATCAGATCTGATTGTTCTTGAAAAAACTTGGGACCAGAAGAAGTGGCATTAGAAGCTGAGCTGGCAGAACACAGAGTGGGAAGCATGGGGAAACTTGCTGTAGAGCCCATGTAAATCGGCTTTATTAAAGCACTGTGCCTCATTTAGAATCCACACCGGCATATAACCAAAACAAGTCTGAAAATATATGGCCTATGCTTTCTGAGGGCTGGCTTTAGACAATGGCCTGTTATTACTAGCACTCACATCTTTCTATCAGCAGAAATGAAATCTGATATTTGTATTGACAAAAAAACCCAAATATTTTCCATGTTGTTTGAAAAAATGCTTTTTCAATATAAAGCCAAAGTACATAGAAACTGCTATGGGCATGAAGAATACTGACACAATTTTTTTTCTAGGCATCAATTAGAAATGAAGATACTGTTCCTGAGTGATAAGATAAATGTGTTATGCCAAAGAGATGTCAGTAAAATTTCTGCATTACCTTGTTTAGAAATATTAGCTCCACGTTATTCCTGATAAATAGCCTTGACAAAGCTTTAGACTGATTTGTGGAGGTGTTAATTGGAATTGTGTTTGAATTCCTCCTCTGTTGAAAAGTTAGATATAAAGGTTTATTCAGAATAGTTCATCTTCTACAGTGATACTTTAGTATATTTTTAGAAGTTTAAATAGACCATTTAAAAAAATATTTTTTCTTGATAAATTTTTTCGTTGTTCTCACAATGGACTTATAACTTTGAAATAAGAACAGAATATTTCTAATAACAAAAGCTCAGTCATAAGGAGTTTGCAAAAAAAACTCACCTAAATAAGAAAACCGGTGTGAAACTACTGGACATATTGTTTTATGGAAAATGGTTGTTCAGTGAATCTTATACAAAAATAATGCATTTTTGGATGAAATTTCACTGTAAGGTCATCTGAAAAAGACACACAGAGTGATAGTAACAAAGTCTAATCTGAAAATTCATGAGAACAACATGAATACATGATTAATTCAATTACTATTAAAGGTGGAAGTTCGTTGACCAGATTTTTTGATGTGGAACTAAATGTTAAGATGAGAACCGCAATACAAATTTTAAAATGGTTTAAAAATGGGTCCTTATACTGGCATATATTTCCCTGCTCCAGAAACATGAGACATGGAAGCCATGGCCAGTTCTACTTACTAAATCAGTAATCCCAATCTTTTCAAAAACAAAAATAGAATTTTTTGAATAAAATAGAATTTTTAGAATAAAAATAGAAAACATAAATATTTTGACACTGAGTTATACTTTTAATATATTTTAAAATACCTTAATGTTTTGCTGAAACACAAAGTAAGATTAAGGAGAATATTCATGTCCTAAACACATGCTTGTTAACTAAAATGCTAGTAATGGTTAGACACATATTTAACTGGAAGGAGTGGTCTACACCAAAGTACTTTGCCACATTGAATTGTTCTTGTTGATCTGCCTCCCACGTGCAGAAGAGCAGAGTCTGCACTTCTGGCAGGAACACTGTGTGTCAAGGCCTGCTTCATCATCTGTCCATGGAACTTCTAAACTTGGACTGAGAAACTTACAAAATTACTTCCATGAATCATTTCAATAAACAGTTTAGATATGTAAACATTGCTGATCACTGGTTTTGCCACAAAACCAGAAGGTATAAAATTGTTTAAGATGTCTTTTGTATTCATAACATTCTATATCTTTTCATTGACACAAGTTATTTGGATAAACAAAGTATAGGTGACACAGAAATATCAAAAAGTGCAATATGGCTTCCTCTTAAAAACCTGCCTTCAACCACGACACACGCAAATGGAAAGGTCAATGCAAGTCCAATGAAAAAGAATTTTGTCTCGGTTCCTCAGACTTGTTACCTTTTCATTATTTGAGCTTTTACAGATGTGAATTGCATATATGAGCTCAGTGCCACTGCATATTCTTGGAGTAAAATCTGTAAGTAGTTCATTTGCAACTTGATTCAACTTTCATATCAGGCAGGTACCCGGTGGCAAAAATCATGAAAAGTACAAGATACAAAATAGTAGCACATCTTTGGCTGTTCTTTTTCTCCTTTGCTGCTTGCTGTTGTTGTTGTTGTACACTAAGGCACAAGTTCCATGGGTTATAGTTTGATATTTTTTTCTTCACAATCACAGAAAAACTCTTGCCCATTCCTGGAAGAGTAACTAAAATTTCACTTTACTTTGCTGCTATCAAAATACAGCTTCTTATGCAGTTGCAAATATTTCTGCTCTCTCAAGGGAAGAACACCTTGTGTATTGTATGTTCCCATTCTGTCACTTAAAAGGATTAAAAGATTGAGATTACAGCTAAATAAGAATATAATACTCTTTCATTTTTTACAGTATTTGCTTTGATATTAGAGTCAGAGAACATTACAAAGGCCACTAAAATAAACTGTCTCTCACATATTATAGCAAAATGCTCAATCTGAAACAGTGGAAGGGGCTACTAAACAGACATAGTATGATCTTCTGGATGTCTTCCTGGATGTCCAGATTTTAAACTAGTAATACAAAGGAAAGTTTCTATTTAATTTCCCTTTAATGTTTAGCAGGATTCTTTCTTTGTGGATACCTGCAAAATAAAGACACATTTGAAATAATCCTTACATACTTGAAAAGTCCATTTCCATTTTTAGAAAATAGCCCGCTTTTTCTTTAATAGGATTAAACTAAATAAACCATAGATATGTTCAAAAGATTTGCTTAGCATATTTTAAAGTACCATACAGTTTTTGTAGATGTGTATAGTCTCTGGATGATGAACTAGCTAGGAAATGGGGGGCACATCACAAATCTTTGTAACTGCTATGGGCTGAACTGCAGACAACGCTAAGTGAGCTGTTCTCTGTAGCGTTCTTAGGACCCACTTCCTCGTCTAAAAGCAAAGATGTAAAGAATAAGGGATCTGCTGGAATTAATAAAGCAAGCCATTCATCTTCACAAAGACGCCTAGATGATTTCCTTCTGGCCTAGGCAGGATTTATATGTCTCCTTGGGAATACTACTGTAGTCTTTGACTTTTCAAATAAAATAATGATTTTATATTGCCAAACAACAGCCCTGATAACTTCAAAAATTTTGCTGATCTCTTCAATTATTTGTGCATTTGTCATTGTGAGCAGATGCATGAGTGACTGTCAAACAGAATAAAGAAAACCAGCAAGGATTTTAAACATTTTAATTAATGCTTAAGAATTTTAAATCAGAACTATAGAAAAAGTATTTTTACTATGGATAATCATTTTTTCCCCCCTTTTGTAATTAAAAAAAAATAAATTGTGATCTTTACATACAAGAATGATTTTCCTCATTAGCAATTTAGTGGAGACCATGCCATAGTTTCACTAACTACATGCAATAGCTACATGTATTCAACAGGGATAATATATAGAGTGATAAAATTTTTCATGGTTCCGCTGAGGATAGTATTTCCCAATTTCATTGTCTGTACATTGTGTTACAGATTGTTGATAAATTCATGCTGCGAATCAAAATGACACAAAGAAAACCTAACCTGTTAAGCACTATGTAAGGCAATGTATTTTCTGAGGATTTTCTGGTAACACCTCCCTACCATAGGAATTTCAGCCTTTTACATTCAACCGAAGTGAATGCTAACCGTATTCTCAATAATTTTGATACTGTGTCTGAGAGGCTTTGTTTGTCCCTGTTCCAGGTGAGTGGACATATTCATATTCACTTTTAAACATGCGATCTCTTATCATAATTGATCATTAATACCTTAAAAATCAGCAAAGATTGTAGAAGAATAACATCAGGGCATTTCTTTCGCACATTCTGTAAGGATAAGCCAAAACTATGAAAAATATTGATTTGACACTAAAGACTGTTGAAAAGTAACAAAAAAACCTATAAATGATGACAGAAAAGAGTTGAAAGTTGTATTTGATTAAACTTGAATAATCTATGTCTTTGTAACTTAATCTGTCTCTAACTTTCAGAAAAAAAAAGTAAACAAATGCTTTTGAAAAAAACATATCCTTGATTGGCACCGTTTCTACTACTTCTACCTTACCTTCCAGGCCTCACATCTGACAGTCATTCCAGACTGCTTTTCAGGTTGGGAGACAAAGAACAAAAAATTATTTCTGTTTTAAAACACATGGTGAATGGAGGTGCTGGAAGTAGCACAAGGAAAATCTCACTTTTCTAGGAAAACCTAGAAGAAAGACTACACGGTATTTCAGACAGCTAAATTGAAAATATGCTACAGCTTCCTCTTACTTCTTAATATCCTCTTCAGTCACAGGCTACTTTCAGATACTCCATCTGATATGGAGAAGTGAGCAACTATATGCAATACCCTCCTCATTGTGTCTAATGTTTTTTACTTTTGTGTCATTGTTACACATTTTATTGATGATTTCAGAGGAATGTAAAAACTGTCTTCAGGATTTCTTTCCTCAGATGTAAATACCATTGACATTGACATCAAATGTTTAAGAAAATGATTAATAAAATCAAAGGTATTGTTAGAAGTTTGACTTTAAGACAACTGAAACAAATGAGTGGTTAA
>JAVJGJ010000001.1:30475270-30493073 GCA_035590215.1 Microhierax caerulescens
CCACCCCCACGAGACAGATGAGCTGACTGGAAGTCCACCATGAGGAATGAGCTCAGCAAAAACTAGGGGAAAGGTAATTCCTGCAGGGGGAGACCGCGACCACCGACTCATTAACCACCAACTCATGCTCAGGCAGTCCCTTTTGTCCCCACTTATCTCCGTTTTCCCACGCTCACTTCTCTCTCCTTTTCTTTGTCCTTATCTCCTCCCTGATACTCTATTACCACCACCACCACCACCAATTACTTTCTTCCTATTGCTTGTAGTTTTGCTCCCTCAAATTTGCTATTTTTGATAAAGTTACCTGCAAAATCTCAGACATGGATAGTATTTCTAATATGGTCACCTGAGTGGTGTACAACTCCAAAATGTTCTCCAATTATCCATGGTATTTGACCAACTGTCCCTTAATTATCTCTGAAATCTAGCCATTTCTTATCCTCATGGTGCTATTCTTCCACTGAAAAAATATTTTTGTGATCTTCTCACTCTGTTACTTGTTCTGTCCATAAATTTCTCACTTCATGTTCGGTAACTTCTTATTTCTGTTCCATCATAGCCTTCAGGACATAGACAGAACTTGTCTGTATATCTTAACAACGTCAAAAACTGCTTGTGTTAACTTTCTTCTTTCATATTTGTGTAATTTCAAACACAGCCTTTTAGTTTACACAGAATACCACAAGAATAACTGTGCTCTCTTTTAAACGTTCAATTTTTGGAAAAACTCTGTTTCTAATTTTTTATAATAAAACTTTAGCTCTTTTTCTTACAATTAGTTTCTTTTAAATAAAAAAAAAAAAAAAAAAAAAAAAGAAGGTACTTTTCCTGCTTTTAAAAAAGTTTAGATGAGAAATTGTCAATCAGCTGTATCTACCTCTAAATCCTCTAAATCTACCACTATAATCATAAATAATTAATAAAATCTCTGACAGGTTTTTAAGACTGATGGCTGTCACAGCCAGGCTTCAAGTAACAGATAAAATTATACTTAATCCTCTAATACTTTTCTTATCCATGCCTCATTGTACAACCTCTAACAACTATGTCCTTTTCCCTTGCTGATCTATGAAACTGCTCATGAAAATTCTAGAATCTACCCAGGTGGTTCTTTGCATATGTATGGCATGCATTAACATCTCATTTTTTTGAGTTGTACTGTAACTGTTTTACAGTGTGGAAAGGTTCTTGTTGGAATTTGAAAGTATAAGATTTACAGGTACAGATTTGGAGACTATAATGCAGGTTGTCCAGCTATCACATTGCAAAGCTGAGAAGAAAGAACCTTTAAAGCTACCGCTTTAGTGAGTCTAAATAAGAAACAGCTGATGCCAATGAAAACTGATGTTCTGACCATATTTTTGCTGTTTTTAAGGAAGACATGCAAAAGGAGGCTGTAGGCAAAAAGAGGTGTTAAGCAAATGGGACCTGTAATGAACATCTGTGCTTGATTTTTTTTTTTCTGTTGCTAAAATCAAAGTTAAGCTAGTGATTTTAAATGATTTAATGTTGACAGTGTTAGGTCTAATAATAGCAAACCAAACAACATCTGGTGTGGTAGAAATAAAATGATTTGGTATAAACTTAAAAATCCCCATGTACGAGTAGGCAGCTTTTTTTGGTCCTTCTAAAGTATGTATTGAGCCATCATTTTTAATTAATAATATGAAAGATGGGATGTTGATTCTTTGTGAACTTTTTATTACATAACTAATCACATTTTCTTTTTTTCATTAGGAAGCTTATGATATAGAGAGGTATTATTCCTCCACAAATGTTCTCACCCTTTTAAGGAGATAATTATTTTATGGGGTTTTTTAATTTATTTATTTTATGTTAAAGGAGATATTTATTAATTGTTATGGTTATGTCTGGTTTGCTCAATTTTCTGATGCTTTTCTGAATGGTCAATGTTATGGCCGTATCAAAAAATTATAAAGATACATCTGAGAGTATCAGAAAAATTGAGTTTTGACTGAAAGTCACAAATTCCCCTTCAGGAACTGCAAAAAACTTAGACCGTATGTGAGGATGAAGTGCTGAAATTCATTAGTAATGGCAAGGGCATGACTCACTGGGACTTTTTTTGTATTACTTATCACATCTACTTGCTCTAAGACCTGTATATAACCTCAATTCTTCTACAGTAATTGTAACCTATACATAAAATATTCCTAATAGATTTTTCTATATAGAATTTATGATCACAATCTCTCCACATTCTATATATGGTCATGGAATTTCTATAAATCTAAAGAAAAGTAAAAGTGGAGCAAATATGCATGTATGTATAATATTCCAAGCTTTTTTATACAAAATTCTTGCCATGTACAAACTCTTCTAGATACCAAATTTTTCTCCATGAGTAGAAGCACAGTTAGTAAAATACCATTTTAAAAGTTGTTTTTTTCAGAATGTGAAAAAATTATATGAAATTCATCCATACGTGAACACTTTATTCATTACTCAGACAGCATCTTATAAAAAATGTTTCACCAAAGATAGTTTGGATTCCTTTCCTAACTCCTCCTTTTCATCATATTGTAATTATTTTTTTTGTGTGACTGTATGTTTGCGTATGTATGTGTATGTGTATATTTAATTGAGGATGTAGAGATTAGAGGTGAATACAGAATCTGAGCCTGAAATAACATAGAAATACATTATTGTTTTGATTAAATAGAACATTATTGTAATTCATATCTCTGACAGATCTCAAAGATTGCTTGAAATAATTTTTATATTTTGCACATATTACTTGTTATACTTAGCAAACATAACTAAGTGGCATAACTGAAATACATGAATAACAATGTGGTTTAAAATTAAAAATGAAAAGGAAATTATGTTTATTTGATATAAATAAATTATTAGCAACTATGTATTATTTATATTACACAAATTTAAACAATGTATAATACATGAGGATAAATTTGCTATATTTGGAGGAAAATTAACTGAGCTGTCTCTTAGGACTTTTATTAATATTGCAAAATCAGTATTATACTACTGTATAATTGATTATTTAAGATTATTTTGCATATATTTTCCTAAATCACATCACTTAAGCTAGAAAATGTTACATAGCATATGCTATGCTCATAATACCATAACAAAGGTATATCGTGAAGCATGAGATAAAGTCCCTTAAAATACTGGGAAACCATGTTAACTTTGCACAAAATATGAAATTTTTATTTCTTTCTGAAAAATTCATCACAAATCACTTAAATCTTAAGACAAGGCATTTTCCCAGCTGTCTCTTTTCAATACGTTTATATGAGCTATATATTCTATGCAAATTGTATTAATAACATGTCACGGATATTATTCTACAGCTATACAAAAATCCAATATCAAATACTGGAAGAAATTATTTCCATATATTTGTCTTATAATGGTCAAACTGGAAGTAATGAGCTACCTTATTTCCTTAAAGCATCTAGTACAGCTGCTCAGAACTCTGAACTGGTATTTGTCCCAGATTGGTCTTAAATCAAAAACAAAATAAGAATATTTTCCTGAAAAGTGAAACTTAAAAAAAATAGAAAGTAAGTGTTAACCAGGATTTCCTTTCTGTTTTAAAGAAATATTTCTCGGAAAAATATATAATGTTTGTATTATTTCAGTACATGTCAGTAGAAGTGCTGTTACATATTGGAAATATTAGACATTTTTGTATGCTGTTTTGCAGTAAACAGTCAAGTTTACACAACACACACACAAAAAATAAATCTTGTCAAAGCCATATTTCCTAAAGGAAAAATATTTTGTTCAAAATGTTCACTACTGCTCCAGCCCATCTATCTTGCATATAATATAAAGAAATATAAGAAACTCAAATTAAAATATATTAAGGGGATATAAAACTTATCAAAACAATACAGAAGGTATATCACATTTGGTACTAACTGTAAGGTTATTAAAGTCACTGTTAAAGCTCATTTTGTAAATCTTTTAATAAATATTATCATAAGGGAAATTGCCTTGTAGATGGCTCAGTTTGAAAAATCAGTTGTAACTAAACTAAGCTACAGCTGAATTTCACTACATAGTATGAACAATACAGTTAAAGTTTTACCATCCTAATAAGTTAAAAAATAGGAGTGTGAAAAATATTAGGATTTTTTTTAAAAAAAATTTTGCTTATTTTTTGTTCCTTCTTATCTTGACATAGTTTTACTTTGGTGCCTTCAGTCACATGGGTATTTTCATGAATTTGCCTAAATTGTCCTGTTCAACATTAAGATGTTATTTGTCAGATTATTTTGGAAAAAAAATAATAGTGGGTTCACAAAATAGAAATGCAGAGAATCAACTGTTTCAGTTCAAGAATTTATTTTTTCAGGAATGTTCTGCCTAAATTGGGAGAGAGGATGGAAAACATGCTGATCATATTAATCATGTTTTATCAAGGACCCCACTGGGCTTCTACTAGAAAAAAACATTAAACATACAATCTGACTGAATTTCTGAGTTTAGTATCTTAATATGAAATTAAGTCCCCTTATGTACTTCACACATTTTTGAACAATATTTAGCAGAACTTTCATACTTGCAGGTACAAAAGGAATATAATACTTGATCAACAGTATATTCCATTCATAACTCAATTCCAACTTTCGATCCATAATGTCAATAAATACTGTAAGTAATTACAAGCAGCTTTGTGTGACCTAGTGTCCTGGTTTCAGCTGGCATAAAGTTAATTTTCTTCTTAGTAGCTGGTGCAGTGCTGTGTTTTGGATTTGGTGTGAAAACAATGTTGATGGCACACTGATGGGTTTGTTTTCAGCTGGGTGATGTTTATACTCAGTCAAGGACTTTTCAGTTTCTCAGGCCCTGCCAGCGAGAGGGCTGGAGGGGCACAGGAAGCTGGCAGGGGACACAGCCAGGACAGCTGACCCGAACTGGCCAAAGGCATATTCCATATCAAAGGATGTCATGCTGAGTATACCACATGGGGGAAGAAAAAGGAGGGAGGGACATTCAACATTATGGCATTTGTCTTCCCTGTTATGGTAATTATTAACAGGTAATGGTTACCTGTGCTGGAGCCCTGCTGTCCTGGGTGGGGATGGCTGAACACCCACCAGCCAATGTGAAGCGGTGAATTCCTTGTTTTGCTTTGCTTGCCTGCACGGCTTTTGCTTTACCTATTAAACTGTCCTTATCTCAGCCCATGAGTTTTCTCACTTTTATTCTTCTGATCCTCTCACATTTCCCACTGTGGGGGAAGTGAATAAGTGGCTACGTGGAAGAAATACTTAAGTAGGCCTAAAATCAAAAGTTACATATTGTAGGCCTACTTAATTATTTCTTCCAATATTGTTACCATTCTGCAGATTACTGGTTGCTGAATATACTTTTAAATATAACAGCTTAACATAAAGCATCTGAATTTTCCAAGATTTCTAAGAGTAGTAATGTTCAATAAAATCAGTGTTCATAAACATTAGTTCAGATATTTGTAAATGCACAAAGAACAGTCTTGAAAACCTCTCACATGAAATATTTATCTAAGACATGAAAAAAACGTTGTATTTAAAATTAAGCAAAAAATATTTCTCTGGAACATTTTCACAAAAAAAATGTATATTTACTGGCAATCTCAAACTTGAATGAGGGAAATAAGAACATTTTTGGTTTCTTCTCTATTTCTTCCCAAAGACATTGTGACAGAAGCTGTGATGAGGATTAGGCTGCTTGGAGTTTTAGTATTTTCTTTTAAAAGTAATGGTAGATGTTTGTAACATTTTTGAGAAAGATTATGAGATCTCAGTGGTTGCATGGGTGCTTCTACAAAACTAAGGAAGGGTGTGAACACCTCTCTGAATAACTTCTTCTGTAGCAGATGACATGGACTCATCTTTCTTTTACCTATCCGTTAATATTTTAAAATGGGAAGGAATCAGTTATTGGAAGGCAACTAATTATTGGAAGTGAGATAATAATGAAACTTACCTCTCATTATGTCAGGTAAAATATCTCTCATTGGCAATGAAAATGGTTAATCGTTTAAAAATGCATTCTTTAGTCTAAATTAGTCTAAATGCACATCTAAATGTATATAAATAAATGCTAAGAATGCATTTTGATACATTTTAATACATTCCAATTTGAATACTTACTATGTTTACATATGGTCTCCAAGTGTATGAATGGATATTTACAGTTCAGTGAGAGGAATTTTATAATTTCAGAGCAGTTTTCATTTGAAAAATTTTACTAAGAAAGCCAGACTTCTTTGTGTTTGTGTCAGTTTAGTTCCAGAGCAGCATTTAGCCCTTGGAGCAAGACATCTCCTTTATCACATCAGACCATCCCATGGAGATAGTTCATTATAATCTTCTAATGATGACAAAAAATAATACTTTTGCTTTCCTCAGATGTGCTATTTCTACTTAAGGCCAACAGAGTACCAGTTTTCATGGCCTTTTATTGTTGTGGACATAATGGACAATGAAGAAAAAAGATTTCTAGACAATAGTGTCTTGCACTTTACCTCCTATATTCCTTTCAATAAATACTATGAAATAAGACTATTTTTGTCACAGTAGCTGCTGCAATATTTAGACACCAGAATGTGTGTTAGTTATGGAATAATCTCAAAAGTTGTTTGCTGTCACAGAATTAAAGCTCAGTGTTTTTTCTTTAAATTTAAACTATTAGGGCTTTTTTGTGTTCAGTATTTTAATGAGCTGAAGATCTCTAGTGAGTGGACATATTAAAAACTCTGTTGTCTACTGGGAAATGATTAAAACCCTGTGATTGCTGCACTTCCTCTAGTTATCTGCAATGTTACAGTGATTGATGGCAAAACAGCTTTTCTTCTGTAATGTTTTGGACTTTGTTGCTTGCCTTGAAGTGGATAATGTAGCCACAGTAAAATGTGAAATGGCAGATAAATAATTTGACCTGTTTTCTCTCCTCCATTTCAACTAAGATACACTTGTTCCCCTGCCTCAAGACTGTTATTTTATAATGTTCTCGTGGTTGACACCAGACATGTGCAACACGTAATAGAAAAATTGTAGGAAAAGGCTGCATTCCTCTTGGAAATGCAAGACATTTTGTTGCCTGGATAGTACAGTGGTGAGATTCTTACGCTGTTTTCTGTAAACTTCATGGGGAAAAAAAAAAAAAAAAAGATAAAAATAAACCAAAACAAACAAACAAACCAACCAGACAGAAGAGGAGTTAATTTATTCTCTTCCAAATCTTCTCATTCAAAAACACTGATCTGTCTTCAACACTCTGGCTGACCAATAATGGGATTTTTCTATGCTTAATGGTTTGTTTTCTTTTTTTTTTTTTTTTTATATCTCAGATAACCCTGTGATACTGCTTTGCTTTAAAACTGACATAGGCACCCAGGTTCCAGCTGTTAAACATCTTAATTTGGTGTAGACAATCAGTGCATGCCAGATATTATGAACTTCTTTATTTTCTCAATATCTTTATCAGTTCTGAACCCTTAATCTCAGCCACAGAATAGTAAGAACTAGAGAGGATCATGAGAAGGGTAACAGGGAAGATCAAAGCTTTGATTGGCTTCTGTGCAGGAAATAATTAAATAGACTAGAATCTTCTAGGCTGAAAAAGACGTAGCTGTGAAATTATATGTTTAAGTCCATAAAATCAGATGTTGCACAAATAAAGATGAACAGAGAACAATTTTTTATTGTTTCTTCAAATTAAAGGATAAAGTGACAAAAATATACTAATAGGTGTCATGTTCAAAACATTTAAAGACAGCCATGCATAGAATAACTGTTGAACTTTGTTTTATGATATGAAGACTATGAGTTCAAACAAAATTAGACAAAATAATGCAAAAAAGTCCACCAAGACCTATTAAACATATCAGTTCAAATTCAGATACTTAGATCTGATTTAGTAGGAATACCTTTATAATCAGAAAAAAAAATCTTTTCAGAATGTAAATAATACAATTCAAAGATAGTGTTAGGACCTTGATTGCAACCACGTATCTCAGTGGCCTCAACCAGCTTCACCTGAAAATGACACCCTCACACACATATACAGTATCCCTGTACTCAGGACTATCCAGTTCCTGCTTGAGCTCTTCTGTAGGTCTTCCCTGTGCTCAGCCATGCCTTCTGCAGATGCTGGCTTGAATTTTTTAAACTAACCTCAAACCTGACCTTGCATTTCTGTGATGATTACTGAACTGTCAATAGGATAAATAGCTATTGCCGTCCTTGATATGCTTATCTTCCGCAGAGGCTGTAGGGCTGGCTGTGCTCAGATGGGGAGGGCACTGCCCCTGCCTGTTCTGGGTTACTCTTGACACCCGACTCACCTTTGTGAATAGCCCTGCTCTTGCCGCTTCCCAAAAAAAAAGGCTGACACAGATCAGAAGAATAACTCCTTAAAAGTGTCTATTTTTTCTAGATTTAGATAATTATGCTGTTAGATTGGAAAATACAACTTTTTGTTAACCTCATCAAATGTATTTCTCTGGAAACCCAGCAATGCTCCTTACTAGAGATAGGCAAGGTGTCAGTCTAAACAAACTCTTGATCCAAACTGCTACTTTTTTGTGCTTATAAGTAACCAGAAACTCCCTGATAGAATTGTTTGGGATGCTTTCTTCAACAATGCCTAGCTGTAGCATCATTTTGGTTTTGTTTATAGGAGTACTGTCATAAGAGTACAAAAACTACTTATAGGAATACAATTCGTTGTCTGTGCATGATAAAAGAAACTATGCTTTGCACACCTATAAAACCTTTCAGAATCCTGCAAAAAGTACAGGTATGTGTTAGTCTCAACTGCATGTTCTATTTTGCAATCTGAGGAAATGGTAGGGCCCCTATTTTTTTTTTAAATAACACTGTAAGCTACCAAATAGTCTGTTCACAGAAATTTCTCTGCCTTTTCCTGACCTATCCAGTAATTGTACTTTCTGTATCAATCAATGACACAAGGTTAACTAGCAGGAAAAATTGTCCTTGTAAAACAGACACAACTCTATGAAACAAAACACTAAGTGATAAGATGCAGGCAACTTCCAGCTGAGTGGGAGAGTAAGAACTGTAGATAGGGTGTCAGCCTTTGTAAAGAAAAGAATAAAATCTCATGTCTTAGACTGACGGCATAAAAGGCCTTGTATAACAGTGAAACAAAGTTCTCTATGTAAAACTCAGTTACTCATAGGCTGTGTGTCAATCAGACCATTTTTCATAGCTGACAGTTCCTAAAGGAATTAGAGAAAAAAAAGTATATAATTCTAGTATCACAGACTAAGGCTCTAAGAGCAAAATGTTTCCGTTCAAATACTTCTATCTCAATAGACTTCTGATGGGCTTGACTGATTCCTCTGAAAATAGGAGTTTGACTTGGCATCTAGTAACACAGTAAAATCCTTTGATTCATATTATATGACTTGCAAAACTCATGCTGTGAACAAACACATCTATAAATTCATTATAAGCAGTGGTCTAAAGAAAAGATTAATGGTATGAACAAAAAGATACATATTGGGTTGAAAAAAAACCCTTGTATAGTTAAGGGACATAAATGCGTTTTGGATGAATTCCTGCTGATTAGAGAAAGGATGAAAATAGAGTTGAAATCCATATTTCTGTTTAATGACCGTTTTTGTAGGATTTTATTTACAACTTGTTGAATATAAAAATCAAGTATCAGGTTATGAATGGGACCATAAGATAGCTCAACCATTTAGGAAATACCATTATTCCCTGGGTATTACTAAAACTATATTCCCTGGAATATCCAGGGATGTGGAAATACTTATACAATATCAACTAGTTATTTCATTATTATTAGTGTCAGTAGGTTTTAAAAAGGCATTTAGGTACTCTTTCTTTGTATTAATCACAAGACTTGTTGATACAGTGTAACTCTTCACTGAATGGAAATAATCTTGTAAAAATAAATCTGTCACCATAGCCTAAGAAAGTGTATGGCTGATGTATTACTAAAATATGTGGGTATTCAGTAGTATGAAAAAATTAGTTAACTATTCAGATGAGTATCATAATGGAGATAAAATTAATAATGTGGTCTTTTTTTTTCTTTTAAAACACGTGCCTTCTTGGTTCCTATGGAATTCCTTGCATATTTCATTTTAACACAGGCTTCCACATTACAGTTTTCAGGAACAGAAATCCTTTGATTTGTGCCCTTAGAAAGGCAACTTTAAACGGAGGAATGCTTGAAATATCCTGTATCTCTCTTTGCATTTCTTAGAGGTCAAAGGGTTTTGCTTTCTTTGGAGCAGCTGTGCAACCTCAGAGTAGCTGAAATTATTTCTGCTGACCCCAGGCTTATACCACATCAAAGGAGGAGCTTTTGAAAGGACACAAAATTGTAATATAAACAAGCAAACAAATAATAAAAAAAAAAACAACCAGCAAGCATATGGCACATAGAATAAATCTCAAACTTTATTTCTTGTGGTTTATGGTTCTCTAGCTTATTGAAACTGTTTTCTAATGTTCTTATGCTGCATTTTCTTAGAGAGTTTTTTTAATACTGTTAACTTTCTTCTTTTGACATAAGAAGATACCTATATGTGCAATTTAAATAACATCTCAACATTTAAGTTTTCACTTAGTTACTATGGAAACACTTACTCTTCAGCCCTTCCAGAAAGACAATATGAAGGCAACTAGTCCTCAAAAAGGTTTGCACTGAAAAGTTCTGACTTTTACTGCTTCAGACTGCATGCTGTTGAAGCCAGAGTAAACACTTTGCTGAAGTCAAACACCAGTCCATCTTCTTCCATTCTAAAATTGTTCCTCCACTGCATGAAGGTTCCTAAGCTTGGTTTCTGTATGTGAAATTATCTCAGAGATATCTAATGAGTTTTTTGTTTCCCATCCACCCTCAGGAGCAGCTAGGTTCTAAAGATCTTAATTATAATATATAAAATGGATCTTAATAAACAGATATACAAGCCTACTGTGCTGAATTTCATAATGTAAATTATGGACTTTTATACTTAATTTTATTCCACAATTAATATTAGTAGTTGGCAGACAAAATTAACAACTTTCCAATTCAAAATGCCTCCTCAACACCTCCTATAGCATTCTTGTAGAAATTGTTCAGAAAATTTCCTGTATATCTCCTTTGCCATATAATAGATAAGAATTTTGTTCTTTATTTCAGCAAAGCCAAATTTTCATCCACGTTGCTTTGCTAATGCCATGTTCAAACAGACTTACCAAGAACTGCCAAATACATGCAAAGGCTTCGAGTTTCTGCCTTTCTTTTGTCAGCTGATATGCTTATTACAAGACTAAAATAGTTACTCTGCAAGTCATGATTCTTATTGCTTCCTGCAGAATTGTTTAAAATGTCCACGAGACTAGCTGACTTAGATAAGGATTGCTGAGGAAATTTTCATGCACAGGAAGAACAGTGCTTAAAGGAGCAGGTCAGAATAGTCCTTGCAATACTGTAAGTCATATCTAAAATGTCTTTCATCAGAAAGGGATGTGGAATATCCTTTTATTGCATTAGACAAGCAATCGATGTCAACTTCAACTTAACTTCAACTTCAACTTAGAAGCTTACTATTTGTGTTTAGAAATAATTAAACTCCTATTATTCATAATTTGGCTTTCTATCCCAATAAAAAAGACAAATTAGAAAGTTTTTTTGGGGGGGAGATAATTTTTGTTTTGTAACATGTTTTGTTTTGTCTGTTAGCAAAGAATCAACAGGAAAAGATGCATGAAGTCACACAAAACACAAAGAAAATCTTACATATAATATACGTGAAGTAATGAAAGAAGAATCACAAAAAAGCAATTTTGAAGATGTACAATATACATAAAATTAATTCTTTCTCCAAAAAAAAAAAAAAAAAAGTAATAGCTAGTTAAAAATATACAATTGAAATCAGCTCAAGAGATAACCATAAATATGCAATATAAATTGTAAATAAAATTTGTTCCAAATTTTGATACATTTTTGTGAATAACTCAGAGCACCATTTTTGGAAAGATGAGAGATAGTGTGCTTCTACAACAGAGCTAGATCCAGCTGTCAACAGGATTTCTAAATTCATTCATTTGAGCTAACACTGTGTGAACTTTTACTTTTGTCTTGAGCATCTAAATGAAGAAGACAGCATCCTAAAATTCAGCTAATGGAAAATGGAAATAATCCTGTGGAGGTATCAATTCTGTATTTCTGACCATGAAAAATACATTAAAATGTCATATCATGCAAAATGTGGGATTCTGAAAAATCCTATGTAACATTTACTAATGACAAATTATTTAATAAACCTCATTTTCCATCAGATTCTAAATCTTACGATTTTGACTTGAGAGGTTTTGTATAAAATAAATGAAATATATGACAGGTGTCAGAAAGAATATTGACAGGGTCAGATTATAAACCATCAAATCTATTTGTGAAGATAAAAGAGCAGAAGAAACAAATATTATAATAGGTAAGATGCTTACCCATAATGCAAATCTCCACTATTATTAATCAATATTTACTTCATTTGCTGTTTTAGTTTGATTGTATCTAATGAAAATTAATACAATTTTTGATTTAATGGAAATTTCCAGTAGAAGAACTGAGAATTTCTGCTTGCCTACAAGCTGTTCTCCAGAAGTAGTCCACATATTTGAGGTTAATGATGTTTCAGAATATTTTTTAGATATCAATCTGGTAAAAACTAGTTAAATCAGACACATTGAACTTTCTTCAAAATAGCAGAAATTTGCACTGAACTTCCTAAATTAATGAATTATGTCAAATACATAAACTAATGATCTAGTACTAGAACTATTTGACCTGAAACCAAGTGTTTTGTAGAGCAAGGAAATCTATGCTCTCCAAAGGAAAAACAATGAAATTTATTATGGAGAAAATATATTAAAAAGAGACCCCACATTTTATTAATAAAACTTAATTGTCCTCAGTAGTATTTCATAAACCTTTTTCATTCATATAATATAATATAATAAAGACAGTAATAATGATGTGTGGGAAGGCAATGAAGTATGTCTCAAATGAGAAACCAATACAAAGACAAATTTAAAGAGAGGAACTCTAAACTCAAATAGTGGTTAAAGTGACTACTTTATTTCTTCATCATTCAAGGTTACATCGTCTACTTGTGCTAGTACAGGAGAAGTCTAATGAGCAGTGAAAATTATAACATATTGTGCACCCACAACACTGAAGCATTAATGTATAAAGGCAATAAAGCACACACACACAAAAAAAGGTATCATTTGTTAATTCTCTTTTTTATAGTTACCAACGAATTCAGAACTTGGTGCAAGTGAACATAATATTTCTTCTATTAGAAGAGTAAAGTTCAGCTGATGTCTCACAGGACTTCCCGACCTGAAAGAAGTTGTTATCTCAGTTAATTGAATTCTTTGGTGGGAATCCAACTAATTAGTCTTCTATTTCCTCATCAAAAGGGAAATAGGTCTCCTACCAGTGGTTGAGAAATAGGGAGCAATGGAGGTGAGAGGATGTGACATACTAAAGCAGTAGGATAATCTGGAATTCTTCAGCTTCCCCTCAAAAAAACAAACAAAACCATACTACATCAAACGAAGAAAAACCACACTAAAATAAAAAACCCTCATCAAAAATCTGAGTACTGTAAGATTACTGAAAATTGCAGATTGGTTTAATGATCAAATACAAATCTGCCAATGATAACATATACAAAATTATAAATTTGGTTCAAAGGTCTAATAGAATTGATAACCTAGCAAGGATACTGCACGCTGCTGTCAAGTCAGACTTCTGCCTGGATAATTAGGGAGGCTCTTTGTGCTATCATTTGGTTATACATGAAATGTCTGATAAAACTGTTTCAAATGAAGATTAATTGTCTTGGAACAGAGTACACCGAAAGAAAGAGAATCCTGTGCAGAAGGATCTGACTATCAGTCCACTTAACAGAAGCTTAGAGTGCTGAAGAACATCTTGTACTGTTTGGATTCAATCCATCATTAGACATAAATGAGGGGAAGACAGAAATACACAAATGTGCAAATGCCACATGGATAGATATATTAAGGAATCTGTAACCATCTGGACTCAATATGGAACCTAAAATATGCCCATTTATCAAATTATAATTCCCATGCAAATATCACTTCAGTATTTCAGTGCAGATTAAAAGTAAACTGGAATTTATCAAACTGATTTCAGAAGCAATCACGTATACTTTTATTTATACGCCATATATTCTTCAGAGATTAAGTTATTTTCCTGCACTAGAAATACATGGCAATGCTAGCCATTGTCCTACAAGGGTTTGTACATGTGCTTTAATGGCTCAAGGAATTAGAATGAAGTCTTATTAACTTTATTAGACCCATTCAATCAATTAAATTAAACATATGCATGAGTCCTTGCAACAAAGAAAAAAAGTTTGAAAAGGAAGCATTTTAACACTGAACTCTGTGTGAGAGAATAACTCTCAAGGAGAATGGATGTATCAGGAGGCCTGTCTAAAAGTTGCCTGTGACTGTTAATATTGAGAGGTAACATAATGAATAGCCATTACCACCTTCTTTCCTATTCCTCTTGTCTCTTCTTCTTCATTGTGGTTGACTTTATAACTTTAAATTATTTTAAACTAATCGAATTAGTTAACCAGTTAACTAATTAAATTCATAGACAATAATGAAATTCTGTCAATGAAAATAATGCGTGCTTTAACAAGTAAGAACTGAATAATGGTTTTAGCCTAGTCTATATAACAAAGTACTAACATCCTGACACCATATATTCTGTAATGGAAATGCAAGAATCACACTCGCAACGTAAGTTTTGTTGGATAACATGAGACTATTGGACAAATATCTAAACCCAGACTTTGGAAGAAGAATTACATAAGTAAAAACAGAGTTTGAGAAGAAGAGAGTGAAAATCTTTTATTGCTTATAAAACATTAAAATCTAAACAAATTTCCAGCGATCTTCACATCAGGGCTGTGTGTAGGACAATTTCTGTATCACAATTAGAGATAGGAGTGTAAATGTCAAAGTACAGACTAAATACAGTGGAACAAATGAGAATAATTTATTTTTTAATGTTATTGGGCAATGAGACTCTCAGCCTTCTTCACCTAGTAAAAAAAGGTAAAATGAAGGGTGTAAGAGAAATCTAAACAACTTGGATAGTTGCTTAAAGTAAAAGACTAACAATAACAACAAAAAAGACACTATATAAAAACTTCCTAGAAGTAAAAGACATAGAACGACAGCAACAATTTATAACTCATGGCTTATCCAAATTGTAAAGATCTAAGAATGAAATCCATGGGAATGAGTTAATGGCAGAGAGGGGCAGAGAACTGTTATTCTGAAGCAAGCTTGTATGTATGAAAACATACATATTCCTCTCACTCAAGGTCTGTAGAGTATGACAGACATATTAGCTAGATTTTCTTCTGTGGAGCTTTATATTAAAGGAGAGTTTCATCACAATTTTGGAAAAGACTAGAATTTTTCTGCAATAATGAAATCCTCCTGTGTCAGTCAAGTACTGTACTTGAAACGTACCTTCTATTGACTGACAGCTTTTAAACCAATACTAAATTACCCAAGGAACTACTGAGACATCAAACATCATTGGGAGGCATGGAAACTCATTGCCAAGAATGCTATTTAGGAACATCAGGGCATTACCTTGGCCTTACTATTTAACAAGAAAGCACTGCCACAACACTATTGCAAAAAATAATTTTCTGAGTCCATTTATTCTTCTTTCCTCTTTAGCTCAGCTTCACTGGTCAGTTCTCCTTTAGATTGTTTCTCATGCTTTTAATAGCTGTAAGCAGTAGTAATAGCTATCATGACAGATGGCCTAGCTAGACAAGTGATTTCTCTGCATAATCAAATAACAGGCAATAAAATGTACTACATTTTACTCCCAATTACAACAATATAAACCAAAGCTAAGTCCTTCAACTTAAATTATCATTGATCTTCATTGGGGGATGCATCAGTGTGCTAATGAATTCACATGAGTACTATAGTATTTGACCTACTGTTTGGCAAAGGGTTATTATATTTCTCAAAGTGCACTGTTGATCTTGACCTTTATTTTGGTGTTTAACATTTTCATTGATTTTTCTACATTTATTTCCATCTGACTACTTCCATTTTAGTTAAAGCTTTACTTCACTTGTCTCTAATTGATATACAACTAATTTTGTCAAAGACTGTGGTCTTTTTCCAGTGTATGCATTTAAACAATGCTGTGTTGTGTTTGTCCAATCTTTGTGTGATTTGCTTCCATTCTCTTTTTTACTGTTTTACAGCTGAGAAAAGGTAGGTTGATTTTTTTTTCTCTCACTTCCTTACCTGTAGTTTTGATTTTCATGAAAAATAAATATTAATATACTATTTTGTCAGGTCAAATAACTATTAATTGTATTGATGTCACTATGAGATCCAGGAAATGAAATAATAAACAACACACACATTTCAATATATAAGATCCAACTGATTAGTCATGAGTTATTTTTACTATTCATGCATTTTTATACATCTATTTACTACACAAACTTTATTTATGACCAGCATAAGGTTTCCAATATCCAGCTTTACTGGTCAATATATGTACTAATGTAGATGTGTGTGATATGCTTAAGAAGAAAGTTAATGTTATCTCTGATTTTTCTTTGATACTCTAAACCTACCCTTTTTATAATTCGCAGAACACCCAACTGTATTAGGGCAATCAGAGTAGCCTGACCATCTTGGCTTAATTTGTGAAGCACAGGCACTACAAGGCATTGTATTGCTTCCTGTTCCTGACATAGAAGAAATATATCCTAATGGTTTGATACTCACTTTGGAAAGGGAACATTTAAGGCCAAAAACTCTGAAGTGAGATTCCACCTTGCTATTACATACTGCTTGATTATTTCATCATGGAAATAAATGAGCTATCACATTCTAGCTTGAAGAGTTGTAAGTGCATTTCATATGAAATTTTGAGTTTTTCAAAACCTCTGAATCACAGCAAAAACATTTCTCATTAACTTATCATATAAATAATTCCATTTATGAAAAAATGAAAACTAACATGAAGGTATGTTCAAACCATTTGGATACACTAATATCTATGGAATATCATATGAAATGAACCAGTGTGCCACACTGGTTTATGCATCACTACTGTAAATATACAAAATATAAATGACAGAAAATTCTAGAGAGAAAATTTCTATGCTTCTACTTCAAAAAGAATATAAGAACTGAAATATTTTGAAAATAAAAAGAAGGTAATAACAAAGAATTCTGGTGATGTTGTTTCCATCAGAATTGTTTTAGATTAAATGAACTGTCATTACTTTTCACTTTTACAATAGAAATATAAAAATAATAATTAAAACATTAAGATACATATAAGATTTCTTTTAAAATGTTTTAATAAGACTGTAACAACACACAGTGAATATATTTGTAACGCATCAATACTATTCTTTTCAGCACTCGTGTGTGTATATGTATGTATAAACCATCCTGTTTGTTTTAGGAAAATACTATGCTTTTAATTTTGTAACTTAGCACAGCTACAAAATCAGTGAAACTGACTCATGAAACTAATTAAAAATCAACTTACATAGGCAGAACTGCTTGGATCAGGTTCTGCATAGTTAAAACACACTACATTGTAACAGATTAGAAATGGTTAAATATCTTCGTTCATTACCATAGAAGGCAGAACCTGTGATTAAATTTGCAATCCAGTCCTGTTCAACTTATCCACCAGTGACCTGGATGAAGGGACAGAGCATACTCTC
>JAVJGJ010000001.1:30518408-30530761 GCA_035590215.1 Microhierax caerulescens
AAAAGAAAAGAAAACAAAACAAAACAAAACAAAACAAAACAAAACAAAACAAAACAAAACAAAACAAAACAAAACAAAGCAAAGCAAAGCAAAGCAAAACGAAACAAACAAAACAAAACAAAACAAAAACTAAGGACAGTGGACCCTCTCATTTCTATTTGATCAGTCTGTGGTTTGTCACAAAATCTCACTGAAGTGAGAAGCTTCACTTTGGATGTATCTTATATTACTTCAGAACCTGAGTAGGCTTATTTGAAAAGTTACAATAATGTCCTGTAAGTGGGTCCTTTATGTTGTGCACAGCCCCAATTCATGCACAGGGTTGAGATATTCCTATGTTTTTGTTCTGATTTGGGCAAAGTAGGAGCTACGTGGTAATCCACAAAGGCTAGCTAACCTCTCAACGCAGAGTAAAACATTTTATATGCTTTGAACAATTATTTACAGTTACATTTAGCCACACTTAATCCTTATTGGAAGCCTGGTCTCCATTGAAAGGTACAGTATTCTTTCTTTTTGCCCTCAGTGTTCTGTGCGGAGGGGGATTTGTTAGTAGGGGGCTGTCGAGGGTGGATCTTTTAGTATACTAATTTGGATACTTCACAGATAGTTCAAATTATTTTCTGTTTAGCCTCATTAACCATTTGGTTTTCCTTGAGCTTAACTTGTTACTTCTTAGACTGATGTATTTATGGTGTCTATTCCTCCTCTCAAGGCCATCTTTTGTTAACTGTAACATCCTCTGCTTTTCAAATTCTTTCTTGATTTTCATTATAGATATCTACATATTTTGTCTAAACTTCAAGTTAAATAACAAACTGGCCTTCTGTTAATCACACATCTGCAAGTTGGTCAACTACAGTAAGACACTTCCAGTTTTCTCTTTCTTGGCCACACAGACATGAAAGATTATAACCCTAATAGTCAATGAGATACACATATGAACCACTGCATGGGGTTTATGCTACATTTTCTGTATTTCTGCAGTGGGTTTTATTATTTTTTTCCCACTGTGCTTCAGAGAGTCCCAGACAGGAAACAACACACCCTTAACAAATTTACATGCTCATTTCTGATTTTCTATCATGACTTTTTTATCAGCTAAATAATGAGACCTGACTGTGAAGTTCTATGTTCTTGAAACACACTGTAAGTGTTAGGATAAAAAGTTTTCACCAGATTGTACCTTAGTAATTTATGATAGTACTTGTGAAGATCATTCTTGCAGTAAATTGCAAAAAAGTGGATTAAGTCCTTTGTTCCTAAATCAGTAAAAAAAATTCTGAGACCATCATAATGTGAACTTTTGAGTATCTCATTGTCACTGAAATTGGGAATCAAACTTCTTAACATCAATGCAATATTAAGAAGCAGGCACTCCTTTATTGCAGCACTGAGTGCTCAGTGGCATCTCCACAAATCAAGCACACCTGTGTAGATTTTACTGTTACATTTATACACAAAATTCCAAGGTTGTATACTTCCAGTTACAATGTTTTGTTGGTAATTTGCTTATAATTGTAATAATTGCTGTGCCATTCTTTTCTGTTACTATGCTTGCATAGGAGAAGGGTCTTCACCTGGGCAAGGGTCTTCTTGATGTGTGGGCATGATTTTTAGTGTTATAATGAATGTAATTCATTCAGGACACCTTAAAAGTAAGGTTTTTTGCCAAGTTGGACGGATGGATATTGGCCTTGCCAAGCTGTTCAATAGCTCATCCTATATACAATAGAACCTAGGTGCTCTGGTTATGGTCTGGAGAATAAGGACTAAGGGTATTATGGTCTATAGCATAGGGATTTCAAGTAACAGTCTCAGATAACAAGCAGCACAGCAGTTCACATGACATTGCTTAAGAAGTGTTAACATAATTCTAACATGGAGGTCAACTCCTTAAAATCAAAATGCTCCTGTAACTAACTGTTACACAAACACAAAATATAGAGAGATTCAGTAAAATCTTAAGATAATCTGCAACATCATGATATTTACCAAAAGCTGTTTGCACCCTATGTCTGTCTTGTGTCAAGTCAAGCCTTGTACCATTGCTTGCCCACCAAGACTGCAGATGATCAGGTTTTAGATTCAGCTGTGAATGGCTTTTAATACCTTCCCCTCTGCTAAAGTTAGACTCAGATTCAGAGAGACACTTTTTTCCTTCCAGTTAGTTCTTAACTGGTATCAAGCATCAGTCTCAGTAGAAATTATTATTGGAATCTATATTCCTGCAACAGAATGAAGGATGGCATTTCTTCAATGCAATGGACAGTCTGTTGTTCAAGGCTGGCTATTTAAGTGCTTTCCTCTCAAAAGGACAAAGGTTTTTCTGATTGAATTGCCATATAATGTAGTAAAAATAAACACAGGGAGGGTGTTTATTTTGTTGGTGGTGATGTGGTGGGGTTTTTTCAGAGTATTGAATTATGTTGTGGAAACCACAAGCACAAAGGTATTTAAAAAGATTTTCAAGAAATTCAGGGAGGATAGATCCATCCCTGGCTGAAATGTCAAAGCCTGAATTCAATTTATGGATCAAGAAGATCTAAAATCCAGGCTTAGTATGAAAGCCTTGTTCTTATACTTTTCCCTCAATGTCCACCATTCATGTCTTTCAGAAAAGGAATATTTGGTTAGATACTCAGTTTGATCTGACTCAGAAGTTTGATTCTTAGTTCCATCTCACATTCTTAAAGACACTCAAATACTGATGTGCTGTTCCCTACATAGGCCTGTAAAAAGAGAACAAGAGTAAGAGAAAAAGTTTTTAAAATACTTATTGCTATATATTAGTGTAGACAAGATATGAATAACATAGTAACAAAATGACAAAATGGATTCATGCTCAGTTATTGAATAAGCTGCAGACAAAATGTGCATTCATGCATGTCTCTGGGATTGTGGAAACAGAGCAAGTGCAGCATGAAAATTTACATCCATTTGTAAGGCTCTGTATTGGTCATAAAAGGCAGGATTTGGTAAGAGAGGCCGTAGTGGTTCCTGTGTGTAAGGAGGCTGTGACCCTGCCCTCTGCCAGTCACAGCAAGTTCCAGATGACTCTGAAAAGGATGGAAAAAGATTGTTGTGCTCCAAACCTTCAACCAGCCAGAGGAGCACATGGTGCCCCTGCTCACATGTGCTTGAGGGTGGCTGCTGCTGGGGGCAGGAGACACAAGAAAAAGAAATATAAGTAAGATGATATAATTAAGATATAAAGAATCACTAACAGAGGCTGAAACTAAAGCAGTGATTAATTCAACTTATTGCATAAGCTCACTAAGATGTAGCAAGCTTTCTGAGACACCTGGGATATAACAATAGACAGGAGAAGTGGGGTAATGGAGCATTGCAGTCAAAACCATATACCGCAGAGAACAAATGAAGCTGTATAAAAACAAGCAGTCTGCACGTTCCCCAAGAAAGTTCAGCTGAAGTTCACCAACTTGTTAACCACCAGGGTTCTCAAAAGACCCCAAGAAAGACCCCCAGGGGCAAAGTGTGCATACGCAACTGCCTTATGCATATGTAAATAATTTCTGGGAAGTAGTTATAATATGTATTAGATTTCAGCAAAATATGATGAATATGTAAGTTTTGTTGTAATAAATTGAGGAAAGCTGGTCAGATAGGTGTGCACAATTTGAGACGCTAATCTCGATGCATGCAGCACAGCAATAAAGAATGCCTGTCTTTTAAACTTACAAAATGAAGTCTTAGAGGGCTTGCTTCTTGCCAGGCTTTTTGGTGTCAAGGAAACACAGAAGGGCACTCAAAAGGAGACATGTGAGCAAGTAAGGAAAGAGGCAGATTTGGAGAAAAAAATGGAGAAATGTGAAAGGGCATATTGTTGGGGACATCACTGAAGATGGCCTCCTGGGAGGAGACACTCCTGATGCAAGAGGGATGCTCTGAAGAACTGCATCCTGTGGAGGACACATGTGAGAGCAAGGACACCCCCAAAGGGACCCACACTGGGGCAAGAGAACAGTAAGAAGCAAGAAATGACAGAAAGAAACTGCTGTGCACTGACCATTGTGTCACTGAGGGGGTTGAAAGGGATTGAGTATAATGTGTTGTGAAAACAAGGGGAGTTAAAATGAAGGAGGAGGAAGAGAAGTGTTGGACTGAAGCTGAGCCTGAGGAGTAGATAAAAAAAGTAATTTTGCTAAGTGTTTATTTAATTACATTCCCTCTCCAGCCCCCCACCCTCCACCACCACCCCCAATTAATACCTGAATTAGTAATTAAAAGTTCATATTAGTTTACAATGAATTAAACTGAGCGAAGTTCCTCAGGTCAAGACTGTATGGCTCATGACAGCTTCCTATGTATGATTTCTCATTTTCAATGTACCTAATGTACCAATAACCAAATACAGGCTTAACAACTAATGTACACATAGCATAAATATCATGTCTTCCCTGTTAACACAGTTTTACTGTCATGGTTGGATCCCAGACAGCAACTAAGCACCACACAGCCGCTTGCTCACTCCCCTGGTGGAATGGGGGAGACAATCAGAAGAGTAAATGCAAGAAAACTCATGGGTTGAGATAAAGACATTGAAATAGGTAAGCAAAAGCCACACACACAAGCAAAGCAAAACAAGGAATTCATTCACCACTTCCCACTGGCAGGCAGGTGCTCAGCCACCTCAGCACAGTGGTTGGTTGGGAAGACAAATGTCATCACCCTGAACATCCTCACCCTTCCTCCTTCTTCCCTCAGCTTTATCTGCTGAGCTTGACGTTCAATGGTATGGAATATCCCTTTGATCAGCTGGGGTCAGCTGTCCCAGCTGTGTACCCTCCCAACTCCTTGTGCAGCCCAGTGAACTTGCTGGTGGGGTGCTGTGAAGCAGAAAGGGCCTTGGCTCTGTGCAAGTACTGCTCATCAGTAACAAAAACATCCGTGTGTTATCAACACTGTTTTCAGCACAAAGCCAAAACATAGCCCCATACTAGCTACTGTGAAGAAAATTAACTCTATTCCATCCAAAACCAACACAGTAACCATAGTATGTTCCTCTTTTATCAAGATTCAGAGACAAGTCTCTTAATCCTTCTCTTGCAGTATTTTCCTGGGCAGGAGGAACACTCAGTCCCTTGACATTTACAGATTCACAAGAAAGCACTTTCTGGCTGGATACCTTAGTTGTTCCAGATTTTTCAAATGTATACCATTTTGTCATTGAAATTAAATAGAAATATTGACTCAAAAGGTTTAAATTTTCCAGAGTCAGGGGTAGCTGAAAAAAGAGGAAGAAACAAATCTGAAGGGCAGAAGAGTTTTCTACATAAGGCCATCTCATCTGAGTGGGATGTGAAAGAAAAAGTATAACAATTATCCCACCCATAGAACTAACTTATTATCTCCAATACTTATACATATTCTTCTAAAATAATTGTTTTAATGTCACAATGATATTTATTGCTTTCTGATTAAGTGTTGACTGAATGCTAAATGTAGGTGTCTGGTGATAACTTTACTTTGATGCTTGAAAGGGTTTTTTATTGTGTGCAGAGAATGTGCATTCTAGAATGTGATTAGCTAATTACAGTAAGTAAAGTGGAAGCTGAAATCAAAGTGTGGCACGAAGAAAACTCTTGGTTATGCTTGTTTACAAATACAGTTTCTGTTGATAGAAAGCTTCATGAACTGTGCGTGAGAACAATGAAACAGCATAATTTCTGTTGACATTTGACACAACTTCTTAATCTTTATATATATAAATAATTCTAATATTCCAGTTCCAATAAAAATAGTTCTAAATCTGAGTTCATCTTATCATTCCTGACTGTTGTTTCTTTTACCCTAAAAAGATAAAGGATGTTTTAAAAATAGTGAGATTCTTCCTATATAACTTCTGAAGAGCTACAATTTAGAAATAAAAGAGCCAGTGTTCTAGGCTTCCTTTTCAGTTGATGGTGATAAGTATTTCTCAGGCTTTATTTAACTTAGTCTGAGACAGGCATCTAAAACAAATGAGATGACTAATTTTAAAAGGGCCTATTTCTGTTTGTGGCTGCAGAGGAAATCTAAGCAAGTAGTATGAAGAAAATACATGGATCACAGCTTGTTTTGCAATATTTGATTCATAATAATTTCTTTAAAAGACTAGAAAAAGATATTTTCTTTCCAGATTTGCTACCAGTTTTGATACTTCCACATATAGACATTCAGTAGAAAATTATTTTAAAAAGAAGCATTTGCTTCTTATACTGACATATGTCATCCAACGGCAGATGGGTGATGTTTTTTTTTTCTTTTACATATATAGTAGTTCAAAGGCTGATGAATATAAAGAACCCTGTGATAATTTCTAATAAAATTTCTATGTTTAAGATGGAGTGATGAAGGTGTTTTATTACATTGTAGTAGAACAACACATAGTACCTGTCTTTTTTCTCATTAATCAGGTAGCATTAAGACTTGCAGGATGGTAATGCAGGAACTGGAAACTGAAACATCTTCTGAGCTGCTAGTCATGCTGAATTACAGTTTGCCAGGCTCCTTTGAACCATAAACAAGTAGAAATCATTTCACATCTACATTGCATTTCTTACTAGTTAATAACAAGTTGCTGGTGTTTTGAAGTACAGTATAAATATTTAAGACAGGAATTCCCATTAACAAACAGCCCCAAATGGGCAGTGAATACTGCAGAACTGTAAAACAGAGTCAGCAAGGAGAGCTTCATTTCCTCTCTGGGAAAGTTATCACCACAAGCCCTCTGCCAACTTTCTTTTTCTTCTATTATATCTACTCTCTGGTGGATGTCATATTAGAGACTGCAGCCAAAACACCCTCCATTCTTCACCTACTGGTGCATGAAGGAATCTGTGACAGATGCTGCGGCATCATGCAGTATTCAAAGACCAATGTATTAATTTAATAAATGTTTTTTCAATCCTTTGACCTTGCCAACGATTGCATTCCTTGTTAAATGGAAAGGTAAATGTTGCCTCCTACAGGAACTAAAGAGAGTGTTCAATATAGTGTTGGCAGAATGGGTTTTTATGGCATGTATCCAGTGAGACAGCAACAAAAAAGAAACAACACAGATAAGAAATTTCCAAGTTTTGTAAGAATACCACTATTAAAAGAAAATAATTACAAAAATTCTACCTGACACAGTAATAAAAGTGAAAAAAAAAAATAATCCAGGCTTATAGAATGATCTCTTTTGACCTACAGAGTGAGGTGTCATCTGAAAACTGAAACTTTTGAATCAATAAGCAACTGAAATTTAAGGTAATTATTTTTTTCTTCCAGATTTTGGAATACTTTTCACTTGAAAAATAAGTTATTGTTTCAGAAGGCAGAAAGAGATATCTGTTGTTAGTAAATTTAAATGCATCTTTTCTGGTTTATCTTTGTTCCAAATAAATAGCTCTGTTTTTTTGGTGAGACTTGATTTACTGGAATGTAATCCTATGATTGTCTGGCCAGGATTCATGTGCAAGACTAACTCAGACTTGTTGAAATGATCGTTGTGACTGACTGGATAATCATGGCAAAGGAGCAGGGTCTGGAAGGGGAGACTTTAGTACGTGTCACTCCTGTATAGAAAGGCAGATAAACACTTACTATCCAGAGGCAGGTTAATGAATAGTACCTTTGAAAACTGTAGCAGTGTACACAAAAGCACTGGAGGATTTTTTTCTTAAAAATTTAAGTGGCTAGAACTCAGTGACAGGAGTTGTGTTGCACAAACACAGGCAAAGACATAGAATTTCACCAACTATTTTAAGCAACTGTGAAGCTGGATACTTGGAATCCTTCAGTGATTCTCTTTTTAACATGTAGATTTATTTAAATGCAAATACATGCTATATACAATGCTTGGTCAGCTGGGGTCACCTCTTGAAAAGAAGTTACAAGCATGACCCCCCCTCCCTGTTCCACAGAACATAGAAACCAAGAACATTATTTTTTTTTCAGTCAGTATTGTTGACTTATATTGAATGTGCTTCAGATTGGGACTAATAAAGGGATCTTTGGGAATGAATTAACGCAGGCTGCAAGGACAAGATAAAGTGATCTAAAATCTGGAATTTAATGTGTTGTGTGTATTTTTTTATTATTATTTTAGACAGTTGTGGGTTAAATTTGAATTAGTTTCTTTACTCAAGTAAAACAAACCTTGATGACCTTATTTATTTTATTTGTTTCACCTTAGCAGATTGAAATGATGTTAATTCTAGGTTTCCCAAGTAACAAATTTACATTAATAATAAATATCTATAAGCTACTGTATAGGTGCTATAGAGGTTATGTTGTAAACCACAAATCAGGAAAAAAAAAAAGTGAAATTATTATAAAAAAAAATGCATTTAGGATTTTTTCCTGGTTTAATTACAAATATAAGGGAAAAATCTTAAATAGGCAAACTGGAACAACTGGTTTAACTCTGATCTAAATTATACAGATTTAAACAAGAACTATCCTATTTATGTCATCTGTCATAAAGACAAAACCAGGTGTACATCTTGTTTAGCACAATAGAATTTTTATCCTAACCAATGTGAATTTCCTGGTGTTACTGAAAATCATAACCAGCAAAATTTTCAAAACCAAATAATAGTTTAGAAAGCCAACACTGGTTTATTGCAGCATTGGGTGCATGGGGGATTTTTCCTTTTAACATGCAAACCAAGTTACTTGAGGGTATGCATTACATACAGTAGAGTACCTGCACTTTCACAGAACATTACATAACCATTTTCATTCATGCACAGGACTGGTTACAAGTTTCTTACTTCTAACACAAATCAGTGAGCATCCTCGGATGGCACTACTAAAGTTTTCTACCAACTATGCATGCTCCCCAAGCAGGGGTTTGCCCTCTTTCGGGGAGGTGGGGGAGTTATTTGAGTTGGAGGTTCTAATCTCCCATTACCACAATTACATTTTTCCTACGTTCAGCTAATGTTCTGAGGATTGCAACACCTTATCAGCTTGCTTCCTCTTGCAGCCAGAACTTTCTCATTTGGAGACTTCTTTCTGCATAATTTACATAATAGTGTTCTTACCATTATGCTTCCCAAGATGCACTGCCTTGATTAAAAGTCCTTCCATTCACCAGTTTTGAGGATTTGAGTTGGTGGGCACTTGAGAGGGTGAGTCAGCTTGACCTAAACTTTGTGCATATTCTTGTTTAACTAAATCAGATACCTGTAATTCAGAAGTTTAAGCAACACTGGGAAAAATAATTATTTTTTTCATTAAATACCTCTTCTGCAAAGCACACTGAAAATTTTGCACATCTATCATAATTTGTGTAATGTCTCATACTTGAAAATTTAACTATAGAGACAAATTTCTATAAAATGGTGAAAAAAACCCAAAAACAACAACAAAAAAAAAACCAACAAAAAAAGGAAAATATATAACTCCCCAAATCAACAGTATGAAAACCAAACAAAACCAAGATTTTATGTTGGAGTTTTAGATAAATATTTGTATAAGTCAATCTTGCACTTTATACTGGTTCATTATCAAAATACAGTATCACAACAGAATAAAGGTATATTATTTCCTCTATACCTACCTCAGTTTATTAAGAAGCAGTTTGACTTCATTAACATTTAGTCCACGTTTCATAACTCTGTACAATCTTTTCTACTTATTCTAGAATGTACAGTTATAGGCAAAAAGATGCACTAAGTTAAAACAAATCACTCAAAGATCCCAAATAATTTAGTGATGAAGTCAAGAACAGAATGGAGAGTACTGAATTCTTTACCATTGGTTTAACAAGTCTAAACAGATTTTTTTTTTTTTCCTCCTAATTTACAGCTTCTATCATGTGAAATTTTCTGGCCTTTCTTTGAAAGTCTGGGCTGGTGTGTGTGTGTGTGTGTTTATGCTCCAATGTCTCCTTTATGTTGATGTTAGTTCAGAACACAAAGACACAAATTATAAAAAACTGTTGACTTATTATTTACAGATCACTGAAAGTAAAAACTAGATCCTTCATTTTCTTAGACATACATACTTCCTACTTGATCATTTAACTCTGCCACAAGTCACGGTTCTTTTAAAAAGAAACTGTCCAGCCAGTTTTATATCACAATAAATTGTTTGCATTGATATACTTGGTGTCAGTTCAATGACTAATTGTGAATTTAAAAGGCTGCAGAGCTCAGTATCATCCTAAAATTCAAGAATCCTTTCTCTACATTTGATGAGTCCATGCCAAGGGACAATGAGCAGTTATGGGGAAAAATACTGTTCATTAAACAGTATCTCTGTGCTTCCAAAGCCTGTTTACCTGACAGGCAATCTTCTCAAAATCTGAATAATTTAATTCTTGAGAAAATGTTTTGATTATTGTAAATTATCAGGTGTTCTTGTATGGGTTTTTTCTCTCTTCTCATATGAAAGTTCAAGTCCTCATGCATACTTTTGATACATTGAGTTGGACATTAAAAGGCTGTCTAAAGTAAAGTCTATTCAGTACTGAGTCATTGCATAAATTGTGTTTAAAATCTGTAAAGCCTGATAGTCAAACACTTATGTTTGTTGTTTTCTCTGTCTAATCTCCTTGAAGATAAGATATTAGAGACTTGAATAATAATCAGAAGCATAGTCTTTGCAAACTAGTGAGTTACAAAATAATTTAATGATGATCTTTTTCTCCTTTTTATTATGTGTGATTGCCTTAGATTCTTTTCCTGAGGCTTTTTTTATTTTTAAAAAATGGCTAACACCAACATTTTATTCTTACTTTAACAACTCCTAACTGTGAAAAGATAAATGGATTCTGACTGATACAATACATGACTCTGTCATGTCATGGTGTGTCAGTGCCAGAGACAGTTAAAAACCTGTGTAGTCTGTGCTTGGAGCTGAATTGTCACTGTGATAGTTTACCATAAGAAATCTTAACAGACTCCTCACATTCAGATAAATTTGACAAACCATTTGAAGACTATTTCCCTTGACAATGATTCAAGAGGGATATGCAAAAATTTGAGTCAACTGGATCATTCTTTCTGAACATTTAAGACTTATTTTTTCTGACTCCTGTGTATTTCACCACATTTTAGTTTTTCTTAAACTCACTAGTACACAAATTTTCATCAGACTTTCATGGCCAGTTACTACTTCAGCCTTATATATACTATATTTAGTGTCTTTCAATATATATAAATCTCCAAACACAACAAAAAAGAAATTAACGAGATGAACATGTGTCTTACAGTACTGTGGTGGGCTGACCCTGGCTGGAGTCCAGGTGCCCACCAAATGTGCTTTATCACTCCCCTCCTCAGCTGGACAGGGAAGAGAAAATACAACAAAAATCTCACAGGTTAGGATAAGGTCAGAGAAAGATCATTCAGCAATTACCGTCACAGGCAAACCAGACTCAACTCAGGGAAATTATTTTATTAATAATAAAAATCAGAGCAGAATAATGAGGTATAAAATCTAAATGTTAAAACACCTTCCTCCCCGATTCCTCCCTTCCTTCTGGGCTCAACTTCACTCCTGATTTTCTCTACCCACCTCCCCTCCTCAGCAGCACAGGGGGATGGGGAATGGGGCTGCAGTCGGTTCATCACGCGTTGTTTCTGCTGCTTGTTCCTCCTCGGGGGGATGGCTCCTCACACTCTTGCCCTCCTCCAGTGTGGGCCCCCTCCTGCAGGAGAAAGTCCCATATGAACTTCTCTAATGTGAACCCTTCCCTCAGGCTGTAGTTCTTTGTGAACTGCTACATCGTGGGTCCCTTTCATAGGGTTCCTCTGGAATGCACTGCTCCAGTGTGGGTCCCCTGCAGGGTCACAAGTCCTGCCAGAAAACCTGCTTCAGCAAGGTCTTCGCTCTCTTCATGGATCTAGAGGTCTTGCAAAGAGCCTGCTCTAGCAGGGGCTTCCCACAGGGTCACAGCCTCCTTTGGACATGCACCTGTTCCAGCATGGGGACCTCTGTGGGCCGCAGGTGGTACCTGCTCCACCGTTAACCTCCGTGGGCCGCAGGTGGTACCTGCCCCACCGTTAACCTCCGTGGGCTGCTGAGGCACAGCCTGCCTTGCCCTGGTCTTCACAATAGGCTGCAGGGGAATCTCTGCTTCACCTGGAGCACCACCTCCCTCTCCTTCTTCCCTGACTTTCATGTCTGCAGAGTTGCTGCTCTCACGTATTCTCACTCCTCTCTTCCGTTGCTGTTCTTGCACAGCACTGCTTTTTCCACCTTCTTGAAAGTGCTATCAGAGCAGCGCTACTACCATTGCCAATTGGATTAGTGTTGCCCAGCAGTGGGTCTGTCTTAGAGCCGGTTGGCATTAGCCTCATCGAACACAGAAGTGTCTAGCACTTCTCATAGAAGTCACTCCTGTAGCCCCCCCC
>JAVJGJ010000001.1:30530861-30564758 GCA_035590215.1 Microhierax caerulescens
GTAGCCCCCCCCCCTCACCCCCCCTCACCCCCCCTGCCCAAAGCCCTGCCATGCAAACATGCAAAAAAAAAGTATTTGACAAATGTGTATTTATTTGCCTAACCTTGTTGGTGTCATGAAAGAAACTAAATAAGTTGTAAAATCTTAGTAGCATTCCAAAGATTTGATCCATTTTCCCTGTGGCCTCCATTTTAATTTTTTTATCTCTTCCTTGTTTCTCCCCTATAACTTCTTTCATTGGTGGGTTTTGTTCTGTCATTTGGGTTTTGCTGTTTGGGGGGGGAGTTTTGGGTGGGTGGGTGTCCTGGTTTCAGCTGGGATAGAGTTAATTTTCTTCTCAGTAGCTGGTGCAGTGCTGTGTTTTGGATTTGATGTGAAAACAATGTTGATGGCACACTGATGGGTTTGGTTTCAGCTGGGTGATGTTTATACTCAGTCAAGGAGTTTTTAGTTTCTCAGGCCCTGCCAGTGAAAAGGCTGGAGGGAGGGGCACAAGGAACTGGCAGGGGACACAGCCAGGACAGCTGACCTGAACTGGCCAAAGGGATATTCCATACCATACGATGTCATGCTGAGTATATATAAAACTGAGTGAAGGAGAAGGAAGAGAGGGATGCTCAGTGTTATGGCATGGCATTTGTCTTCCCAAGTAACCATTACACGTGGTGGAGCCCTGCTGTCCTGGGGATGGCTGAACCCCTGCCTGCTGGTGGGAAGTGGTGAGTGAATTCCTTGTTTGGATTTGCCTGCCTGTGCAACTTTTGCTTTACTTATTAAACTGTCTTTATCTCAGCCCATGAGTTTTCTCACTTTGACTCTTCCAATACTCTCTTCCATCCCACCACAGGGGAGGTGAGTGAGTAGCTGCGTGGGGCTCGGTTGCTGGCCAGGGTTAAACAATGATGGGGCAGGGGGAGATTGTAAATGCTAAATACTAACACATTCTAATAATGGTAACACTACAAATAAAAATCACTATTACAGCTTTAATTTTTAAACATTTTTGGTACTTGTGTTACTCCAATGGGACATCAATGATCCCAGGAATGTTTTCCAAGTGATAGAGCCCATTATCTTTCATAGGACCTTTAACACTTGTTTTCCTTCATCCTTCTTCAACATTGATTTTTCTTATGCTTTCTGACATTCTGTAAAAATGAATTGGTTTTGTGCATTTGGATATGATTTGGTTTATATGATATAAGTGGTCAGATATTAAAGGCAGTGGGCAGAGGGTGTGGTACTATGCTAGCAGTTTAAAAACTTATTATCAGGTTATGTTTAAGGCATCAGTCTTTTTCTTTTGATGACTACAAAAAGGCTTCAAAAAAGATTATATTCTTATGTAATCTTTTCCTTACTTATTACTGATTTCACTGCTGTTTTATCTATAACTGGAAAGTATTCAGTGTTCATAGCAATTCAGGCTGGAAAAATGCAGGTCTTAGATTAGACTTTCTAGGCAGATAAATTTAATTGTTTATAATTGTTTGGGTAGTAAAGGTTTATTACTTTTAAAGCTTTTTGTGAGCAACACATTCTGTGGCCACGTATCCTTGTGCACCATCTTGTGTAACAGAATCTTAACTTCTGCTCAGCTTTCAGAGAAATACATTTTGTACTGTACTCTTAATAAATGCCATGTCTAAATTTTAGCATATGATGTATGAACTTTTCCTACTTAACCTAAGTTAAAATAATTTTAAAGTGATCAGGTGGGACTGTCAAACAATCTATGAGTTATTCATAAAGGAGACTATTAGAAGTCTGTTTATTTAAGAACTTACCTTACCTGTTTTTATTCTGTATAATAATAACCAAGAAAGAGATCAGAAATCAAGTCATATAATTCTGTTCTCAGAAGATGCTGAATGAGGGAGATAGATACAAGAACTGTTCCAAAAATCTTGCTGAGTGTTGATATAAATGCATGTAATGCTACAGATAAAAAAAAAAAATAAAAATAAATAAATAAAAAAAAGATACTTTCCAGAGGCAGGAAATTGATAAAGGCTTAAGAATTAGTGTAAAGATATATTAAGATGAAGGTTTCAGGATCCTAAATATATGAGGATACACTGTAAACTCTGCTTTTCTTGCAACATATCTTCAAATGAAAGAATAAATAATGCTTATGAGGAAGTCATTTTTAGAGGCGAGGCTGGCGGGGGAGCTCTAGGAGGAAAAGGACAGATGCAAACCAGAAGGTATGTCCTATTCGATACATATCTGAGAGGAAAAAAGAGGACTAAAGTGTCTGTTGCCATGTAACTGAACCATCATAACTGGTATAATAACAGCAGTAATAATATCAATACTAGCATTTACCAGTAAAATACATTTTGTTCATTCCTTAAAGTTCATCAAATTAGATAAAGCATTAAAAGAGTTGATATTTTTGTTACTTGTAACTTAAGGACTATTGCCCCTCTTACCCTGACAAAATTCTGAACAGTGAAATGATCTAGAATTTTATTCTTTATTTTATATAAGGAGTATGGACCGAAAAGATAAAATCAGCAGTTAGTTATATTTTCAGGATACTTTCTGTAGATAATTCCTGAATACTATGAAGTAGGTTAATGTATTTTTTTGAAATTAAGAAAGAAAAAAAAAAAAAAGAAAAAAAAAACCCCAAAAACCTAGAGCGATCAACTGAACTTAAGTATTTTTAATGTTTTTTAAATACTTAATCTAATTGTGCAGCTTTTTTTACAATGTGATAGACAGCTTCAGGAAAAAAGGGAAAAAGTAGTTACTGGCACTGAGATTTGTACTTCTCTAGAGGCTTGTTAAGTGGTAGCATAGAGTAAAGGGGAAAAAAAGCAAGCCTATTGCAAAATAATTTTTCAGGTAATAAAAATTTTATAAACTTTCAGAGAAATGTGTGTTGGTGTAATTGTAATGCAGGATTGCAATTACTTGTCTTGTATAAATGAGAGGATTCAGAAGGCAATTTCCATACTGAGACCAGAATTTAGCAAATTAACAGTATTAGGATAGCAATCTTACTTTGAAATATATTGTTTCCTTTTCTTGTTTGTTCCATAATATCTGTACTTCATATTGTACTCAAATGGTTAACCTATAGCAATCTTCATTGTAAAATAATTGTCAGAACTCATGTTTAATTGCCTGCAATAATTGTTGCTTTTCTTTAAAATATTATGCTAATTGAAATGTAAATGAATGTTTGTGCATTTAATACACATATAAATATATTAAAATACGTTACTCTTTCATAGTGTTCAAACAGATAACTTCGAATGCTCTCACTCAGTGTTTTAGCTTCTCAGATCACACACACACACACACACATGCCCCCTGCCCTGTATTCCCAAGCATGTCCTTTCTTCCATTTTTCTCTTTTTCCTTTAGAAAAGAAACTACTAGGGGTATTGACTGTGCCTTGGAGGTGGTAAGTACATGAAAAAACAATTAAATCCTAAAAAATAACTAAAACACAAAAGGTCAACACCTAACAGAAAAGGAGAATAAAAACCAAAACAAAACAAAAACAACAAAAACCAGAAGCAAAACAATGTATTCTTGCTCCAGGTGTTGAAACAATCTACATCACTTCTCCACTCTGCCAGCTACTGAAAGCCAAGACCACATGTCTCAGCCTTAATAAGAACAGTGGAAATACAATTTTCCACTATTTATTTTACCTCAATTATAAAAATCTCAGACTATACTTTACCTTTTCTTTCTCTTCTTAATTACAAACTCGTAACTTCTCAACTATATTTTCTGCTTCTGTTTTCTGGATTTTTAGTGCAATGTTTTATGTTTAAAAATGAAGGAGAAAAGAGACAAAATAATTCCACCGTATGAAGTAGGTATGGTTCAGTGCAGAACTTTTCCACTCTAAATGTTGACCTGCTTCGAAGGCAGAACATCAGAAACTTATTGGCCAAACAATGAATCTGACATAACAGCTGTGCTTGGAAAAGGAAAGAAAATGGCAGCAAAAGTATAGTTTATTCTTTAAAAAATATAGATGGAGATTTTTTTTTTATTATTTTCCCTCTCACCTTATTCAACTGGGAAGAAGTAAGATTTTTTTAGTCTGGTAGGTCAAGGGATTACCAAAGGTTATGAAATATCAAAATATTTTTGTCTTTTACAGCTGGATGTAAAGAACCACTGTTAGACATCCCTATGGATTGAGAGAAGAGAAACTGTCTTCACTGGATTTTCCTCTTCATGCTTTCATGGGTATGTCGAGAGATCGGAAGAATGGAAACAGATGGATTGCATAACTGACACATAGCCACTATTTGAAGGTTATATTCCATCAGGACTAGTTTACACTGTTGGACAAAGTAGCAAATTCCCAGTCCAAGGTGCCATAGAGAGCAAAGCATACCCTGGGCGCTAAGTTTAACTGTTTCAAGTGTGGCCAACAACTTACCTACAACAAACAGCTTCATATGTCTATTCGTAAAATGCATCCTATAGACTACAATAGACAGAACTCAAACTCCTCATGGCTTATTTTATGTCCCAGGCACAACTGTCAAGCATTTCAGTGCATTTGGCTTTATACCGGAAAAGTTATACAAATGACTTAAGGTTAGCATTGTAGGCTTATCCTTTTTTTAATTTATTTCACTTTTTTACAGTGACCCCGAATTCACTGCAATACTCAGTATCCTGTCACAACTGTTCCAGTGGCATGTTTTTTGCCTTTCCTGAAATGCACCAAAATACATTTTGTTTGTAGCACAGGCACTTGAATAATTGGATAAAGTTCCACTAAGACTTATGAAAGTACAAAGCTTACATAATTTGTCAGATATTACACACAGATATATGGGTTTTAATGTCAAAGCAATAAGCTGTTAGACTGTGAATTTGCTGACAGTTTTTAATTTTAAATATGGAGAAGAAGAAATGTATTTTCATATGAAATGTTAAAATACAACAAAGATTATTCTTAATTAAATGCCATGCAAAACAAATTTTACAATCTTTTCCAGGCATAAAAGGATAAACAGTAGTGAAAATGTGTTACTTCTCTCCCACCTCTGCTTCCCCATAATAAGGTATTTGTGATTCATAATATGAACAGATTGCAAATAGATGTCATGAATAAGATCTTTCTCTCATGTTTCAACTATGGATTAAATAAAAAAGCAATGAAAGTGAAACTTATGCAAACTTAAACCAAGCTGAACTTCTTTTCAGTTGTCTATGCTTCACTGATGTCTTTACCTTAAACTTCTTTGGGCCAGTTTCTTCCCGCCTTTCTATATGCTCAGGCACTGAAAGCACTAAGGCCTTGAGCCCAGTAAGAATCCAGCAACCAGATTTCTAGGGCAAGCGTGTGCAGGAATATCCAGATTACTTATGAATGAGCTGATAACATTTGACTGTTCTATGTAGAGCTCTACAGGGACACCAGCTCAGTTTAATTCTGAACCCCAACAGGTCCATATCTTTCCTGTACTGAGGACTCCAGAGCTGAAGGCAGTACGCCATGTAGGGTCTCACCAGGGGAGCAGAAGGACAGCATTACTTCCCTCAGCCTTCTGGCCACTCTTTATGCAGCCTAGGATATGGCTGGCCTTCTGGGCTGTGAGCCCACCTTGCCAGCTCATGTCCGGTTTTTTCATGCACCAATTCATATCTTTCTCCATGAAATTCTCACACTGTAACAAATTTTGAAAAATAATTTGAAAGCACTGATTATTTTTTTTTTTTTTTTTTAACTTTGGAACAAAATGTCTGCTGCAGATCTGAAGTCTCAACTTCCCAACTACCACTGCAAAGCTGAATGAGTCTGTGCCCAAATAAGTCTTACCCGAGCAGATGCTGCCAGAACATCAGAAATTCAAAGCTTTGTGCCAACTCAGCTGAAGGGTTTAGATGCCCTGAATATCTTGTCGAGAAACCCTCTCTCCATGGAGTATCTTGGCTACAGATAGACCTTCCTCAGTGGTGAGGTAACCAGTTTTATGGCAGATAGTCAACGTTTTCAGATTGCCAAAGAGATAAACTTGCTGGCAAGAAACCTTATCCTGGGAAGTCTGCCTGTTTTCTGTCAGAAGATTCAAGAAAACCAACACCTTCCTACATTATTTACCAATTTTACTCATAAGTATTCAAAATCAAGAGAGATCTGAAAAAAAATCAAAGATCTGTTCTTTTAGAAAACTGTCTAAGTATGACTCAGTGTCAAGGCTGCCACCCTAAACCCTGTCCTTAACATTGACTAAATTATGTAACTTTATTGAGTTTATCTTACTTCAAAGGTATAACTGCAGTTTACCATTACCAATTAAAATATCATTGAATCAGCAATGGGGTTTGTAATAATAAGTTATAATTTTGCAGATTTTATGAGGGTTAGCAGTTTAGGTTTTCTCTTTTTTCTTGTTATTTCTTTGGAAGATTATATGGAACTGTTCAACTGTTACAAGTATGTAATAAAATAATCAACATAATAATATGTCCTTTTTAATTAAATAAAATTTCACAGTGCTTTACCCATTGTACTTTCCAGCTGTCACTGATGGTTTTCCTATGATATATCTTGGCCTTTGTGGGAGAAATGTATCCACGAATGGATTGGTTTGAACAACACATTTTGAGGGAACGGGATAAAATAGAATCAAGAACAACTACACAGTCCATCTGGAATGATATAAAATAACTTTTATCAAAATACCGGCATCAAACTTTTCTCAAGCAAAGTAACAGTCAAAATAATTCTACAACACTCTAGATTTTTCAGATAAGATTAAAGTCAGAGCTTAAGTGACCCATTAAACAATTTTCTCTGTCCCCATGTTGGCAAAAAACTGATTTCCAGTTTTATGGCCAATTCATTTATATTATGTATAATCAGGTGAACTTTTGATATTGGAGAATTCTCAAACTAAGAAAATCTATAGGAAGTTATGAATATTTTTAAATCATATATTTGCTGATCTTTGTTATTTTTTCTTCATCTCTGATTTTGTAAGGCTTTAAGATTTATTCCCTTTCCTAGTGCTAGACAGATTTACCATTATTTTAAGAAGTTGTAATGGCTTTGGCATCTTTCAAATGTTCCTAGACCAACAGATATAATGTATTTCTCATCATTTCTTATCAAATGAGGTGCGACCAGCAGGTCTCTCCTTCTACTCTGCTCTCATGAGACCCTACCTGGAGCAATGTGTTAATCTCTGGGTCCCTCCAAAAAAGAAGTGCACAGACCTGTTAGAGTGAGTCCACAGGAGGACCACAGAGATGATCAGAGGGCTGAAGCACCTCCCCAGTGAAGACAGGATGAGAGAGTTGGGGTTCTTCAGCCTGCAGAAAGCTCCAGGGAGAACTTATAGCAGCCTGCCAGTACCTAAAGGGGGCACAAGGAAGTTGGAAAATGACTTTTTACAAGGGCACATAGTGATAGGACAAGGGGTAATGGGTTTAAACTGAAAGAGGGTAGGTTTACATTAGGTATTAGGAAGAAATCCTTTACTGTGATGGCGGTGAGGCCCTGGCACAGGTTGCCCAGAGAAGCTGTGGATGCCCCATCCCTGGCAGTGCTCAAGACCAGGCTGGATGGGGCTGGGAGCAGCCTGGGCTGGTGGAAGGTGTCCCTGCCCATGGTAGCATGGCTGGAACTAGATGATCTTTAAGGTCCCTTCCAACCCAAACCATTCTAATCAAATCCTATGATTCTACGATTTTATTACTACACTCCAACCTTTAAGATCAGACTGTGGGAAACCTATATAAACCATGTGGCTAGCTCAAGAAAGAAAATAAAATGTGGGTATGTGTCAGATCAGAGGCACCAGGTTTCTAGATGATTTATGTGTTCCTTATATTACAGAAATTGGTTTGAATGTATGACTTTAGTCTTCATGCTGCATTTATGATATAGGACAACCCAGAAGAGTGTGGAGTTTCTACAGTCTGGAAAATCTATGAATTTTATTGGGACCTTTAAGTATATTTATTCATTTAAGTGTATTTATTCATTTATTTAACCTAAAGCTTCATTTTGCTCAGCCCTGTGTTGAGCAGGGACTATATTTTATTAAAGTTATAGAATTTATTATTCATCTGATGGTCTGTCTTATTTGAAACTCTGTATCCAATTTAGCTTCCAAAATAAGTTGCCGAAATATGCTCAGTGGTATCCTATAATCCTGTTGCTTGTTCTCCTGACTCTGGCCTTCAGTTTCACCAGGCAATCTTTCAAATCCGTTTTGATTTGGCAGTAATTTATTATATTTTTTCTATCAATGATAATATTAATTTGACCTGTTATTCATTATTTTCTACAAAGGTCTTGTTTTCTACTTTCCCACCAAAGAGTGATTGCATAAGATGCCAGTTTCTTGTAAAACCATATCCAATCCTCCGTTGTTTCACTAGCTGAAATGTATTCAGGGCTGGTAAGTGAGCTAAGAGTTAGAAATTTGTTTTTTTTAAGAAAGATTTGATGGACAAGAACCCTTTGGTATGAGATAGTGTTCATTAAAGCTTGAATCTGCTGTGGTTTTCTTCATAAGACACATAAAACAAAACAAAGAATAATAATACTTCAGATTCAGAACCCCTACTAACTATGAAAGTGAGAAGAGAAAGCTGTCGTTTCAAAGTGCTTTCCTTTCTTCAAAGCCTCTACACAGTTTTAATAAGGCTTAGCAAACTTTTAAAATGTTACTTTTTAGCTTAAGGAAGGCTTCTTTAGTCTTTTTTAAATTTAAGTTATGTCTTCCTAAGAGATAGTAAATTATATAGAAATTCTTTCTTTGACACCTTTTCTTCCTGAACTCTTTGTTACTGTATTTTTCCTTGTGTGCAATTTAAATGTCATTTGAAGTGACCAGTACAATAAAATGATAACAAAACTTTCCAAAAAATAAGGTTATGATTCTGTGTTTTCACACAGAGATTTTCACACAGTCAGAAATTTCAGTGAAGGTAAACATAGCATACTTCTTCACGTATGAAAAAAGGACCTTTGAATTTTACTTTGTGGTTTGGAAGGTGATCCTTACCAGATTAAAAAAAAAAAAAAAAAAAAAGGCTTTGTGTCTGTCACCCTTAAGAAACTGAATGTCATTGGTTGCATTAAATTTCATTCTAAACTATATTTGTCATTTTGTAATTTGTCATGGAATAACATTTAGGTTCTGATTTTAGATTTTGAATTCTAAATTTATTCAGAGGTACATTTGAAACCCAAATGGCTTCATGCTGGACCAGAGTGAAGGAAACAGACACTAGGGTTAACAGCTTTTACTGTCTTTCCTTCCTCAAGGGCACTGGATATGTATTCTGGCATGCTTAGAAGCAAGGTTCTAGTTATGGAAACAAGACTAATTAATATGATTTTAATACTCTGTGAAAAGAATTAACTTAGTATCATAGCAGTACACATTGATAAGACATCATTTTCCACATAGGAATTTGTCATATACAAAAAATGAAATTCTATCAATTTATTGCATTGTAAGATCTTAATTCATTTTAGTAACTAATTTTTTTATAATATATGACTGGTGAGACAGTTGTAAAAGTTTATTTTATATCTTTAAAAATACAAGGGCTCATAATTTGTCTGTGAGTATCTAAGAACAGGCCAATATTATCATTTAATACAAAACCAATTTATTTCAGGACATCTTCGGAGGTGGTAAATTTAACTAGCTCATCAAAAGGCTCATTTTAATTGATGTTGATACATCAATTGATGTCATTCTGGTGTTAATCTGAGATCTAATGAAGCAAATACAAAGCCTGGACTGGAAAATATTTGCAGGCCTGTTTAATATTAAGAATTGCCAGTATGAAGTCAGTGTTGTGCTGTTATGATTCTGCCATTGAGTACTTGTGTGTGTGATTTATCTGCATGAATGGAAATGTGATTTAAAGTTATTTGTTCAAAATAATCCATCTGATTAAAAATTATCATATATGTATTTGTAAACACTTGGACACCTAGTGAAACTGTTTTCCTTTAATGCATTTTTTTTTTTAAAGGAGGTTAAAAAAAAAAAAAAAGAGTTGAATGTATTCTTTCTATTCATCTTCTCAAAAAATGTAAAATTAACTATGCCTCTTTGCATATATAGGTTCTTCTTTCAGGTCATTGTTTTTCAGCTCTTCATAGTTTTTATCTTCTCTTTTTGGAATTTATAAAAGATAAACCCAGTCACTCCCTAAGCCTTTAGTATTTTTGGTCATACAAGCCAAGCCTGTCAGTCTCCATTTTCCTGGTAATCCTCATAGCCCTTTTCTGCATTAGTTCCTGTAAGATTTAGTATGAATTTAAGTGAATCTTTCAAGAATATGAGTGACTAATATGGTGCATTGTATTTTGGAAAATGTATTATGGATATCCCTGAATACTAATGCTCTAGAATATCTCTCCTGATACATTTCAGAGTTATATTTGTACATTTTACTTACTGTTTGTACCTTTACAACACTGCAATGGAGGGTCATCCAGTAAGTTGAAATCTGTCCAATTCATCATGTTTATTGTTGGTTTTTCAATCTGGATGAGAGAAGACTAGTAGACACTAGGAAAGTCATTGTATGTCTTTGAATATAATAGTGAAATTATGAACCAACTTCAGGCAGTATTTTTCTCCTAGCAAATAATACCAAAAGAAATAGAAAACTTCTAAATATTTACAGCAAGACAAAAATACTGTTTTCATTTTAACAGTGATTGATCACAAAGCAAATGAGATATGATAACTTAGTGTGCCATAGAAAGAAAATGTTTTAGGGCATCTTGCTTGTCAAAAGCTGAGAATAGAGGAATCTGAGAAAGTCAAAATATAGAAAAATCAAAGTCAACGTACAGAAAAATCAAAGAAAGAGAAACAGAGAAAGGGCAGTAGGTCATTAGCACCTTTTATACTACACCTGTTTAGGCAGCACAGTAATTTAAGTCCACTGGGCTTTGTAATCTAAGCAAAACTAGTTGTTTTAAACAATATATACTGCAATAAAAATAAGGTTTGAACATGCATGTTAATAACTTTTTACTGCATGATAATAGCAGTTTATTATTTGTAATAATGTGGGAGCTAGTGCAGAGGCTTTGAAATAGTGTAGGGAGAGTGTTTATATTTATGTGTGTTTGTGTGAAGAAGGGTCACACTCCTGGTTACCCTAAGCACAACTGGTTATTCAGTGATTCATAACCTGCTGGAATTTAGGTGCAATTCAGATACATAAGACACTGTGGACCTTCTTGTGCTATTTACTGTTTTGAAGTTGCAACTGTTCTGATGATGCTTTAAAGCAATATCTCAAGAAAACAGAGAAGTTGAAAAAACTTTCAATTTTTTCAATACCAAAAAGAAATATAAAAGATCATTTGTCTAAAACTTCATAGTTAAAAAGTCTTCCTTTTTTTTAGTGAGTCTCTTGATTTTTTGAAAGCCTAGTTAATTCAAAGTTAAAAAGACTCATTTGGTGAATATGCATGGGTGGCTGCAGGTAGTGATGGAAAGAACATAGAGAATCTCTTGTTCTCTGTTCTTGGAAACTTTACTCTCTTTTAAGAGCATTCAATGAGCTTCTTACATGAAATCACAGCAACCTATCTGGCAGGTCCTTCTTCAAAGTCGTCAGTCTAGAAAACACTTCTCAGTTTTCTGACTACATTAGATGTTATTCTCCCATTTTAAAAGCTAAAACCTTTTCATTCTTTAGCATATTATTTTTCTGTGGATTTTTTCTTTCTGTTTCTTCTTTTTTTTTTTTTTTAAACCATGAAACCTCTTTATTTTTTCACATCTTTGAGCACTTTCAATCCTTACATTATCTTTCATTTATTGCAACACTATATACTTTAAGAAGTTGTTTTTTGGAGACATTAAAAAGCTGCAGCTCTCAGCAATTTCTGCTATAGAAAGAATGTTATAGAAGTATATCTAATGTGTTCTTCCATCATTGTTTTTGTTGGAAGAAACGCTGTGAAGACAGTTAAATTGCTCTTCATATGTAAAAGCTTGATTATAAAAAATGTCCCAAATGCTTTTAAGGTTTTCTGGTATACCAGTAAATATGATGACTGTGTTTTATGGACTTTTACGAGCGTTTTAAATTTCCAAGTCACATCCATTTTGAAGATGGTTTTGCATACCAAAATTTGTAAGATTTGAGGTTTCCTGGTCCTTTTCTGACATCTCTCCATTATGGAAAAAACAGGCAAGTAGTGAGCCTTGTTGGTATGATCTGAGCAAATCACACAGTGACTTCTCTCAAAGATTTAACTTTGTAAAAGTTAAATTTCTACTCTAAGCTATTCTGATATGCTTTCCTCCTTGAAGCTTTCTTCTGCCTAACACTTTTCACATATTGTATTTTTTTTAATCCATGTAGGTTCAGAGACCTCCAGGGCCAACAGGGGCTTGTTCTTTGTATGCACATTTTATTGTCAGTCTGTGGCCCAGGCATCTCCATGGTTTCCCGAGCTTTACCATCTTACAGGTGAATTGTCTGAAATCACTCCTAATTTAAATGTTAGACATTTTTGTTGTCAAATTATGAATAAAGAAAATTATTTACTGACTGACAAATATAACTATTGTTGTAAATGTATATTGTTCTCATCAGTGTATCATCATTTTAGGAGTGGAACACATGGCACCTAATTTCCTGATCACATGAAAATTGTGTGTATAGTTAGTCAGTTTCTAGATTCTGTATCATATTTTGTTTTGTCCATATCTATTAAAGCTACTCATATGTGACATTTATATTAAGTGCCACAGGTAGGTTTCAGAGCTCTTAGTATTAACAAATGTGAACACTGAATGAGCAGTTACGTAAATCCTGGAACACGTGAGACCTAATTTCCTGTAGCTCTCCTTCCCTCCGTTTGTTGTCCAGTGTTCACGATACGACTGACCTCATCTGTGATTCTACGACACTGACCATTCTATGATTCTATCACCTGAGTTCATATTTAGGGGTGAAGGAGTAGCAGAGGAAGAAACATAAAAGTCTGGGATTTCTTTCATGTTCACAAAACATGCAATAATATAATATATTAGATATCTTCTGGATATATCTTAGTAAGAAATGATTGCAGGCTGTTTAGGAAATCTGGTATAAATGGTAATTCTTCCCCAAGGGTTTACCATCTAAGACACTGCTCTTTATAAAGAGATGAGACAAACAAATGAGCTAGAGTGAGGCAAGGGACAGTGTGTTTAGACAAGTTTTAGCCAGCAATAGAAGTCACAGTATACTTTTTCTTTCCATTGTTGGGTTGTAGTTCATTGATATTTGTTTTGATTTTTCACTTTCTTAAATGCTGAATTTCACAGCAATGCATATTTGACAACTTCATAAAAGTGGTATGTGAAGAAACTATGGAAAACATGAGTCTCAGTGTAGAAAGAATTATTAAGGTATCTTTAAATATATTTAAATTATCTGTTCACAAGGTATTCATAGTTCAGGAAGGGCAGTTAAACCATAGAAAAGCAATGCCTGAAGCAAAATAAGTTCAGAGAAGTTTTTGAAATAAAAGTTTGAATCACTGCTTAATGTTGTCAGATAAAAGTGTAAAATAAGCTTCAAACTGGGCAGTTAGTACTGTATAAATAATCATCTCTAAAAGTGACTTTTTTTTTTCCCTGAAATAGTCCTGCAAGATTAAAATTGCTTCCCCCACCACCTCCACATCCTTTCAAGTAGAAGTTAAGGTACAAAAATCTTACTGAGCCCTTAGGGTTCAATTCACCTAAAAAGTAGCTGTGACCTTCTGTACTGAGCAGGTCTGTAAAAAAGCATCAGGTGGTGTTTCTGTGGCAGTTTGACCTATTCAGCTGCAAGGTTACTTGGCATGCAAAGTACACTTCTGTTATACTGATGCAGGGCAATCCGGTGCTGCCGAGGGGTATTGTAAGAACAGAAGAAGCAGAGGTTTTACAGATGCTGTTTAGCGAAACTCTATTAGATTATTTAATAGAATAAATGGAACCTATAGCACCTATGCCCAAATCGAAAATATATTGCCCTAGTTTTTAAGGAGTCATATGTAAATGTGTAGTTCTGCATGGATAACTACTAGTAACAGTAAACCACAGAAAGAATGGGGGTGCAACGTCACTTAGAACTATGACCTTTGATAGGCCTGATCTAAAACATACCGAAATAACTAGGAATCTCTTTGTTCATTTCACGGGTTTTTAGCATAGTAAACTTGCCTTTTTGAAGTGCAGTGTCAGTGTCAGATTATAACATTAGAGAATTAGTTCCAATGAAACTCTTCTTAAACTCTCTTGTGCTAGTGGGTCTTTGTTGCTAAGCAAATGAGTAAAAAACCTGGTCCTGCAGGAGAGATGATGTCTCCTGCTGTTTGAATGCTTTGCATTCAATGTCCTGCATAACACATATTTTAAAAAGCAAAACAAAATACCTCATACAGCTTTTTAAATGGATTGGGCATAAAATCTTTGTCACTGGCTGTACAAACACAGTAACTATACAGTCAAATGGTGTGATTATTTGCAAAAGTTACCTAAACAGTTAAAGCATTTTATGTTTAATTGTTATAAAATGCCTAAGTAAAGTATAGCTTTGCAAATAATGAGAAAGAAATATCTTGGGTTATCTTGTTTCACAAAGTTCCCTTTTGAACCCTGTACTCTTTTTCAGATGTATTATGTGATTCTTGCACAAAATTTTGAAATTCATTGTCTTGTCTTACCCATTCCAATTTAGCTCACTAAAAATGAGGATAAATATCTGGAACAGAATAATTTTGGCACTTACATTGTTAATGCCTGAGCTGGTGGAATCAGAGGATTTATATTTTTTACAGACCTTCATTATTCTAGTCCTAGTAGCTTTCCCTGCCACTTGCCTGAGAGGAAAAAAAACAAATAAACAAACAGTACAAAAAAGATAAGGAAGTGGTCATAGCGATGCAGTTGCTGTGGACAGAGGAAAAACGAATCAAAGAAGTGAAGGAACTTTGTTTAATCATCATGGCTAGCTGTACATAATAACAATAGTTGTACTTTCTTGGTAAGTTTTGTTTGCTGTTTACATATCAAGTCTCAGAATTTAGTATAATAGAAAATACAGGAAAAGAGAAGGAATTGTCAGGAACACAAAAGATTTCAGTGGCTTAAGAAGGATGTATTTCTGAGAAATCTTTAAAATCAGCATAGCTGGCACTGAACAAAACTGAATTACTGAGACTGTTTTTTGCTCTGTGTGTTTGTGTGTGTGTCTCAAAGCAATGTTAACTACGTAATTAAATATTCAGATTATGTAACTCCACTTAGGAGAGGAATATATATTCAACTTCTAACAAAGAAAGAACCTTGTCAAAAACCTAAAGCAGTTTCTTACAGTTATATTAGCTTACTTTGTCTGTTGTTGGTTTTGGTAGTAATCATACAGATTTCTGAAGTCCAGTTTCATTACGAGAAAGTATTTTCTTTACATGGAAGTGTTTTAGTGTAATAAAGTGACATTACTCAGCAGCTTGATATTTCTGGCCATAGATTGGAACTAGTATATGTTATATTTAAAAACAAGGCGAGGGGAAACCCACCAACTTTCAAATTCTTATGGCTGGAAACTGTGGAACTTCTCACAAGAAAAAATTGCAGCACTAAGATCACTGCAAAAATTGATGGTTTCTATATTTTTCCTTGCTGAGAAGTGAAGAATAAACATACTTCTAAGTCGGTTCTCTTTTAGGAAAAGAAGACATGGAAAAGAAGTGAGAAAAGAGAGTGACAGAAGGCATGAATTTATCAGTCAAATACGTAGAATCTAAGGGTTTTTTTCCTTCTGGAAAATGCATGTACTTACCTTAGTTGAAACCGTACATTTCTAAATATGGCATTTAACGAATCTTTCTGAGTAAAACATTTAAGATAGCAGTATGCAGTAAGAAAATGCATTCTAATTTAGTAGCAGACTTTCACACTATTTTATTAAATGTTAAGATATTTTTAACTAAGTAATACTATTTAAAGTCCTTTAAAAAAAAAAGTAACAGTGAGGTTCCTTCTTCTCAGTAATTGCTATCCCAGTGCCAAATGCTTTTCAAACTGAAAATTTTACTGCCAAAACTTTGACATAGGTTAATTTATGCTAAACCAGACCTATGCCATATTGTGGACTAAAATATAAACTTTCCTGTCACTTAGTTTTCTGCAGTGTAAAATTTTAAGCTTTTGTTTTCTGAAATCTTTTTTTCTGCTGCTAGATGGGATTTTTTTAGGGAAGTATTATTAGCATGTTGAAATGAAACTACCATTGGTAGGCAAAACTTTAACACAGAACTAGCATAGGGTAACCTGGGATCAGGTTGGCTTCATTGCTTTGCCAAAGATGCATTTTGATAAGGTCCGTCATGCTTTGGTCATGTGCACAGAGAAACTAATGATAACACTCAGATAGCATCATGTTAATGTTTTAAAAGGTAGTTCCCATTTAAGAGGAGAGAACTACATCACTTGCATACTTCTTTAGCTCTATTTCAGAGTAAAATATGCTAAATTGCAAGTATGTATGTTTGATGAAATGGGTGGACAATTAGATAACCTTTCATCAGCAATAAATGATCTTATAAAGCCACCATTTCCCTAAGATGCCTGGGCATGAAGCCCAAGGTTTCAATCACTGGAAGCTCCTGACAGGTAAATTTAGATAAAGACACCTAGACATTTTCAGAAGCTTTATAGAGACTTATTGCTTCTGAGCAGGTAGTCTGCTAGACCTCTTTGAAGACTGTCCAGCAGTTTTGTTCCATGAAAACTGCACACTTCTGTTTTGAGTGTTGGTTTGGTTTAGGCATTATGATCAGAAAGGGAGGGTAAGGCAAATGAGGCCCTGCGTCTGGTCTAGGGACAGGAGAGAAGTCTGCTTCTTAGGGAAGTCAGTGGAAAATTTCTAATAGAAGTTCAGGAGGAGGGATTAACAAGAAAGGAGGATTTATTCCATGAGTTGGGAGGGAATTCTTGAAGAAGCTTCAAAATAAACTAGTATTTGGTCTCTACACACTGTGGCTATTGCCCTTGTGCTGACAAAGCAGCAATTGACCTGTGGGAATTTGTGTGTTTTCATGTTGCAGCTAAAGAAATACTGAAGACATTTATAAAATCAAATAAGAATATCTGCTGAATTTTGATTGAATTTAAATTATGTATATTCCTTCTCTCTTTTTTTTTTTTGTTTGTTGTTGTTTTGTTTTCTTTATTGATGAAATAATAAGTAAACAAAGATCTTTTAGGAAGTCTATATTTTTTTCTGTTTCCATCAGTGATAATTTTTTTAATGATCATGATAAACCGTTCCAATCCTATGATCAGCTGTTGTGTGAAGTATAAGGGGCTATCGATCATAGTCCAAATCAAGATAATTCTAAGGATCTGTTAATAAACAATCTATTTCAATATAATCTTTTAGCTGCTTCAGTTCAGCACAAATTGTGGTCTTCTGCATTTTACTCTAAAAGAATTTATTTTTAACAAGAATTCTGTATAAACTCAAAAAGTTTAATTTACTTTAGAACAGGATCTTTCCCATTCAGAAGTTTTTTAGCCTTTTTTTTTTTTTTTTTTCCCCACCTCGCATTTCTGTTTGTTTATTTTATTTGGGTTCATTTCTGTAAAGAACAAAGTAAAACTATAAAAGTATTTATTTTTGGATGTGAAAATAAAATATACTGGCATTTCCAAATGGAGTAATTTTATTGAGAAAGCAAAATATTTTGATATTTTCAAACTATTAGCCCTGATTTTTGCTGGGGAACTGCTGAAACTATTCACTGAATTTAGTTTATTTCTTGGACAAGTCCAATTAAGTTCTGGCTTAGTAGGTGTACTTCTTATGTAACACTTAATATGTATGATCTAAAAATCAGAAATGTAAGTATATATTTATTTAATTAAAGCATAACAATATTTTCATGTTCTTATGTTTACGACTTCAACAGTACTTGCCAATCAGAAATAAATCTTCCCACTTTTATACATTCTACATGTATCATATACGTTAATTTCAGTACACAAAAGACTGACATATTATTCTCAATCATAAATTAACTACATATTAAAATATCTTAAAGCCTAATTTAAATCACTTTTATGGTATTTTAATTCAGCTTTGAAACAGTTGCAGACTTTCAGAAAGCATTTGTTTCAAGAAAAGAATATAAATGAAAAGGGGGAAAAAGGGCTTTCCATGAAGGGCACAGAGGATCCCTGAGGGAGCCCATAGCACAGTGAGAGCAAGTTTGATAAACTTATACTGCTAACAGAGAAGTACAACAATTTCATTATTAATGTCATGTGACTGCAATGTCTCCCCAGTTTATATTTAAAAGCTGATTTTATTTTGTTTTAGAATTCAGAATTAGCAAAATATTTAATCTCCCAATTCTATTAATGTTTAGCTTGTATGGAAGAGAAAAATTAGTAGGAATGTTAACAGGATGGCAAACCTAATATTGTTGTAGGCATATGAAATACATTGTGATATAATGCTTAATTTTTCAACAAAACTTTAACAAGACATTTAACGTAGCCTGATTTATTAGCTTACCTGTATAATCTAGGGCAGGTAAACTATTATGAACCAAAATGTGGAGTACTAAGCTCATCATAAACCAGTGGAGTACTAAACACTACAACAGCACAGCACAGGCTGAGGTTGACATATGGAGTGTAGGCTCCTTTCATAACTAGATGATTATTTCTATTTTTAGCAAATAGGGTTTAAGCACCTGTTTTGCTCCCTCATAATTTCAACATCTGTGGAAGATTTCTTGTGCTTTGTCATTCAGCAAAAGGCACTAGCAACAGTCTCTGACTGCTTCATTTATCACTGTAACACTTGGTACTGCATTTTGAATTGATTGTTTCAAAGATGCAGAGTACTTCAAGTTCAGTAGGTAATTTTCTGTGTTGTCTGAAATGCCTTGCTTCATGGTAATAATAAAATCTTATTCTAAGATATTTATCAAGGTCTAAGTAATAAAACTGTTTGGAGTAGGCTTCAGCCTCTAAATTAAGATATATTCCTTTTTTCAACAGAGGCTGAAAACCCTGTAAAGTGTTCCTCTAAAGAGCATCTCAGCTGTTTGAACTGCAGTGGTTAATTTGCAACAGAAGTCAGGATTTCTAAACTGCAAAGGAGAAACCTGTGCACTACAGCACTGACTGATAATAAAATTCCTAATGTGCTCCCTCTTCATAAAAATGAAGGATTTCTTATAACTTAATTGACTTTGTTGTCTTTTTAAGCTTCTCTAGAGGTTGCTTTTTAAACCTTGAAAGTTTTACCTACAGGCTTCTGCGAAGGAGACTGTTCTTTGTATATTACACACCACAGAAAAATATGTATTTTTTTGAAATGTATAAAGCAACATCTTGTGCTGAGGTGAATATTTAGAAAAATCATGCCAATAATAGTCCGAAGTGGGAGCATTTTACTGCCAAGAAGGTTTTGGATACGGGAATTTAAATTAATTAACCTTGAAGAAATCTATTTTAAAGTCTGTCATTAGTTCACAAGCCAGTCATTATGATTCTCAATGCTATGAAAACCTTTTTTCAGTTGGGGATTTGAAGGGTTTTGTGGGCTTGAGAAAAAGATGTATCCTTCTTACCCACCGCCTTTCACTGAGCCCTGGTCTTGTAAAAACTTGCATGCTTATGAGGTACTAGGTGTTTGCATGGTCCAAAAGTTAGTTTGCCAGTTTTAACACCAAATACTTATCAACATATATTAAAGAAGAAGGATGCAGGGCAAAACTGACTCTTTTAAATGTTAAACTTATCTGTCCTATTTAAAATTGTATGTAGTACTTAAAAATATGAATATTATTTTTTTCTTTGACAGCAGTTATTTGTTGATTTCTTTGGCTTTATGTTAGCTCCGGTAATATTTACTATGGAAGTCTCAAAGTTGTGTTTATTATCTTCTTGAATAAACTTTCTTTCATTAGTAGCTCATTATCAAGCTATCATAGAGACAATATTTCTCTATGCCTTACGATTCCTAAGAAAAGAGAGACATGATAAAAGTTCCAGTAGCAAGAATTTTGTTTCTTCAGTCAGGAACAGGCAGAGTAACAGGTCTGAGTATATCTTTCCATACACTTTTTCCTGACACCAGGGTGGTTAAAATATGGATGAAGAATTAGGTAAAGTTAATTCTGGCGTTCACCAGTACATAAACTTCAGAACCAGCTACAAGCATTAACAGATGAGAGTGAGATCAAATGAAAATGTAATTGCTCAGTTTAACATGTAAGAAAATATCTAAATTCAGAATAAAGGTCAAATTGTAGAGGTACTATAGTTCCCCTTTATTAATCTTTAATCCAAAACCCCAGGCATAGTTTTCTGGAAGTAAGAAGTAATAAAGTAGCTTTTGGATTGGCTGAATTATGTGTTAAAGATAAAATGCTTAAGTACTTTATGAGTCCATCCTACAGAAACTGGAAAAGGCTGAATAAAACGTAAGCTACAAAATTTTTGTTTTCCTTTTTATTTTTTTGTCTAGAATATCAGTATGGGACATGACATGTAATTTATGCTATATATAACTACAAAATGTAATGTAAAAGCAGCAAGTATAAAGGACGTTTAGTGAAAAGTTTCTTTGTAACATTGCTATTGCAAAAATGAGATTAGCCCCAAAGAAAAAAAAATGTTTCCTACTCCTGATAACTCTAATTTACGTGGGATTTCTGCAAAGAATCCCAGTATTTAATTTTCTGGCTTAAGTGAGTTCAAAACCTTCTGTGTTGGAGCAGCTAAGATAAGAAAAAAATATATATATCCAGAAAAAAAAAACATTCAGGCCAGCTTCCCCCCACCCCGAAAATCTACATACCTGCACCAAGTTTAATATGTTGCCCCAAAAACCTTTTCTGTGTTGAGAAAAGTATGTTTTCCCTGCCAGTAAGGACATAAAAATTCTGAAGTATAAGCTCTAAGGTAACATGAAAAAAATCCCACCTCTGATAAATACTTAACGTTCAAAAACAAACCTGAAAAAAACAAAATTTGGAAAATGCAATAGTGAAACAAAAATCTCACTAATTTTTAAATGGTGTTACTTCAATTATATTATAATATTAGCAGAAAAACTCTGAATCTTTTGAATTTTTGCTATACAAAACACATTCTTTTTGTCTTATTCTGCCTCTGGATTTGTATTATATCCACTCTCATACCTTCTATTTCACAATTATACTGAAAGATATCTTCCTTTCTTTTCCAGATCTTTTTTCAGTTGCTTTTTTTATTTTTTTTGTGTTCACAGTTTAATTTAGGTACATCCATTATCTTTCTTTTTCTTGTTCTTTCTTTTCTTGTACCTCTATAGACTATCTGAAATCTCTACATTATATAGGTTATAACAGTGCACCATTAGATTAGCTTTGTTTATTATAGCACAAGCTTCCTAGAGCTTTGACGTTTTCCTGTAAATTAAGTCACAACACATATGGTTCATATACTTGGGTTTTTCTGTTGCCTCCTGTCTGGAAGCTATTACCAAACAATTTTTCAATGATAGGTTTATTTGTTCTATTTTTTTTCCTTTGTATGTAATATGGATGTAACAAAGCGCTACAGGAAAAGTATGGTAAAAGTCTTAGATGTTAACCACCTTTGAAACTCACTGATCCTCCTCATATAGAAATACATTCACGTTCCAGAACTGACTCTCTATGGAATCCAGGCAGTAACTGTGACATTCCAAAACATGTGGAAACCAAAACAATGTTCTCTAATCTGAATGTATTAGTGGAATGGTCAATAACCTTGTTTTACCTTACCATCAATTTCTTAAAAGAGAAACGGTGGATTTGTGATAATGTGGTTAGCATTAATACTGTGAGTCTAAATGTATTATCAACCCTTATTTTATATATCAAAAAGAGGTGTAGTCTTCATGTATATACTTCTTCTGTTTCTTTGTATTTTTTTCTGTTTTCTAACATAATACAATTTTGGTTAATGAAAATTTCTGGTGGAAAGCTTTAGCCTTTTTCCTCTTTTCAGTTGCACGTTGGGTACTCACCTATTTTGTATTATTGGTTTCTTTCATTTTAAGAAGGAAAAAACTAGTCACTTGCTAACACTGTAAACTCACCAGTCCTTCAGAATGATTCCATATTCCAGCTTTCTCATTTTAAATGTAAAATAGCCCCAAAATCTACGAGACCTACAAAACCAATCTTTATACCAAAACATTATTTATTTATCTTTTCCTAACTGTAAGGACCTAAGGCTTGGATATGATATGTTTTACTTAGCCGAGCAGAGAGGCAAACTAAAGGAAAGACCACCCAGAGTCCCATGAGTTGACCATCTTTCTCTACAGCTCAGATCTGAGACACTTTATAGAATCTTTTTACTGGATTTTTTTCTTCTGTGAGCAAAACAAGCAGAAAGGGACAAGGAGGGAATTGATGACACTTTTGTCCTTGAGAAAGAGTAGTAGTAGGAAGGCACAGATCTGAAACTTCAGAACAGCTTCAGTGCCCTGGTATAAGATGAGGGAAGAAGATTCCATCTAGGGTGGCATCAGAACCAACCAAGCCTGAAATTCAAGCTAAAATCAAGAGAAAGCAGCAGGCAGTAGTAGATGGAGATGCCTTCCTGTGGGAGATGGAGGTCCCATTTGCCAGTTCAACTTGCTGTCTAAGGAGACTTGTTGCTTGCCAGAGGCTCAGATACCACATGGAGAGACTGCCAAGGCTTGTCCAGCTGTTGGACTATTATCTGCAGCTGTTCATCCATGTGGGCACCAGTGGTACTGTGAGGCAAGATGACAACCATAACAAGAGTGGCTTCACAGCTCTGGGTGTGAGAGTAAAGGCCAGGGGAGCTCACACAGTTTCTTCTTAATACTGGTGGTGAAAGGGAAAGGCTTGGTTGGGAGCAGATGGGTACTGCAGGTCAATAACTGGTTGCACAGCTGGTGTCAGAGATTTGGCTTTTATGTCACCTGACCCTTTCTGAAGATTGAGGACTGCTGGACAGACCTAGGTTTTAAGGCCCAAAAGTGAAAGGAAGTAGGAGTGGAGGAAAAAGGAAATTAATGTGTGCCCCCATTCTCATATCCTGTTGTTTTAAAATTAAAAATTATTGATAATTTCCAAAACAGCACCTTTTCCTGTTTCATCAGAAAAGGTATTTCCCAGAACAGATATACCTTTTGTATACCATTCAATTTATACCTTTCCCCTTTTCCTTTGCCCCCTTCCTCACATATCCGATTCAGAGACGTAGTCTTCCAATAAATATCTCAACATAAAGTGCTTATTACGTGTCTCATAAAGATTCAAGGACAGTATGACAACTTACCCTTGATGAACAGTGAGAAAGTCATATGTATTGGTAATTAGTGAAGATTCTTCTTCTTGGGTATATGGTAATCATAACTGCCTGAGGCTGGACGGTGTGTTGATAATGATAGGAATGTGCTACAAGAAGAGAAGAAAAGCACAGACATGAGAAAAAATGCAGATTTAGAGAACTGTAATGACATGAAAGAAGGTGCATGTTTTCACCATTTGACAAGAGCACATATTCTTTTTTAACCTTGTCTAACTCACTTTTTTTAGCTAATTTTCTGGAGAAGGGTATCTGGGGACAATGGGGTTGAACTCCACTCAAGGCTGCATCATTCAATTTGTAAGTCTTATTCAGGATATTGTGGTATTGTCCGTTTCATACATATTTAACATGAACAGTGTGCAAGCCATTTAAAGTTAATATATTTCTCCTCTTATTTCTACATATGCTATTCCACCGCCACCCCCCCCCCAAAAAAAAAAAATAAAAAAAATCTTTCCACCAGACCTCTCAACAACAAAATCCCTTGTGGGCTTTCAATTGTAGAGTCACTGGCATTGGTGTTTCAAAATAATATTGATGCTTAAAAGTGATGAGGACAAGAAAGCCGTGGGTGTGAGGACTTATAACAGAATTGATTTGCTGTAACCCTAGGATCTACACAAACTACAATATATATTCATAAAATGGACAAATTCATTTAACAAGTAAAGATAAATGATCATGTAAAAATTGACCGAGACACCAGAATCAAAGGGTAGTGATCAATGGCTTGACATAATCAGTGACCTGTAACAAATGGAATACCTCAAGGGTCAATGCTGGAACCAATAGTGTTAAATATCTTAATCAATTATCTGGATGATAACACCTTCAGCAAATACGTGGATATTGCTATATGAAGGGAATGTCTGATACACCAAATGTCAGAGCTACAGTTCAGAGTGACCTGAAGAAAGCTCACAGTGGAGTCAACAGAAATCTATTGAATTTCAGCAAGTAGCAACGTCAAGCTTCTGCACTTTGGACAAAATAAATACTATGGATCAGCACAGGTTAGAATACCAACTGGCTAAATAATTGTGTGCCATGCCTGTGTCGGTATGATTCCCTCTTATCACCTCCCCGTCTCCAGTTCCTTGAAGTTTAGAGACTATGTCAATGAATGGTGCAACCATTGTGTATTCCTCCTGGAAAAAAGTTGTAGGGAACTTTCAGGAGCAGAACTAGCTCTGGACAAAATAAGTCAACAATATTCTGAAGCTTATGTTCCTTTTTTGGTTCTACAGAATTGGAAATATGTATGATACCACAACTGATGGCTCATACTCATCGCCACCACTTGTTAGAGGAGACACTGACCTAAGCTGGGCTTGGGGGAATTTCACAGAATTCTTATTAAAATACAAATTCCTGCGTCTCTAACACCAGCAGCCTGATTCAAGACCACTGAAAGCAATATACAAGGAACTGGAGTGAATTATACTTTTAGTGTCAGTTCATTATTTATATACATAGAATGGTCAGTAAATCTGTAGCAGTAGTGAGAAGCTGTATACATGTATATTCATATGCACAAGGGTGAATGCTCAGAAATTTACTGAGGGACTATGATATGAAATCAAAATAATCAGATTACATCTATATAGCATCTCAGAAGTAGAATAGTAAACACAGGATTTTTAGTGGAAATATTTCTTGTGAGTTCCTAATCTGAATGAATCTTAGCCTTTTAGTTGAGTGATAGAGAATATTGTTCTGAAGAGATGAAGGGGGCTGGTGATGGATGTGCACTGACCTGTATGAATGGATTGGATCAGGAAAGAAAGCAAATTGTTTTCTAGTATAACTAAACCTCAGCCATATATCTAGTAAAGTGTAAGATGTAATTCATGATGGGAAACTCCATCCATAGTTTCTCAAAAAAAAAAAATTTAAAGTCACAAGGAGAAGTTAACTGAACAGAAAGTTCCCAGTGTGACACTGATCAAACGGGTTAATATATTGCACAGACGGCGATACTGGACATCGGTACAGTGATTACATAATCTGTATATTTTTTAATGTTTAATATGGTGGATTATCTGTGGCTAACACAAAGGAATAATGTGAGAAAGTAAGAGAGAGTTTTAGACAGAAGCACAGAACTGAAGATCAACTCTTGAAGTGGTGACAAAATTTTGGGAACTGATTATAATAAGGCAAAATTAATTGGTGGAGGAAAACCATGAATGGTATAGGCTACATTTGTTTTAATAAATAGTTTGGCACAAAAGTGGTCTATTGATCGGTTAAAGTTGATGCTGGGGCTCATTTTATTTTCATCATATGCTGGTTGGAAGACTTCACTTCAAATTAGGCTTAATTTAGTCTCCTGGGTGTAAAGTCCCCACTATACATGTGGTTCAAAGCTTTCTGAAGAACTATAATCTCACAAACCTGTGCTTCCTTGAGTGTGGGCTTTTTGGGCAACCTCCTTGGACCCATCATGCTATTTGTTCCTGTTTCCTGAAGATGATGACAGCAGATCAAGAGACATGTCAGCTGCGCCCACCACCATTGCCTGTATAAAGATTAATGTATAGAAACTTTAATTCTGGTTCTGTGAAATTTTCAAGTGGCACTATGTGCCTGCTGCCTTTTCCTTCTTCCCACTGAGTTTGGCAGTGCTCAGCATGAGACACCCTAGACGGGCTATGGGAGATTTAATCCTGAACCAGCACTCGACATTTTTGCTCGGAAAGGAACAGGGAAATTTCTGACTCTGAGGTCTCAGGATGCCTTCTTTCCTGGAACAGAGCAGATGGGTGATATAAATAAGGCTCACTCACAACTTTGCTTTCCATGGGGTACTCTGTTGTGGGGGTAGGAGAGTGAGTTTGGAGGGAATCTACCCACCCATAAGGTGCTGAAGCTAAGCTATATGTGAATACAGGAATTGCAAGGGCTATCACTCAAATGTTTTGCCAGTCCTCGTGTATGACTGAGGTATATATGAAAACATGAGAGGTTTCAAAGGAAGGGCTAATACCTTCCTGCACTACGACTCAAAGGAGAAACTGGTGCTTTCTTCCTGGGCTTGGACAACAATATCTGTGACATTTTAGTGTCATTCTGCATTGCAGTGGATGTTGCGTGCCCCTGTGCTACTGCACTATGAGTCTCTCATCTGACAGAGGTAAATATACGAATGGTGAAGGAAAAGAGGTGAAATGGAGTAAAGTTGCTAAAATCAAGAACAGGGGCAAAATCTGGGATAAAGATGTGGGGTTTACATGGCCAAAATCAACAACATCCTGTTACCCAACGTAATCCCCTAGCGACTAACACTAAAAATTCTGGCCAATATGGTCTAACTTAAGGGACAAACAACATTTGCAGTGGTGGTAAGAATGAAAGAATCCCTAGCAATCACCACATTTTACAGATCCAGCAGCCTTCCATGCTCTCCCAGGAGATCTGGACATCCAAAGCACCTGGATAAACCGGCTTTGTAGTATGGGACTGCAATTAGCTGGTCAGGTTGACATCTGTTTCCTCCTATAGCTGGCCCAGTATTGTTACCCAGAAGCACAGTCTGGCAGCTCTGGAGGGAAGACCTCCTTCTGGAGCAGCCACATATGGAACCTATACAGTGCATCCTGTTCCTGAGTTCCTGTCTGGTCTCTAGGGGAACCCAGAACTATAGATCCCGATGAACATTCTGGATGACACTTATGATGTGACAGGCTAAATGGTTCCCCTTCTCTCTGTCTTCTTCTCTGTCCAAATTTCCACCTAGGCACTGGGCCATTGCAATATCTGATTCAGGATGGCTTTTCTTGTACAAACTGCCTTGTTTCTCTGGTAACATAGAGACAAATCAGCAGAGAGGACATGGATGCTGCAAAACCTCTTCATTAGAGGAGAGCAGAAGAACAAGCCTATCAGTCTTTAAGTATCTGTGAAGGTACAACACTTCAGCTTTCTGCCTAGCATCATCTTTCCCACAGATCACAGCTTCTGAAGAACACAGTTTCCGCTCATCATAGACCTGTTTTTGTCCTGATGGGCTCTCGTAGGGATGGCTGAAAATAAGCCCTGAATAGAATACATAGACAAGAAAGGATGAGCAGTCCCTTAAAGAGCTGAGGGCTGGCATCTGACAGCTAATATGAAGGCATTTGGTGTCTATATATCAAGAAAAGTACGTTCTGGTGTCTGAGAAGTTTTTGAAGATTCAAGCACACCCTCATGATAGGTGTGAAGTACTTTGACATTCATTGAGTTGAGGCATTTATTGGTTTCATTTCGTCTGGAAGGATTCCAGCGTATGTGTTCTGAAGCTGCTTTGAGAACTAACCCAATACATAATAAGTGGAGACAACCAAGGAATTTTCATCAAAACCTCATTACTGCTCCCATTCAGACTGCAAATGCAGACATAACCTTAGACAACTAATTTAATTTTGGAACTCTTAATACTCGTCTTCTAGTCTCTAGACTGCCCTTGTCTTTCTTTCCCTAGCTTTTCTATCTACTGCTGTGAAGTGAATAAATGATGTTTGAGTTTGTGGATGTGGTCGGTTGCTTGTTTATTTTAAAGGTGGTTAGACTTCATGCAGTGAGATCCTAAGATCAGGGCTTTGGGAAATACATAAAAACTGTGATATCAGGCTAACTTTTGTAGCAAATAAATTGATTCTTTTGGAGAAACATCATATCCTTTGAGCTACCTCATTCTTCTTGTGCTCTGCTGATTGATGGCTTTATTGATTTATGATAAATACAATTAAGCAACTGGTAGGTATTTGGTTAAAAAGTAAAGTGGCTTCTGAAGACAAAACAAACAGCAGGGAAAAAAAAAACAAAACACAGAAAAAGGAAGAAAAACCCTAAGAGAACCCACTTTGTTAGCTTTAACTGTTTCAGGGGGTTGTTAATTTGTTTGTTTGAATGTTGAAGGTAAATAAGCTTTTCCTGTTGTGCAGGTACTGCCAGCATATGTACCTGTACTAAATGAAGATGAGGTAGAAGGAAGAAATCAGAAATAGTCAGGATGTAAATTAAGTCTGCCTTTGGGCATGGTTAGATATGCAAAAATCAAGCAATAAAATATTACAAAGGTTTTTGTTAAGTGCTTTGGAAAATAAAAACTGGTGGACTGTTTTGTAAGGGTCAGTTCTGAATGAGGTATTTGAGCACAGAAGTTTAGTACATTTCCAAAACTGAGGAATTTGGTTGTTTTGGGTTGGTTTTTCTTTTTTATATTTCCTTCAAAAAAACACATTTCAATTTCCACCCATTGAAAGATGGCATGCAAATATGTAAAAAGACTTGTGAAGATTGCACATATATTGAAAAAGCAAACATATTTGAAAGGATGAAGTTCAACAGCAAATTGGTCTCTCATCTATTTTACATTATAGAATGATATAGTTCTTGAAATATATATATTATAATTTCATCCTAACTTCTTTACAGATATAATTGGATTTGCATGGAAAGGTTTTGGTAGCAGTGGGAGCTACAGGGGTGGCTTCTGTGAGAAGCTGCTAGAAGCTTCCTATGTGTTAGATAGAGCCAACACCAGCCAGCTCCAAGATGGACCTGCTGCTCGCCAAGACTGAGCACATCAGTAACGCCTCTGTGATAACATGTTTAAGAAGGGAAAAAAACACCTGTGCAATGGAAGCCAAAGAGATGAGTGCGAAAAACATGAGAAGAATAATTCTGCAAACAGCAAGGTCTGCGAAGAAGGAGGGGGAGGAGGTGCTCCAGGTGTCAGAGCAGAGATTCCCCTATAGCCAGTGGTGATGACCATGGTGAGGCAGGCTGTCCCCCTCAGCCCATGGAGGTGAACAGTGGAGCAGAAACCCACCTGCCAGAGCAGGTAGCTGCCCAAAAGAGGCTGTAATCTCATGGGAAGCCCATGTTGAAGCAAGCGCCTGGCCAGACCTGTAGAGAAGCTCACCTGGAACAGTCTGTTCCTGAAGGATTGTATCCTGTAGAAAGGACCCATGCTGGAGCAGTTCATGAAACACAACCTGAAGGACGGACACACGGTGGAGAAGTTTATGGAGGACTGTCTCCTGTGGAAGGGACTGGAGCAGGGGAAGAGTGTAGGGAGTCCTCCCCTGAGGAGGGAGGAGTGGCAGAAAAACCATGATGCACTGACCAGACCCTTTCCTCGTCCCCCTGTGCCAGCTGGGGGCAAGAGGCAGAGAATTCAAGAGTGAAGTTGAGCCCAGGAAGAAGGTATGGGTGGGGCGAAAGTGTTTTTAAGAATTAGCTTTATTTCTCATTATCCTACTTTGATTTGATTGGTAACAAATTGAACTAATTTCTCCATGTCAAGTCATTTTTGCCCATGATGGTAACTGGTGAGTGATCTCCCCTGTCCTTATCTTGACCCATGAGCCTTTTGTTATATTTTCTCTCCCCTGTCCAGCTGACAAGGGGAAGTGATGGAGCAACTTTGCTGGGCACCCGGACTCCAGCCAGGGTCAACCTGCCACACAGATTGCTATGCACTTACTGCACACAATCGGATTCATTACACTTTGAGGGGAAGGGGTAAATATAACAATAAACAAGACAGTGCTGTGTATTGAACAAATTTGAAGAATCACCTCTATTGAAAAGAATTTTAAAAGCTTTAGAGCTTTACAGTGACAGACCTCATAGGCCACACAGCCTGTGTGAAATTGGATTCCATGTGATTATTTCTGGGCAATAATTCAGAGCAAATAACATCAAGAAAGGTTTGCACAAATCCTGACAGAAAAAGTGGATTTAAATCAAACTAATAGGTTGCAAAACATATGATATATGCTTTGTACTGTGCCTTGGAGACACATGGCCAAATCCATATTCAAAAAGTAAAAACAAACCAGAATGATTTGAGGAATAAATTACTTGTCATCGTGATCTTTAAAAATGCCAGAATTTAATGCAAAAGTATAATCCTAACATTTATTGCAGCAAAAATAAATGTCAACATATTAGACTTAACTGGCTAAGCCTTGTGGTAGCATTTCTACAAAGTGAAAGGAACATGACAAGTTGTATTTCACATTTATTAGAATGAGGTTTGGTCTTCTTTATCATAAGCAGTAGATTTAAACACTTTATTTTAATTTACTTCGCATTATTGAGAAAAACATTGACTCAGATAAGAAGTGGAATACCATATACACTTTTCTCTGAAGCAATCAATCAATTTTAGAAGCTAAATATGTAATATGACAACACTAGAGCTTTGCAGTAGAATATAAAATGTAACATAAAATGTTTGTGACATATCATAGACACTGCTTAGAAACATATCTGGTATATCTAGAACACTGTAAAAGTTATGGTCTACTATTGGTTATAACAGATAACTTCATAAATGTAAGTACACATTACTGTACAGGATCATAACTGAAAGCATCTTTTGACTGCAGCTAGTACATATTCAGAGAAAATAATTGTTCTAATACCTTCGTAAACTTTGGTATTGTGTAGCACTTGTATGTATGCATTTCCTTGCCTTCCATTACTTCTGACATTATTTCGGCTTTGCAAGGTATGTTCTTACACGCCATCTTTCCATTACTAACATAAGTACACATATGAAAGACTATATTTTTTTAAGACTTGTCTTCATAGGAAACAATGCAAATTTCTTGGAAATAAATTCAGTTCTTCCTGTTGCAATAGTGGCAACATAGCTTTCAAGGGGTTTTAAGTTCTCATTTGTTACCTCACAGAGTTAAAATGTTTAGATCATTTTCCTTTAGACAAGTAATATTTACATAAGTCTTTTATCTAGAGTAATTAACATAGATACTAAAACATCAGTATCATAATTGCATTAAATATTTATATGAAATACTATTGTAAAAAAAGGGTTGCAATTGAAATTTTAAAAATATATTAAATAAATGTATTTACATTTGAAAAAAATAAGCACTTAGAAATTAGGAGATGACAGAATTGTACTTCTTCATGCGATATTACTGCAATCTCTCGGTGTTTTCTATCTGACAATGACAGAGGTAGTTATCTCTTTAAGACAAAATGTACACAAAGAACCAAGTATGTCGTCAAGTAATTGAACAAAGGCATACAAGGCTGTCAGAACACAGTATATTTATCTATATGTGAATTACTATTTAGTACAAACATTTCATTTTTCAGCCTAAAAAGTTATTTATGCACTGATACCTAGCAATATACATAGATAGCATCTCCTAGTTTTGCTTCATGTTTTCTTTCGATATCACATTTTTTAATTGTTTTTGAAAAGACAATGGCAGAAACAAATATTACACCTGATAATCTCCCCATGATTCAGGGAAGATTATGTACATTACATAAAAGAACCTACAGCAGTTTCCTATCTTTCTTGCTCTAGGAGTGGCAGCTATGGAATCCTACGTGTACCAGAGCTGCCAAGAGCCAGTGCAGTGTTGGGCTGGTGTTGCTGCTGGAACTCCCTGTGAAACCTAGCTCAGGAACTGGGAAACCTAACTGATTTACCAGAGTAGATGAAAAAGGAAAGGCTAGGGAGAGGAAAGAAAATACTGGAAATAACATGAAGTGGCCTGTAGAGATGTAGATGAGCCAGGTAGGGGGATAAAGAGTGATAACTGGTGCTATTTAGCAAACCTGATAGGAACAGGTAGTAGAAATCAACAAAGGGTCAGTTTTCTAGCAAGTACGTTAAAAAGATTTTACCTCAGGTAGAGCCTAAGATCATATGAGAAGATCAGAAAGGATCCAAAACTGATTTGAAAGGCTTCCTTTTTCCCTTTTATTAGTATCAACTACAAAAATTCATCCCAATCTTTTCATTGAAATAAACTAAATATTTTTAATTTTCACCTAGTTTTCTGGCAGATAGAAGCTTGGTTAGTAAGAGGTATGAGCAGGCTAACTTGGCTTGAAGGAGTTGTCCATTGAACTGGATAGGATAACCCCTATGCAGGGGTTGAGTCAAGCTCTATCCTTTCTGGTACTTATAGGCAGAAAAGGCTGGTGCAAACTAAGTGCTAGGTCTAGTGGAAAGCTTTACAACCTCTGAAAGTGTTCATTTTTGAGGAGACTCATATAGATCATCTCCTAACACTGCTTTGGCATTTGGCATCAGCTTTGGCTCTCAGGTGTTTTAATGGATTTCACTCCCAGTAAATCTTTCCCTTGGAATGCAGCTGCTAAAATGGACGCTATTGCTAACACATTACATCCTTTGTTCTTTGTGGGGGTCTTTAACACATTTAAATGTTTAATTTAACATTTACATGTAGATACCTCCCTCCTACTATAAATTTATTTCACCGTTTGTACTTATGACAGATGACAGGTGCATACCACCAGTAAAAGTACATCTCCTAAAGACATTACAAACCTAAGTTCTGGCACGTTGTTCACTGAAGTGACTATATGACACAAAGTGTATGCTATATACTCCATGTATTAGTAAGGTAAGGAGATGAGTAATCTTTCATGTGAATGATAAAATGTGCAATTACACATTTAATTCTAAAATATGTGCTGTGAAAATGAGCTGCAGCATATATGGATAATTGTATTTAAATCTGAAACCAGCTAACACTTTTGATAATAAATAAGCATCCCAAAATGTCTGTTTTGTATAAATAATGACAAAAAATTCAATTGCATACATTAAACATATGCTGCAATGAAAGAGTGTCAATTTATTATAATGTGCTTTTTTAAAGGAAACCAAACTTCTGTTTTCAGTGGATTCTTACTTCCATATAGCTTTTATGTCATTGAACTTACAGATACATAAGGACACTTACAGACCTGAAACTAGTAGCCACTTAAAAATGTTTTAAAATTTCTACAGGAAAAAAATATTGAGCATCTGACATATGACAAACTACATATACCTCTGATCATGTACTCTTGCAGGTTACATGAAAAATTCCCCTTTCTTTTCCTGTCCAAAAAATCCCCATTGTATTTTTATCTGCTCATAAAACATTCACTAAAGCAAACAGTGTTCAGGTAGTAATATTCTATTTTATGTTTCCTCTGCTTTGTAAAGAAGCTTTTTTTATTTTGATTTATGTTTCATTGCCCCCTGCTGTTTGATAAAGTACTTTTTTTTTTTTTTTTTAAGACTCAACATCTCAGTCTACGTTATTAATGAAAAAGGAGTTGGATTTGAAATAATCTTCTCTTGTTATGGTCTCAGATTCAATATGTTGTTTTTTTTAACCTGAAAAACTGAAATATTCAGATAATGCAGTAAATGCAATTGAACTATAATGGCAATGAAAAAATGCTTTCAATTGCCATTTCCTGACTTCCACAGAATATTGAGAAAATATAATATTGTTTTCATATACCATATCTTTTCCTTATGTGAAAAAAAAGCTTTCCTTACATATGCAGATCTATTAACCCCCGCTCATCAGTTGCTTGATGAAACTGTTCACTTAGATCTGCTCATCACCTACCTCAACAGAGTTCTTCTGTATTTTTCAAAATATTTACCTAGAGAAAGCTGAAGACATTAGTGGTCTTCATTTTTTCTTCTGGAAGTTATGCAGAATTTTTGCCAAAGCCATACTTGTCCATA
>JAVJGJ010000001.1:30564858-30580615 GCA_035590215.1 Microhierax caerulescens
CCATACTTGTCCATATGGAGAAAAATACCAACAGTATCTCTCCAGTAGTACCATGATGTTACAAACCGGGATATGGCAGATACTGACTGTGCTCACCAGCAAAAATCTGGTTACCCTATGAATCCTTTAATTTTTACTGTTTCTTTCATGCTAGAGAAGCATTAGGTCTGTAAGAACAAAATATGTTGGAACGAATGAGATACATAAGTAATGACAGCCAAAGCTTTGCACAACAGGTTTCCAGAAGTCACAAAATCACATTAGTATCAACAGAATTGTGGGACTGTATTGAAAGTTGTGGGATGACTAAAAACTGACTTTGGAAATGTTACTTGGGATTACTTGTCTTGTTTTTTCAGCTTCTGTACTTCAGCTTTTCTCTGCAAAAATGTCTAGCACCTTAAAAGAAACAAAAATATTAAGATTAGAATTTTTAATCCCAATCCACAGATATTTCATAAGACTATTGGGGCCCATGCAGAACAGTGGCATTTGTACCGTTGCCACTACACATACTGGGTAAGTCTACCTACAGGAAGGGTAGCCTGAAGACTGGTTTATCTTTGTTAATGAGCTAGCCTGAATTAAAAAAAAACCTGATATCTGGCTATACGAAACAGAGATAGCATGTCTTAACCTCCTTTCATCAAGATATTTTCTTCATGATTGTCAGAGGCAAACAAAAAATGTAGGCAATTAATTAGCTCAGATTATTTGGATGACTTAATCATTTGCATGAGCCCTGAAGCTGCTCAGTAAATATCCACGGTTTATAAGGTAGTACAGAGCTGGTAGACTTGAGCCAGATCAGATGCTGTGTAGATGTATTACATCAGTACAGATGCACAGCTCTATACAAGCCAATTGGGAGTAGTCTCTGATTAAGGAAAGAAGCAGCTACAGACAGAGCCACAAATGAGTTTTTCTGCTTCTCAGCAAACCAGAATCGCAAGTGCTTTATTTGGAACACAGTGAATGCCTCTATCTGTCTATATCACAAAAGAATGAGGAAATAAATTGGTTGCAAAAAGAATTACCTCCAAATTACCAAATGGCAGAAATATTACTTGAAAAAAATATTTTTTGTGGATTTTAGTAAGGCTTTGATACTGTCCCTCACAGCACCATTCTGGACAAGTTTTCCAGCTGTGGGATGAACGGGTTCACAGTGTGCTGGGTGAAGACCTGGCTGAAGGGCAGGGCTCAAAGGATTGTAGTGAATGGGGCTACATCTGGCTGGTGACCTGTCACCAGCAGTGTTCCTTGGGGCTCCATTCTAGGGCTAGTTCTGTTCAATATTTGTATCAGTGTTCTCAATGCAGGAGTTGAATGCACCAGTAGTGAATTTGCTGATGATACTAATCTGGGAGGTGCTGTTGATTTTCTCAAGGGACAAGAGGCCCTGCAGAGGGATCTAGATAGATGGGAGCATTGGGCAATCATCAATGTTGTGAAATTTAACAAGAAAGAATGCCATATTCCACACCTGGGATGGAGTAACACAAGTATAAATTAGGAGAGGAGTGGCTGGACAGCAGCCCTGCAGAAAGGGAGCTGGGGGCACTGGTTGCCATCAGGCTCAATATGGGTCAGCAGCGTGCCCAGGCAGACAAGGGGGCAAACTGCATTCTGGAGTGCATCAGACACAGTTTAAACAGCTGGTCAAAAGAATCAATTATCCCATATTCAGTGTTGGTGTGGCCTCACCTTGAGTACTATGTGCAGTTCTAGGGCCCGAAATTTAAGAATATTGTGAATGTCCTTGAATACATTCAGAGGAGGACAACAAAGCTGATGAAAGGGCTGGAAGGAACTTCCTATGAGGAGTAGCTGAGGACTTTATGTTTGTCTAGTTTGGAGAAAAGGATGCTGAGAGCAGACCTCATTGCTCTCTACAGCTTCCTGAGGATGGGAAGTCGAGAGGCAGGTGCTGGTCTCCTCCCTGAGATTCAGGGATAGGACATGTGGGAATGGTTCCAAGCTTCACCAAGGAAAGTTTAGACTGGACATTAGGAAGGATTTGTTTACTGAAAAGGTGCTCAAACACTGGAAAAGGCTTCCTAGAGAGGTGGTTGATGCCTCAAGCCTGTCAGTGTTCAAGAGGCATTTGGACAATGTCATTAATAATTTTTAGCTTTAACTTTTGGTCAGCCCTGAAATGGTCAGGTAGATGGGCTAGATGATACTTGTAGGTCCCTTCCAACTGAAATACTGTATTGTATTGTATTTTGTTCTAATTAATTATCACTTACCTGGCCAGCATCTATGCCTGGTCTGAAAAAAAAAGGAGAAGGAGGTCAAGGGAAAAAGCAGAACACAGAAAGCCTCTGAAAGAGAATGAGAGGATTAAAGGGGTTTGAAGGAGAAAAAAAAATAGGATTCAGGCTGATGGAAGACTACAAGGCCATGTTTTTTTTTATGGAGGAATGTATAAGGAAAGCAAACTTTGGAAAAATGGCAAAGAGACAGTAGAAATTTGGGAGAGAAAGGAAAAAGAGAAATGTGTACAGAACAGAAGTATTTACATCCTTAGGAGTGCAGAAATAAATTGTAGCCCATGATCTAGAGCTCAAACCCTTGATAACAGTGCTATTATGAAGATATGAGTCTGTATCCTGCTCCTCCTGTAACACAACAATCCACACACGTATCCACATATTTCAGTTTGGTTTGCAAACATACCCCACTGGATCCAAGCCTCACATCCATAAAATATGAAAATACATATTTCCTTACCCAGAAATTCCCTTCACAATTTTTGGTCTAGTTTAGTGTTGCTCTGATTTTCCTGCAATAGACCACAGTGTGTTATTATTTTCTCTAATGTTTGTTTAAAATATCTTGATAGTATAACCAACTAAGAATTTGTTTGCAGTCTTGTCAGAAGAGGTAGTTGGTTGCAAAGCTGGAAAGGACGAATTATCTTTGTTATTTGTAAAGAAAGCTTTAGTATGTTATTACAAACCAATGATATTACTGTTTTTTCCCTTAACATTCTGGATGCAGCATTTATTGTTTTGACATTTCTTGACTCTTATTTTAGAGTTCTTGAATTCCTTTATGCAAGTATTTAGTGGCATAGCTATTGGCACTAGAAACTTAACTCATTTACTTGAAGGCTTCCTTTTGGATTATTTGTAATTTACACATAAGCAACATACTACACAGCCTAAGATAGACCCTAAATGTGCATTTCCATATTTGGGATAATTTTTTAATGAGTTCTCTTCCTTAGTAAATCTATGACACATTGCTTTATTTTCCATCTGATCTTTGTCTTTTTTTCTGAAGCAACCATAACTGAGTTGCATTACAGCATAACAAAACATTCTGTCTGTTAATGGAAGTTCCTCCTCTGTTTTCAAAACCACAATGAACACTGAATGTGTTTCTGGAACACAGAAAGCAGAAATGATCAACAAAAGATTTCTAAGGCATGAAAAAAAATTATATTCAAACGTATCTATAAAAAGAAAAAAAATCACTTAAAAAGTAATGAAAACCCCTTGAAACTTGCTTTTCAATGAAACTAAGTAATTGCACATAAAGCCTTTGTTAAGACCATAGAATTATAGACCACTTCCTTGTGAAGAACTCTGATTTTGAAATATTCAAATATAAACCACTTCCAAATTGCTTTTATAGTCTAGTTCTTCTCAAGCATTGTGATGCCATGTTCCCACATCTGCTGAAATACAGTTTAGCAGTCTAATATAATCCTTGGTAAACTAATCTCCTACAAATATGAAGTAGCCAAGAAGTCCATGATCATCATTATTTTATGAGGTCTCCGGTAAAAAAAAAGCCAGACATTTGTTTTTGTAAATCTTTCACAACATTTTAGAGATATTGTTCTGTCTGGTTTTCTTCCTATTTGACAACTTTCCTGAAAACTGAAAAATTCTTAGGAAATGCCTATTTGTGCCATTTTAACATCCCAGTCTTTCTTTTTTCTTTTTCTTAAGGCTCTGTGCCTTTTTTAAAAGTTGTCCATTTTTTGCCTTTCCATACTAACTTGCTGCTATTGTTTTTACTCATTCTACCTTACAGTACAAGCATCAGAGATCATTCACTTCAACCTTTATATAGAAACTAAATATTAGGTCAAATATGCTTCAAATCTGAGGGTAAACTGTGTGGAGACTTGGTGTCAACTCTGGATGATTTACAGTACCATAAAGACTACTGGTTAGTTGTGTAGATAAAAAGAATTCTAAACAACAGCCTTTTTTTGACAGTAGTTGCAAGTTTTCACGTTCTCTAACAAAGCCAGCTGCATGAAGTTGAAAAGCTTCTCAGTTTCTACAGAAATGGAAGAAGTAATCGGTATAACTACTTCCGCAGTGGTTTCCTTTCTTTCAGCCACATTCTGCTTTCGTGCAACGCAGATGGGGTCTGGCAATCTTCCCTGACAATGGCAATTGTTCCAGCGTATTGCATTGCTTGTAGAAACAGTAACAAATACTGTTTCTATAATGTAATTCGGCAGAATATTTGACTACCAAAATGATTGTGCAAGTATGCTCATTATGTACTGATGAGAAATAAGGCTGTATCAGGAATATTTCTCAGCTTACATAACCTATTATTCCCAAAGTAGAAAGTACACACAAACATTCCTATTATATAAACTTGTCAAAAAAGCTTGATGACATATAATAATGATATACCAGTCTAGGCATGGTATATCTGTTATTGCAGGTTGCGCTTTAGAGATTTCTTTAGTTTATTCCTATTATTTGTAATAAAAAAGCCATCCTTTCCATTATATCAAATAAAAAAGTCATAATGTAACTGTTCATCATAGCAATAGGCTTGACGTGCTAAGTTAAGAATACATTTGAGGCAAATCTGAAATTGTCTCTGTTAATGTCTGTTAATTCAGATCTACATTTGAAAAGTAGATCCTTAATACAATTAGAAATGTGTCAGTGCAAAACAGTTTTCTGATTAAAATTTCACAGGACTAACTGAATACGCCAGTTAGAAAATATCAAGAGATATATATATCTGGAGAAGTTACTCTATTCTCGTAGAGTGAAAATTCCTACATACCTGGATATATTATTATTATTATCTTATTATTATAAAATGAGACAAATAGCAAATGTGCTTTGTTATTATTGTTTTCTAAAAATTCTGATCTAGATCACAACCCTACTGTTCTAAATAAAATCCAAACAAACATTAAGAAATAGTCTTTGTTTTCAACAGGTCATAATTTATTCAACAATATAGGGGGGTGTGGTGTGTGGAAGAACCAGAGAAAAAACATTATTACTTGTGATGTTAAAGAGCATTAGTGATTCACATCCCACAGAAGTTCCACAAAAAGTTAATAGAAATTACATTTTATTTCTGAAAGGGATTCAAGCTTGTAATTAACTATGTATATATACCTATGTAGAAGGAGAGAAATAATCAACCTTTTGTACATACTAAGGGAAAAAATATCTCTTGGTCTTCACCACCATCCCTGTTGTCTCTAGATATTTTAGTTCTCTAAACAAGACTACTTTCTTTTGTAGAAATAATAATAAAAAAATATTATTATTCCAAAGCCAATATTGACTTCCTTGTATACTTTTTCTTTTCTTTTTTTTCATCTGCATGACAGCTGTAGGGTTATGAGAAGTAATAAGCTGAAACAAACCAAGACACTGAAGCAGTCCTGCCTCACAAGAGAAAATATTGAAGCAGAGCAGATTCTCCACTCAGGGAGAGTAGAGAGAGTTTCTACCATATGCTTATAGGTAGATAATCCAGATTTTCAGATTTAACTCAGAAAGTTTTATTTTATACAAAGATTAGAAACCCATTTTACCCGGATTGTTGTTTACAGTCATGCTATCCTCTTTTTCTAATATTTGAAGGACTGGAGTAGACAGATGCTGGCAAAATTTGGACCAGAATGCTCTGGCAAGTCTAGGCACCAAAAGAAGAAAGTCTGTTCAGAAATCACTGCTACTTAACATATTTTTTTTCAACAGTTTCAGATTTATTGTTTGATTATTTGTTTGAGAAGAGTGCTCAGTAGAAATTTTGTTATTGTTTATTTTGGAGTTGGAATGAAAAACTGATAGAATTTTTCCTCTAGAAGATATACCAAACACACAGACGTGCTACGCGTACCAAAGGAAAAGGGAGCATTTATGTGTATGTATGCTTATATATATGTACACACATATGTATATATATATGTAATAGCTGCAGACATGTGTAGATACAATGGTATTTGCCTGTGTGTATATTGAAATGAGGGAAACATGGTTTCAGTGTGAATGTAATAAGGAACGTGATAAATATTGAGAAAGTAAAGTAGCTGTATAGCATTTCTCATTATCTTCACCACTGAATGCATAATTCTAACGTGTATTTCTGCATCGTGTCAAAGGTCTACACTGAATGTAGAATTATTTTTATTCATTAGGTTCTCCTTTAGCAATGTACTATACGAGTTTTTGCCATATCCTTCCTCTAAGGCAAGATACTACAGGTACAGAAACTCTAAAAGCCTTTGCAAACTCACTGTCACAGTGAAGATTAGTCTTCATGATGGTTTATTCCCATGTCTTTACTCTCCAAACTGCCAGCTACACAAATCATTGGCTCTACCCATTGGATTTGTTTGCTGTGTCTTATTCAGGAAGGTCTCTCTTAGGTGGGATAAACTATCCGTCCAGAAAAAGTTAACATGGCTACAAACTGAAAAAGTTTTATTTTAGGTGACTTAGCGATCAGGATCCTGTGACAGATCTTTATCTTCCTATGTGATTGTAACAACTGGACTTTTTTGTTTGTTTGTTGGTAGTTATATGCTTGCTACATTCTCTATGCAGCTTTCTAATCATCTTCGGTACTTACAAAGAGATAATGGCCTGTGTATTGAAGTCTTGTTTTACTTTCCTCTTGAATTTTCTCAGTGTTATGTCTCGATACAATTTCAGAGAAAAAATTCTGTGATATTTGCTTTTTTTTATTTTTTTTTTTAAATAAATGTGGTGGTTTGATCCTGGCCAGCAATCTGAGGTGGGCTGGCTTTGGCTGGATACAAGATGCCCACACAAGTGCCCTATCAATCCTTTCCCTCAACAGGACAAAGGGAAAAAATATGGCAAAAAGCTCATGGGTTGAGATAACAATGGGGAAATCACTCAGCAGTTACCACCATGGGCAGAACAGACTACATTTGGGGAAAGTTAATTTAATATATTACCAATTAATAAGAGAGTAGGATAATGAGAAGTAAGAACAAATCTTAAAACACCTTCCCCCACTCCTCCCATCTTCTTAGGCTCAGATTCACTCTCAACTTCTCTACCTCCTTCCCCCAGGTAGTGCAGGGGATGGGGGAGGGCAGTTGCAGTCTGTTCATGATGCTTTGTCTCTGCCACTCCTTCCTCCCGCTCTTCCCCAGCTCCTCCATGTGGTTCCTTCCAAAGAAGACAGTTCTTCATGAACTTTGCAAATGAGGGTATCTGCCACGGGCTGCAGTTCTTCAAGAACTGCTCCCGTATGAGTCCTTTCCACGGGGTTCAGTCTTTCAGGGACAGGCTGCTCCAGCGTGGGTTCCCTGTGGGGTCACAACTCCTGCCAGGAGCCTGCTCCAGTGTGGGCTCTCCATAGTGTCACCACTTCCTTTGGGGCACATCCTCCTGCTCTGGCATTGGGTCCTCTATGCGCTTCATTGTGGCTGGCTATCTGCTGCACGGGGACAACCTGTGTCACGACAGCCTTCACCACGTGCTACATGGGAACCTCTGCTTGGCACCTGGAGCACCTCCTCCCCATCCTTCTTCACTGACCTCGATATCTGCTGAACTCTTTCTTTCAGATATTGTTACTCCACCATCCCAAGCTGCTGTTGCAGGATATTTTTGCTCTTTCTTAAATATGTTTTCACAAGGACACCCCCAGCTTTGCCGATGGGCTCAGCTTTGGCCAGGGGTGGGTCTGTCTTGGAGCCAGCTGAACCTGGCTCTGTCTGAAATGGGAGAAGCTTCTGGCATCTTCTCACAGAAGCCCCCCTGCCTGCTACCAAAGCCTTGCCCCACATAAACCCAATATGCAGCCAAACACCTACTCTTCCTTTCATTCCCTGCCCTTTTCCAGGGGATGGGAAGAAAAAAGTTGGAAGACAGCAAAAAGACTTGTGGATCAAGATAATGACTGTTTAGCAAGAAAGCAAAACTATTTTCCTGGAAGGCAGAGTCTCAACACGTGTAGTAGTTGATTGGGAAGACAGATGCAGTAACCATAAACATCCCTCCTTCTTCTTCCTTTCTCAGAGTTTTTATTGCTTGATATCATATCCTATGGGAAATCCCTCTGGTCAATTTGTGTCAGCTGTCCCAGCTGTGTTGCACCCCAGTTTTTAGCTCACCCACAGCCTACTGGCTTTGGAGGAGGAAAGAGAGAGACACTGCAAGGACTGTTCAGCAGTAGCCAAAACACTGGTCCGTAATAAACAGTGTCAGACACAAATGAGCACAAAAAGCTTCACAGCACCATAGAGGCTGCTGCGAAGATTTTATAATTCCATTCCAGCCAGACGCAGTATAATGCACAACAAAATACACGACTAGAAGTGTTAGGATATTCTGTATACCCAAGATTATGTTCTATCCAAAAAATAATCCTTAGCATGTTATGTAAAAATGAAGTAAGTGATTAGCCAGTCAAGGTACATATATTTAGAATGACATAATCAGCCACTACGAGATATTCTAAAATGTGTTAAAAGCAAACAAGGTTATTCTTCAGAAGTTTAATAAGAAGACATTTAATTCTTTGAACTCCTGACAATAAAGAAATAGATAATTTAAAACAAACCAACAAAAATACTTCAGGGAAACTGCTTAGCAAAGGAACATTTTTTTTTTCTTCAAAGAAGTACTGATTACTTTATATCTTATGACAGCTAAGCAAGATAGATTTTATAAAATATTGGTAGCAAATAGCAGACAGTATTACTGGGTTTGTGACAATGTAGAGTGATGACTTTTTTGGTAAGTGCTAGCAAATGTGGTGAGTCACACTTTTCTTAAGGTGAAATTCACTAGGAATTTGAGAAGATATTAAAAACTGGAGGCCTACACAATATATGAATTATATTTTAAACCCTCTTAATTCGAAGTAGGAATTTTGATGTTGTATTACTTTTAGACATTAATAAGACCAATATGGAATACGAGAACTTGAGAAACAGGAGTAGTTACAGCTAGAAGAATTATAGCAATAATTTGACATGAAGGAAACCATGTTTTGTAGCAAGGAACTAAGACTTTTACTTTACGTAGAGATTACTCGATCAATATCACTCGATCAATATCTACAGGAACCCAGAACTAAAGATTGCTGGCAGCATTCTGGTCTTTAGAAGGCTAGAACACAACAAACCTACTTCTAGAAGATAAACAAATTTCAATCATGAAACAATCATTCAAAAATCTGCTTTACTCTGAATGTCACTATTCAGTGACCATAGCAGGTCTTTTTAGCCTTAGAAATTCTAACTGTTTAATAATCCATGTGTGTTAACAGACTTTTGCCTTACATAATTTCAGTGCGCTAAACAAGGATTTTATTTTTTAGCAGTTTTCAAGTTTTGCAGTACCAAAATACTTCAGGTTTTCTAGCATTTTTCAAGGAAAGAAAAAAAAAAAAAAGATATTGACAAAACCAGACAACCTAATGTTCTCTGACTTTCTGAAGCTTGCTCTGCTATTCTGCTTCATATCATACCTAATAGAAATAGGGTAGTCTTCTTCTAGGAGTTATACACAGCCCATCCAAATATAATTCCATCTACTAGCCTCATTTTGTGTCTTCCTATTAACTGCAATGTATGGCTCAATGCTTTTTAAGTTCTATATATACTGACCCAGCCAGAAAACATGTTACATGATCATAATGTATTGGTCTTTAATGACTGTTTGGATGCATGCTAAAAGTATACTATTACATTTATCATGGTAATATGTTTCTATACCTGATTTGACATAAAATTTGATCAATTCCCTTTATTAATGAATGAAGTTACTTTAAGTCTCCACAAATGGACCTCAGTCAAGCTTTCACATTTTTTTTCTTTTTGCACCACCCTGTTCTAAAAGTTTAAATAACATTGAAGTATATACCCATAACACTGTGATTAAATCACACCATCCTCAAACATAGTAGTCAGGAAGGAGCTAATAAAGGAACTGAGTATCAAACCCATGAGTTACCTGTCAGTCAAGTAGAAACAGCTGTTGTCCCCTAGAATGTGATGAAAATAGACATGGAGGAAAAAGACAAGTTTATTCCAATATAAAGGCTAATAGAAACTGTGGGGAAACCTTGTAAGGAGAAACAGGATGTAAGATTAAAAAATAACATAACAATAATAATAAAAATAGAAAGAAAAGTAAAGGAAAAAAGAAGAGAAGGAATAGATGGGCTTTATTTTCAGATGCAGAGACGCTCAGACTCTGGTTGTTCTCGCTTTCAAAGTCAAAAGGTAGAAAATTTAGTTCTAAAACAGTCTCAAATCAGGGAGCACTGGAGGAGTGGACAGCAGGTCCTCTAGAATTGATGGCATGCATTTGAGTTTCCTGCTGTCTGAGAAAGCATATCTATGTGGATAGCTTCAAACAATTCTGTAACTGAGGAGAAAAAAAGGAGTTTATGATCTTTGAAAGAAGGGGCAAGCAACTCAGGAGGATTACAAAGGATATTGTGAGGTTATGCAGGGAGAAAATTAGAAGGGCCAAAGCCCAATTAAAAACGTTTCCATAAATATTTTAGCAACAAAGGAGGACTAAGGAGAATCTCCATCATTTATGTGATGTGGGGGGAAACATAGTGACAAAGGATGAGGAAAAGGTTGAGGTACTTAATGCCTTCTTTGCCTCAGCCTTTAATAAGACCACTTGTTCTCCAGGTACCAGGCCTCTGAGCTGGAAGATAGGGATATTGGGAAAAATTTCTTCACTGGAAGGGTTGTGAACCATTGGAACAGGCTGCCTGGTGAAGTTGTTTAGTCACCATCCTTGGAGGTATTTAAAAGACATATGGATGTGACACTGACATGGTTTGGTGGTGGACTTGGAAGTGCTATGTTAACAGTTTTGAATTTGATGATCTTAAAGGTCTTTTCCAATTTAAATGATTCTGTGATAGCTGTTTTTCTCCCTGGTATATTCTCAGCTGGTTATGTGATCCAACTCTTTTGGATGATACTTTAAATGTTTTATGGAAGCATATAGATGAGCAGATGCATCCTACATAGTATTTAGTTTGATATTGTTTCATTGGGGTCATTCTGGTTTATGGACTGGTGCTGGCTCAGAGCACAGTTCATTTGTATGTATAGTAGTCTATATAGTATTGCTCTAGCTAGAGAGCTCTTAAGATAAAACTGTTACTGATTTCCCTAAGACGATTCTATGGTGGCTTTCAGTGTGACAAATAGGAAAAATTTGACCTGTGGTACCAAGTAACTGTGGAACTTTAAGTTCTAAAGAAATCTGTTGCTGGATCAGTGTGAAATCTACAACCAGGCGGTTGCTCTAGAAATGTCAAGTGGTATTTTTATATGGAAATGCTGCAGACTAATTAACAATACTTAAACCACTTAATATAAATGTCTGTTGTGGTTAAAGAAAACTAATGTAATTGCTCAACCCTCTTTAAACCTGTGTCCTCAGATATGCCAACCCAGCAATGACTGGACTGGCTAAAAAGCATTGAAATGGCTAATTCCGGTTAATTAAACACCACCAACAAAAAAGCCTGACTCTTTGATGTTAGGTAACAATGTGGAGAACAGTTACAATTTCTTCATGGCTTAAATATATGCTATGCTTTCATATTCAGAAAAAACCCACAGAAAGATAACTAATACTTCATAGCCTCGTGTTAAAAGTAAATGTATATAAAAACACTTTATTGCAGTCTTTATTTTAAAGTGACTTTAAATCTTTTTTTAAATGGATTAATTTTTTCCTAGTCTCTTCAGGATGAAGTCTTAAGTGAGTAAGGAGAAATCAATTGACATTTACTCATTGCACATTGACATAGTTGTTAGAGAATCGCTATTACCCTTCTTAACAGAATCACTATGCTGTTGTTCCTTTCTGGTGCAATGCCAATGACAGTATGTTTTAGACTTCCACCACAATATATCTTGGCACTTAAGAGATCAAATGGCGTTAGAAAAAATTTAAGAACCTCATGTCTAACTTCTTAGCAGATCATAGAATCACGGAATGGTTTGGGTTGGAAGGGACTTTAAACATCGTCTAGTTCCAACCCCCCTGCCATGGGCAGGGACACCTTCCACTAGACCAGGATGCTCACAGCCCCATCCAGCCTGGCCTTGAGCACTGCCAGGGATGGGGCACCCACAGCTTCTCTGGGCAGCCTGTGCCAGGGCCTCACCACCCTCACAGTAAAGAATTTCTTCCTAATACCTAATGTAAACCTACCCTCTTTCAGTTTAAAGCCATTACCCCTTGTCCTATCACTATGTGCCCTTGTAAAAAGTCCTTTTCCAACTTTCTGATGCCCCTTTTAGGTACTGAAAGGCTGCTATAAGGTCTCCCTGGAGAGAGACCTCTCTTCTCCAGGCTGAAGAACCCCAACTCTCTCAGCCTGTCTTCATAAGAGAGGTGCTCCAGCTCTTTATTTGTCCTCTGGATTCTCTTGAACAGATCCACATCTTTCTTATTTTGGGGTCCCTAGAGCTGAACACAGTATTCCAGGTGGGGTGTCATGACAGCAGAGTAGAAAGGATATAGATGTATTTATGCTCCTTCCAAAAAAAAAGAAAGAAGAAAAAGTTTATGTTACAGAAATTTATTTTCAGAATTAAATGTTGTTACGCACTTTGTAAATAATATTATTTAAGTTTTAAAGCATATTTAATTCTGAGGTGTCTATCAGTTACAATATATTCTCTGGGAATAAGGAAATTATGACATGAAATGGAGTGGTGGTCTTTTTTCTTAAGAAGACTAGAGTTCTGCTAAATGCACTGTGATATTTTGCAGGTGGAGTGGAGTGGTGGGGATGGTGGTGCACAATGTTGCCCCACATCTGTTATTGAAACGAACTACTATGTTAAATCCAGAATTTTTCTTAAAATGCTGGACCAGAACCTACATGGTGCTTTTCTGAACTCAGAATAATTCTGTGACTTTTTGATTACATACTTTTAACACTCCTTTCTTTCCTTGCCCTGTAGAATTTGTAGATTCATTGAGTCCCAATCTACTTCCAGCTCTCCCCAGTTACATGTCTATTATTTTGAGCATGGATTAAGGTCTGGTTTGCATTTAAGTCCAAATCTTTTTCCTCATTTATACTGTGAGAATATAGAATAATTTTCAAGCATGTATGTGAGGTTTGCCTCAGAGTGCCATGAGGCACCCCAAAAGTTTTTCCCAAAATCTTTAGAGAGGTCTAAAACATTAAGGAAAGATCAACTATCCTGGACCAATCCACATCTCACCAGGGATCCCATACTATCTTTTTAGGAAATTTTGTTGGTTAATGTTAAACAAATTAATCATCTGGGCTTCTTTCTGGAAGTTTCTAGGATTTCTGTGGTGTGAACAAAGTAGAAAATATACATTGATGTGGATGCATAATCCAAGGGCAAGAAGTGTGAAAGACTGTACCCTATTTTATCATTAAGGAGATGACATATGGCACAGTTACTGTCTTAGACTTACAGAGTCTTATGCAGTATTACTTCCTTTGTTATTCATTGCTCAGCCTACCACACAGTGAATGCAGGAAGCACCTGTGAAGCTTTTTTGGGGTGTACACAGAAAAACTAGGGAGTTCTCTTGCATGTACCGAAGTGAGATTCTAAAGCTGAAAGTAAGAAAACACAAGTTTAAAGGACACCAAAAAATCAAACTTTCAAAGAAAATGTGAAAGCATACAGTTTGTAGGCATTTCAGCCTTTCAGGTGCACAGTTATAGAACAGCTGAATTATTAGAGAATACTTCTGGATGACTGATTTAAAAATCCTCTTGAGACTGAACTAAAACTGACAATGGTATATAGTTGTTTGGGCTTGAGAGAGGAAGGTGATTTGGAATATGGTACTGTTCTCAAAATTGCCATCTATGTCTTAGCTGCATGCCACTTTGATAGTTTAATTATAAATCTATCACTTAAATCTTTCTGGAAGATGGGTTGTTTTTCAAGTAAATTCTAACTTAATCGAGCAATTCAAGATGAAATTCTGTGGCTTATAAAAGAGAACAGACTAGACTGTTATGATGTGCCAAAGATCCTTTACTTTTCCTAAATCTGAAATTTGGATCTTTATCTGATATTCAAGGCTATCTGGAATGCTATCCAGTTGAAGAAAAATAACTGTGTTATAGATCAGACTGCTTTCTAAACTCCAAAATTCATCTTTCCTTCGACTCCTTTGAATATTTCTATGTCTCATGGGACTTCTAACTGGGGCAGCGGTCTAGACCTAGTGATCTGGCATCATTTCAGCAAGAATACTTGAGATCCCATGTTGATAGTATCACTAATTTAGAGTCAAGTATTTCATATTTTTGTGGAACTAAGGCTCAGACTGCCTATAACCCTTTCAAAAGGATCTCAACTTCTTAAAGATTTATTTAATCATGAGTAGCTCATACTATCCTTTAAAGGAATCATTATTTCCCAAGTTAATGAAGTTAAATTAGACTTTGAACTAGTGCCGATTAATATAGCAAAGACAATGCATCATGACCTGGATTTGCTTCAAGTCTGATGGGTTTTTAAGTAGTGTGCTGTAAGAACTGGGTTACTGGAGAAGACATGCTTGGACGATGCCTGCTGTGCAGTATATGTGGCCAGTGTCTTCAAGACCTTCTCTTAAAAGTACTAGAGAAGTATTTACTGCAATAAGAATATATTTGTGGTGGTTTATATTTCTCTATATATCTTATATATTTACCTTCATATTTATATAATTATACATATACACACACACACTCATAGTATTTTCACCTTCTGGATCAAGACTTCCAGGCCACGCAAACTCTTAAGGGACTGCTAGTAGGCAGCTCTGCTGCTGTCTGTAGGACAGCTAATAGACAGCTCTGCTGCACAGTCTGCCGTGTGCCACACGTGTTCCATGTGCTTGGGAAGGGTTGTCATTGTCAGAATTCATTTGACTGAGAACCTTGATCCAAGCTTTTCTGCAAAACTGCTCAGTTTTCTTAGGTGCTTTCAAGGTTACAGCTCCAAGTCTTCTAGTATGCTTTGCATTTATTTGGCTTAACAGACAAGAAGATATCTGGACATGTTACTAGGTCCTAGATCCATCCCAGGCTGTAACTTCTTAATCTATTGGATTCTAGGAAGAACTTTAAACACCAATTCTAAGAATGTCTGAAGTGCCTGTGGCCCAGTACCTTATTTTCAGTAGCAATCAACAGAAGTTGTCTAGGATGGATCTTAACAGAACAAATTCAGTGATGATTTCCTGTGATCATTTCCTGGTTTCTAACAATTTCTGGCTCAGGCCAGAATTAACTTCTTTTTGTGGGGGGTGTAGTGGTTTAACCCCAGCTGGCAAATAAGCACCACACAGCTGCTCGCTCACCCCCCTGTGGGATGGGGGACAGAATCAGAAGAGTAGAAGTGAGAAAACTCGTGGGTTGAGATGGAGACAATTTAACAGGTAAAGCAACAGCCGTGCACACAAGCAAAGCAAACCAGGGGGTTCATTCCCCCTCCCCACCGGCGGGCAGG
>JAVJGJ010000001.1:30583988-30621748 GCA_035590215.1 Microhierax caerulescens
GTGATTTGAGACAGCCAACATGGCTTCACCAAGGGCAAGTACTGCCTGACCAACCTAATGGCCTTCTACGGTGGCGTGACTACATCGCTGGACAAGGGAAGAGCTATGAATGTCTTCTATCTGGACTTCTGTAAGGCCTTTGACATGGTCCCCCACATCATCCTTGTGGCTAAATTGGAGAAATATGAATTTGGACTGCTCACTGGATAAGGAATTGGTTAGGTGGTCACATCCAAATGGCAGTGGTCAACAGCTCAATATTGAGATGGAGACTGGTGAGAAGTAGTGTCCCTCAGGGGTCTGTGTTGGGAACATTAGTGTTTAGTATGTTCATCAGTGACATAGACAGTGGGATTGAGTGCACCCTCAGCAAGTTTGCAGTCAACACCAAGCTGAGTGGTGTGGTTGACATGCCTGAGGGATGGGGTGCCATCCAGAGGGACCTGGACTAGTTTAAGAAGTGGGACTATGTGAACCTCAGGAGATTCAATAAGGCCCAGTGCAAAGTCCTGCACTTGGGTTGGGGCAACCCCCGGTATCAATACAGGCTGAGGCACCAAAGGGATCGAGAGCAACCATGAGAGGAAGGACTTGAGTGTATTGGTGGATGAAAATCTGAACGTGAGCCAGCAATGTGTGCTCATACCCCAGAAAGCAATCCAAATCCTGGGCTGCATCAAAAAAAAATGTGGCCAGCAGGTCAGGGGAGGTGATTCTGCCCCTCTACTCCATCTTGCTGAGACCTCACCTGGAGTACTGCATCCAGGTCTGCAGCCTCAGTACAGGAAAGACATGGACCGGTAGGGGTGGGTCCAGAGGAGGGCCACAAAAATGATCAGAGTGATGGAACACCTCTCCTATGAAGAATGGCTGAGAGAGCTGGGGTTGTTTTTACCAAGAAGAGAAGACTCTGGAGATACCTCATTGCAGCCTTTCAATACTTAAAGGAGGCTTGTAAGAAATATGGGGATAAACTTTTCAGCAGGTCCTGTAGCTATAGGACAAAGAGCAATGGTTTTAAACTAAAAGAGGGTAGATACAGGCTAGATATAAGGAAGAAAATTTTTTTTATGATGAGGGTGTTGAAGCACTGGAACAGGTTTCCCAGAGAGGTGGCAGGTGCCCCATCCCTGGAAACATTCAAGGTTAGGTTGGATGGGAGTTTGAGCAACCAGATCTAGTTGAAGATGTCCCTGCTCATTGTGGGGGTTTTGGACTAGATGACCTTTAAAGGTCCCTTCTAAACCAAACTTTTCCACAATTCTATGATTCTAAGTAGTGCAATAGAAAGTTTGGGGATAGCTGGAGCATCTCTTAATGTAAAAATGGGCTATAATGAACTGTGCATTGACGGGTTGTGTTCCATGCAACTGTGGACCTCCAAACCGATAAGCAAATTAGCAGTTACATATGTTTGTGGTGGTGGTAGAAATAGTGATTTCTTTTGAGTGGCCTCCTCCTGGAGTGAATTAAGAGAGAAGGGCTATTAAGAAAACTCCAGAAGGTGTTCCCTCATAGCAGTCAAAGGGAAGTAGGCAGAGCCCTAATGTCCCCTTTCTTGCTGGAGATGAGGATTGTCAATATGGCACAGAGCAGTTCCTATAATTTTCACTGTCAAGTCCAGTGATTAACAGGAGTGTTTGGCTGGGTTCATCTCAATTACCTCCAGCAGTAGGAGAGATTCTGTTGCTGCTGAAAGCCAATGTCTGCACTGGGTGTAATTCAAAGGATATTACTTCAGGCTAGTTTAGGTACCTGAATACCTGTGATCATTAGATTGCTTCTGCAGCATATCTATCAGTTTATTTGCATCTGGAAGGGATCTAGTTTGTTTATTTTAAAACTGAAAGCCAAACCCAGTAAGTACAAATGATGAGAAAACTTGCTTAAAAAACACATTTCTGATGTGAATTCAGAAAACTTGTATAGATACACCTTGATTATGAAGGTGAATCTCAATTTATAGGTTGCCTTCCAACGTGTTTTGTCTTTCATGTCTCTGTGATACGAAGCAAAGTAATGTTTACCTTTCTAAGCGTACCGTGGATCAGCCTGTGAGATGATATCACAACACACTCTATGAAACATTACAAGGATTATATGATTTTTCTTCTTTGAGCTTCACTTGGGCAATTTTACAAGGCATGATTTTACCACTAAAACCTGAGAGCCATGTACATGTCATGTAAACCTTGCAATGTCATGATATTCTCCTGCTTTTCTCATGTTACACTTACCATACGCTCTGTGCTTAGCCTGATTGCTTTGATACAAATAGCTTATGTCATCTGTTTGAAGAGATGAATCTTTACAGCTGTAAAATACCAGTCACAGAAGTAGAAACTCCTGACATGGTATAGTTATATCTCAATTTGATAGAAGACATTAAAGCTTTCTTTATAATACAGAATACAGATAATACAGAAGTCCATCTTAGTGTAGGAATTCAATTTTATTTGCATGAGATTTTTCTTGTATTCACACTATTTGCTTTTGAAGTGCTGTACATTCTTCCTTTATTCCTAAAAGGAGTTCTCAAACAGACAGGTTAAGGCTTTTGCTTTCTTTTTTTTTTTTTTCTTTTTTCTTTTTTTCTTTTATTAACTGATGCAACTGAGGCAACTATCTGTCATTTCACACAGGAAAATATCACTTTTTTTAACCCTCATCTTCCTGTATTTTAAATAAATTCTTGTATTCTGTAAACCTTATTAAATAGTTACTTTAATACTAAGCAAAATCAATGTAATACTTCTGTACAGCATCTAGCAGTATCAAGTCCATGACTTCATTCTATTAATGACAATAAATGTAACTAAGCAAAACCGCTTGCCTATCATGAATAGAAGACACTGTTTAATAAAGATCAAAATTTTAAGACATATCAACATATAGGAACGCTTTTCTTAATAATGCCTCCACATAACTGCTTCAGTGATCTTAAGTTATAGTTCTGTATGGAAAGTTTTTACCCTACTTCTCCTGTTCCATGAATACCATTTTCTTATTTCAATTGCATCTGAATCTAGGGATTTACATATTGTTAATGTGCTCCTTGAGTTTGGTTGTTTTTTTTTTTAAGCTTCTTGATTCTCCCTGAACAATATTTCTCAAAGTAAAGAATGGCAAGAGTACAAATTGGCAGGGAGTCGGGAATCTTCTTCCAAAAACTGGAGACTTTGCAATAGGAGAGCATAATTGAATATCACCCTGAGGGCACAATGTTCAAAACTTCATTTGCTAGCATTATAAATGAATTCACTCTTTAATTAGCAACTTGGAGTGTGAGAAGAAAATTACATGATCAGTAACATGCAATGGAAATAAAGTATGAAAAAGATTTTCTGGACCCGTACTGCTGATATATGAAAATCTGGTATTATAAACTGTTACTTACTCTGGATTCTGCAGCTGCAGGCTGATTAAAGCTCAGCAGGAAGAACTGTAATAAACAAATACTGCCTGCTGCAAGAACAGGTGTTTGTGTCTTCATTCTGAAACCAAAGTAAACCAGAAGATGCCAAGGGGCTGAAGTAGAGCAGTATTTGGATTGACATAATTTGTTACTACTTGTCCTTGAACTTAAAAACATATTATTCTGCTTTCAAGACTCCTTGATAGAGGTTCAACGCTTATTTCTAGTAATTAAGCAGCTCTCTGCCTTCTCTGTGCAGCTGTCCATTTTATGTGTATTCACTGAAAGTATTAGTTTCTCCATTCACTGGTGTATGACACAAAGACACAGTGTCTTTGACTAAGAACATTGTGTGTACAAAAATAAATAAATCAGCATTTGGTATTTTATTTTATTTCACTAATCTCATCAGTGATTTGTTTGACATTTGTAGTCCAAACAAATCAATATAGTCATGGGAATCTATCATGTCTTATCTGTTCCTTGATGGATTGTATACACATTTACAAAAGAAGATATATATTTTAAAAGAGAAATACAAATCATTCTGCTTCCGATACCTATCTCAGTGGCACTTTTGATGCAGATGAAGCAGATGAGTATCTCTCCCAATGATACTGTTCACTGTGTCTTTTATGCATGCAGCTTCTCAGTGGAGATTTCCAATTGCAAAATGCTTCATAACAGCAGGACTTGAGCAATGGCGGAGTAGCTAAGTATCTAGACAAATGCATAAATTGACATGCTATGTACTTCTTCATGCAAATTAAAAATGCAGTAGAGCATTTATCAATGATTGCTATATACCTTTAACTAAACCCAGAATCAATTAGACTAAATGGATTCAGCCTGTCCCAAAGAAATTACCAGGAAGTTGCTTTCATGATATAACAAGACTCAAGCTACATGGCAAAAAGATTTCACTCTTTAATTGTAGTTTACAGTGGATGATTAAGATAGTTCATGGTAGCAGGTAATACTTAAGCCAGCAGGGAGAGAACTCAAAGGTAACAAAAATTACTGAGAATTTTTTTTTTTACCTCTTTTTTGCAAGAGATGTCACACATAAATAAGTGCTGAAATCCCATAATACTTAAAGCGGATGTGAAGAGTTATTACTGGGAATACAAGCAATATCACAAAGTCATTTAAAATCTACACACTGCCAGAAGTGTGGATTATAAAAAGGAGAAGCTGAGAACTGGAAAGCTTTCTGGAAGATTTAGCATATTTAAGATGTAAAAATTACTTTTTTGTCTCTACTTAGGTAGACTCCATGGGTTGAACAGGAGAAGCAGGATACCAAAGGTAGGATTACCTCATTTTTTTTTTTGTTTTGAATTTCTGGCAGTTTAGATGTTTAATAATCTTGGAGGTAAATGACGTTTAAATCATTCTTAGATCAATATTCCCAAAAGAGACAGTAGAAAGGCTAAGTTATTTGCTACAGTGGCCATAGAGCATTTTGACAACAAGGTGACTTGATCTCTTTTATGTTAATGAGTATTGGGTGAAAAAACTTCAAAATTCCCTCCTTCAAAAAAAGAATACAGGCAAGTCTCATTACATGAATAAAATCCACCTGTATTAATATTAAAGATGCCTGGAACTTATTTAAAATTACTTTTTCTATGTTAAATATAATGAGGTATTAAAATGAGATTTAATATAGGTGAGAATACATTCTATAATAAAACTGAATATCACTTTAGTTCTGCTCACAAAAGCATACACATTGTTATAGAATCTTTAAAACTGAAATAACTATTATAGTTAAATCAGTAAACAGATTTTTTAAAATATTTTTTTCTTTACTATAACTAGATAAAATAAGAACGAAAGAGCTCAGAGGGACTTAACTATATTTTGAAAATTAAGGCTGAAAAAAATCATAACTGAAATAGTTCTGATATAGATTATAGAAGGATGTAACTAAATTGAATATTCAAATATATATGGAAGTATATGCTCTAAGAATCGGCCTTTAAATAAGGAAGTTAAACTACATGTTTAGTTTAACAAACTTGTGGATAGAGCGACACACTTCACTCATAAGAAGGAAACAGCAGTATCTTTATTGGTATAAACCAGTGATTTAACAAAGTTTGATAGTAAATGCAACAGTGATTTAACAAGATTCTATAGCAAGGTACACTTGAGTGTTTACTGCACAGAGGACAGGGTCAGACAAAATGAGGGAGACCCTCCCATAGAGTCACGAGGTTCAGAATGGACTCCTTGCATTCTAAACTCCTTCTTAGAGGGGAGTTTAGGTGCAGCAAGATCCTGACTTAGTCCCAGACTTGGTCAATGGTTTATATCTAAAATATTATATGTGAGCAATCAGTTCTTTATACAGCTGAACTAAGATTGCAAAGTTCAGCATGCTTTATTAATCACAAGAATCTGTTGTGGCAAAGAATCTCTCAACCTCGGAGTAACCTTGAGAAGCATCCCTACTCAAAGGGAGATCCTGTCATGCAGCACACTGCCATGCAGGAGAGCTCAACAGGCTCTGGGCTGTCCACTATGTATGGTTGACTCATAATCATATTTGCATACCTACTACAGAAATTAGTTTCTTTCCAACTTGGCTTGCATCAGACTTGACCAGCACTGTTAGGTATAGATGTTGTTCAAATTTACCCTGGTATATTGTGTTGCTCTGTCTCACCTGAATCTGCTTAGTGATTGGTGAGATATAGCCATGACCTGACCCATCCATTTTCTCCACCACTGGTGATTATCACTTACTTGAGCATTGCCACAGGACACAAAGGTCAGGATAGGGGGGTGGGGAACAGGCCACCACAAAAACAAAAGTTAAGAGAAAGTTCAATTAGTCTATAGACTTATGAAAATAAATAAAACTGATCTGTCAATTATTCTGTGGGTAAAATGTTAAAACAGATGGGTCATAAATATGACTGAAACTTATAAGTTTAGATATAGTTACCCAATGGCTGCTGTAGCTAGCTAATTTATTTTATTGGTAGATAAAACTTCCACAGTGACATATAAAGTTGTTGCAGAATTTGTTAGGTAAGCACTTTCTTAAATTGTTATCTTTGGAATTTTGAAATAACCTATTGGAAATTGAAGATTCTTTGAATTTGGAAAACAGTATCAACAAGTAGAACAATGTAATGCATTCCTATCACTCTATCATGTAGCAGAGTACTAAGAAACATCTTGTACCCACTACAGGAATCTGCCTTGAACTTTTATATATTTTAAAATCACTTCATGTTTTTTGCCTACCTGTTTCTTCGCTTAAACTTCCTCTTTTGTTCTTTTAAAGCTGTCTCATTGTTTATTTGAAAAACTGTTTTCCATGATATCCATCAAAATAAACAAGACCAAAAGTTTGCCCCTATTGGGGGTAATTCTGTGCCAAAATCTGTTGTTTCATGCTGAGCAATGGTGCTGCACTGTCTCACCTTAACTCCCCTCTATTCAGTCCAAGACTTTCAAAACTGATCTTGTTTCTTCCCTCAGTGTCACATGGAGCTTCTATCACACCACATACCTATTATTTCCCTGTGCTGCTATGATAGACATGCTAAATAATGTATAACTGATATGCCAATTTTATTTTTTTTCCCTAATGTCCTTAAACATTACAGTAGTTACTGTTGGGAAATGCTCAAACTTAGGCAGCCTAGGAATGCAACACAGCAAGTTATGTTAAGGTAGTGGGAAACAAGAGTACATGGTGAAAGTAAATCACTAAGGGCAAATAGAAAGTGATGTGATGAGGGCTGCAACCCCAAGTGGGAGAACTGATTACAAACAACTGAAGGCTATCCTGGCCTACCTTGATTTTGGTTATATATATAATTTCTTATTTTACCAGCTTTGGTATTTTTCTTATTTTTAGAGAATATCAGGAACATTGATTTAATAGTTAGCTGGCTTATTTTCAGTTTAAAAAGTTGTAGCAAATTTCATTTGAAACATTGCCAGGATGTGAAGTTGACCCTAAATCGCTGTCCAAATAAATGAGACCTTGGCTAAATTCACCAGATGTGACTAGATTAGCTCAGCATAAGCTGGAAAGCAAAAACCCAATAGATAAACTTTATTGCATTATGTTTTGTTTGCTGACTTCACACTTTTGTCACATTTTTGAGGATGGAGACCACTGGGTGAGAGGAAGCCTGACAAAAATGGTGACAACTGTGGAGTTTTGTTGGATACAGAGAAAGTCAAAGAGATTGGCCTCAGGCTACATGATAAACAAGGCCATTAGCAGCTTGTGATGATGTTCTAATTTCTAATGCAATACACAGAGAAGACAAGCTGCCAATTGGAGGTGAGGGGAAAGCACCACTCCTGGACCTCAGACACCTTGTCAAAGGCTGATCTCAAGGTGGAACTCTTTTCCACAGAGGCCAGGCTACCAGCCAGGACTAGGACACATCTGTTGGCCAGCATGAGTGTCCTGTGCCCCGTGCCCCTGGGTCTGTGCTGTCAGTCTAAAATGGACTAGAAGGGCAGGGACTGTGGCTGTAGGATGTAGTATGTGGTATGTAGGATGAGCATGTAGGACAAAGCCACTTGACCAGATATTGCTATTCATCGCTATACTCAAAATATTTAGTAAATAAACTCTACATTATATCAGAGTGATGATGTTGTTCTGTTCTTGTAGACACTGCACCCAATTACCTCATCACAAGATTGAATTGCTTTTTAAATACAAAATATGGTGATAAAGGGGTTTTCTTGTCAAACTTTTTATACCTCATGTTTCTTCTTTTAAGTAGACCATAAGAGTTTGGGGTAAAAAAAAAACCAAAACAGAAACAAACCCTGCTTCTGTAGGGAAAATGATGAAACTTACTGATTGAAAGAAAGTACAGAGAGGTGGGCAGCTGACAGTTCTCTTCTAGAAAGAAATATGTTTCTTATTCTTACTACACAGTTTATCTTATCAGTGTGTACCTAAACCAAAATCCTACAAAACAATGCTTATCTTCCACAGCACTGTGAAAAAAGAGATGTATATGAATGCCCAAGATGTTAGAAGTCCAGGATTTTATTTTTTTTATTTTTTTTTTATTAAATCATACAAAGTATAGGAAGTGGTGCAGGGAATAGTTCTTTCCTTTTTAACCTTGGGTTTTTGTGATTTTTTTTTTCATATTTTGGAGGTCCAGAAGCTTTCATGCACTGTTTTCACTTAAAAGACAAGACAATGAACCTGCTTCAGTGCTCTTGAAAGCACACAATGATATCCGATTATTAGATAAAGGTTTTCTGAAACAGTTGTTCAGGTTCTTCAGATGCTTGGAGAAGTATTCTTTCCATTCTTCTTTATCTGCGTTTATTAAATTGCTTTTAGCCCCAAATTGTCCCCTGTGACTAAGGTGTCAGTTGTTTATTCTGGTAGTGCCTGAAGTGCTGTGGTGTGTCAGTGCTAGTATATAGTATACATCTACTTGCATGGATATAAGGTTAATCATGATATAGTGGCTGTTTTCCCCACAACAATTTCTGTGAGTTATTTGTAACAGAGGAAAAAACAGACTATTATTGAAGTGCATGTTGTTAGAAATATACATTCAAGATGGTGAAAGGTTATTTATCTGAATCCTGTTTTCCTGTCTTCCTCTTGGAAAACCTGACTTTACCCATTGTTGTTTTACTGGACTTGAAAATCACTAAAGCTGCTAAATGTCTACAGTAACCATGTAGTGGGTACATGGTTCAAATCTAGAATCTTGTTCTTAATTGTTAATCTTTTATATTTTCAGAACTTGTATTCCTATGGATTTTATTCTGTGATCCTTTTTTGTAGAAAGTGTTACATTTGATTTTAAGCCTTTATAGCAAACATTCTCATATTTGTGAGTAGGGTGGAAATCTCAGGAAATATTCCCCTTTTTCTGGCATTTGGTCAAATATGCTATATCATCTGGAATTCTGGCAGGATATCCAAAACCAGAGAATACAGTAGCTTGCAAATTTGTTTATAAAGAGAATTTCTCTGAGATGTAACTACATTTATCTCATCTGGTGGTTAGTATCATAGCAATATCCCAGTTGCCTTCATTTTACTTTCTTCTAAGAGGTTCTGTGTTTGTATACTTTCCCTTCCCATACTATTCTTTTTATAAAAAAATAGATATTTTTTTTTACTTGCTAATATTACTGTAGTTTATTTAACTTTTGTGCTTCTTTTCCCTATTTACCTCAGTTATGATGATTTCTCAAATCTTATCATTTTCTATTTAAACTCTAAGAAATCCAGGTTATATTGCTGCATAAATCTTTATTATTACTGTTAAGAATAACAACAAAAAATAATAAAAGTTTCACTAGATTTTTTTATTATTATTATTTTGGTATACAAAGCAGTAGAAGTATAAAATTTTACACTAAGGATTTTTTGTACATAACGTGATAACAGCTTCAATGTTTGCATCAGGTATTATAAATAATAAATATATCATTAAAAATGTCACAGTTAAGTGAAAATATATTTGGTAAAATTAATGAGGTTATTGCCCTGGGTCTGAGCTTTCCAAATTACATATTAAGGATCTAGTTTAATCTTAAGATAGCATGTAAGATAATTATATTCCATTTCATATTCTATATTCACTCATTTCTGGTAATTTACACAAGTGTTTTGACAGTACCTCAAGAAGCAATCACTCAAATAGTTGTTATAGTATATATAATTGTGATGAAACACTCAGTTGAAAACTTATTTATTTCCTTTGCTCTCAGAAGTCTGAGAAAAAATTGGATTAACAAAGGATCTAAAAGTATAAAATGACTGACTAGGTTGGACTGTTTACCTGCATGTCTGTCTTTTGTAACATTCTACAAATATCACTTATGGTGTTATATGAATGGTAATAGCTTTTAAAGGCATCATACAAAGCTGTGGGCCGTGATTTTTGATAAATTAATATTCAATCAATCATTCAGAAATATTGTATATTATTCATCCTATTTAGATCTGTGCAAACTTTCTCTCGGGGTCGGGGTGGGGATAATCTTGGCTATTATTGGAGTTAGTATTCAAGGTAACAAAGATGTATTGTAATCCCTACTTGTAAACACTTTTTTTCATTTTTGAATGAAAGGAGTCAGTGTTTTTCAAGGGAAATTTTTAAGATCAGAAAAACAGAAATGCAAGATTTATAAATGATCCTTTGCAACAAAATGGAAAGGTATAAGCAATATATTAAACCAGTCAAAAATATAAACATACATTTTCTACTGTGTCCTTTCCCAAATCAATCAAGTTGGTTAAACTTTCGGTACCAAATTGGTTTTGACTTACGTATAGTCTGAGAACTGAGAAAGTGCAGGGCATTGTCAGAGCAAAAAGGAATGATTTAACTCAAGCATAACATTGGAGGGGAGGAGAAGCTGATTGATTAAGCTTCCTTGTAGAACAAACCTAAAACCTAAAGTCTTCAGGGAAAACAGTAGACTAGACAGATCTAACATACACATAGACTGTTGAAAAGTGACTTGAAGCTGCTCCTGCCAAAAGGTGTCTTTGGAAACACTGTATCTCAAAAGCCTTTGGCCTAAATACTCCCATAAAGTAGGCTGCAAACTCCCGGAGTTTTCTATAAACCTGTCCGTCTGCATACATGTATGCCACTTCATTCAACTGGCAGGCGGTTTGATCAATACCTGAGTCACAGAGATTCAAAGATCTGAGCCTTTCCATTGTCCCCCTTCTGTGTCAGTGATAAGCCTAGTATAAATGTGAACAGAAAGACAGATGGGGGGAAGTGTGGCTCAGGTAGTTATTACTCCCTATTAACCTTTTCCAAGTGAATTTCAGATCACAGCAAGAGAACCAGCTCCAGTTTAATTTTGACCTAGAATCCCTGTGGTAATAACACTGAGATGAGGCAGTGGATTGAAAACTATTTCCCAGAGCTCACGAGAAATATTTTTAACTGTTAAATACCTACAAGTATGTATGTTTTTATACTAGATACAAAAGGATGGATCAAATTCCCATTAAAATGCTTGGAAAGTGTCCTAAACATTTCAGTGGAAGTTAGTTCAGACCAATAGCATATACACCAAACCCCACCAAGAGTAGTCTTCAATATAGTTGTGGAGTATCAAACCTTCACCATATGGAAAGTATTGGCACTTAAAAGTAAAGTGTTTCTCGTTAGTGATTGGGATTCGTTCATTAAAAGTAAGCATGTACTGTTTTCAGCTTAATCACTGTTCTTATCCTGCTATATTAAAAGGTAAACCATTTGAATGGCTTAAAACTTAACGTGGATCCAGATGCAAGAAAGTACAGAAACAGTGTGTAAATTTTGTCCTGTAAATTGATTCCTGCTACTTGGTAAGACTTCTAGCATCCTGTTATTTTCTCCTTCCGTCCATCTTGAACAGTATATCTCACATAAAAGCCACAACAAGATGAATGCTTGTAAAAAACTCTCATATAGATATCTCAAATAATTCCAGTAAGTAGAAACAGTATCTTAACTGGTAACTGAAATTCTGATCTAATAAATCATATCTGATCTGGGGACAACTCACATTATCTTAGCTGTCTGCAAACTAGACATTTAATTTTAACTAACTCTAATTTAAACTTTCTCAGTAATTAAATTGCAGGGAGACACTTTCAGGAGTAGTTATCTCACTTCCCACAGAAACATAAAAAGGATTAATTTCTCCAGAGCTGAGTGACTGACTTCTCTCTCTTCTCACCTCCATGTGGATTGCTGAGGGAGAAAGAACTATCTTTGATAACATGCCCAGTGTTAGGGAATGGTAAGAAAATTCCAAATTTCCTGTTTCCTGAAATACTTGGATATGAAAAATTACTTGGCCCTGTAATTATCACGTTGAACAGCCAAACCAAAATCTTTATCCCACCAATAAGTATTATTTTATCTCATTAATAGATTCTAAGATCCAGTTTAGCTGCTGTGAAGGGGGGGATGGAAATGCAAACTGAGGATAAACTTTGAACTCCAGGTGTTCAAGCAATAGTACTGGATTTGTTACTTTAGCCAAATAAGAAACTAGGTTTGTAAAAACACGGACTTTGAAGTAATAAGTACTGATTATCATCTAGAACTTGAAGAGGTATTACTGGGATAGAATTAACGATGAGTTTAAGTTAATATTAATTAATAATGGGATGGAACTTCATACACAAACCACAAGGCCACAGACTTAGAAAAAAATTTCAAAAAAACCCTTTGCTTTACACTGGAAATCATCAACTGGAAACAGAAGAGTCAAAATATCTAGTCAATTACATCAAGGGTATAGGTTAGCAATGTGATGCAGTTATGAAAAGAAAAAGGCTGTTTATCCTAAGGTATATCAGTTTGAATATTTCCAGTAGCCAAAGTCTCCCTCTTCCTATATGAGACATCTGTAAGAGCTTTCAGAGATTATTTGCAGGAAAGGTTTGCCAATGGTAACTTTTCCTGCAATTATGTCTAGATTTTATTTATTTTAAATTAATGATTGAGTTTAAACCATTAACAAACTGAGCCAGCAATGTGCCCTTGCCACAAAGGTATATTCTGGGCTGCAGTAGGAGTGTTGCCAGCAGGTCAAGGGAGGTGAGACAGCAGCACTGGTGGGACACATCTGCAGTGCTGGGCCCAGGTCTGGGTTCCCCAGTAGAAGATAGGCGAAGAGTCTGCAACAGGGCCACTAAGGGATGAAGGGACTGAAGCATCTCTTCTCTGTGGAAAGGCTGATAGAGGTGAGACTGTTTACCCTGGAAAAGAGAAGGCTCAGGGGATCTCATCAATGTATTTCAATATCTGAAGAGAGGGTGCAAAGAGAACAGAGCCAGGTTCACTGGTGGACTGTGACAATGGGCATAAACTGAAACACAAGAGGTTCTGTCTTCTGAATATCAGAAAATACTTTTTCATTATGAGGGTGACTGACCAACTGGTGTGTTGCCCCAGGAGGTTGTGGAGTCCCCTTCCTTGGAGGTACTCAAAAGCATCTGGACATGTGCCTGTGCAACTGGCTCTAGGAGAACCTGACTGGGCAGAGGGGCTGGGCCAGATAGACCCCAGAGTTCCCTTCCAACCTCAACTATTCTGTGACTGTGTGAGTTGTATGACCTTAAACTTAAATCCTTGGTCTGAGACCTTTGGGCAGGAAGCTTTCCTGCTCTCTTTTGAACAAGTGTCTCTGCCTGATTTATTCTAAATTTGGCCTCTGTATGGCCTCAGCTTCTGATCTGTCAACTCCATAGCTTGGAAGTAAAACTGACCCTAAAAGCATTTCCATTGTTTCAAAGTTTCACTGTAGATTCTTGTACTTTTACTGCACAAGCTGTTTTATAAATCCAGTTACACAGAATTTAGCTGTAAGCTGTTTTCTTAATTTTATATTTCTCTGACAAAAATCACTTGATTAAGCAAAATCTGTATTTTCATTGACTCCCAAAATGTTTTACTTGCAACCAGCTTTCAAAGAAACATTTGTTCAAATGGAAATACATTTTTTTTTCCCACCAGCAAGAACTTGCCTTTCTGCTCTATTTTTTTGCTTAGCTTTTTAGAGCTTATACCTTATTTGTGAGACCTGCAAATACATTTTAAAGCAACTTAATTTTTTTTGAACTCTATAATTGCTTAAACTATTATCTCTACATCTTTCTAGCAATCTTTACTATGCTTTCTGAACACAACAAAAATGATATAAAATAATTTGTCTGAAATGATTTTTTATCATATTTCCTCACACTTCATTATGAATGTATTTAAAATTTCTAGACCTATAGAAACTATAAATGCTACTTTACACCAAACAATTATCTAATCTCTTATGGTTTTTAATGTGTTGCTTGATTCTTCCATTTGGGAGGCAAATAGTCAATCTAATAAATCTTTCATAATATCAATAATATGAAACAAAATATGAAAAAAATGGACCTTCATATGGATAAGTGCTTTAGAAGGAAGTATGTAGAAAAGATGCTTGTACTGGCTGTATTTGGTAAAAGAAAGAATGAGGGGTCTTGGGGATTTTGTTGTGGAGGTGGGTTTTTTGGGGTTTGGGGTTTTTTGTTTTGTTGGGGTTTTTAAGGTTTCATAGGCAGAGGGGTTTCCAGGTATCAAGAAATACTTTCAGCTTCTAGTATAATACCATGTTCAGGGTGGTAGTTTTTCTCCTCGGCCCCCACCCCCACCCTCCTTAAGTATTTGATATAGAAGAAATGCTTGTTCAATGATGCTTTGCAGAGCAAAACACAGTAGTAGAATGGGAAGGAATCAAAGTACTGTGATGTATAAGTAATAAAGTTCTTCACTATTTTATCTGCTTATTCTCTCTTTCATACGAGGAAGTCAAGATTTCTAGTACATTGAGTAATTTATATTTCAGTTTCAGGAAAATCATATTTTGTTTGTTTCATTAGCTTAACATTGCTCATTTTTGTTAGCAATAAGATTAATTATCCAGAGAGATTCCTGTAAAGCTACTCACCTACTGTCTGCCTTCTTTTCACAAGTACAGTAAACCTTTAGAAAAAAGTTGTGTTGAAAAATGAATAAATTTCAACCATTTGGTTGCTACTAGTTTCACTTTTATTACAAAATGCAATCTTCACTAAAAGGGAGGGGTTTTTTTTTCCTCAGGAACATAGATAATTTTTTCTGTGAAATTTTCTGTAAGTCTGCTAGTTGTTTTTGCTTTTTTGCTTTTTATTTTATGAGCTACAAAAGGATATCAAATAATTTGTCATGTACTAAGAACACTTCAGATACTGGGAAATAATGGAAACTATAGTTCTCATTCTTTGAATAACCACTTTTAGAAAACTCATTGTAGTGTTGGATTGTGGGTAGAAAACTAAAAGGCTACGGGGATTAAATTATTTTGTTCTTTGAACTATTCATATACATAACAAAGTAGCCTTACCATGCTGGACAAAAAACCAAACTAAACCAAAAAGACTTAAAAAGTTGGACTTAAACAGCTAAAGTGGTACATTTACTGTGATACTGGAAAACTTCTTCTTTGTTGTTATTTATTCCTGCATCTAAACCTAGCAAACAGCTGTATTTATACCCTGCAATTTCAAAGGTCCTGTAGAAGTTTGGTTTAGTGTGTGTATATACCCATCTTAACTGTGTGCTTAGCTAGGCACATGTTGTTGAAGGCAATTTGGTTCCTTTCACTCTTGAACGGCACTGACCAGTCCTGTAATTACTTTAAAATCACAGTCAACAAGTTGCTTACAAGTCCCATTATCTGAACTGCTTAGAGGATAGACTTCAGAAAGAAATTCAGATTAAAGTTTAATGTGGATGATCTTCCTGTATCTGGAAGAGGAAAAGTGGATTCAGGAGAACAGGCAGTCTCTGTGTGCAGATGAAACAAAACCATATGACATAGTGTTTAGGGATTCTTTTGTGGTGGTGAAAATTTGCATTCTATTTATGGAAATTATGGCATCCTATTCATTCTTATTCTATCTTACTACTGTCTGTGCAGTATACAAGACATTATTTTAAATAAGTGAGTGTCATAGCCAGAAGAGTACCGTTACACACATTTAGTTTTTCTTCTGCTCTATAAATCTGGATTCTTTTCCTTATATGTTGTTGCAAAGCTTTACAGGAAGAAAATGGAGAATATCTTTCTCTTACTCCAGAGAAAAAAAAAATAAATCTGGCTCTTATCCAGAAAGGTAGAAGTTGTATGTCAGAATACTCTTCAGCAGATACAAAAGCTTTAATCTGAATTTTGTATAATTGCATTATACAAAAGGCTGTCACTATGGAAATATTTTAGAAGTATTTCTGTGTAATCATCTGCTTCCATGAGAAAATTTGTACAGAAATGCATCTCTTTAAGATCTGATTCTGGGTTTCTGTTCTCAGTTGTCTTAAACTTCTTATGAAGATTTTGCAGAGTCAAGGTGTCTAACATGGTTCAGGCTCTACTTTAAGTCAAGATACTAAATTCTAGACTAATTTAGATATCCTTATCTCTCTTTTTTGAAGAAATTAAGACATTGTTACTACTTCCAGCAGTAGCTTTATTATTACAAGCAATATAAAACCAAAATGATCAGCATTACAGTACCAGTCTCTACGTACATGTTAGCAATATTACCTTGGTAACAGTGGTAAAGTAGTGTTGATCCCACTTGGCTGACGTAGTTTTCACACAACAGTAATTGCAATTTGTTCCTGGTTTCAGATAATATCAATTAAAAGCTGAATACCTGCAAGGGTCCTTGAACACTTCCAGAACAGATATTTAAAACTAAACATGTCCCTGCATATTTGGGCCTGAACATAGATCCTTGTCTTGCTAGATATGTTTGACTGCAGGATCTTTTGTACGATCAATTTGCCATTCCAGTTTTCAGGGAAGATACACATTTACTTCTGTGCTGCACCATTGATGATATGGGTAACTGCTAAATAAGAGCATAAAGCAAACACAAACAGAAGCTGAAATTGTCATACATGAAAAAAGCCAGCAGCTCAGCCAGCGAATTTATGAGACTGTGCCAGAAATGCACAGAGGATTTGAGGGAATTCTTACAATTTGCTTCCTTTAGATTTTATAGAACAAGTGTGACCTAGGGAACTTTCCTTCAGTAATTGCTCTTAAAATGACTTCATGAAATCACTGATCCTTTGTTCATCAATTGTGGGTCAGGACCTAGCTATTTCTGCCAGTCTGTCAGGCTTTGAAATACTGTTCATAGTTTGTGAATCCAGCATGAAGTGGGGATTAATTACAAACTTCTGCAGTATCTGGAAGTACTCAGTAAAACCCCTTTTGTGAATGTCACACAACAATTACTCACCTGTAACTACTGAGGTCCTTAGTACTGCAGAGATTGAACCTGTTAGGCACAGACAACAGTTCTGAGAAACAAGAGCTGAATCTTCTTTTAGAGAACTACTAAACAGGTAACCCATCCACAAGCCAATGTGGTGGATTAAACCTTCCAAAGTGTGTTCTACAGTCTCACAAACTAGCAAGAACTCTGCAGTCTGTCTTTGAAATTTAAGAATAAAATATTGGTCTGGATCCTCGTAGCCTAGTAAACATGAACTTGCCACTGTTAGCAACAGGTAACAGGTTCTACACAACTTTTCAAGGCTTTAGGACTGTCGTGATTTAACCCTGAACAGCAACCCAGCCCCACGCAGCCGCTCGCTCACTCCCCTGCACCCAGAGGGATAAGGAGGAGGATCAGAAAGGAAGGTAAAACTCAAGGGTTGAGATAAGAACAATTTAACAGAAAAGCAAAAGCGGCACACCCAAGCAAAGCTAAACAAGGAATTCACTCACCACTTCCCACTGGCAGGCAGGTCTTCGGCCATCCCCAGGAGAGCAGGGCTCCATGATACATAGCAGTTACTTGGGAAGACAAAATGCCATAATGCCAAATGTCCCCCTTCTTATCTAAAAAAAAACCATCCCCCAAAAAAATAAAACAACAAACCAAAACCGTTACACGTTGACTGTCAATAATTTGAGTGCAGTCAGTCTAGGTACCAGTTAGGCACCTGGGGATCTCTCAGAAAACAGAAAGAATTACCCTCTACCTTCAGGCTTTGCTTAAAAAAGAAATAGAGCTCTTTATCACTGCATTTTCAATTGTGCAAACGTAAAAATTCTGTCCTCCAGTACATGGTGAATATATTGCCATTTAGTGTCAGGCCACAACGTTGCATTACCTCTGCAAAGACTTAGAATTTGAACTCATCAGGCTTGCTTTGTTTGAACTTGGCCTCCCTGAAGCAATTTTGTCAGTCCCTGTTACTGCTAAAAAGCTAACAATATATGACCTAATTTATTTCAGTTTAAGCTTAGTACGTTTCTTTTAGTGTAGCACCAACTGTATTAATATATTTCTGTAACTCATGGATACTAATTCTATTCTATTGATATTATTACTAATGGCTAGTAATAACCAGCATTTATTCTATGGAAAGTGAATTATCTATGACTGTAGAGTAATAATGTACAGGATAGACACCCTAGAAGACTGGGCAATGGATAAGAGCAGAGTCCTCAGGGCTATAAAGAAATCAGCAGTGGTCAACTACTAGGCATTAAAGAAATGCTACCTTGGAAATTGGGTAGAAACAAGTTTAGAGATAACAAAGGGAACATAGACCGAATGTCCAACACACATATCACGCACAGCATTCACATAAAAATTGTAGACTGTGAACTAATGAAGGAAGAGGAAGGTGTAGAGCATATATGACCTTGAACAGACAATGGAGTATGACACCACTCCTTCCAGTGAAGAACTTGGGAGTACTATCATTTGTCATTTGAGTGTGTGTGTATGTGTGTGGTGGGTTTGGAGGGTTTTTTTGGTTTGTTTGTTGATTTGGAGTGTTTTCTTGGTTTGGTTATTTTGTTTTTGTGTTTGTTTGGGGGGTGGTTTTTTTTTTCTTTTTGCTGGGTTTGGTTTTGTTTTGTTTCACAAAAATGAAGAGGTAAGAAAAACACCAAAGAAACAGGCAGATACTGAACAGTTTGATCATTTTTGACTGTATCATAAGAGGGGATTACCGGTAATTGGATACTCTGGTCTGCAATTGCTACTATCACTATAACTGGACTAACGATAATACTTTTTGTTAGATTGTTAATACTTTAATTAGACTATCAATAAATGCTTGGGTTTGTATGTGTTTCTCTAGCCCACATAAATTTTATGATGTAGTTGGTCTGGCATCAAACTTCCAGGTCTGATTGTAGTTTGGATACAACTGTGTGTTGCACTACCCGCTATTAACATGAAGTTGTGCAAAAGCTGAGTTGAAGGATGCCATGAAGGGGAAAACACAGATGACAGAACTATTTAGGGGATTTGGATAATTTATTTCAAATTCCTTTCCTGTAACCAATTCCAGATTTGGTTCTGTTGACATTTTTAACCTTTCCATTATTATCCCATTTTCATCATAAAGTCTGTACAAAGTATTGCTGTGGTAGAATGGTAAGTAATTTCTCTGATAGTGATATTCGTGGAGACTCTGCTTTTAATTAACATGGGGTATTGGAGATAAAACCCCATAGACTATATATATGTATGTATATAAACACAAACTAAATATTACCATATAGTAGTTACTTTAAGATGTAGACTGTGCAAGAAAACGTTCAACATCTGACATGTTCAGAAAATGCTTTTCATGTGTTTTTCCCACAGAGATACTAGTTCTTAAAAAAAAAAAAAAAATCTGTTTCAGGAAGGACAGTTAGCACACAGAAATATTGTGACAAATTACCATCTATCTACAAGTCTTTGTATTGGAATGTGAAAGTTATGAAAGAAAAAGTGCATCAACTTAGCCAAATGGATGGTTTCTCAAGAATATTAATTCCACAGTAAAATTACATAAAATTCTTCCCCTCTGCATTGTATGTCAAAGTCTTGGCTTTGTTCAGATTTTCAGATATTTCACAAAGTCTAGAGGCTTTGTCTAAGCTTTGCCATAACTGACAACTGAGATGAAATAGAAGAGATGAACAGTGTTCATATGCAACTAGAAGAACTGCTGAATACAGTTTTATTTCTGAGCAGAATGGGTTGGCAGCAGAATGAGAAAGGGACTAGGGATCTATACAATGCAAGGAGAGAAAGGACTCATGAATAAAGAATATAATGAAAATATTAACCATCTCTGTTAAGCCTTAAAAGACATTGCACATATTAAAACAATTTGTAAATTACAATATCCATTTTCTAATCTTTACTCAGAATATTGCTTAATAAATTAATTTGCTTACTTAAATGATGATACCTAGTCTTTGGCAAAATTTGTAGTTGTAGCACCAGCTCCTAGGAGCGGTATAGCCATAGTACTGAGTTATGAGGTTCAAACTAACTACTGGGAGACACAGTAAATTAATAAAGTGAAATGCCTACTCTCTGATTCTGCTGTTATGTTATAAGCTGTTTTCTCAAACTGGTGCTTCATTGCACAGATGCAGCAGCTCACAAATGTTTGGAAGCACCAGTACTTGTTACTGAATGAGTGTTGAAGTCACACCTATGTGTTTCATTTGATTTCTGCATAGTAATTCACCAATGTCCAGTAACCATAAATACTGAACTTGAGACAAATAATGACTTATTATTTTCTTACCAGAGCCAAGAGGTGGGTGGGAGGAGAAGCAATTTCTTATTGTCCTACTGAAACTTAAGTTTCTGGACAGCTTTATCCTGTCACTTCTATAAATGCTGTTTCATTAGCATTGTAACATCATGGGTTTGATTTTTGAAATACACTTCCTCTATCACCTTAGAGCATTGAATTACATCCTCTCTCCAAGATCAGCCTATGTCAGACACATATGATATGATTTATAATCAATTGATCTAAGAGGCAGACACTGCTGAGAAGGGTAGTCTACCTCCATCAGCTTCCACTTCACTGGGCTCAGTGATCATGTAATGTGATGAGTCACTTTAAATCTGGAAGGAAACTAACCTGGGTGGAAGGGAATCATTAGTAAACCAGCCTTATAGCTAGTAGTATGGGTTGAATACCTACTTTATTAAAGGATATTGTACACATAAATATTAATTTATTGAACTGTAAAAGATTGAAGTCTTTATCAATTCTTTCTTTCAGATACAGCTTAAGTCTTTAGGAGCCTTATCAAGTTTGGTAATTTTTATTCTGCAAAGAAAATATGCATAACGGTGCTTATAAAATACTTTTGAGATTGACAGAATATGTTGCAATGCAGTCTCTCTCACCTGAATGGCTAATAAGCACATCCTAAAAATGTCAAAATCTTACACTGAAGATTGGAATACCTTCGGGCAACCTGCAGCATTTTGGGAAAAACTACAGAGAGATAGATGGAAGTAGTTGCATATAATTGCAAGTGACAGAATTAAATTGTTAAATAACAAACTTAGTAAAATAATTAGTACACTAATTTGAATCTATTAAGTATCACTATTAAAATTTGTGGGTTTATGTATTTTATTTATTAAACATATTAAAATTTCTGGACAGGAAAAAACAAACCCATAAAACATTAAAAATATATTTTGTTGATGATAAAACATACTTACTGAAAACAGCTATTTCAAAGTGTTCTTTTTTTATTTCTCATGCAGATGTGCAAAGATAGGCTAATTTATTTTGCTTTCTTGTGTCTTGCCTTTTTCATCTTCTAAAAATATTGAAATAAAGGATCTGTATCTGAGGCACAGAATTAAAAGTAATTGGGGCCTTAAAAACTTGTGATAATGACCAAAGGGGGACAAAAAAAGATCAAAAGATGTGAAAATCACTATCACACAACAAAAATAACTTTGCATATTTAGTATTTAATATCAACAGCCATATTAATGAGATGATAAATAATGAAATTATCTGCTTGTTGGAAAAAATAATAAAAAAAAACCCCATAACTGACAAAATCTGGTCTTGCTGGAAATAATAAAAAAATAATATAAAATTAAGGCAGTCATAGTAATAATGTTAGAGTTTTCACAGCAGTTCTTTATTTTTTTTAGTACTTGTAGGATGAATATATATTAATTGGAGAAGAAAGTTGACTGGAGTACAAAGACTTATTCACATTTAAATATTGTTTTACTAAAATTATTATATGTTTGATCCAAAACAGAATAGTTGACAAAATTGTAGAATATTTACTATTTACTATTGTGGTTTTTTTCTTGATGTAGAGAGGGCTTCGGTGTTTGATAGTTAGAAAGACAACATTTACTAGTGTTTTTGATGCAAATCAATAAGATGAAGTTTTTTGGTGGTGGTGGTGATGTATTTCCTATACATATGTTTAATTTTAAGAAAGGCAAAAATTTATAAATTGGAGATTTGTTGACTACCTACCAATTTAAGAATTAGTTAATTATTGACAATATGTGGCATTATTTTAGGGTTTGGGGGAGGATAAAATAACTCTAGCAAGTTCCATACCTGTGTTGAAGGTGACTGATAATTTTAGTAGCCACAGTTTTAACTAGTTAGCTTGTGTGTATTGACTAAAGGAAAAAACGTAATGGCTACATTCATTAGTAGTAAAAACCATGACAAGGCATTGTCTTAGACACTGAAACTCAAACGTTTCATTTGTTAAAATGTTACAATAATTCTTGGTATGTCTTTGGCACAGAGCTCTCTCTCGAATTAAACCCTGGCATGATTAAAAGTTTAGCATGGCTGAAGAATCTTTTTCCATTTGCATACAGCCACCCTGTTTTGACAGTTAAGTTTTGTGACCTACACGTGTATAGGCTGTCCTTGTTGGTCTACAGCCTAGGAATATGTCACTGGCCTCCTAGTGCAACTGTAGTCAGTAAGGGAATAGGTGTATTCCTGTTGATTCACAGCACTCTTTACTGCTTGTCGTTGAAGTACACATATACAGTATGTACCTATAGATCCCATTGTATTAAGTACCATGGCATGAATTCACCCCACCCAGTTTTAGATATCAAAGAGTTCTTCAGTCCATATACGGTCTGAAGACAACAAACCAATCAGATTTCAGGTGAACTGAATCACACCCTGGAGGTGTGTAATGTAGTGGTGGTGGTCTTGTTTTTCCTGTACAGGGAGCTTTGGGGGTGTGTATACTCCATAAGCATTGTCAGCATTAGCTGTGTAGAAGATCTATATACTGTTATCTAAAAGTGTAGTTCAATTTCAGGTGAGGACATAATGTAGATTCTTTCCTACCTGAAGTCAGTCTGAAACAAAAAATAATTTGTAAACTATGAATTTAGGAAGCTAATTCAAGAATACTGAAAATTAACCTGAAATGTTTTCTGGATCAAGGAGAGATTCATGCATATAAATGACTATACTTATAAAAAGACAAAAGGCTTTTTAATACATACAAATTTCTAAATGATGGTTTGTTAAAGGCACAAATAAGTTAAGACTTTTTTTTGAGTAAATTATGCTTTTGTACTCAGTGTTTCCAATTTTTTTGTGATTGCTTACTTAACGAACTATTGTCAATCCAGTAAGAATCTGTACAAAGGTAGGGCTTATTAAGAAAAAAAATCACATTTTCACACATTCTTTGTGTTTGTGAGTACATTTGTAAATAAGCCACTTAATAAAGAAATTGTAAGTGGTATCCTTAACATACAAACAAAACAAACCCACCTAGTTCTTGCAGCTATGATGCACTTTTAGGCTCCTACTTTCACACTGAGAAAGTAAGCAGTACTAGGAAAAAAACAGCTCTCAAACTTCTCTTTCAAATTTTCAAGGTTTTTTAGTTTTTCTTTTTCCATTCTTTTTCCTTTGGCTTAGGTGCATTGTCTCTCCTTTGTCCCACTTGCTATTAATAACATGTTTTGAGGTAAAAACTATTAAGGATACTCAGATCCAGATGTCAGCGTGAGTTGGTTGTGAATTCAGGTTGATTGCAATGTCAATGGGATACTTCAAAATATGAAGCCTAGCAACTTAGAAATGTCTTTTTTGGTTTTTTTTTTTCTCATTTCTAGGTCTTCTCTGGCTTGCTTATTAATGTTATATAATGTAATTATTAAGTGGGGGGAAGTCATGTCTGTCTGTCTATTGACTACTGAAGTACTCCATAGCTGCACTTACAGATTAACCTTAAGACTTTGAATTCAGTCTGTGAATGGCTGGATTACATAGAACTCTGGCATGCAACCAGCCTCTCTTCAGTGATACTTTTTTATACAAAAACAGATGCAACTTTCATTAACTGTTTGCTTGCAGCCAAGCAAGACAGAACAGTTAAAATGTAAGGAAGAAGTGATAGAAGTTATGATCTTCATTATAAAATAATCACCTGAGAAGAGTAGTCTTCTGCTGCTGCAGTGACATTCACTGCAATATCTGTATTTGAAAGGAATAGAATTTCAGAATGAAATTGAAGTTACAAGCTGTTTTTGCAACTGTTTGATGTTTTCTGAGGGCACAATGCAAAGAGACAATAACATTAACTTTGAAGCATTGGTACTTTTGGACATCATCAGGTCTTTCTCTGGTCAAACATGAGGTAACTCTTTCAAGCTGCACAAATATTTAACACAGATACAGTAATGAAACCTAATAAAACTGAACTTACAGTTTAAAAAGTAATGACTTATAGTGACCTATGTCAAATAACTGCCTGTTCCTGAAAGTCTGTAATGATGAGTTCTTCAAAATTGGAATTTTTTATGACCTTATGATGTTATCATAAATTCTGCCAAACAATATTTTTCTGTTATAGTTTCAGTATGTTGGGCGTATGTATTCAGCAATACAAAATGTTAGAATAGCTGAACACCATATACTCCAGATGGTTCCTCCTACATAGATACTGTGGAAATTCCATTGCATGTACTGTAGCTGAGTCAAAATAAAAGCCTTACATTGGAGTGAGGGGCTCTTGTCATTATACCGAGTTGCAATTAGCAGGGCCCCTTTTAAAGTTTCCATATTTTTTTTCCGCTTGATTACCATGAATTAGATTTAATTTACTACAGAAAGTTGCAGCTTTGTTGAGCAGAAATAAAGAACCAAAGTTAAGCAAAGTTTACATACTTTACTGTCACACTCCAATTGCATTCTTATGAAGCAGCTTATGTTTCACACCCTTGATTTACAAAACAAAATTGCCCTCAGATATAAAAGGCATCACCTACCTTTTAACAGGTTGTGGAGCCATCACATCATATGTGCTTCGGTAGCTTCATCTTGGATAGTTCCATTGTGGTCCCACAGACTGAAAGCTCTTTCACAGTTACAGTACATTAAACTCATTTGTAGAATACTTCTTTGAGTTTGGTTTCATCTAAAATGGAATTAAGTCTGCAGGATCCAAGGTTAATCCACAGTGAAAACTAAAATTAAGTAAAAGGGTTGATGAAGAAATCCTGCTCAGAAGCATGCTCCTGTTCTTAGTTGAAACACTAATGCAGGCACACCTAAAGAGAAACACGTTGTTGAATGTCCTGAGATGTCTAATCATTTAGTGATATTTCTATTGTGTATATACCAATGAGTTACAGATAAGACCATTTTACTTTGTGACTTTTATCTAAACAGAATTGTGTAGGTTTGTATTTAATGAAAATAAAGAAGAAAAATGCAATTTATTGAAAGATGTGCCATATAAGTCTCAGACTTTTATGGCACCGAGTATAATGGTAAGACACCTACAAGGTGAAAATAACAGCAAAATGACCATATCCAGATCAATGAAATGTTGGAATCAGAATTATAGAGAGGTTTAGGTGAGATGAGCATGTGTATATGACTGAGGAGATTTGTATGCAAAGTAGGTGAACTTAAGATATAGGACTTTTTTGAAGCAGCTTTTTCAAAGATGGCTTTTTTCATTATGCTAAGGAATCTGTGAATGTTTTTGAAAAGTATTTTCTACTATGCTTGCTTATTACATTTTGCTTTGATTTTAATAATAATTTTAGTTCACATCTGGTATGATTCCTTTTGAACATAAGTACAGAATTCCAGCAATAATGTTTCCATAATTGTTCAGGGGGTATCTAATAATAGAATCATTTTACCTTCAATGTGTGTCAAGTCAGTATTATCAGTAAGAAAGGACTTCATTCTGCTTTTATTAGGGAAAATCCTATATAATCAAGCTGTAAATGTCTCACGCATGCATCACTGTGGGGTGAAAATTCCATTACATCTCTCCATAAAGTCCTTGTATGTATTTTCATGTGAGCTGTTATAGCCTGCAGACATCTTTTATGAAAAAAAAAAGATAAAAAGAAGTTTAGTTTATCATTGCAACCTTAGCATTCTAGCAAAGCCACAAAAGTTCTTTTTATTCTATTCAACACATCTATGAAATACAGACAGGTACCTGTTTGCCTCATTAATGATAGATAGATTGCTCATTGTAATTCTTTGGACTGTATCTTGCATCTTTTTATATTAACTTGAAGATAGATTAACATAAACTAATGTTAGGTTATAGGCAACAGCATTCCCCTTTGGTATGTTGTACTGAAGATTCTAAATGCATTAATGGAACATCTACTAAAAGAAAGTTACTTTTTTATATTATCACAGAATCTCAGAATGTCTGAGTTTGGAAGGGACCTCTACAAGTCATCTTGTTCAACTCCTCTGCTTAAGCAGGGCCATCCAGAGCAGGTTTCCCAGGAAAACATCTAGACAGGTTTTGACTGTCTCCAAGAATGGAGACTCCATTACCTATATGGGCAACCTGTTTTTTTGCTTAGTCATCCTCCCATTAAAAAAGCATTTATTTATGTTCAGATGGAACCTCTGGTGTTTCAATTTTTGCCCGTTCTTTTGTGCTGTCACTGGATACTACTGAAAAGGGCCTGTACCTGTCTTCTTGTGGTGGGTCTGGCTGGGATGGAGTTAACTTTGGAGTCATGGCAGACCCTATGGTGCTGTGCTTTGCATTTGTGGCTAAAGCATCGTTGATAACACACCAGTGATTTGGCTATGGCTGAACACTTGTTTGCACAGTGTCAAGGTTTACTCTCCAACCTCCCCTCCCACCTCTCCCTCCACCAAGGGATAGTAGGCTGGGGGTGAGTAAGAGGCTGGGAAAGGACATAACTGGGACAGCTGCCCCAAACTGACCGAGGTGGTATTTCAGACCATATGACATAGTGCTCAACCATAAATGCTGAGGGGAAAGGGGAAGACGCAGGGCCTTTTGTGGTTATGGTGTTTGTCTTCCCAAGCAACCACTACCCATGCTGAGGCTTTCCTTCCCGGGAAGTGGCTGGACATCTGCATGGTGATGGGAAGCAGTGAATAAATTCCTTTTTTTGTTTCATTTCCACATGCAGTTTTTGGTTTTCTTTTAAAACTGTCTTTATCTCAGTCCATGAGTTTTCCCATCTTATTTTATCCCTCTGTCCTGTTAAAGAGGGGGAGTGAGAGGGCAGCTGGCTGGAGATCTGGTAGCCAGTCACCCACCACACTTCTTTACACCTTCCCTTCAGACATTTGTATACATTGATGGGATTTCCCCTGAGCTTTCTCTTCTCCAGGCTGAATAATCCCAAATCTCTCAGCCTTTTCTGATTGGCCTGTATTTCCCTGGTCCTCAGGAGTGACATTTGCTTTCCTGCAGTCCTCGGACAACTCTCGCAATTGCCATGCTCATAGTTATTGACAGTGGCCCTGTAATGAGATCAGCCACATCCCATCAAGGCCTATGGATTTATATATGTCCAGGGGTTTTAAGTATTCTCTGACCTCATCCTCTTCTACCAGGAGTACATCTTTCTTGATTCAGCCTTTCCCCCTGTTCTCTGGGGCCTCAGATTTCTGAAAGTTAGTCTTACTACTAAAGACTGAGGTGAAGAAGGCATTCACACCTGTCTTTTCCACGTCTCTGTCACCATGGCCCCTGCACCACTCAGCAGTAGGCCCATATTTTTCACAAATTTCATCTTGCCACTTATGTACTTATAGAATCTCTTGTTGTCTTTGACATCTCTTGCCACATTCAAATCCAGGTAGGCCTTTACTTTCCAGACTGTTTCTCTGCACATTTGGACAGTGCCTCTATGTTCCTCCCAGGTCACCTGTTCCTGTTTCCACTCTCTACATCCTTTTTGTGTTTGAGTTTTGCTAGGAGATGCTTGTTCACCCATGCAGGCCTCCTGGAGTTCTTGCTCTTGCTTGACCTCCTACTTGTTGGGATAGACTGCTCTTGAACTTCGAGGAGATTATCCTTGAACATTAAGTAGCTATTTTGGGCCTATCTTTCCTTAAGGGCCCTATCCCATGGGACTCTTTCAAGCAGATCCTTGAAAAGGCCAAATTATGTTCTCCTGAACACAGCATGTGTTTTGGAGTCTTCTACATGGGTCATATAAAAGTACTTATTGTAGTAAAAGAGTTGTAAATTGTTATGACCATGATGCAACTATAAAAATACCACCTTTGTAATATTATCAGAAAACTCTGAATTATTTTGTTTCTCAAACTTAAAAAAATTCAACAAAACAAACCTCCTCCCACACTCAGAAAAAAACCCAAACCCCCTGTATTATCATATCAATGAAGCTATTTCTTACCCTTATTAAAACTGACCAATATGCATTCAAATTTTATATATTTATATCTTTGCATTAGGAAAGTTGATAGATTGATACCATTTAAATATGTATTTTCAAATATTCCTATAGAGTGGAAGGACATTAAGACAGTAATTTTTTGTGTGTTAAAATGAAAAAGATAAAACTTTCAGAAACAATGGTCAAAGACTCTCACCACAGACATTCTCCTTGAGCAAAATAGATCTCACTTTTCATTATGCAAGATAATGTGGTTTTGTTTGCATATTATTTTGTATACACACAATTATTCTGTCTTCCCAAGTATAACACCTGTGTGACAATACCTAGAAATATTGTGTATTACAGCAGTCTTTTCTAGCCTATAGTCAGAAGAGCTATATTTTAAAGAAATAAAACTTGAGAAGTATTTACTTTCTCAGTGCATTGAAATGGAAATCTAGTCAGAAGATCTTTAAAGCAATCTTAAGGAAAAATTGGCAGAGGACACACAGGTCTAGTACTTGCTTTAGATGTGGAAGAAACAGATTTAAAGAAACAGACTGAACAGGACAAAGGGCACACTTCAGGAGAAGGTCTTGATTTCTGAGCTACTAGTTCATCTTGTTTGCTTTCAGCTTCTATTTTAGGATGACTTACATTACATGGTGGGATTGTATGCTAAAGTGATCAAAAGGAAGTAGGTTACCAGCTTAAACTAAATTCTTGATTTTTGACACCTTAAGTCAAATCATACAATTTTATCTGCCTAAATGTTTGGTGGCTTTAGTAAGTGCAATACACCTGAACCTGACATTCCAAATGAGGGGGTTGTGGTAGGCAAAAAATAAGTTAAATGTGAATGCTGACAGAGACCAGATAATTGTGTGTATAAATATTCAAAACTGAACTTTTGCTCTCTAAGCAGAAGCCTACTTGCTGCTTGGGAGCTACAACTGGTATGGGCTGGCTGTAAATTTTTGGTACACCTGGACTGAAGAAAAAAGTCCTGAATCCTCCAAATAATAAAAAATGAGAGACAATTAGAAGAGTGATCATATGTTCTACACATCTACTAGTTAGACTGAGAAAACTCTGGTCTTGGAGTTCTGAAAAGAAGGTGAAGATCCTAGCTGAAGAAAGTATTTGGTAAGTGGAGGAAGATCCTGGAAGTCAGGGAGATGTATGAAGACAAATGCCTGGATATGTCCAGGACCTTAACTTGTAATACCTGGAACTAGTAACTGCAAGCAGCTGCACAGCAGAAAACCAGCATGGTTTTCTGATTGACTGACAGCAGTCTCCTTGCTTGGGGAAGATAGGGCTAGATCTAGGGAGTATAGATCTATAAACCCTCTAGGAAGACGGATAGCCTAATAAAGGATCTAATCTTGTAAATTCTTAAACTAACCCAGTATCCACATCCACTACAGGTTGTTTGCTTTGTCCCAACTGTAACAGAGCTTTTATATTTGTTCTAAAAAGAAAAAAAACACCAACCAACCAAAAAAAACCCCAACAACTAAAACTAAAACCTAACGTAAACTTTACCATTTGATGCACAAATGGCTACTGCTTACGATTTCCTGGCTACTGTTTACAAGTTCCTTTCTAAGCCAGCCACTCCTGTTGAATTTCCAGGGAGAAAAAACATATTTTTGTAGTGAGTTTCAGGGATTATACCTAACAAAATGACTGCAAGGATGGCTTTTGGCTAGGGATACATACAATGCTTTATGAAAGTGGTAGAAATTATCACTTTCCTATTCTGCAATTAATATTATTCTTAATGGTTTAAGATGGTAGCATTCCTTTCTGCAGAGGAACTGATGAAGTTTTTTCCTTCCTACATCCAGTTGTCCAGAGGACTGATTAAAGTTTTTAATTAGGAAATTTTAATTTAGGAAATACATTTTTTAGTGATTGTGCTCATCAACCTGTTGCAGTTCAGCTTTGAACTTAAGATGTTCAGAAGATGCTGTTGATGACCTAGTGATACATATCATATTGCTAGACTATTCATTACAAACAGAAATAAGACTCCACAAATGGAAAGACATGCCAGATGTTTTCATCTTTCCTTTGTAAATACTTAATATTCCTTAAATACTGTAAATACTTTAATATTAACCATTACTTCTCCAAGAAAATATTTCCAACTGAGGGGTTTTAAAAAATTGCTTCATTTAGTATTTTTGAGAAATCATGAGTGTAATTTAGTCAGATATCTGACAGAAAAATATATAGCACAGATAGGTATTACATTGCCTCAATCATAGTACAGTTATTACAAGCATCAAATGTCTATTAAGATCAAGAAAACTAATCTTGCCAAAGAGAACTTGTACAAATTCTTAGGAGAGAAAGTATAAAGGAAATACATGAAGGCAAGGAGGACTAGGAGGAAAGAGGCCCTCTCTAAAACTGCTGACTAAAAGAACTTCTTGACGAAAAGGGACAGAAATATGTTTGAAAACAAAGAAAGAGAAAATACAGCAGAATGGTTCAAAGAGAAACGCTCTGAAAGAATTTACTGCCTTGTGGCTAGAGGTGACATTGAAAGTAGCATGGACACAAGTTGATTAAGCTGCTGTCAACATATTTGGCCCCAGGAATCAGTTGCTATTGATTTACAGCTTACAGTGAAGGAAAAAAGGCAGAAACTTATGAAAAGAGCTGTATTCAGTAAATTCTATTAGCATATTCACTGCAAAGGATGAAAAAAACCAAGGTGGAATTAATCTCAGGGAAAATTCACATCAAAAGACTTGGTTAAAACCAAAAATACCTTTTGTGTTGCAAGCCCATGAGAAAAATGAAAGTATAACTGATAAATTATTAATTTTATTTTTTATTTACTTTCTGCATGGTTAAAATAGTGACATATGATAAATAGGATTTTACAAAACAGTATTTAGTATATAAAATTAGAGATTTCCTAAAAATGGAACGATTGTTTCATTCATAAGACATTCACATTATGTTTAGTTAGACATACTGTAATATAAAGCACAAGCCCTCTTCTCTGAATAAATGACTGGCTTCTCAATTGTTTAGACCCAAATATGAATAGAAGTCAATCAGACCTTCAGAATATGTTGTGCCTGTCACATGGGAAGCTATAGCTGCCAAGAGTATTGTCAAAGACTATCACAAAGCATCTTGCAAAATATGATATAGATAGGGTGACTTAGAAAAGCAGAAACAGTCAGAAGCTACAGGTCAAATAAATGGCTTATCAGCCAAAATTAAATTAAAGTATGAACAGCATAATTTATAATACCAAGACCTGGTAAATTGATGCTTTAGTACAATTTCATTAGGTAAATCCTATACACAATCCTATAATAGTATCATAAAGCCAGTTGTTCCTTTCCTACATGATACTATATGGGAAAAAATATTTTACATTTTAAGAATGTGCATAAAGGCATCATCTACCAACTTAGGCATGTTCTTTCACAGAGATGTAGCTCCTACCTATAGTTCACATTTTTCTTCTATTCTTTTAACAGCTACAGAGTCACAGATAGCACTGAATTTCCTTTTTTTCTTATAATTTTTGCTGGTTGAGTGTTTGGCCTGCAAACCATGTGTCAAATCACTCCATGAAACCAGGATATTTTTTTTCCTTAAACAAAATAGAGGTAGTAAACAAAAAACTGTTTTAATGTTGAATGCATGGCAGTTTTTGTTTAATACGGTTACGGCATTTGCAATTCGCCTTTATTTTCTTTCCAGTCCAGCACATACAGAAGAAAGAAAGAAAACATGCAGTTGTCTGTTTTTGCTTCAAAAACCAAGAAATACTTGAAGCAGCTGGAGTTGCTCAAATGAAAAGTTACAATGAACAAGGGTTTGGAACGTTAGTCAGAGGTTCACTCTTACACATTTAAGACCAACAAACTCAAAACTAGATACAGTGTGGTGTGGAAAATAATAAGGTAGTCAGAAAAGGGAGAGTCTATCATGCAAAAGAAGAGTAAAAATACTTATTTTGTGAAGCTAATAAATAATGTTTGAAAGAGGATACAGTAGCAACTCTGGGATAAATGAGGAACAATCAGATTTCATTAAGCTTCAGGATAGTACTGGGGCAGCACTGTCTTATAAGATAAATAGTCCTTCCTGAAGTTTATCAGTCTACCCTTCACTTAGTATGGCATGTCAGATAAGAATAAACCAGTATCTCTGAGGAGAGGTACTGAGCGCACAAGATAGTAAGGTGGTTCCAAATATCAGAACTGCACTGACACTATCTTAGGCCACAGGGCTTCCTTAGTTACTAAAGCTGAAAAACTTTGATAAATATAGCCTCAAAAAGCAGTGAAAGTGCTAGATGACTCAATCATATTATTATACTCAGAAGTCAATTTTAGGTAGTGCAAATCATGCGTAATCCCATCATCATATGCAATCCTACTCCACATAACCAGCTGTCTGAATTAACAAGTTGCTTTAACAGATTTGTTAAATAACATGGTTACAAGCTTAAGAGCCTGCTTGTTTGTTCCTGCAGCCTTGTTTCTGTATATTCACTGGGACGTTTCTACTTCAGAAACTTGTTTCTGCAGGAACTTTTCTTCTCTTTCTGCAAAGTCAGTCAGTAGTTATTTGCTGAGCTTTGTAATTTGAAAGAAAATTAACAGACTTTTTTATCCCTCATGCGAGTTTTCTCCTCATGTGCAGTCACTTTATTTTGGGGAACATTAAAGTAACTAGATGTTGCTCATGCTAGCTGAAAACAATTACCTGAATGAAACACACGCATATAAGAAGGAATTAATCTTAATACTAGGGGTCACAAGGTACTTTTTATTTTGAAATGTTCACATGTCTTTAAACAGGAATTGTCAAAAGGTACTTCAAAGGCAAGGAAACGTTCTCAGTGAAGTACTTCTGGATCATAACATTTCTCACATTGCATTACCCTATGCAAAAACATGTTTACGGTTTAGGGATATTACCTCTTGAAGGCACAATTGTACATACAACGACAAATATAAATCAGCCATCAGCATCTAGATACCTGGAGGTAAAAATAAAATAATTAACTTTTCTACTGATAACTCCATATTTTGTTCTACATTGATGTTAATACATATAATGCATTATTTTTGCATAAGTAAGCAATTTCAAATAAAAAGGCAAAAAAGACAATTCGTGGAAATATGAAGTTGCTTGCTGGGTAGGGTAAAGGAGTTGTTTAAACTTTCTGTTTAGTGTACACTAAAAATGGAGGTCATCTCCATTGGAGTTTGAAGGGCATATGTCTAAATAAATGCTTTTCTACGATTAGAGAGAAAAAGACCATTGGCTGGAGTTCTACTCTTTGTTTCTCCATAAAAAGAAAATGTTCCTACATATTCACAAAAATTCATAATGTTACAGCTAGAGGTATGTTAGGCCAATTCATTCACTTATGTTCCATGAAGTGTTCTCTTTACAGTATGGTCAGGCAGTTGGACCAGATGATCATTGTAGGTCCCTTCTAACTGAAATATTCTAATTCTATCACATGAACTGTAGAATATTATGCAGGCATTTTCAAATGTTATTAAAACATTGAGAAAAAAATCAGATTCAGAAAAGTGTAACGAGCTGCAATATAATATAGATCTGTATCAGAAGGTCTGCAAAGATTTGTACAAGATGTATCTGTAAAGCAAAAAAATTAATTTACTGGAACAAACCCAAAGCTTCCTAATTAAATAGGAGGCCTGATGATGGTGAATACTGTGCATGCTCAGGAAAAAAAGAATAAAAACAGCACAAGTTTCTAGCAATAACTTCTCAGTATGCTTTCCCTGTCTCTGGTAAAGTGTATTTCAGGAACTTCTAAACCAGAAGCAGTGTCTTTGTTAAATGGCAAAATTAATAAAAAAAAAATCTAGTGAGAATGAGGTTTTTTATCTATGGCAAATTTTTAACCCATCTGAGTTTTTAGCAACATGCCGTACAGAGGACTTCCGCAGCTTAACTTTACTTTATGTGATTTCCTTTTGCTGTTTGGAACTATAGTTTAATTGTTGTCTTCTTTTTCCTTGTGTTGGAAGAGATGATTAATAGTAATTTCTTATCTTTGTTCTTCGAATTACTCATGAGTTTGTAGGCTTTTTCTTCCTCCTGCATTGTCTTTTCTGGTCTTTTTAGAGCTATTCCATCTAATCATATCTTGCACAAAAGCTGATCTATTTCTTTGTTTGATTATCCTTGCTTGTCCCTCTGTGTGCCTATTCTAGCTCTGCCATATTCTTTTTATACTAGGGAGACCAGTAAAGTGCTTCGTACAAACAAACATGGCCAAGTTGTGGAACTGGAATGGTCTGATATAGTTTCTTTGCCTTTTGTTCAGTCTAATGACCAATTAATCTTTTTCTTTTTCCCTTCATATTTTATTAACAGAAATGCTCTGATGCTCGTTTTATGGAATTACAGTTACTTATTCCCATATAATATTCTGTACAGTAATCTGTCTGATGTTTACAAATTTATTTAATAGGTTAATGCTATTTTTTCAGATGGATCTATTTGTTGCTCTTTCCTAATTTTTTACCACAAGGTGATCTTAGAATATACTTATAAAAGTTAAGATTTAACTCAAATTTCCTCTTTTCCTACAGGTTAATCCATGGTGTAGCTCTTCCATAAATAATACTGTAATATTTTAATTGTGCTGTGCATGTTTGGTTTTTTTTATTTTCCCCCAGTAAAAGTCCCTCAAATTCTAAAAACCCACAATCATTTCAAAACTGTAGTCTCTGGCAAAGATGCCTCTTTTTCAGGAACCTCGTAGGTAGGAATATAATCTAGGATAATGTTGTATGAATAATATTATTGCAGAATCCATATTTTCAAATGCAATGCAAGCTGAAGTTCAAATCCATATTTCAGGATATGATTTACACTAGTATTTTTCACACTCCAGTCATGCCACAAATACCATCTGACTACCATAATCCTGCTCTGGAACTGGCAACAGGACACAAAAAAGAAACAATTTGATAATTAAGATGATAATTTGTTTTATTCATGGGTAAGATATGTGGGTGAATATATCATAGCAAATGGAAACGTTGCTGCTTTATGGCAAGTGATTTATTAAGCTTTGCTAGCAGTGTGCAAGTGGTAATACTGCACACAGACAAAAAGAAACAAAGCCATTTAAATAGTAGTAAAATGGTACCTCCATGTGTTAAAATTACTATGCAATTTTTCTGAAGGTTTGGGGATTTCCAAAGATTTGTACTGTTTGAGGCTTTGGTTATGTTAAATTAAATATAATTTAATATTTCTGATACAAAAGGAAGTATTTATGATCACAATAACAAAGCAAGTAAATATCTGTTTCAAAAATTAAAAAGAGATGCTAATCAATTTTTTACAGTTTTATGAAGTTCCTAAGAGAATATTATGCCACTGTGAAGAAATATACTCATGATTCCAGCAATTGCCAATCATTGCAGCAGGCAAAACAGTCTTAACTTAGGGAATTTCACTCAATTTATTGCCAATTAACCAACTACCAAACTTTCAATTACAAATCCAGGTATTAAAAGAAAGATTATAAACAAGTAAATATTTCAGAAAACAATTCCTCCTGCTTCCCCTGGTTCAGCTTCTCCCTTCCTTGCCTCATTTTCTCCTTGTTTTTGCCACACATTACACTTGGTCCCTCCCAGCTCTTTCAGGGAGGCAACAGGAGATACAGGAGGTAGGAGTCAGTGTGCAACAGCTTCTTTCTGCTGTCCCTTGCTTCTTACTGCTTCCCTGATCCAACACGGATTGTCTGTGGGCCACAGTCCCTCTGGGGGTGTCCTTTTTCCAGTGTAAGTCCTCCATGGCCCACAGTCCCTCAGCACTATCCTTCCTTTAGCAGAAGTGCCTCTTTCCAAGATACCATCTCCAGCCATGTCCACAACAATGTCCTTTTCCATTCCTCCTCCCTATAGCTATAGTAGTTACTCAGTTACAAACTCCTGTGTGGGTCATAGGGTTTGTTGGCTGCACTAATTATCTCTTTATTTTTATGACCTTGGGAACATGCTAATACAAATAACGGCTATGTGCTTTGTCCTAGCATTGACTGCCTTGCTGTACTGGGGGACTTCTCCTGTGGAGATGAGGGAACACATCTCTGTCTCCCTACCTGGGAATGATGTGGATGGATTATTATACAGCTTCCCTACGTCCTTGTTCACTCCTATGTGAGCTGTTTAATACTACTACTACTTTTGGCATATTATGAGGTCTGTGGAATCTAGCCTCATCCTGGTGTAAGAGAAGACAATTTTTGGGTGAGGCGATACTGAAATGTGCCCTGAGGCAACCGGTCCCCAGGTGGGCAGGGCGTTCAGGACGATTTTGACAGATTCCTAGGATGGTTATCACCTCCCATATTGAAGTAGCTTAAATGGACCTGGACTGGGAGGGTAAAGGTGAACTATTTGTGGCTTGATGGACTCATGAAAGATTGGGATATCTAGGAAGACTTGCAACATACAGATGGGCTCGTGATCAAGGGATGGACCTGACCATGGAGGCGATCACACAGGCCACTCATGAACATGAAATGCCCTGCAGTCAAATGAGCCACAAGAATAAAACCTCCCTGGAATAGAAGGCAGAGATTGCATTCCCGGTATGATGAAGCCTGGCAAATTGAGTATATTGGACCACAGCTATGAACACACTGAGGCAAGTGCTACAGACTCACCATGGTGGAAGCAACTACTAGTTGGCTAGAAACATACCCTGTAAACCATGCCACTGCCTGAAACACCATCTTAGGCCTTGAAAGACAAATGTTATGGCCACAGGGTACCCCAGAAAGAATTGAATCAGACAATGGGACTCATTTCTGAAATAATATCATAAACTTCTGGGCAAAGAAACACAGCATTGACTGAGTGTATTGCATCCCCTATCACCCACAAGCTTCTGGAAAGATTGAGATATAATGGACTGTTAAAGACTATGTTGAGAACGTTGGGCAATGGGGCACAGAAGACCTGCGATACAAATTTAGCAGAAGCTGCTTGGCAGATCCACCGGCAGATCCACCAGCAGATCTGCTAACCATCTTGGTCCTTCCTACCCTCAAAAAAGCTCTACATATTGTGGGAGGAGGTAAGGTCCCCATAAAGCACACAGAGAAGTGGCTGGACATGGTAGAGTGGATTGCTCTTTCAAACAGAACAAGGTCTTAAAATAAAAAGATTAGTCAGGATGAGTTTGGTACAATGCTCTGTTTGTGTTGACAAAGGAATGTACTCTGAATAATTAGAAAAGATAAGGTGGGCACCTGAAGGAGATAAGGAGACCATC
>JAVJGJ010000001.1:30625005-30636720 GCA_035590215.1 Microhierax caerulescens
GCAGATGATCCAGCTAAAGGGCTATTCCATACCATATGACATCTCCTCAGCAATAAAGCTGAGAGAAGGGAGGAGAAAGGGGGGATATTCATCATGATGTTTGTTTTCTGGAGCAACTGATACATATACTGAAGTGCTGCTTCCCGGAAAGTGACCAGACACCACCTGCTAATGGGAAGTAGAGAATAACATCTTTTGTTTTCTTTTGCTTCCATGTGTGACATTTGCTTTTGCTTTATTAAACTGCCTTTATCTTGATCCATGTGGGTTGTTTTTTTTTTTCCATCTTATTTCCTCTTCCCCTGTCTTTCTGAGGAGGGGAGTGATAGAGCTGCTGGGTGGGTACCTGGCATCCAGCCAAGGTCAAACCACCTCACATGTCCACAACTATGTCCTCTTCCCTTTTCTCCAAAGATGCCTTTTCACGTGCCCCCTCATGGGTCCCCTTTCACACACACTCCTGTGTCTTCTCTCACACAAGTCCTTTTTGTGCCTCCTCCTGCCCCCAGCTGCTGCCACCCTTCCTCAGGCATGCCTGAGGTCAGAGGCACTGTGTGCTTCTCTGGCTGGTTGGAGATTTGAGGCAGGCTTGTATCAGAATTACTTACAGTGAGAAAGAGCTTTTGTTTTGTTTCGGTGAGAAGAAACAGAGAGGAAAGATAGACTAATTTTTAAAAATTAAACAATAAAGGCTAATTTCTGAATCTTAAATTTCAGAATCTTAAAGTAATAAAAAAACAAACCCACACAAACCAACCACCTGAAAATCTAAAACTAGCAAGCTTCTTTGCTCCAAAAGAAACATTATCTGAGTTCCTCAAAACAGTAATAAATTCCTATTGAAGAGTGGGCATGTATTATGGATTACTCAGTCCCATCTTCAAAATCTGCTAATTAGATTTCAGAAGTGCAAATAAAATTTAACACATCTTTATCCAGAATTTGAAAAAATGTTGAGAGGGTTTTCATATTTCATTGTCTTACCTGTATCCTTTAACTGCTTTATAAAAAACAGAGGAAAAAATCTGATTTAAGTCAAAAGGCTATTCTTAATGTGATTTTAGTGCAAATTAAGATTATAGATAGGAGTTTTGTTCACATAAAAACATTTTATTGAGTCAGAGTTTTTCAAAGATTGACTTTTTCATTAATATAGATATATGTAATGCTGCATTTTAGGTCAGAAACTTTGTGACAGCATTAAAATAATATAAATATGTTTTTCTTAACTGCATTATACATTGCTAAGGAAATCAGCATGTCAAAAACTACAAGTGTTTTACTCATAGTTGGAAAGAGATTTATATCTAAGAAGAATATTAGGGAAAGCATATAAGGGTACAGAAAGCATAAAAATACCATGTGGCTACATATTATACCATTTGAATTTCCTCTAGATATTGCTGCTCAGATAAATATCTCAACTGTAGTTCATGTATGTTTTCAAATAAAAAATTTTAACCAGCTGATAACTGGTCACAATATCAAACTACTTGACACCTTTAACATTGAAAATTATTACCCGATTTTTTGTTTATCTGGCTTCTGCCTCCAGTGGATCCTTACTACATCTAGATCAAATTGTTTTCTACTATTCCCTTCTGACTGAGTACTTAAATTTGTACTTGTATACAACAGGCTGCTTCTTCACTTTGAAACAAAAGAAAACAGACTGATATACAGCCTTTAAAAAGATCAAAATGAAATCTCTAGGTTCCTTAAAATAACCTAATGCCAGCCCACATCAACTCAAATATGTACTTCTGTGTTCTTTAGCCATGTGATCCTTCCTCCCTTACCTAGTACCTCCGGGAGGGAGCCAGGTCGAGGAAGCGAGCTGAAAAATAACTCATCATAAAAAAAGTGATTACCTGAGTCAGGTTGGTGCACACATGTCACAGCACTCTCCAGACTATCAAGCTGCAACAAGGCCTTTTACCATCTCATACCAGCACACCCTTCAGGCCAGTCCCTCTGCTGCCTTCTCCTCACCTCACCCTGGGCATACTCTCTCCTCTCTTGCTTCTCCCTCAACTGCTCTCCTTCACTGGCTCTCAACCCCTTAACGGAACCAGCCACAGCTGCACCTTATCTACATCAGCCAACCCACCGCCCCTGAAGCCAGCCCACATCTGTATGTTATCAATGACAATTAACCCAGCTTCATTCCTCTACACCCCCCCACAAGAATGTTGCTGCTGGCAGGAAAGGAAGGCCAGTCATAGCAGCAGGTGCAAACGGAAAGGCAGAGCTGCAGCAGCTCACTCTTAGATTAGCATGGAGTGCGCTATAACTAAACCCTGCATCTTTACTGGATGGCACTTTATTTGGTCTTCAGTCATTTCTTTCATTTTTTCCTGTTAGTCCAAATTTTTCTCACCTCTTAAAAATGTCAACACTAGAACTCTGTGCATAGTCTGCTCACTTTCATGGGGGCATATACAAAGCTATATCACTCTATTGAATTTACTGCCTTTCTATCAATATATTGAACCATCAGATCACCTGTTCTTTCCATAGAGGAGTGCAAAAGGGAGTTCTGTATCAGTTTTCTGATTATCATCTATCCCTGGATTGTTTGTAGTCATCCATTCTGAAAATACAGCTGAACTTATTTGCTTTTGGACATAAAACTACATTTGCTTTAATGGATCAAGCTTATAAAAGAAACTGGTATTTTTTTTCATATGACTGCTGTAGCTACCGTTTTCTCATAAATTACCAATATGGTTTTCTGTAGATAAGTTTTTGGTTATCCAGGCTGCTGATGAAAATTTTGAAATATGTTAGGCTTAGTAACTATCCTGGTAAAATGTTAATAGCAATATACTTATTTCATTGTCATCTTTTTTTGACAGGTATTTCCTGAATTATTCTGGTTAGTCTGCTCATAACTTATGTGTTGTACATTATCGTAGCCTGATAATTGTTTTTCAGGCACAAGAACATTAAAAACCAGAAGATAAGCTTTGAGACGTGAGTTTTTTCAAAGAGGGATCACAGAAAAGCCAACTGGAGGGATTTTCTGGAAGTGCTGAGACTGGACAGAAAGTGTGAAGCTAAGGGTATCCTACTGCTTCCATCACAGTTAGCATGGATTTTTCATGGAGTTGGTCATATTCATTTTTAGCTACGTTAAAACTGACAACTCCAACAAAATAAAAGGCTAGTTTCCTATCCCAAACAATGCAGTGTGTAAAATCCATTTTAAATGTATTAGAAAGTACATCAAGCATACTTAGAACAGAGATTAGTAAACTATGTAAACAATGTAATCAAAATATATGACAAAACCTGCAATTTTTTTGTGAGAAGGCATACGTTAAAGTTGTGTAACGGACTCATTAGATGTGACACATATATATGTGTATTGTGAAATCTTGTTTCAGCACTGATAGCAGTAACACTGACTTTAAAAATAGATTTATTATATAATATTTTGAATGTAAATTTATGTAGTAAAATTTACATAGTAGCCAAGCATTTTACATTTTTAAAATTAATTTATTATTGATATTGGCCAGTAAGTGTTTACTATTGCTTTCAGATATTTAAGGCAACTCCTAAGTGAGCTGTCAAAAGCAGTCAAATGAGGAAAAAGATATTTAATATAGTATCATGAATGTTTTAAGAAATACTGGTAACATAAGGTGTGAAGTCATGGTAAAATAGAATGGGCAAGTAAGATTAGGATGAAGAAAATGTTTGGAACAGAGTTAACTGCAGAGGCAGCTCAAGTAATCAATATGAGAGGGAATCTTTAAATATGAAGAGGAATTTGGAAAGACATTAATTAAAAGTGTCAGGTTTTTCATATCTATTATCTATAACATGGTGGAGACAGGCTGAAGAAAATACTATGTTAGTGATGATGTACTCCTGAATAATTTGGAAAGTAGTGGGATTTTCAAATGGCATTACAGATTATTACAGTAATGCTTAAACCCTGCAAGTCTGCCCATGTCTAGGGCAAGCTTAAATAGTGAAGGCAACATGATTTCATAGCTTGAACCTGTTAGGATCTCTAAAAAAAACATTTATTTCATGCCATGATAGCATAGTATCCCTAGTTAGTGCTTACTTTAGAATTAGTACATTGCAGTTCAGACTTGCCCATAGTATGTCATTGTATGAGGCTCTCCCTTGCTACTTAGAGATGTCGGGAAATATCTATTTAGGAAGAAGTCAAGTAGTTAGCATAAGAATTGAGAAGCTCTTTCTATCCTCAAAGATGATGACTAAACGATGAGCAGGTCTTGTTAACTATATCATAATAAAAAAAAAATTTGAAATGTGAATTTTTTAACAAGGTGAATACGTTGTATGTATATAATTTCAGGAAGAACTCTTTAAAAAGAAATGCCTGTTCATGTGGTATGGTTTTCTTGGTGGATTTGTGCAATCAGGCTTTAAATGACTTTGTCCTTAAAGAGACCTGACTCAGCAACCGTCTCCTGTACTCCAGTGTTTATATTTACAGACATAAGCAGAACTTACATACTTAAAAAAGATCATAGTGACATTTTACTTGCAATGTGATGCAACCAGTAATATCAATATTTGGCTAGGTATCTACTATCTAAGACGCAGAGTTGTATTGATGTTTAAACCTGATACCGGGTACAAGTTATGATCCTATGCTCCCTAGTGAGTCAGTAGAGCACAACCCTAACTTTAGAACAGTCAATATATATATTATTTTTTTTTAATTATTCCTATCAGTTTTAAAAGGTGTTGATATATAATTTCTTCTCTTAAATGAAAAAAAAAATAATGAAAATGAAAAAGCTAGTTCAAACAAGATGATGAACAATCTGCACGATCAATGCGTGTGTGGTAGTCCTGATAGGTCAAGACACTTCAGAATTAAAATCAAAATCATGTGGTCCATTTTGACATCTTAGAAATCTAGTAACATAATACTTGGTGGTCTCTTTGTGAACTGGCTGAGCCATGGCACTATTTCTCCTATGTGTGTTAATTTAATTTTTATATTTAAAATTGATTATAAACTGTAGTAGATCTGAGAAGAGAGGTTCCAAATAAAGTGTTCTTCTATTCAGTCAGTTAATCCTAATGTTCTAAGGATGTCCATGGGTGATTAACATACAACCTCCATTTACGCAGATGTAGAGATCAAAAAACCTAAATAAATATCTCCTCTATTCATTTCATACAACTGCAATGATGTAGAATTTACTGCAGATAATTTTTAAGCTTGTGATGGTATCTCCTCCACAGTTCTGATGTTCTCTAAAGATACATTAAAAAAAATAATTAAAATCAAAGCAAAAAAGTCATCAACTCTATATTTGCTATTTCTCAGCTGGTTTAGATTTTTGTTGGTATTCTTCCAAACATTATTAATTACTTTTCAGTTATGGTCCTAGTTGTGTTGATAATTTATTGTAAATGGAAGGTTTTTGAAATTATTATTTTACCATAGGAAAAAAAAAAGAAATTTCAGTATTAAGGAAAATGAGTCTCTGTAGGCTTATATAGGCATATATATTAATTTTTAAAAGCTACCATCATATCTCGTCCTGGTATCTTGACAGGACAGAAAACAGGACAGAAAAAGAGCCACAGTTATGCCACACTTGTATTGAATAATAATTGTTTAGGTGACAGCCATAGTTATCGGTGTCAATGCACCACAAAAGATATCATTGAACTTAGAAAAGCAATTAACCTAAAATGTTATTTGTTTGAAACTATACTTTCTGGTTCATATATTTATATTTATTTGTGTAGAATGTGTAATCAAAACATTTTGTAAATCTTGGGCAAAAATCTTATTTATAGTACGTAACTGTTCTGTGGAAGACCAGAAGAGGAATGAAAAATGGGGATGAAATCACAATCCTTCTGCTCAAACTAAAGAAAGATTATTATCAAAAGTCAGAAGTTGGAAGAATCACTCTATATAATTCATATATAACCTTATTTTAGCTATAGCACTTCTTAAGATTACATATCCAACTAGCAAGACCAATTTATACATGGAAGTTTCAAAGCAATATTATTAGTCCTGTTTTTGAACACTGTGTTTCTACATGAGAAGAATCTATCAGATTCTGTCCATTGTCCCATCTTGAGAAATTGCTTCTCCCACAAATATACATTACTTCTGAAGTGGGATCATAGAATAAGTGATACTATCATTCCCAGATTTTAGTATTGAATGTTAGTTTTAGAATCTTGAAAACACACACACACAACTGAAATGGCAGAATAACACTAATAAGGAAAGTAAAGTATAATGTACACAGCACAATGGGTTAAGCAATCTGTACATGAATATATGGAATGACCTCACTTACATTTTTTCAGTGGGCTTTTCCTGCTGGAGAACATTTTTCTCCCCCCATCCCCTTGTGAGGCAAATTGTTTAATGTTCATTTTAATTTCCTTGTTTCACACTTTCTCCTGCAGTGACTAAAATGAAAAACATAGCTTATAATCAGATGGAAAAGTCGAGCAATTTTTAACTTGTAGATCCTCCAAAAGTTATCCTTTCTAGTAAATTAGTCTTTTCACTGCTGGCAAATGCAATTTAGTCTTTCTAGAGCTCCTATTTTTCTGGAAGCCTGTATTAAATATTAACCTAATACAACTGTATCACAACTGTAAATTATTTAACCCACTATAGTAATTAAAACATCTTATTCTTTCCAGCAGAATAAAATCCTAATTCTAAGGACTGCTGTAATGAAGTATGACATATTTGCATTTCAAAACAACAAGAATGACAGCAGTGAAAAATATTTCATGATTCATTTTTTTTGTAAAACCAGATATGGCTTTGATCTTTATTATAATGTCACCTGCTGCTGCCAATATACCTAAGCATCTTGCACAATTTTCCTATATCCTCAAAAAAATTTTATTCTTATGCATATCACCTGTAAAAGTCAAACCCAGCTTCACAGGGATGTAACATCCTACGCAAAGCTGAAGGCATTTTCTTAGCCTGTTTACTAAAGAAAAGTATTTTATTCAATCTGGCTGTCTGTTTCTAATATCTTTCTGAGCCCATTGTTTAATTACAACTAGTTCTAAATAAAATTACAGTAAAAGCTGCAAGAAAATTACCACTGATATATAGGCTAGAGACCCAAATTAGGCATTCATGGGAATGGAAGGGCAGAAACCTGTTTGCATACTTCTTTTAGTATCAGCTGTCCATCCAAAAGCACACACTCTCCCATCATCTGATGGGCTTGTATTTGGCAGCAGACGAGCATTGGTGCTACTGTTTTCTGCCTAGTATGAATATTGCAGAAATATGGGAAGACTTAGGGAAGGGAAGAGGATTTCACAGAAGAGCTGACTAGGAGACAAAATACGTGAAGTCATAGTTTTTATTTGCTTTCACCATTCAAAACCAGCTTGGTTTTCTGATTTATTTTCACTTTTTAAGTTATTGTAGAATGAAGGAAAGATTAATTTAAAATAATTATTTTGTTTGAATGCCTTTTATTCTTGAAATGCAAAAATCCACTTAAAATAATGTGTGGTTTGTAACTACAAGAGAAAGGACAGAAGATTCAATGGTCAAATGTGAATTTGCCATTTTTGAAAGAGATACATATCATATGATTATTGTTTTGTCCAGAACATGTAGATTTAGTGAGGATTTATTGCCAGGGACTGGTTAAGCTACTACTCTGAAACAGCAGCACAGCATCATACAGCTCAGACTCCAGTTCTATGTGTCAGCCAGGATAAATCCCAGTTGTATATAAGTCTTATGGTCCTGAAATGACATTAATGTTTCTTATAACTCATCAGGATATACAAATATAGTCTCTGGGTTATGTCAAGCCAGTCACAGGGTTTCTGCCAGAGCTAGCAAAGATTTGGCCTACTAAGATGGCAGGTAGGTACAACTGAGTCCAGTTCAACATGTAGACCTACCCTGTGTGGAGGCAGTTACAGTGATAATCACTGTGACTTACAAAAAATTCTAGTTGTGAAAAATAACTTCATTAAACAAGCTAATACCAGTAAAATTCTGGAGTGAAGCTGCTGTTGGTATTAATTTAGCCAGGATATGCTCAGGTTGAGTGGTAATTGAAAACTTATGTATGAAGTTGGCATAAAGCAATTACTAGTTAGTTTTTGAATCCAAATTAAAATGCTGAATGCATGAATTTGTTGATGTAACTATTAGTTTTGGGGTCTTGTAGTTGCTTAATCTTTTAGAAGCCCAAGTAGCTGGGTAAAGATTATGTGACCTATTGGCTCCCCTCAACCCCCAATCAAAAAATCTACCTAAATTTTACTTTAGGCATCACAGTCTGATTTTTAGGGTCCATTTGTTTTCCATTTCCCTCATCTTACATCACACATCTATAAATGAACAGACTTATCCTTGAAGCTGTTACAACTTCACATATGGTCACAATTTGAAAACAGCACTTCCTTACTTAAGTAACTTTTAATCTAAAGCTAATAAATATTCTCTAGCTATCGTATAATTTTAACCCATTAGAAAATTCCTTTGACATAGAGGTATGTACTTACTGCTTTCAATTCTTACTTAAAGCAATTAACCCTATAATGAAGCAAGTGAAACATATTGAGCTCTGCCTCCTTTCAGCAGTAAGACTTGAGTTAAGGCAATTAATTGATCTTGTAGTAGCCCAACAGCTTAAAAGAGTTTTTCACCACTCTGTGAAATATTTTTAAAATGTACAGTATCTCACTTTTTTTTAACCTATTCAGGAAAATTCTCTCTTTGTATTCAGTTAGATAAACTGTAAAAAGAGCTCTCAGATTCAGAAGATGGGAAATGACAAGAGGAAGATGGCTGGAGGATGATAAAGAAAGAAATAAAAATTCAGCTAGCACCAATGTAAATCAGTAGATTAATTTCAGAATATTTGCATGGCCTTTTGCATGTAATAAGAAATATGGTATGTAAAATTAAATCCTAATATAAACTTAAGCAAATTTCTGATGCAATAAAGTTGAATTACAAACTATGTGAAAATGCCTCATTCCATGCTTGTATCTTAACCATTAAGTTATTGAAGGCAAAGCATTATGCTGCTTGTGATTTATGTGATGAAAACATGAAGCTGGGCAGTTACTAGTATTTTCACATAGTCTTATTTGCTAGTGAAATCTGTTGTGTAATGGATTATGCAGTAAGCCTTATTTGTATTTTTGGGCACTTAATCATCTTTAATATACAACTGGAAGTTCCATTTGCTTTCCAACTTTGCCAAATAATGGAAACTTATTTTACCTAATAACCTGTTTGGATTTATTTAGTAAGAAAGATTATTACTTTTTTTTTTTTTTAAAAATGTTCCTAAATAGCAAGTACAACCCTAAATATGAATTTAATTAGGAAAATAGAATAGTAACCCAGGGATGACTTGGACACACAAACCCAGAATTCACTGGATTCAGAGATGCAGGTCCACCACAAGGATTTTGTCTGCTCATCCGTTCTTACTGATCTCTTAGTACTAAAATGCAAAGCAGATTTGCTAGTTTTATAAGATATTTGTGAAAAACAACCTTGTATCACTTAGGGGACTTCTGGCATTTGCTAAGGTGAGTTTTCAGAGTTTTTTAAATAAAAATGTTTATCATAGTAATGTAAGATAAGAGTTAGTGATCCTGGGAACAGATACACTGCTTAAAGGAACTAATTAATTAAACAAGGTTGAATAGAACAGCATGAAACAGAAGATATTTAAAGTACCTTTTTTTCCCTCCCTGTTTCTGCACCATGGTGACTAATGCTTATTAAGTCCCCACAGTGAGATATTGAGAGATTTTTCTCAAGATCTCATGCTGGTTTAAAAGGAAACAATGGCTTGTGGTAAAGTCAACTCATGCTGAGATACATTAACCGCACCATGTTATCAGCTGATAATGGTGCTATTAACACATTACCTACTGTGTATATTTGTGAATTAGGATGTTTCCTTGTTAATGGAATTGAACCATTTTCTTTGAAATGGCAAGTATATTTTGACACCATTTTGGAGGAGAGGCGCGAAATACATCCTCTTTTGTTGGGTATTTTTTTTTTTAGTGTATATTCCCTTTTTAAACTTCAGGAAGTACATTTACTTTTATTCTGTCATCTTGCTTTGAGATTTCATTAAGATTATTCAAAAGGCATAATTCTTACAATAAAATAAAAATATAGAAATATGCTATGTCAGAGAATTATCACACTGCAAATTCTGAACGTTCCAAAAGGGCAATGATCTAATACAGCAGTAAATAATGACTCTTGGATTGCATAATTGAAAGGCAGTTGCTTAAGTATAGCATTTTTTTTTCCTAGTTAGGTGGCACTGGCCAGTTTCTGGAGTGTAGCAGAAAGTCCAGTTTCTTATTCATTAGAGGAGAGTTGGAGGTAAATATGCTTCCTGTAATCCGACATAACCAGTAAGCCTATCCAACCACACATTTGTTACACATGACCAGATAAAACAAAATGTATTCTTCCTAAAAGCAGAAACTAAAAACGTGTTGCTGAGATTTTCATGTAAGATTTGCTTCATTCTGAATCTGAGTCCATGGCATGAATAATGCTGTAATCATTCTTCAAATACATGAAAACAAATGACAGTACAAGTATGTGATTAAATAGGAAAGTTAGTTGTGGTTTTCCATGTATGAAAAATACATACTTACTGCTCAATTTGTAAACATACATTGGCAAAACCAACACAATATTTTCAATCCATGACCAATTAATGAACTTGCAATAAGAGGCAACTTAAAGTGATTTTTAAAAATTAGACAGTAAAACAATCTAAGAAATAGTATTCTAGATTAGTAAACCCTGAAAGAAATCTGTGTATTCTAGATTTCAGGATATAACAAAATTTTAGCTCTCTGTCAACTCACAGCTTCATAAAATTTCTTGAAAAATATTTCCAGCTGAAAATATATAATGAATAAATAAATAGTCTTAATAAAATAGAAATAGGTACATCTTGTGGAAGCTGTAAATTTTTAGGTTAATAATAAGGTTGCTATCTTCTCATTTTGTCACGCAAAGAGGATAAAGACTCAAAACCAATGATACATGCTATTATAAAACAATGTATATGTCAGATCATAGAGGTTTATCATATATCAGCACCATAAATGTACAACCATAATCCAAAAATGTCTAAAATATGTAGCTTATTATCTTAAAAAGGTTTTGTGATTTTGCAGTAACTGGTATTAATAAAATACTGGATTATATTTCTAGTTCTGTTAAGCATATTCTTCAAGATCTCGGGCTCCATCTTTATCAGTTCTTTGACTGAGCTCCTCATTTGTATTATAACCAATTTTTAATTTGTCATAATCACCTATATTTATTTATTTATTAAAATTTAGGCTTCCTCTTTCTGTATATTAAGATAGTAACAATCAAAGTGCAACTCATCTCTACACAAACTTCTAAATGTTTCTACAATAAAAATAAATCACAAAGGAGTATAATTTTCAGTGCAGGCAATGGTATCTGAAGATCCTAAATTTACCTGCGAATCTTAAAGTCTCTTTGGATCTCCTGGACAGCTGAAATGGAGATATGAAAACTGTCTTTACGCATTTATAGGAAACTTGAGGTGAAATTTTTAGTTCCCTTTTTTTCAAGCCAAAGGGGGCTAGACCTTAGCTGTTCTTTACTTTTCCTAGAGTGCCAAACAAGATCATCTTTCTTTCATGTGCTGCCTTTTGCCC
>JAVJGJ010000001.1:30640793-30657532 GCA_035590215.1 Microhierax caerulescens
GAGGAGCAGTTGATAGCCGTGCTAAATCCAGTGTGATACTCAATGTCGGCACCCCCCACCCCCACCCCCCGAGGCCTCTCTGCTGTCACCCTAGTCCTAGATGCTTCATGATTATTATAGGGCCATGGATCACTCATTTTCCACTGCATAACTAATTGTTCTTTCTACCTATGTGCGAATTGTTAAAAATGTTATCACAGTGTCATGCAAAGCTGATCTGGAAGGAAAGAGGACTATTGTCAGCTCAAGCATCTCCTATTAAATACAAGAAATTCTTAATGCATAGCAAAGCACATCAATTTGGACAAATTTCATTAAATGTGGGTAATCAATTGGCTGATAAAACTGCTAAGGAGGTGGCTGAACAGAGCATCCTTACATTAGTGCCAGTAAAACACAGTTCCCAATTCTGGTGCCCAGTTATAGCGAGGCAAATCAACAACTGGCATCGCTGTTAAAACCAACCATGAGCAGAGAGTGGTGGTTAATAATGCCCAGAAAAGAAGTCATTGTTCTGTCACAACTAATGACTGCGATTGTAGAAAAAAGACATAAAGAAACATATTGGCATAGTGAGGCCATGATCCTTAGTCTTCAAAATTTGATTATATGTGTAGGGATGACTGGAGTATAAAGTCTGTAATAGCAAAGTGTCCTATTTGTTTAAAAATAATCCTGTGAATAGGAAAAGACAACCCCCAGGGAACACTAAGCAGGTCAATTCACCTGGAGATTACTGACAAGCTGATTTTTCTGAATCACCAGGACAGAATGGGTATAGATGTATCTTAGTATTGATTGATACCTCCTCAGGATGGCCAGAAGCTTTTCCCTGTCAACACCAACAAAGCTAAAGAAGTAACTAAGATATCACTCACAGAAATAATACCAAGGTTCAAGGTACCAATAGGTATATCCTTTGATCTGGGTCCATTTTTCTGTAGAGCAGAAACAGGCAATTTAGGTGAGGCTTGCAAAGAGAATCACTTAGAAAAATCTGACTTAAATGAATGAGACATAAGAAAATTAATGTCTCAAAGGGGGTAAATGTTACAGAAGGGTTAAGGTTTAATCTTAAGAACGTAGTAGTAGTCATGCATCCTAGGACTGAACAGCTAGTGTTAAGGCACCCTTGATTGACTGAAACTAATCTGTGTATGCTTGTAAGCAATAAATTCAGGTTCTAACAAAAAGGTAGCCCTGGAGGATGAAGGAAACCAAAACCAGTGACTCCAGGCCAAGAAAGAGTAAGAGACTGAGATGACCTCATTTAAGACTATACATGGGGTCTACAAAGGAAAACTCTAGCCAACTGAATAAAGGAGTGGGCGAATTTGCAACCCTCGAGACTACTGAAGACACCTGCTCTGGACAACTAGGCATGGGCTAGGGGGAGGACTAATATTATAATTATTAATTTTGAGTAATCTCATGAATAGGTATGTATTTTCTGGGAAATTTGTTGACTGTGTATACGTGTACTGCTTAAAAAGAGCTACCTGAGAAAAGGAAGCCATGCATGTTAGGTGGAACGATCCACCACGCATCCAGTGCTACAATAAAGAATGCCTGCTTCTTAATGCTGCATTGGTGTTAAGGAGTTTCATATTCCCAATTTTGGTGACAGCAATACTGTGTTTAGAGTGTCCTAGCTATTTTTTAACTAACAAAGATATATGCAACAATTAGCAGTCTTGCTCATAGTTTCCAAGTTTAGATAGAATCATTTAATCTGTCATTTACCTTCTGAGAAGTTGGTGTCATAGTGGTTTCTTAGTACAAAGACATCACCTAAACTCAGAACCTATACATGTCAATGCAACAACTTAAACCGTAAATAATGCATGTTGACTACGTTCTTTTTTCTGAACAGTTCTCGTAAGCTTGTTAAAACCAGGGCTAGTTAGGAAGAAGATAAATGATTAATTCTGTTAAATTAAGATTAATTCTGCAATAATATGTCTGTCATATTGGAAAAAGAAATTCCACTTTTCTTGAAGTATTTCTCTGCTATATCTAGAACTTTTACGAATCATTAATATTCTTTATCATTGGTACTATCCATGAAGGGTATTTGTCTGATCTTTTTTATTTTTCTATATTTCTTTTAATAAATATCACATCAACCCATAAAAGATCCATGCAACCGTAAAGGCTTTGTCTACATTTGTGATTCTGTGTGGCCTGTTGTTTCACTGCACTGAAGCAATGATGGCAAACATTTTAAAGCCAGTGATTGGATACAAACCTACCTAAAGACTTGAGGGTACTCATTTTTGTAGGCATCACTGTAGGATTTATTCCATGTGGTATTTGAGATCGGTATATTATTTTTTGTAATTCACAAGTATATGAAAAATAGTGAATGGTATTAGCTCTTTATAGAACATGTTGAATGGCAGAATTTGGTATCATGTGTGGATTCAAAAGGTTTTATCTTCAGAAGGGGATGGTCGAGAGAGTTATTAAATATATAGAAAGCATTTACAGCTCAGAAGCCTGTGATTCAGTGAGACTAAGAATGTATCCGGGGAAGTATTACTATGGATATTTATAGTCTTGTGCTTTTTTCTCTTTGTCTGCTTTTAGCTATTATTGGAGACAAGGTAGAATTAGATGTACCTTTGAACTAACCTAGTATAGCTATTCTAATTTTCTCTATCATTTGCCACAAACACAGATATGCCTCATTTATAATCGTATCTAGTTATTTGCCTGAAATCAGGCAACACAGGAACAAGGGAACTGTTACAAACTTCATAAACACTTTCAGGTTTCTTGGCTTTTGAAAACAAGGTGAATACATTTTACATTTATATAAAGTAACATTTACTTTCCTATCATCTTGTAAGTTAGAGTCACTACTGATATCACTGGAAAACAGAAAATAACAGTTGGAATTCTGCAGTAAATTAAAACAAAAGGTTAAAAATACCACTGGTATATAGTTCTTGTAATTGTTATTCCCTGTTCCTTGATACGCACTTCCAAACTGAAATTTCATTGTACTTTTGTCTATACAAAATTTTGTGCATTCCTATGTTTTGTCCATGTGACATCTCCTGTGCTTCATATTCTTATTCTATTCAAGCATATCTCAAATTCTAGTGCAAGAATGTTTATAGTAAGTTTTAAAAAACTAGCAATGATCAGTATAGTGTTGTATCTCCAAGTCCACATAAAATTAATTCATTAGAACTTCTCTGTGTATGAAGAACTGATCCTTTGTTAATTTCTATCTTTTCTAAATTATTTTTGGTTTTCAAATATCTGTTTGTAATCTTACATAAAACTATCCTCTCAACAGTCATAATTTTTAATATAGCCTAAACTCACTTATATGTTTTTCTGTTCATAATGCTTCCCAAGTGTACCGGCAGGAGTTCTGTTTTCTAGACCAGGATTGTTTCTGAGCTGCAGTGTTGCAAATTTTGTATGATCTATGAACTTCTACCATCTGTGTGTAATTTTAGTCATTCTGCTGTTGTATCTACTCAGAGCTTTAAAAATACACCAGTGTAATACACCACTATAAATAACAAAGAGATGTAACATGTTCAGACATATTTTAAAGGTGCTTTCTTTCTAATAACATCAATGATTTAACAATTTGTTTTCATTTATATATGGATAAAAAACAACTCTATCTGCAGGGAGAGAAGAGGGTGAATCTGAAATAAAATGTAAAATCAATGATGTTCTTTCCCAGGTCCTTCTATTAGAGCTTCTAAACAGAACCTTTTCAGCAAGAATTTGACTGAAAGTGAAAATCGTATAGTCTTTTCTCATATCATCCTGTCTTTGAGGGCCATCTGAAATTTCTGTCAGATGGAAGATTCCATAGAGAAGATCATGTGACTCTACAGACAGTGCAATGTGTCCTCAAGAAATAAAATCTGCCCCAGTAATTTCACAGGCAGCTGTTCTCCTTATCTCCCCAAAATATACTTTTGGCTAGGAAAGAACACAGCACGAAAGCAGCTGAGATGAGACACAGATGGTAGCATAAGAAAGAACTGAGAGCAACAGGGAGAACTCACAAAAGAAAAAACTGAAAGAAAACAACAACAAAAAAAGACCCACCCAAAATCCAAAAGCGTTAGGACAACCCAAGAAGCTGTTACATGAAGGTACATGAGATAAGGTCATTGCAAGACTAGGGTGAAGGGAGATAACATGGACCTAAGACATTAGAATAGTGAACAGAAGTGAAGAATTTGTTATAGAGTGGTGTGGGTACATAAAAGAGGAAAGAAAAAGACTTTGACTGCAAAACAGGAAGATGTTGATACAATTTGGGCAAAACAGTTAAGGAATGAGAAAAAAAAAGTCAGGCCATTGGGAATAAGAGTGGAGGGTGGAATTTAAAACCAAAGAGAATGGGAGTCAACAGTATGGACAGAGTTAAGCATATTGTGGTAGTCCTGTATATCTGCTGAAAATTATCATTTAATCCAAACTGATTATTAAAATTAAATTTAAAAAAATTCATGTATGATCCAGTTGTTACATTAAAGACCAGAAGATACAAAACAAATAAAATTTGAGAACTTTAGAAGTATAATTTTAGTATAACTGATGAATATTTTAGAAACTGGTTAGGGTTTTTTGTGTTTGTTTTTTTTGTGAGGAAATGACAATGTGAGACAATTAAGGGAAATATGAATATTGTAACATTCATAGACATTTCATTACAATGTGGTGGCTCTTGAGATGTATAACTTCTCTGTTGTGCCTCATTGTGTATCACATTAAGGAACTGATAGCTGGAATTGATTTTATAAATGGATAGGTAACAACGGTCAATAAATTCCTTGCACTGCATGATTGTGTACATGCATCTGTGACATCATTCATATATAATTTCACTAGCAAATGATGGCAAACTCCAGAGGTTGTTCATTTTTTCTTCTTTTTTTTTTTCCTCCTAATTTTCAAAAGAGAACAAGTTCCAAAAGCTAAGTGATTATGTTCCACATTTAGTTAAATATTCAAGATAATAGGATAGAAGGAAAACAACCATAAAACAGCCAAAAGCATCAACTAATTTTCAGGACTGGGCACTGGCAGTATCCACCCTTCACAGTATTATTATTAGCTTAAACATGTACCTTGCAAATAACTTCTTTGACGGTACTGCACTATATTACTGTAGGTACACAATATGACTTTTTTGTAGAGCACCCTGAAAATCTTTTGTAGCCTCATGATTTGAATTATATTCATTCTCTACTCGATGAAAATGGTTTTAGCCAAATAATACTAAAATAATTTTACTTGAAGATATCATGTTAAGAAAATGCCCAATTCCATTTCCATCAATGTTAAAAGTATTTTCTGACAGTCCACATCATGTATCTAGCAATTTGCTTATCCAAAAAATGAGTTACCTGTATAATTTCAAGAAATGTAATCTAGCTGTGCTACATTCACATTTAAATTCTAGATCTGTCAAATCCTTTTTACAGTGATGCTAGTCTGTCAGTCATATTTCTGTTTATTTCTGCACTATGATTTAAACCTGAGTAGTTTTATACGCCTGTGTTAGAACCTCTGTGTTTTAAGGTAAAACCACAATATATTTCTGGAATTATTTCTTCTACTTGATAGTTTCTCAGTGTGTGTTTTTATCTTTTTTACAATTCTTTATTTAATTTCATGCAAGAATTTAAAACATGGTTATATAGAACATTCACTGAAATTTGAGTCCTGGTAATGGAAAAGAATAAAACTCTCCATTTTTCCTCTGCTCTTGAGGCAAGATAACGGATGCCCATCTGTTTTATTCTCAAACAGATCCTTCAAGATGTCTTTGCCACTTAGTCCCCATGTACTTGAAAAGTAGCAGCACAAAATTTTTGGGACTTTTTTTTTTTTTCCCATTTTATGCCTTTCTTATCCCACTTCTTTTACAACTCTACTAAGGGCCATATATCTGTTACTGTTTAAGACAGAAAACTGTGTTCAAAGTTGCCTTGCAACAGGTTTGTAATATTCCCAGTAATTAGGTCATGGGAATTAGGAGACAGAAGAGATGGATATTTGCAGCCTAGAGGGAAATCTGCTACAGCCTGATTGAGTCCAAAGTTTTGGCATAGAAAACTTGTCATTTGATGATTAGTTTCCAAATCTCTCTTATGCCAAATAATGTTTTTTGTTCATAAAGCATACTACAATCGACTCTCCCCAAGGCTCAGTAGAACAAACTATGTGATCATAGAAAGCTGCTGAAAATATCAGTACCTGCAGTCAATATGAATTATAATAGGCAACACAACTTAGAAATGACGTGCCTAATGGAGAGACAGGTTTAAATTCCACTTGTCCTGGGCATGGAACAGAAGACTTCTAACAAATATCTCTATATAAGTGTTTATATATATACACACTATATATATCTTTATACATTATTTATAGTGTATTATGTACACTATAAGTAATGTTTAGCGATCTGTTTGAAATACAGAATAGATCTGTAAGTTGTATATATGTATTTTACAAATTTGTATATGAATGCAGAACTTTGGTAACTATTTGACACAGGTGGTAGAGGCACCACTTAGGTGAGGTGTGCTCTTAGGCCTTGTATTCACAAAGAAGGAAGGGCTGGCTGGGGATGTGGAGGCTGGTTTGGGGTCAGCCTTGGCTGCAGAAACCATGAGATGGTGGAGTTCAGGATCCTGTGTGAGGGAAGCAGGGCAACAAGTAGGATTGAAACCATGTATTTCAGGAAAGCTAACTTTGGACTCTTCAAGGCCTTACTTGGATGAATCCCATGGGTTAGGGCCCTAGAAGTTAGGAGGTCCAAGAGAACTGGCCAGCATTCAAGCATCACTTTCTCCAAGCCTGAGGTTGGTGCATCCCCATTGGTTCATCCCCATGAGTAGGAAATGGAGCAAGGGCACAGGAGGCCTGCATGGATAAGCAAGGAGCTTCTGGCAAAACTCAAACAGAAGAAGGAAGTTTACAGGCTGTGGAAAAAGGAGAGGCTGCTTGGGAGGAATAAGGAACGTTGTCAGAACATGCAGGGAGGCAATGAGGAAGGCTAAAGTTCCTTTGGAATTAAATCTGACAAGGGATGTCAAGGACAACAAGGAGGGCTTCTTCAAGTACATCGACAGGAAGAGGATGACTAAGGGAAAATATGGGCCCACCGATGAATGAGGTGGATGCCCTGATGACGAAGGATACAAAGAAGGCAAAGTTACTGAATGCCTCCTTTGCTTCAGTCTTTACTGCTTTCATAAGTAAAGCTTTCATAAGTAATAAGTAGAGCATGAACATGGAAGACTCACATCAGCAGATTTCTTAGGAGCCTTGAGGAAAGGAGTAATTCCAGTGATAAGGCTATTACAACAACTGTTTTTGGCCTATTAAAGCAAGAAGGAAATATTGCAACAGTTTTATCATAATTCTGTTGAAAGAAAATTAGTTTTGATCAGCACAGGATATGTCATTATATTCTGTAACAGTTCAAGACAGTTATTAACGTAACTGACACCATAGATGAAACAGCAGTAGCAAAACCTGTTAGTAGTTTTGATCTGGTACCTTGATACTATCAGACTGAATTGAAGGAGAAGAAGAGATCAAGGAAGAAAAAAATGCCTTTGTTAAATCTTATATGGATGCTTTTAGTCTTGGGTATTGCCAGACTGATGAATGATCCCATCTAAATCCATTAGGTTGCTACAGAGCTAAACAATTCTGGGGAGAGTAAACTTCCTCACGCACTTAGAAAATTTCACAGCACCATCTTCATCATCATCTGGAACAATGGATCTTGATGTTTAGGACACCACAGTTTGGTTTGTCTGAAAATAAATGTAAAACAAGGGATAACATGACCTAGTAAATACCCTATTTGACAAGGAGGGCATAATAGGAAAGTTACTTCAGATGCCATATAGAGTATACAGTGAGACTGTAGATATATTTTGGTTCTACTACAGATATGTACCAAAGATTAAAGACCTAATACTTCTAATTGGGGTAGACTTTATGGATAATTATTTACAAATCTGAAAATATTTCTAATACCTTAACCAGTTATTAACAATTAAAAAAATTATCTCTAATAATAAGTAACATTTAATATGTATCAAAATTGCTGTCAGATTTGCACAGGACTTTGGAAAGAGTGGATAAAATAGACAATGGCTTTTAGAAAATACTGGATGAATGAATAAAATTTGTCTGCAATAATTTAGGAGGCACTTGAATCCCATTATGTAGCTAAATAATTAGGAAATGGGGTTCAGCCAGGCAGGTAAATGGAGTTTTCCTGTTCAGGTTATTTTACTTGAATATTGAACTAAGTTTTTCTGTACATGTAATATTAAAGCCAGTCATGTTTGGTAGGATTGAGAAGCAACTTTCTAATATATCTGGAGACAGTTACCTTATGCACAAAAAAAAAAAAAAATAAAAGGCTTTTTTGATAAATAAGGTCATTAGGACTGCTGTGTAATAATGACAATATTTAAGCACTTCTATATTTTTTGCATTCTCAGTACATGATAAAGATGAAATAAGGAGATCATGCTTTTAATATCACCTTCATTAAGACAAAATATGTGTAGACATTGTTCAAATTCAGATGGACTTTCTTGTTGGTTCACTTCTGGATGAAGATTGATGAAAGAAAGTTTGGGACATATAAGAGTTTACTGCCTAGCCAGGCTAAGATAAGCTATTATATTAGACTACTAGTGATCAATGTTCATGTAGTCAGCAGTCTAGCACGAAGTGAAGATTACAGAAAAAAACCCCCACAGAGTGATATTCTTTTATAGTAGAGATACAAATCAGAAAGTATCACTGTGCCACTGTTTGCAAAGTCTCCAGTTCTTTCAACTGTATGTCCATCTCTGAGCTACGCCACTAACACACATCTCTTGAACAAGTCAAAAAATGTGTAGTTTCACCTCTTCTAGTGAAATTTTGTATAAATATATAGCTATATGGCTTATATTAATTTGTTTTTCTAATCAGTTTTTAAACTCCCTTCTTCATTACATAACCCACAAAACACTAAATTAAAACCTTTAAATTAAAAACAAATAAACAGGCAAGACAACATCAGGGTAGTAAGCAGGGTAAGGTTCCATCAGGAGCAGAATTTCTCCCAAAAGTTGTTTTTACCTCACAGCTAGTTCATTATTATGTTACCTAACGCAGATTGCAATGGTTTTGCATTAGTGTCTTAACATGCTTCTAAGAACTCTGGACAAGAATGTTATAAGGAAAAAAGTAGCTACAAGAAAGCAAAAGCCAGAAAAAAACTACTAGATAAAAATTCTGCTGAGTAACTTTGAAATGGTGATGTTTGCAATGCTATTACGTTTTGCAGAATTATCCTACAATTCACATAGATTATTTTCTCCTGTGTTATCATTTCCAGAGTTACAGTCACTTCTAGAATGATTATAGAAGAACAAAATTATTATTTTTAATTACAATCTCAGAAAATTAATCTATTTTTTCTTCTGTTAAAAGATTGATATTTTACCCTGTTGAGTGGTTAAAAAGGCATAGCAAGTAGTTACAGTGTGCACATCATCTTGTTATTATACTGATAATCTGCATCTGCTCTATAGGATGGAAATCAACAGCAGGAGGTTGTATGTGATGGGATTTTCCAGATTATAGTGAATGACAGACATAAAGACTCCCAGCACATGTAGAAATTCATAGGATAATGTCTGAAACCTTGTTTTCTTCCAGTTTTGCTAGTTTGGATGATTTAGGACTCAGTTGTTTAAACAAAACTGTTGTGAAAGACCTGTCAGAACTAGTTCTGTCCTCCATATCAGTTTTGCTAGAAGAGATACATAGGGTCTAATTTTAATGTACTTTGATTTAATTTACATGTTTCTACTTATTAAGTGTTCTGAAATTATATTACTGTGCCACAATTATATATGGTATAATAAGCTTGTGTTACTAACTAGCAAAAGGCAAGAAAATAATTGTCATTTACACATTATCCAAAATCTACTGAATATATTTACCTTGTCAATTCCATATCTTTCATACACAAATCAGTTTCAGTCATACAGCATAATGTAATATTGAAACGTGGTTGATGACATAAAACCTGGTAATTATTTTATCACTCCCATTTTTAAACTAAGAAAAGTTACCTCCCAAACAACCCATATGTGACAAGAAAATTAAACCAAAGAGACATAATTTAAATAAAAAAAATATATTTTCCTATGCAATTATTTACAATAAAAATGTAGTATTTATTTTCAATATATTTTCAAGCTGTAAATTAAATGTTTATTGCCTCTAACTGATAAGAGCATTACAAAGGAAATGTAAATTAGTATGGCTTATAAGAAAACCAATGTGATTTATGCACATCAATAGCAGAAATTGTCATGAATATAATTTATCACCTGTCAGCACGATACACTACACATACAAACTGTTACACAACAACAATACATTTACCCTGGCAAAGTTATTTTTCACATGAAAATAATCCATTACAAACAGTAAACCCAAGTCACAAACCAAAACATTTTAACACAAAGAAGTACATAAAACATTTCTCCACTGAGAAATTTTTATTTTGAACAGTAGCTTCTTTATTCCTGATTCTGTCTTTTAATTCCTCCATTCTAAACACATTTTAAAACTATATAATAGAGAAAATGAGTCTTATTTTGGGTTCCTTTAAGTCATTGTCAGAATCCCATTTATTTAACAGAAGACATAATATAACCAAAGAAATACATATATTTCTCACATGCTTATAGACACCAATAGAAAAAAAAATAATAAAGCTTTTAATGAATTACAGTAAATATTTATTTCTTTGTTATTTTAATTATCAAAGGATATCGACAAAACGAGCTAAGCAAATTAAGCCATGTCTATGTTGCACAGATAGTGTAATAATACTTTTGTCACAGTATTAACATCATTTTGTCTGTGGTAAAAGCATAACAGTCATTATACTCACACCTCTAAAATAATAAAACCTTGGAAACAGAATTTTTTCAAAGTTCAAAACTGGTATTCAGTATCCCATAACACTTTTTTTTTTCTTTATTATTCTTGGAAGTATTCATTGAGGAAACATTTTTTGTATTCTTTTTACATATAACTTTTTTTTATTTTCCAAGAGACACTGAACTGTTTTAACCCAATTTCTTTCAGCTTCCATTTCACCACTGGTTCTATCTGCTGTACAGGTTACAAAGAATTAATAAAGCAATACTGACTTTATGAATATAAATTTAAGAGCAATAATATAGTCTATGTACGCATCCCTTCAGAACATCAGAACTCTGTCTGTTCTGAGAGTCACACTTGGTTTTAAGTAGAATGAAAAATACACAAGAATTGGGGTTTTGTTCTATCGACTCTTTTCACTTAGTGCAGGATCCATCTCCATCTACTTTTTCTCTTTTTTTCCCCTCAAGTATAAGCTTTAATTTCACTAACTTGTAGGAAAAGACAACTTTTAATGAATTTGGCCCAGTGTTTTTCATAATAGTTATAAAGTCAACCATTAAAACATGTTATTTATTATTACCTCCTTCTGTTTTGATACTCATGTCAAAATAATGGACTTGTTTTAATATGTTTATATTGGTACCATGAAGTTTTCACAGAAGGTGCAAGGGATTTTTCTCTACTGGCTACTCTATCAGATGAACTTTATAATATTTCTTCCTCATATTTCAAGCTCTCTTGGCTCTGACAGTCAGCAGACTTTGGTCTGTGGCCTTGTGTCGAAATCAAGATAATTATCTTTTCTTTAGCAATTTATATTGTTCCTTCTTTTTCCTCACATACTTCCAGTTTTGTGACTATCAAGTATCAAGTACACAACAAATATTCCTAGCATTCCTTTGGGAGTTGTTGCCATTGCCTTAGTTCTTCTCTGGATACCAGCAGATTTTTTTCTGTTTCAGAAAATAGTTAAAGCAAGACAACGTTCACAATATCTGCTATCTTGTCTGTTTATTAACCTTGTGATAGGACAAGAAAAAATACTAATAGCACAGGCAGTTTCCTAGCAGCAAGTGAAAAGGAAACGTCCAAGCCGTTGGCAGGACTGATGCACTCTCACCCACGTGCTGGTAGCATGCTCAGCCAAGTGCCACATGATGGACCATTAAAGTGATTTGTAGATCAGAGCAGACTCTGTGTAGTGTTTCCAGTCCTTAGTTCCAAGAAGACATATACTTTTCCAGGCTTAGGAAAAGCTAAGAACCAAAATTGAAGAACACAAAGTCTGAATTTTGCTTATGAATGTTAGAAATGGAAACAAAACACAGAAAAATTTGTTCTATGAAAAAAAAAAAGTCTGCTTGACAGTAAGAGCTTTGCTGCTTCCTAAGAACTTTTTTTCCCAAGTTTGCCCAAATTTAATCTGGAACCTAGCTGTGGGCTCATTAAAATTAACCAATTCTAAAATGTATTGAAACATTTATGATTGAAAAATTATTAATTAAAAAAAATTATTGAATGCCCAGTAGAGTTGTTTATACCTCCAACAAAAGTTTTTAGCCACACAAAATTTACTGTTAACGGGAGAAGAAAGACACAGGAGATAATGCCCTAATATAATAGTTTCCTTAATGGTTAGTTGCAGCCCAAACAGGTACAACCGTGAACAGCCTGACATATACACACTCCTAAATATCCCAGGAGTATTTGCTGCACTTATGGTAAAGGTTACAGACATTAAATATGCTTCCTGGTTTATTTTTATTCTAGAATGACCAAAAGCTGCCTGTGACACATGTAAGTCTTAAATCCAGGAATCATATGCAGCTTTGAGAAAGAAAAGAAGAAAAAATAATTAGTACTGCTTCATCATTAATTTATATTTGCTTGTCTGCTTGGGGTTTAAAATTCAGGAATGGTGAAAAATTCTCATCTACATCTATTTTTCTTAGTTCGTACCCCCTGAAAAGACACCTCAGGTATGGACATCTAATGGAACATGCTGTGGCACTGACTCATCATTCTTCCATATTAATACTGATATAATACAAGCAATTCTCATTTCTAACCAGAGCATTTAATCCAAATTTTAGCTTTAACTGTCCACGTGGTGTGAATTCTTATTCAACATTCTCCACTGGTTGATCAGTCTTCCTAAATGAAGATTTTTTTATCATTCCATAATAGGTTAGTGAAAGCATTAGTCATCTTTCCTCGATGTTTTCTTCACAATATATTAACATGTTCCAGTTATATTCTAGTATGCTGCTTAAAAGATGAGGGACAGAAGTCCTGTGGTGATTTTATTGCAGTTACTGAACTTCATTGACTACAGGATAGAAAAAAATATGTGTATCCTTTGTACAAATGTAGAAATACGCAATCTGAATAAATGTTTTTACTACCTGTGTGTGTGCGTTACCCTTTTCGACTGATGTATAAAGAAGCGTGCAAAATACACTATTTTGACTTTGTACAGCACAGTATTTTCCTGCTGTTGTATTTTCCTGATACAGTACTATTATTTCCTAGTGTGGGTTGTGGGTTTTTTTTTCTACATCCATAGTTATATTATCATGATTTCATGTATCATATTGGATCCCAAGAGACACGACAGTTTAGAACAGTTAATGATCTGTTTCATAATTATCCGGAACTGAATACTGTGTGTGTTGGCACATTGCAATAAATTTACATACCTAGAAGCTAGGAGAGCCATATGTTTGGAGGTTTTACTTAGAGGTGTATCCTGGTGGAATTTCTTTCATTTGCTTATTTATTTCAAGAGTTCTGAGTTTATAGGTAGATTAGATACAGTGCATTTAGCTTTGTGTCAGTGTATAATCATTTCAGTCTTCAGTCTGGTCTCCATACCTTCATCACTTTCCCTTTCTTGAGTTTGCAATAAGGATAGCTCTCTTAGTGTGGAAAGAGATGTAGCACAGCTTTAACACCTGTACAGGTATAATACATGAGTTTTGGTGGAGCCTGGGCACTAAGCACATGCAGTGAACTGTAACTTCACAGGAGTAAATTGCACATAAATCATCAGAAGCAGAGATTTGAGCTGCATTGCAAACTTGGTGTTTAAAAACTCAGAGAAAACACTGGAGACTGCATTTGGTGGTTTGGCAGGAGTTTGGATCTTCTGAAACAGGAGCAGCTAGGAAAGATGAATAGGAGTGCAAATTATCAGAGACAGTTTGGTTGTCATCATGAAGCTTCCTCTACATGAGTGCTTCTAATATGATCTTTTGGGGGACACACAAAGCATAATGTCTGTTCCCAGCACTCTGTCTCCAAAAACCGCTGCCACGAATATCCTTCCTAGTATTTGCTGCTATAATAATAATAATAATAAATAAATATTATTATTATTATTATTATTATTATTATTATTATTATTATTATTATTATTATTATTATTATTAAATCTCAGAAGTATACCAGTGCTGGGAAATAAACTAGCTGCAGTCAATGCACACCAAAGACAAAATTGTATAAGTGTGCTAATCAGAAATCCAAGTAATTCTGAATGATTCATGTCTGAAGTAAGATTTTCTTCCTGAAGAATTAGCACTATTTTTCAGTTGGGTAGAAGAGAGATTTATTTGGACTGATAGGTAAAAAAACCTTCAACTTTTAATATCTTCATCACAAATATACTGGAAGTGGTTTTAATGTACTGCATGAATTGCATACTGAGTTTATGCAAGCAACAAAGAAAGAAATAAAGGAGCAAAGAAATTGTTTAAAAGTTCAAAGAATATCACCTCATACCTATACCTCTACCTTGTCTTGTATTGTGTTACAGAAAATATAAAAAAAATTAAAAAATATGAAATAGGTGTCTGAATAGTTCATGCCATGCAAAGTATTAAATTTCATGAATATAAGCATAGATGTCTTAAGAAGAAAAAGTTATACATATTTTAAGAAATACTTTGTTTCTGGAAGATGGGTTTTATCTATTATTTCCTCCTATCATTTTAAAGGATGAAATATTCTAGTATTATCTTTATTTTTTATTCTAGTTTGGCATATAATGTTTGTTAAGCTTATAATTGGTCTTTTTGATATCAAAATTATAGCATATTAAACTGACTAACATTCACTTCCATTTTTGTTAATTTTCTCTACATACTGATGAGAAGCCTATGCTGAATCTGATTAAAGTAAATAAAACCCCCAAAAAATCAGTGGAAAAAATGTTTAATGTATGATCCTAGAGAAAAGCCTCCATATAGTTTGAATTTAACCAATTTCTTAGTTCATTACTGTAGTAGTAGTTCATGTTCACTGTATGTTTTATTTTATATATGCTACCACTTTATTTCTTCTAGTTGTTTTGTATTGTCATGGAGTCAGCTCTGTAAAGATGTGTAGAAGTTAAAGATATGTGAATCTCTGGAATGTAAAGATACCTGGTTTCTAAGAGTGTTTGATGAATAGTTCGCTCAATAGAAAACAGAAACAAGAGACAGGAAAAGTAATAAGTAAATACACAAATCCTAACAATCAGGAGATAACAGGGACTATAACAAAGATGAGAACTCCCAAGCTGCTGATGGATGAGCCACTGGCAGAGTCACCCAAGCATCACCTTGAAGATGCTCAACAATAACTTTGTAACTGATAGGAAGAGGGAAACAAGATTGCCATGGAACTCACAGGAAATAATACAGGTTTTATGGAATATATAAAGGGCCCAGTGAGATTATAAAAAACATGGTAGGGGATGTTTTAACCCGTTTATGGAAATGTACCCCACACTAATGTGGGGTACTTAGAAGAAGGGCCAAAGGTGGGGAAATGGAGATAGAAATTCGGATCAGGGAGAAACAAGTGTGGAAAAATGGAGAATTGTGGGGAGGCAATAAAATGTCACATTTAAGCAGGATGCTGATCAGCATGTTTGTGTGGCCAAGCTCTGTACCTTATCACCACAGTGATATTAAATTTATAAGTCTTATACAACTTATTAAACTATTAATATTTCCTGTGTGTTTTAGCTCTCTGTTCTGTAAGTGGGTATATGTGTGATTCACTAGTGAACTTCAAGGTAAACTAGCTGGTATGTAGACCGCACGAGCTTAGAGCTTGAGATTGCATAAAGGGGACACAAGGCCTGCGTGTGGATTCTGGATGGGTGGATTTGAGTGGAACACTTTGAATACAAAAGTCCCTAGACAACGTTATTCAAAGAATTTGTGCTTTTTTTCAGATTGTTTTGTGGAAATGTCAAGAGAAATTCAACTGTAGACCTGCTATAACAAAAGGATATCATTATGTATCATCATTCAGAATGGAAGTAACTCCAGAATCCTATGGAAATATATTTACAAATGTTTTTTTCTTCAAGTATATTCAGAAATAGAATCAGGATTGGTAAGCACTCTGTGGTAGGTTAGCTCAGGCCAACAGCCAAACCCCCACCAAGCTCACTCCCTTCCCCTGCCACAGTGGGGTGAGGGGAGGGAGATAGGAAGAAAATAAATGGTAAAGCTTATGGATCAAGATAACGACAGGGAGATCATTCGCCAACTACACTTGCTTTCTAGAACCTCTAGATCCAAACATTGGACATCAAAAAAGAATCTGGGTTGTGTGTGTGTTGTTGGGGAGGGTAACCTCCCACTCTCTCACTCCCCTTCTTATGGGGATAGGTGGAGAAAATAGGAAGAGCGGGAAAGAGAAAAGCCATGTGTCTGGGCAAAGACAGGGAGATCACATCTCAATTACCATCATTTATTGGCAATTAAAATATT
>JAVJGJ010000001.1:30663381-30676294 GCA_035590215.1 Microhierax caerulescens
GGCTGTGTCCCCTCCCAAGACCTTGCCCACCCCAGCCTGCTGGTCTTTGGAGGGGAGCAGGGTTGGGGAGGCAGCCTAGGTGCTGTGGAGCATGCCTCAGTAGCCAAAACCCTGGGGTGTTATTGCCATGTTCCCAGCTACAAACACAAAGCACAGCACTATGGGGGCTGCTGTGGGGAAAGTTAACTCCATCCCACCCAGACCCAATACAGTCAGGAAATCAGAACACGGGTTTGGGGATATCTTTAATAGTGCCTTGCAGCTTTTCTGGGATGGTTTTGCATGCAGAATAACAAATAAATATTACCAATAATTTTGTTGTTTTGGAGTAGAAAGCAAAATCTATTACCTATGGGTCATATATTTCTGTATTTAAAAACTCCCCTAATTCTTAACAATTTTGTCAACAAGCTGTAAAGATTGATGTATGTTTTAGATGTGTATTTGGCAAAAAAAAAGATATTCAGAAAATAGTCTTTGGGCTGGGTAATCCTGTGACAAGGAAAACAAATAGATCCATATTTCAAAAGGGCAAATATCAAGGAACCAAGGGAACAAAATAATGCTTTAGGAGGAATTTGGAGTTTCTTTAAGTCAGAGTACTAACATCTATCTATTCCAAACACGGTGGAGAAATGTTAAACACAACTAAATGTCCAATGCATAAAGAAGCTGGTACGTGAAGAAAGCTATGCCTGACAGGTCAATAAATAAAAATAAATAAAAGACATACCACCAAATGGCAAGCTGATTTAGTCCTTGCAAGGTATGTCAAAACAAATAGCAAAAGACTCTTTGGTTATATAGATTAAAAAGAGAAGAGAAAAAGAAATAAGGCCATATAGCCTCTGAGGTCTGAAATTATGCATAATTTTAGTAAAATCATATTAATGTTTACCTCTGTTGTGGGTAAAAGTGAGCACTGGAAAACTGAATAACACTCATTCTGAAGATGCATGTAATTCAGCCCATAGTGGTACTGTTACTTAATAAACTTCAGAATCAGGTAGCCCTATTTCTGAGACTAGTGTCAGGCAATATTGATATCTTTACTATTCCATATAGAATTTTCAGGTGTTTTAGTATGTTGCTAGTTAATTTATAACTTCTCAATATTCTGCACTGTTTTATACAAATTTTATTTACATAATTATATAGATGTATATTTAATCTGTCATGACAACTGCAAGCATTCCTATAACAAGAATTGATATCTGACACAAAATTTCTAAATCAGCTGTTTTCCCTGCTCTCCAAAATTCTAAATCCAGACACATTAAATTCATGTTGTGACTAATAACATTTGTGATCTGGATTTTGTAGTCCATTCATCTGTGGGTGACAATTCTCTGCTGCTGGCTCCAGCACTCTCAGTGGCACTAATTAAATACAGAATTTACTAACCAAAGTGAGAAAAATGTCAGAATAAAATTATTTGGATTTCCCTGTTCAGTTGGCATGAAATTCTGGGTCTTTTACACTAGAAACATATAACTTAATGAAAGCAAGGTTGTAATGCAATAAATTGTTCTACCATATAATATCAGATTATTGGAACATTTTTAGGTTGTGAGATTATTTTTTTTTTTTTTGCAGAAACCTTCCTAAATATATGTAATTAATACCAGTAATTAATTTTCAAAAAAAGGGCACTTGCATATGAATTGATCAATTTCATATTTTCAAATATTAAAAAAATATATTAAAGTGTATAGGTTAACTAGTATTACTGATTCTAGTTCCTAAATTAAGTATTTAATTGAATCTCTAAAATTACTTAACGCAAGCATTTCTAATTAGAGATTTTTTTTAGGCTGATGCAAGATTTTATTTTAAAATTTCAGCAGACACACATTTGTTTGCATTTCCTTTTTAAAACGATTTTGTGGGGAGAGACTGAATTTATCATTCCAGCACTAATTCAGAATATCTCCAAATGTGGATTTATATTAAAGAATTTATTACATTGGTTCATTCCTTTATAATAAAACACAGTGAGACTAATTCCTTTCTGAGGTACTTTCACATAACAATTTATTTGTATAAAATTCACTGTTTTCAAGACAGGCCAAGTGTGTCTCGTATCTATATATTGGGTCTGGCCGAGCCTCACAGCAGCCCTCCTAGTGCTGTGCTTAGTATTGGTAACTAGGAAGGTGGTGACCACACACTGGTGTTTGGCTGCTGCTGAGCAGCACTCTACAGCACCAAGGCTGCCTCTCCAGACTTTCGTTCACCCCCCGCGCCCCTCACCTCCTCCTCCTCCTCCTCCAAGTAGGCTGGGGGTGGGAAAGATCTTGGGAGGGGACATAGCCAGGACAGCTGACCCAAACTGCCCAAAGGGATATTCCATACCACATGACATCTGCTCAAATATAAGAGCTAAGAGAAAGGAGGAAGAAGGTGGTGGGCATTCATGATTTACACCATTAGCCTTCTGGAGCAACCACTACACATACTGAAGTTCTGCTTCCTGGGAAGTGGCCAAACATCATCTGCTGATGGGAAGCAGAGAATAAAACCTTTTGTTTCCCTTTGCTTCTGCACATGACCTTTGCTATTGCTTCAATAAACTGCCTTTATCTTGACCCACAAGATTTTTTTTCCATCTTACTTTCTCATCCTCATTCTACTGAGAAGGGGAGCGATAGAGTGGCTTGCTGGGCACCTGGCATCTAGCCAAGGTCAAACAACCACAGTCTATTTTAACCAGTTATTGTTCAATATATTAATTTAACAAATATAAACTCCATATGGTTTTAAATTTGCTTATCTGTGAATCTCCTCTGTCATTTGTTTACAAGATCATTAATGTCTTTTATATGTAGACCTCTATCATTTGAGAAAGCTGTAAGGTTAAAAAAAAATATCTGTAACTGTTTATTTTCTTATAAATTTTCCCTAAACATTCTTCTGTGGACACTGTCAGAGAGATATTACATGGGTAAATAAACCTTTAATCTGACTGTGAGATTTGATTTATTCTACTTCTCACACAGAGATGTATCAGTTCTGATGCACCATTCTATGCTGAAATGTGTCTATGTAAAAATAAGACATGCTATATAACTTTTTTTTTTCCCCAGCCACATCTAATTTCTGTGCTAGCATTGAGCAATGCCATAACTGAAAGAAAAGGACAATTTAAAATGAAAAAAGTTTTCAAACATAATTCTTCATTAAACAGGGGCTGCATGCAAGTGTGTAGATTGTATCATATTGTGGTCCTGCTCCACATATTCAAAGCATCAGGATCATACTGTTTTGATTCTTCATGAGCCAAAACCCCACCTAAAAACTGAATCTCAGGGCAAATGAGGCTTGTCATGCCTTGCTACACTCCTTGATTCCAAATAACCTGTTTACTTATTGTTGTGATGTTGTATTACTCTAAAACAAGACTCATATTCTTCCCTGCATTTATACATTCTTGAAAAAAATATCGATGTATAAGTATGCTCTGTCTTCCTGAGGCAACAAGTCTCCTGGTAGTATCCCTGAGAAAGCTCTGCATCAGTTCCTATTTTAGATAACCCTACAACAAAACTTAGTCTAAGATAAGGAAACCTGATTTTTTAATATTATTTATTATGTCCCTTTGGGAAGTCACTTGATGGTAATGCTTTTCTCTTCATGTAAGATAACAACTGTCTTTAAAATGCTCTGAAATCTAGAGCAGAAAAAGGTCATGTAAAAACATTTAAATTACACACTTACTCTAAATGACACAAACATTTGTTTTTACTGTGCTGCTACTGGTTCCTGGGCTATTTTCATGTTCTTCTACAAATCTTTTTCTTTAAAAAAAAGCCTGTCAAAAAGTATTAGCAATTATTGGTGTTTGTATATTTTATATGATAAATCCCTAGACAGTTCCAGCTACTGAAATGTTACAATTACCTTTGATACTTGTAAGACTGTTTAATTTTTCCTCAATAATCTCTATTTTATACATCTGTCTCCTTTTCTAGCATTTGTCTTCATGTTTATTAGCAAATGATTCTTAAAATACATTTTTAAGTATCTTAGGGCAGTTTTACTAATAAGGCTATAGAAACCTATAAATGAACATTTAAATGTCATAGTGTAAAAAAGAAACATAAAATTTTGTGCCTATGACAGTTTCTTTGTACCTACCTATATGAAAACAGAATATCTGTTTAAAATGTGTTCCTTATAGTGTTTGTGTTTGTTCTTGAGTTTGTTCTTGGAATTATATTTGGGGCAAAAAAACCCCAAAACCCAACAAAAACCCCTCAGTCATAGTCTGTGATAGAAGGAAAAGACCAATGAGAACTTGGATTGGAGATTCTAAAGACACCAATTCAGTATAAAATTATTGTGCTGTACTTTTTACAAGGCTGACAAGAATTCTGTAGTTTAATTATTACAATAATTTTCCTATATGTACAAGGTATTTTGTTTCTATCATTTGTATAACATGTTTATTCAATACCCTTCATTTTCACACCTTGGAATGTAGCCAAAAGGAGAGATTTAAAAAATTATATATAGATTATTACTGTATCACACTGTAGTTTTTTTCTAGTAAACAAGGCCTGAACTAAGTTTACCTGCAATATTATCAAGTACACCTGAAGTTTATGTTATTAAGATTTGTTAGCAGCACAATTCTTTAGCTGTGTAAAGCAAGACATAGAGCAATTCAGCAGCCTTAAAAAAAAAAAGCCCCACAAAAGAACCTCAACCAAAACCAACAAAAAATCTTCACTCATCATCACATTATTACATTCTAAAACATTGAGAATCTCTGACAATCAGCATTACCATGTGATCATTGATTCCAAGACAAAAACATTACTAAAAATTAAAGACTAGAAATGAGAAAATTAGAAGCTGTAATTTTGGCTAAAAAGAAAAATATAGTAAGACATTAAGAAACATAATACTTAGATCTTCAGCATTCTTTTATCCTGTTAGATTTTTAGTTGGACTTGCATCTTTATCAGAGAGCAGCAAAACTGAGTGAACATTAGACATATGACTTCACATTTGTCCATTTTGGAACATATGCTTTTAGTTAGATTTTTTTTTTTTTTCATTCAGTATTAGTGAACTGTTTTCTTTGTTATTAGCTGTTCTAATATTTCCTGTAAATTTCAAAATGTAGATTGTTGCAAGTCCTAAAAATATTTTTAAATATTTCAGACTTAGTTCTGCTGTCCACTAAAGGTTATCTATTGTTTTGTTTCCCTTCAAATATTACTCATTATTACAAATCTAATATAATTAACCAAAATATGAAAAATAGAGTAATGAATTTTCCAACACAAGCTCTCAATATTGTCTGGCATAGCTCAGTAAGAAAGCAGTTAATTTGAAGGAAAAAGTCTGGAGATAACAAATGAGGCTGGCTGGACATATCTGAGAGTTAGGATTGAGACTGTTGGGCATTAGCTGAACAAGAGAACTAGGACATACATTGAGGAGATTGGTCTTACACTGAAGTAGACATTGAGGTTTTGGTGTCGGCTCCCTTTGTACTTCCCCATGCAGAGAGACAGAACTCTTGAGGACTCTGAGAGCCATCACTTGCAAAGCTCATAGACTGCTGGAATAGCTAAGTGCACGTCATGCATGCGCAGAGGTAATTCTTACACAAATATGTGCTGTTTGCCAAGTATGCAGATAGTTCATCTTTCTACTTAGATTAATAAGGCAATCGATCTTACTAAAGATTAAATAAAATTCTCCAAAAGAGTAATTCAACACTTAAGATTTTGTATACAGTGGCAAAAGAGAACAAAAAAGAAGGTGAAAGACTTTTCTATACGTGGAAAAAGCTAAATCCTCTGTAATTCTGATGAGCGTGGCATGAGGTAGATCTAGATTGCAGTCTAAACAACACAGAAAAGTACTGAAATGTCACCAATACTCCAAGTAAGGTTTCAGCCTCTGAGATCTCATTTGTTTCTCATGAAAATCCATGAAAAAGATCTCCTTGAAAAATTCTTTGACAATTTCTAGTGTCATATTCAGAAACAAAGCTATTATTTTCTAGCCAGATGTAATTTACAACCTGTATGTGTGACCAGGCAGTCAGCAAAAATGAGATGACATGCTTTTTGCAGTGACTTTGGACTTGGGAAAGAAAAACTAGATACAGAATTTCTACAGGTGTAACATTTACAGATCATTCAGCAAGATCTGGAACCATTTTTACTAGTGGATGAGGCTTTCCTAGAGTTTAGTAAAAATATCATGTTTCTTGCCACTAGAGGGAAATAAAAGTGGTCACAGAATGAGAAGATGACTGAGGTAGGAAGGGACCTCTGGAGATGGACTAGTCCAACCCCTTGCTCAAAACAGCATCAGTTACAGCAGGTTGCTCAGAAACATAAAAATATGTTCAATCATATTTTTAATATCTGAGAGGACAGAGACTCCAGAAACTCTCTGAGCAACCTGTTCCAGTGTTTGACCACCTTCACAATAAAAAGAAGTTGGGCTTTTCCCCTTATGTTTAAAATGAAATTCCTGCATTTCAGTTTGTCTGCTTTTTTTTTTTTTTTTTTTTTTTTTTTTCTTCCTTCTCCTCCTCAGTGGGCACCACCAAGAAGGGCCTGGCTCTACTGTCCTTACTCCCTCCCATCATATATATTTTTACACATTGATCAGATTCCCCTGAGCCTTCTCTCTTCCAGCCTGAGCAGCTCTTGTATGTAGCCTTTCCTCATGTGACAGATGCTCCAATCGCTTGATCATCTTTATACAAAGTACAGAAGTTCAAAGCACAAAAAGATTAAATTTGCAAATTGACATTTCAAGTGCAAGACTTGTTTAACACATCACAGATTAATTTCAAACCATGTGGTTCTGCTTGGCTGTTTGGACATTATGGAATATAATCTAATAGTAAAACTTGATACATTGCAAGTTGGCTTTGTGTGTCACAAATGGGTATGTTGCCAGAGGTCTGGCAATGCAATTACTCTGGATTGTCACAAAACAGACAGGGAACAACAGCCAGGCATGAAGCTACTGATGCTATTGAATAACACTTAGATTTTATATATCCTGAAAAGTGTTTCCAGTCTACCTCTTCAAACAACTGTTTAAATAAGTATGAATTATATTATACAGTTTCATTAGTTATATTCTGAAGTAGGCTAACTTTCTGAGAAGAAATGTGATTCGTACAGCAGGTTTAATCTATTTCAAATATCACATATAACTGTGGCACTGCAAAAGTAAATAAAATAAAGTTTGTTCAAATCCTGGTTTTCAGTGAAACACAGCTTCTCAAAATTCTCAATCCTGAGGGGTCATCAGAATGATATATTGTTTGCTGTTATGTCAGCATGCTGCATTATGCAAGGAAACACAATGTTCTTTTTTAATGGGGTGTAACAACAGGTCATCCTGAGAAAGATGCATCGAGTCATGGAATTTAGAAAATTCATGGTTCACTGAAAGTAATGGTTAAAAATATTCCCATTTCCTTTTGTAAAGTGAAAAGAGCTGAAAGAGTTTAACTTAAAAACATTTTTTTTTCCTTTCTCTTCCCCTAGAAATATTCTGCAGTGGATTAGGAAATGCAGTATTCACTCATGCTCAGTATTAATATTTAATTTTTTTTTTTCCCTTTAGTTTTTTTTCTGCTTTCTATTTCAAGATTTCATGATGATTAAAGAAAGCTTTCTGAATGTTTTTAAGCCCCATTAGGTCTCATTTTAACTGGTTTTGTAATCATTCACTCAAGAATATATTGATGCCTGGAATATGGATAGCTTAATGCATCTACAATTATAAGGATTTCCCATTGCCCTTAAAAAATTAATCTCAATCAAGTAATAAAGGGGAGTACATATCAGAGAAACATTTTTGCGCAAGAATTAATTTCTTGTTCAATAATTTAAATTTCAATAAAATTCTGAAATGTATTCTATGATGTGACCTGTTTGTTTTGAGGTCTAGCTAATAAGAGAAGAGAAAGATAACAAGGTTCAATTAATCTAGCATAACATTCAAGGATTATCTAATATACCATTACAGTACCACTAGTCATATTTCCTTTAAGGAAATTGTTAGATGTCAAAATAAATATGCTTATTAAAAAAAGGGCTTGGTATAGAAATACATAGATAATCGTATTTTCATATGATTTAGTTTATACTAAAATGGGGGACATACATTGGACTGACATTCCTGTGGCATCTAAACATTTAACTGCCTCTTTTGTCTCTGAAAATTCTACCATGACATTTAGTTCTAGTGCATTCAATCCAAAGTTCACCCTCCAAAAAAAGATCCCTAGATGACAGAAAGGAACACATAGATTTAAAGAAGCAAAGTTTTATAATATGCAACCAAGTTTCATAACTGTAGAACCTACTGACTATGACTGATTTTGGCTTCCTGAAACAGGTATTTGATTATGAAATTATAAAATACAAGACTCACAAAGGAAGGTTTTGTGACTCATACAATGCATGTAATACATCGTCTAAATCATGTAGTCATTCAGCAGTTGCACTTCTGCAGTTTTGTAAAGTCTCAAAATAGGCAATACATACTTTACAATACCTTCTGGTTTGACTTCTCCAGTCATCAAAATTAATGTTAGTGCTAATTTTCCTATTTTTTCTATGCATATTTATGTGTATTGAAGCAGATTGATGAAAGCCTTGTTTCAGTATATTTTAAGTTATTAATGACATATAATCTCTAGCAAAAAATATTCCCAGTCTGGGAAGTGAGATATAAAATTATATAGCTTTTGATTCAATTGTGTGATTGGATTAGTAGAAGTCTTACAGTATCTGGTTGCTGGTTTTCAGAGCTATTTTGAAGTTCAAAGTGTCCTCTGGTTGTTTTTAGAGACTTGTTCTCTTCTAGAAAATAATTTAACAAACATATTCATTAGGACAACTGAATTGGAAAAACTGTAGGCTGAAAAATCACTCAGGATAAATTATTTAAAAGCTTCAATGAATAATTGGATGCAACATAACAACAGGAGACACCCAATTTTATTTCATGGCTTCTTTTTTTAAATCTAGGTGCAGCATTTGCCAGACTCTGGTTTCATGAAACAGAACACCTTCATTGTAAAAGTACAGGATGAAGGCAGTGTTAATGTTTGTTGAGACTAACCTCATATTTAATCAAGCTTTTTTTTTCCTATTTCTAAGTGGTTTAATTATTTAAACATAAACAGCAATTTAATAACATTTCTATTCTTAAAGCAAGAGGAGAATATAATAAAAAGTTTAATTTGCCATACATTGTGACTGGCTGAACATTTGTAGGTGTTACTTCTTTCAACTATGTGATTAGAAAAATATAAACTAACTTGGAGGGAAGATTAAAGCTATAGTAAAAAACAAACCAAAAAAACCATCAAAACTAAACCAAACCCACTGCAAACAACCCATACTGTATAAGCTTAGATTTTTATTTTTGAAGGGTTTTTTTCTTTTAAATAAAATGAAAAAAAAAAAAGTTATGCATTAGTATAAAAGAACTTAATCTTTCCCATATATTTTTTCCCCAAGATATGTTGATGTTAAGGGTCTGTATGTTCTTTCCTTCCTCTCCATTCCTTTCCACAATGAATTCACACATTGATGAAACTTAAACCTGTGCAAAGCCATAGAAACTTTGAACATGCAGAATTGCTTAACTCCTCAATGTTTATGTAGTATTGGGGAAGGGAAATACAAATGTATTGCACACCATCATTAAATGACTGTGCTCACAATAGTAGCAGGCATATCAATGGCTGTTAATAGCAATATGAGAGAAAGCAGTGGCAAGAGATAATTGAAACAGTTTTCTCAGAGAACACAATGTAGTCAGACTAGTCCAGGTACTTATGTTCTAGCAAAGCTGATTAGGGAAAAGATAGTACGTGCATTTTCCACTGTATGACTAATGCTGTTCTGTAAAATCAAAATGTTATTTCTGTCTACATGTATTTGAAATCTACATTTATACATCTGGCTAACTTTGAAAAGAATCATAATTTTTAGTTTTCTTACTGAAAAATAAACTTAGGCATAAACTCTCAAAGCTTTAAAATGGTGGGTTATTTTTTGGGTTTTTTTTCCTTTCCCCGGAGCAGTACTGAAGAACTATAGCCATAAAGTCGTATAACATAGAAGGTATTCAAAATAATAATGTGTTTGGGTCTCTGAAGCTTGAAATATCCCAAATGGGAGGACTGTTCAGCTGCTAAGCTACTCTTCTTTGAGAAGAACAATGTTCTGAAGTTATATAGACTGAGATTCACAGGAGACAGAAAATGGCATATGGATATTTCATTATACGTTGCAGTATGCACAGAGAATATTTCTCCCATATTTGACCCCCTAATAAAACCATAAAATAGATCTAAGTGGACACAGGCAAATTATAACATAATGAATTAAGTTTGCTAAGTTCTAAGATGAATTGGTCTGACAGTTATTTATTTTCAGAAGAAATTGCAAGCTACCCAATGGAAGGATTAATTTTCAGGCCAGATTTTTTTCATTAGTAAGAACAAACATACTTTTACTGCATTTCAAGAATTCCCATATGTAAAACATACATTAAATTAAAACGTGCAAACCAAACCAAAATGTCGTATTCCTGAGTACAGGTTATACTGCCTGTTTATGTGAACTTGATCAATCAAAGCAGGTACTCTACAGAGAACATTGACACCAACATTTCAATAGTATCTGAGGTTTTGTTTTCAAATTTAAGAAACTTTATTAAAACTTCCTGTATGCATGAAGGGATTAGTAACTGAAAATGTCTAACAGACAACTTAGCTATTTAAAATGTGTCTTATGTGTTTACATACATGTGTGAGTTCTCCAAGAACAATGAGCACAGTTAACAAAGTGCTGAACAGAAGCAAGTATACTCAGCTTTAGCACTGTTTGTTAACACAGAAATCAGTGATAAGTGCTATGTTGACGAGGTTTCACACACATTTGGAACATGTGCTGAACAAGACCACGTCTGCCTACAAGATTTAACACAGTTACCACTGTTACATGTTATTACTAAGGTTGGAAGCTTTCCATCCATCACAGAGACATCTGTTCCTTAAAAAAATGTAGTTGTAATGAATGTTCATTAGTTACATTGAGAAAAAGACGAGTGAACTTGATGATATTTGCTCATAAATTTCAGATACTAGCTCACAGCAGAGGAGTAGTAGGATTTTAGAATCCTGCTTGGTATTGTGGATAATGGAGATTTTCTTGCATGTGGGTTTTTCTTAAATTTTTTTTCTTTCCATTCTCTTGAAATCTTTTCTTTTTTCTCACAGACACATCTTCCATCATCCTAGTCAAATGGAAAGTCCAGTTAAATAGTTTGGCTTTCATTACATTTACAATACATGGTACTCCATAACCCATTGTTCCTTAGTGGATAGCCTTCATCATATAATGTAGCTCTACATTAAAAAAAACCAAAAACAATTAGAAAGACTAAGAGACAAAATGAGTTCTTTGTAATGAAAGGAAATGAGGAAATGATAAAGAGAAAAGTTTATGAATGTATTATAAATCAAAGTAAAATATATAGGTTAATTACTTATGGAAAAAAGAACAAATTATGATTTAAACAAATGAGACTTAAGTAGAAATTGTTAGTCGTTACAGAATTAAATATGTCCAACCACGTAACACTAATCTTAGCACAGAAATAGGAATAATGTAAGCCAGAATATAGAAAGAAGACATTGAGGAATACTTTAGTTCATGTCTTCAATCTTTGATGAACTGAGAAACTAAAGAACCCCCAGCTACATTAAAAACATTGAAACAATCTGAACCTGTGGTCATGGCTGAGAAATTCTGAAAGAAAGAAAAGGACACAAAACTGGAGGGAAAGGAAAACAAAAATGAGTAGACAAAAAAAACCCCAAACCAACCAACTAACCAAACAAACAAAGAAACAAAAACCAAAAAAACCCCAGCTTTTTTCCTCACAAAGCCTGTGAAAGTGTTATTAAATAACCAGAAGATATTTAAGAGGTAATAAGAACCTATTATTGGTCAAGAACATATTATGCCATATCAAACCAGTTTCCTTTCTGTTGTGCTAATAGGAGAATGAATGAGGGTGAAGAAAAGACTGCTATATTTACTAAGGTCATAGTAAGGATTTGGCATCTCTATAACATGCTCTCATGAGCAATCTCGGGAAGTATGGTTTGTATTTTATCAGTATAAAATTGGTGTACAGTTGGATGAAAAACTACACTTAGTATTTATTATTGATTCACTGTCTCTTGGAAAGATTTCAAGTGAGGTACTTCCAGGGTTTGTTCTATGACTGATTCTGTTTAATATTTTCATTCATGAATTAGATGTTGATATACAATAATGTGTACAGATGGCTTCAAGATAGGATGGGTTATAAGTGCTTTGGAAGATCAGAATTCAGTGTGATCTTGAGAAAATGGAAAATGATCTGAAATCATCAATAAAAACAAAGTATTAAATGTCACAATTAAGAGGTATAAATAAAATGTGTGCAAATACGGAATAAAAATAGCTGTCTAGGCATTAATGATGCCAAAAAGAATGTACAACTGCAGTGAAGCCATAAATTAAATGAGATTTTATCTGTTGCTGTGGCAAAAAAGGCAGTTACTTTCCAAGATTCACTTATGCTTGAAGTATTTTGTGTCACATTTGGTCACTGATGCTATCTAAATAGGAATTATTATTTATGTTGGCGAAACTACATGTGTTATGAATTAGTAAATGGGACGTGCACCTTTATGTGTGGGACTGTCAGAGTGCCATTGGACGTACCACTGTGGTTAAGATCCTGCATGAATTGGAAATCCCAGACAAAAAAGAGTATAGTACTAATGAGAAAAATCAAAAGTGCCTTAGTTTCCCTTTTGTCCCCTGTCCGTGTTGGCCCCCCCCCCCCCCCC
>JAVJGJ010000001.1:30676394-30711052 GCA_035590215.1 Microhierax caerulescens
CCCTTTCCGTGTTCCCCCCCCCCCCCCGCCTGAAATGTATTTACTGAAAGGCTGAAATGTATTTACTGAAAGGATGAAGAAACTGGATATTAACACTGAAAAAAAGGTCATGTGCAGAATGAAAGAAAAATGGGGGCATAGTAATAATCTTCCAAAATGTAAGCTGTCCTTACGAAGGAGGTGTCTTAGCAGAAAAAGAGGAAGATATCAGCTTACTAAATGACACAAATATTTCAGTTTGATAGTAAGAAAAGATGGTCTTTTCTTAATTGTAACATAGATTCAGAGTGGAATAGGCTACATGGCAGCGCAGAGAAATATCCTTAAATAGAGGGGTTTAGAGAGGAAATTGGATGCTTTCAAGTTTGAATCTGAATACCAGTAGTCCTACTTTATCGAAGAGGGATTGGCCGCATGGTCTTTTGAGGTCCTCCCTAGGGGCCTCTTCTAATTCTACAATAAACTTACATTTATTATTTGTTATTTTATAACACTTGGGAGACTAACTAACACAACGGGTTCCCTGTTGTGAGACATTTACCTTTTATTAATGAGACATAACTATATCCACCCGCAGAAATATTCTCTGATGTGGACAATAGAAATTGTTAGGATATTTTAATTAATAGTATATTGTTCCCCAAGATTTGTTTTATGCTTTGTAAAGGACAGCTCAAAGTTCTTTTTGTACTTCTATACGTTTTGCAAAATTGTGTTAGTGTTACTTGAAAGGTATTAGTTGACTTAAAGGTAACATGAGAGAAAATAAATAAAATTTTTAACCGGAGGCTTAAGACAACCATTCATCACTTTGGAAAACAAAAGTTTCATTGTACATCAATTATTTCCTATCTTAATTTTGAACCTTGTTCTTAAATTAATCTCAATAAAACCAATACATTTCATTATACAGAATCTAATTACCAGTTGCATGTATTGCAGATAATTACATTTTCTTTCACAACAGTTTTTTACTATGTTCTGCTAGAAATGACACAAAAATATTTGTAGCTTGTTTATTTTTGGTGCATTAACTACACACTAATGACTAGGTAAATTATTTAAAAAAGAATAACCTTACTAGTATACATTATTTCAGTTTACTTGTTAACCTTACTGGAAATCATTACTAGAATAGAACAGAATCTATTCTTTAAAATATAGGTATTTTCTTACAAAAATACAAAATTATTCAGGAAGAATACTGTGAAGAAAACACTGGTCTGACTTTAAAACATATTAAGTTGCCCATTGTAAATAAACTTAAAAGAACATGACATTAGGTAAGCTCCATTTAGTGTTTTATTGGACTGTGGAGGACAGACTACTGGCAGAGGCAGGAGGCATGTTTCTATAGGTAGGAGAACAAACTCCGCACAGCTTTGTCACTGTTACCCATCACACTCTATCCACAGCTCATATTAAACGAGTGACTAAAATGTTCCCTTGGGACCACTGAACATTGCAAGCTTCCTTGACAATCAAAAATGCCTAGAGACAGCCCTGCCTATCACATTTTATAGTCTTTCTCTTTCCATATCATCTTGCTGCTCTGAAGCCCCAGTGCACAGTTTTTCCTGCAGGGGCATTTTGCAGTTCACTATAATACAGGGTATTTTGCAATCCACTGCTGTCTTCTACCTACAAATGTGACAAATATTACTAGAAATGGAAAAGAAGAGTTTTGCCCCTATTGTCTCATTTTCTTATTGATGTGAAAGGCTGAGGACTCTTTCTGTACAAGTGCCTAACTGCCAATTTGTCCTTTTAATACCCTCAAAACTATTCAGACCTTTTGATGCTTGACCTGGTGGATGGCTTTATAATTCAGATCCTCAAAGATATTCCTTTTGTTAAGAGTGAATTGCATAAATATATTTGAGTAGCTGGCTATCACTGCAAATATTTTGATTATCAAGACTACTTGGAGGTTTACAATGTTTGAGGATCTAGTTCAGTACCTAAGAATTCTTATTCTTGTTGCTGAGCCTTAACTTAGCCCCTGACTAAGCCCTTCTGAGTTCCTTCGATTGTGTCTTTCTGGTTTTGCTCAATCTAAGGGGCGTTTCTGCAAATCAGCCTGCATGGAAAAGAAATTGGAATGATACTTTAGTAGAGATAGTACTAATTATCTTAAATAGAGCAGCAACAGCAGTGTTTCCTGGGAATTTAAAAAGAACCAGATATACATCCCATAAGTGGATTGTCAGGTTTGTGGATGCTCTGTACTGGCTTTTTTAGTCTCCTTTGTGATGTTCCATTTATTTATTTATTTTTTTAAAGTATTCATAATAATGTTTTCTTTTTCATTGAAGAAATGAGTTTGGGAGAGTTTATGCAGGCGGACATTTTTATGGGACATGAAAACCTGGATTGTGTATTCAGCTTCAAAAGTTGAGGTTCCTTGTGAGAATCCACTGGAGAAGGTGACTGAGGTGTCACAATATTATGGAGACTTTGGAAAGTCTTCTAACTACTGTATTGTGCAAATCCTGTTATTTAAATATTTAAATATATCTCTGACTCAGAACTGTTATTTCCAACAGTTTTTAACTCACATAACTTTTAAGTGTTTTTCTAGGCATGTATTTCCTTTAAAATCTAGTTTAATTACCAGTGATTATTTTGAATATTCTTCAGAAAAGATATTTTTGATATGATGGACCACTGCATAATTATAATTAGTAATGACTTCCTTTTTTTTACTAAGGGCAGCAGTACTTGTCTTATGATCTGAAAGGACTCAACGAAAGCTTATGTACTAATCAGTGGGCTTAAAAAAAGAAATAAGAACTTTTAGGAAATTGTGTTTTCCTTCTGGTATATGTACCAGATGTATAAAGAGGTGTATGTTATGTCATATTCATGAAAAAATGTATAAATTACCTTTCTTAACAGAATGCAAAATAAAAACTTATTATTGTCTGAAACTTGTTCTCCTAATTTTCAGCCTGCAGTACATTTTGACCTAATGTATAAGTATCTAAAAATAAAACTAATAAGATACATGAAAATACTGACAGATCATGAACTACAAGAACACCAGGGAACACGGCAAAAATTAGATCTTCATAATTTTTCCTACAAGAATGTATTCCTCTGGCTTTGCAAAAGAAAAGAATGCTCTTGTTTCTAATCAGTGCTGAAATTTCAACATTAAAATATTTGAACATGTGAATGGCCTCTTAAACACACTTCTTTGTGAATGATCTATGTAACAGATGGTAAAACACCTAGATTGTCTGAAAAAAAATATGGAAACTCTGTTTCCACTGAAGTCATTGGTAAAAGATTCTTTTTACTCTTGTGGGACTGTTCTTTTAGTAGAAGATTAACATTATAAGATGTTAATTAGAAAAAAATATATATCCTTACTAGCGGGGTTATAAGCAGGATTTGAAGAAGTACATGAACACTATTTTTCCCCATTGAAATAAGTTCATGATGAATCAATATTCTTTGTTGCTTTGAAAAGCTTTCCATCAGACTGTTTGAAACAGCAAAACAGTTAAAAGCTCCTATGGTAGCAACTGTATTTGAGATATATGTAGATACATCATTATTTGTGTGTGTGTATATGTGTGTGTGTATTTACTCTGGCCATGTATATTCATGTATACATCATATCTATAGAAAAGGCATGCATCCTTTAGTACACACTTAATGTGTGTGCACATATGGAGAGTGTGTACGTACATGGAATAGCTAACTATAGGAAATTCTGTATAGGCAAATACTTTAGTTACTGTGATAATTCTGTTTCTCTTATTATGATAATACTCATATTTAAAGCAATGGGATTAATTTTCTTAGGAATTATTAAATTTCAATTTCATATGAAATGATTATATTTGTGTGTATGTGTATAAGTTTGTTTACAGATTTTCCATACATGTAAATCTGTGTAGCTTTCTCATTTTTCCAAATGTCTGAGAATGGTTTATAAATTCTTATCGCTGTTCCTAAAAACTTTATTTTCCTGGGAAATTAAATAAGAATTGTACAGATTGTTCTGAAGAAGAATACTAGAAAAGGTCTTAAAAATATTTTGAAAAAAGTCATAAATACTCTCCTGTCTATTCTGGAGGTTATTCTAGGTAAAACTCAGATTCTACATCATAGAATTGTGTTTTCCTGCCAAACAGGTACATCCCACAAGGTTTGCAAAGTGAAACAGTGATCAAACAGTTTTCCTATATCTTACATTCATCAGTTGTTTCCAGGAGGTAAATTACACACTCTACAATAAAAATTGTTGTCAATAATGCTGAAAGAAGTTTCATTTTGTTGAATTTGTATATAATTTATTTATAATTGAATTTCAGGTCATTTTTATTATTTCAGTTCCCTAAGTCAGACAGTTATTTCTTGATGTTCTATATTAACAATATCACTTTTTGTCCTTATCAGCTTTCATTGTTGTACTCACGCTTTTTTATCTCAACATAATTAATGAATTTATTAACCAATATTAATACCAAGACTAATCTTGAAGAACTTCAGCAGTAATCTCATATAAACCTGAAATTTCCTCTTTCCACATTCTCTTTCTGCTTCTCTTTTATCTAGTTTCCGTGTTAAAGACGTTTGGTTGGTCTCTGTTACTTTAGTTCTATTCTCTTATGTAGAGATTTTCTTGTATTTCAGGTACTGGATGAAAAAATAATATTTGCTACATTCCTATGCCTAAAAATCAGTTAAGAAAGCAGGCTAATATGCTGGTTTGCATTAATCTGAGAATAATATTTCTGTCATTGACACTTCAATACCAAGTATTTGTTTTGCACTATTACTGGGAACCAGTGTACGTAGTGTAATGTAACATGATGAAAACCCCAGCAAACCCCTATTTTTCCATGAAACATAAATTTCAAATTTGGGTTTTGATTCTTCATACTGCATCTCCATTTTTACAACAAAAAGCCCAAAAAACAACAAACAAAACCAAACAAAACCAATACAAAAAAACCCAAGCCAAACTACCCCAAACCCACCTTTCCTATACTGGTCTTTAAACGATGTGTGTCACATTTATTTTCTCTTTATACATATTCTGGATGGTGTAGAAGCTAAACCAGACCACATACTTGTGCTTTAAAATTTACAGCCCCACTTTTTGAAGTTTGTAAACTGGGGCGAGGATGTGTGTAACAGAAGTTCCTTTTCTACAAATACGGTAGAGTATCAGCAGATAAATAAATATCAGTATCTATTGTTCAGATTTTTTTTTTCTCTAGTAGTGACTACGTGGGGTTTTTTTGCTGGTATGTGGTTAGTTGTAGCTCTAGAACACCAAAAACTGAAACAACATAACTGCTTTTTTTCCCTCCAGACTTTATATCATCTGCCATGATCTACAAATTAACACATGTAACTTTAGCATATTAAAATTATAAGTTTGGGTGTTGTTTTCTTTTGTGTAGACTCTTCTGCAAATTTTGTGTTGAATATGTGTAGGACTGGAAATGAAAGTTTGGCTATATATGTGAGGAAACTAAGAAACAGAGGATGTTTTACAAGCAGTCATAGTGGAGGAACAAATGTGTGTGTCAGGATAAAGAATTTTGTGGTAAGGATTACTTTGGTAATAGAAGAGTGAATAATATCCCAAGACAAAAAAAAAGATCACTCAACATTTTTTCCTCAAAAATTTAACAATATTTATAAGTTTTATTAGGTTTGTCTTAGCTGGTATAACTAGTCACACTAGACTACAATATATAGAAACCAGTGCAATTTTTAATGGCGACTTTTCATGGTGCAAATTTTTAATCACAGGAGCATTCTTATATCCAGAAGTTCTGTGATATTATGTATAATTTTCATCTTGTGATGTGCAATTCTTTTTTATGTTAACTAAGTGCCCCCACCCCCCACTCCGCCCCAACACAAGTTTAGTAGAATGACTTAATTATGTATCAAGTAACTTTTTTTTTTATATATATATAATTCAGGTGTTTTACATCTCCTATATCATCTGTTAACTCTGTTCAAAAATAAATTTGAACAGTCTAAACACTAAATAAATTGTTGAAGAATATTACATTCTATTTTCAAAATGAGTTGAAAAGGATATCAATGACAGAAAATATAATATAATTAATAGATTTTTTGGCAGGTTAAAGGAAATATTTGAGAAAATAGAAAGGATAAGTCCTTCACAGAAATAAGAATTTGAAGATTTTTTGGAATATCTTACTTGCTGTTCATGGAATAAAGATGTTTCTCAAAATGGACTTCCACACAATTAAATTAAAATGTTTCATGAAGAAATCATAGATATGGTTCAGTGCTGACATAAAATGTTTTGTCTTGGCATAACACAAGCAGTGAAATAAATGCTTGATGGTGTGGTGGTAGGAAACTGCAATTTTTGTTTCCAATATTATTTTTCATCCATTTTAAATGTAAGCATAAACCTAGAGTTTAACTTCAAAAATATTCCACACTTTTAATAACTATGATATTAATGATGCCTAATCTAAGCCATTGAGAAATGTCAGTGATGAAATACATATATAATTAACTGCAAGGACAACAAAGTATTTTCACAACAGTATGTGAAAGTATATGTGGTTAACTTCTGTTAGAATTTTATCTGAAATAATTTAGAAAGATGTAGTATTAAATTGTTCTGTGGGTTGCATGGTATCTTAAGAGACTTCCTATATGCCAGAAATATAACAATTAGACTATATTTATATTGCATTATTTTTCCTTTCCTTTCAATATGAAAAGAACAAAATATATTTATTGAAATTTTGAATGCAAATGATTAATCCCTGTAAGTACCCCACCTTTTGTATTTTAAAGCAACACTGTAGAAAGAGTTATATGATTTTCACAAGGTTTAATTCAAGAGTTAGTTGATGATGACATTTTCATTGATTTCTCCAAGTTTTTTATTTTGTTGAAAATATCTTTCTTTTAAGAAAGATAATTATTTTATTTTTTGCCCAGCATATCTGATAAACATTCTGGCCATAAGTCCCATTCATTGGTTAAGCACTGGCAAGCAAGGTTGTTTATTGTAATTCACATTGGAATAGGGTATGTTTTTAATCACACAGTTATCTGACTTCTATAAATCAAACAACAGAGATCTAGTGACTAAAATGTAAATACCAGACTACAGACAAATACAAAGGAGAGTTGCATGATAATATCTTCTCAGAATATGTTAGCATCTTATTAACAGTCTAAGATGGGGATGTAACTTTTCATCTGATATTTTTCAAAATAATCCTTAAGAAAAAGTGGGTTTAATACAGAGAATATGTGGCCTAAACTGCACTGAAGGTCCAGTATTTTTCATGATGAGGAAGACCAAAGAACTGGTATATTCAAAGTATAATATCCGTCAGAGGATTCTGCAGCTAATAGACTTTTTGAGCTGAAGATGCACAGAACATTTTCTGGAAGCAAGCTGCTTCCTAGTCATTTTGGGGAGGCATCATACTTGCTAAGGAGAGAGGAAAGAAAGAGGAGACATTGATAATAATTTTCATGCTTTATTCTGATACTTTCCCCTCTAATAGTGTAGATAATAAAAATCTACATAGAAATGTCAGGAACTTGGACACTTGAAAAATTACAGTAAATACACAAATCAGAAATAATCACAGCACAAGGATCTTAAAAACATACCTCTGATAAGTCTTCCTCAAATAATTATTAGGAAAAAGGCATAAGAACTACCTATACTATGTATGCCCATAGTAGTAATAATGTTCCTGTAAGGTGTCTTGCTGACCCTTTATGCCCATTTTCATGCGGGAGTTGCAAAGAATTCTAAAAAGCATAGAAAATCTCCCATAGAGTACGACAATTCAGTCTTCTTGAAAAAATATATTAGGATTTCTTCTTAACTACACAAAAGCAGGATGAGGATTTCACTTGACTTTGTTTTTAGGTGGGAGATGAGTCAGGCACTGAAGTCGGAATCTAAAATTTCCACAAATTAGAAAGTCTATTATATCAAGTATCTAGTGTACTAAGACCAACAATCTTTTTGCAGATCCTTCAGTGTGGATATAATGAAGTAAAAATCTCATGAAACTCTTGTGGATGAGTCACTACTGGTAAGTAAAGTGACTTCTATTCAGAGACTTCCTCAGGCATTTTCTTTTCATAACACGCTATTCAGTATTTCTCAGTTCACATATGGTGTTAAATTAAGCTTAGCTGTTTGTGTCTGCCTGGTTTGACTTTTTGACTCCTTCCCTTTCAGATACAGTGTTTTTGCCCCAAAGTGCTTAAGATATTTCCATAATATGTGCAGTGACAGCTACAGTAGTTCCTTAACATTTTAGTTTAAAAATCACTTTCCCCTTTGACCTGATGAGTTGCACTGAACTTATTAAACTCAGTAAGAAAAATAAAGTGTAAAATAAGAAGATTTTAATATATTGCTCTTAGTTTATGACTACCAACTTGATCCTGAGCTAACCAGAGAAGGTCTTACTAATTTCAGTTATGGAAGGTCTCCCCATTGTTTGGATAAGTAGGCATTGTTCACCCATTTATTTAAAACTTCCAGCATTCTAGAATTTAAATTATTAAACAATTTAATCTTTATTACAGAGATTAAAAAATATTAATAACATATTTTATTATATTAAATACATGAGTTTATTTTCGTATTAAAATTTGTGCCCTTAGATATTTGCCATCAGTAATAAATATTCTTATTAATTTCAGAGAGTGAATGATAGTTGTAAAAGCTGCATGTTTCAGAAGTTAGACTTCGATTTCGTATATATTAGCATGACACAATTAATTCTTTAAAATACACAGCTATTGTCTAATTCTAGAATGTCAAGCATAGCACTGTGGTTCTGAAATAACTTGTTATTTGTTAATGCTACTGAAAATTATTTTTACAAAACCTGGAAAAATACTGATGTATGGTGACATAAGACCCCTTTCCACAAGTTCTATTAATAAATAAGAATGGATAAGGTCACCACATTCCTCAGACCTACTGTGCATGGCAACAGCATGTTGAGAGGACAGGAGCTACCAAATGAATGGGCAGGACACAAACCAATTCAAAGCATTGAGGGAATGTTCACTGGTTACTTTTTTGTTGCAGGCAGGATTAAGATGTTGCACCAAAAGCTAACAGAGGAGGAGGTTGGCTGGTGGTCCCTTGGATGTTACTTGCTCAGTTGAGGGATGTTCCCTCATCAGGCATTGTCTCTGACAGCACCACAAGGCTCATTCTGCTTAGACAAAAAAAAATAAAAAATAAAAAATACAGTGTTCTTACTAGCAAGATCCTCTTTTAGGATCTTAGCAAGTTCTGTCAAACCAAAGTGATGATGAAGTATATGCCTGTCCAGGACTTCAATAGTGATCACAGGAGGTACACTTGCAATGTTAGAAGTGCACATAAAGTTCATCTATCTATATCAGATGAAGGTCTTGTACTATAAAACCTAAAAATATAGCGAATTGTACCTTAAGTGTATGCTCATTTCTGTCTGACTGAGCTTTTGGTTCATGGGACAGAATGCACGCTTAGCATGTTTGCATGTGATACCTAATTAAGGTGAGGCATTACTATGTTGGAAAGCAAGGTTGCCATGTAGAAGGACCTCAGCAAGATGGAGGAATGAGCTAACAGGACCACATTAAATTCAACAGACATGAAATTCTTGCATCTGGGACACAACAACTCTATGCATTAATGCAGGCTGCAGGCTGACTAGAAAGCAGCTTTGCAGAAAAGGACCTGAACCTTGGTAGAGAAACTGAACAAGTCAGTAATGCGTGCTTAAGTTAATTGCCTACTGAGCTGTGTTAATAAGACCATAAAATTGAGCTGAAGGGAAATGCTTATTCCCTTCTACTCAGTCTTCATGAGGCCAAATCTGAAACACTGTCCAGATCTGGGGCTTCCAGTATGAAACACATAAAGAAACTGTAGTCCAGTACAGTGCCACTAAGCTTGTCAGGAGCCAGGACCACGTGTGATATGGGAAGAAGCTGAAGGACATGAGTTTATTTGTCTTGCAGAGATAACTAAGGAATGGCAAACTAATTACAGTGGTCCAAAAAGGAGGCAGGGGATCATATCAAAAAGCTGAAACCAGACACTGAAGTGTATGACAAAAGGACAAGAAGCAATGGTAACAAGCTGCAGCAAGGGAAAGTCTGATAGAAGGAAAAACAAATTCACAGTGCTGATGAAGTAGGTTTGATGAAGGCAAAGGTTGTCCAAAGATGCTGGGGAATTTTCATCTTTAGAGATTTTCAGAAGTCAACTGGATATGGCTGTGAGAAACCTAATATAACTTTGAAATTAGTGCTGCTTTGAGCAGAAGGTTGGGCTAGATGATCTCCAGAGACACTTTCCAATGTAATTACAATTCTGTGATCAACATCAAAAGTGGTGGTCCGCTATCTGCCTTACAAGCTGCTCAGAAGCTTTCAGTGAGATGCAGTCCTGGAAGTGTATGTGAAAATTGTACATAGATAGACTTTCTTTTGGACATTGTTCTTTGTTAATTTGGCATTAAACATCACAACTGGATCTAAAGGTTCTAAAGATCTAAAAATCTAAAACTAAAAGTTCACCTTTATTTTTTGACCTAGGGAACAAGTCCTTTTAATTTCTTCAAGAAATAAATGGATAAAAAATTATAATAATGGGTAAAAATAAAACGGTTAAGATCCGCTATTAATGAGACTAATATTCAAATGCATTTAGATATAGCTTAGAAAGGTAGTTGGTACTTCTAGTGTCCTGTATAACTCAGAATAACCAAAGTGAACATAGACAAACTGTACTGAATGATTAGTTCTGATAACAGGCAAAAAGAATAGAAATGTAATTCTGTTTTCTACTTTCTTGATTTGATTTTACCAGTCATCACACAAACAGATTTCTCACTTAACAAGCAGCAGGAAAATCTTGAATGTGCCGGACTGTAAGAAGAAAATCATTAAGAACATATGCAGTAATAGAAAGCAGAGGTATGCTGTAGAAAAGGATTAGGTTGATGGATCCTCACTGCTTAAGGGCAGGGACTGTACAATGGAAGGAGAGAGAGGAAAGAATCCATCACAAAATTGTATCCAAGTAAAAGCAGACAGCTTTGACTAAGAGTGAGTAAAGAAATATGTATCACAGGCACTGCCTCTAATTTGTCTTGAGGAGTGTAAAGCATTTCAGAAAAACGGATTCTGAATAGACACCATTAGGGAACAAACATATGTAATGAATGACTACAGGTTTGAAGGAATCGGGCAGATTGCTAGACGTCACGTGCTGCAAATGAGTTTTGAAATAAATGAAACCAGACAAATTCCAGCTATTAATTTAATTATTGGTGTGCCTGTATGGCAGATACCATTAGCTTCATGTAGGATATTGGTTCTTGAAACATTTCATATCTTTTAGATTCAGTGTAACAATCAGATTAAGTATGCAATTCAATATTGCCATCATAGGAATATTTCATATGGATTTTCATCTGGATGGTCTTTTACTCTTTTATCAATATAGATCTTAAAATGCCTGTGTCACATATAATTCTCAAAAGATTTTAATTAATTCTAATGGAAAAAGTCCTAACCTGGAAGTGATGGCATTCCTTTTCTCTTTAGCAATAGATGGGTTAACCAGATTAGAAGTAGAAAAAGCTCCAAAACGGTAGCAATGCCAGTACAAGTGAAGAAAATAAGATATCACCTTTCTCAAAGAGTCCATTATTACCAGTTTGCGATATTTTTTTGACATTTTCCTATACTGCATTTTAAGTATCAGTGTATAGCTTCAGCATCAAAGTACTGTCATAGCTGAGCATCCTAATGTTACTCCTACAAAGACAGGATGAGAGAGCTGGGGTTGTTCAGCCTGGAGAAGAGAAGGCTCTGGGGAGACCTTACAGCAGCCTGCCAGTACCTAAAGCAGGGCACAAGAAAGCTGGAGAGGGACTTTCTTCAAGGGCATGTAGTCATAGAACAAGGGGCAATTAAACTTTTTTAGATTTAGATTAGATATTAGGAAGAAATTCTTTACTGTGGGGGTGGTGAAGCGCTGGCACAGGCTGCCCAGAGCAGCTGTGGATGCCCCATCCCTGGCAGTGCTCAAGACCAGGCTGGATGGGGCTTGGAGCAACCTGGTCTGGTGGAAGGTGTCCCTGCCCGTGGCAGGGGTTTGGAACAAGGTGATTTTAAGGTCACCATTCTATGATTCTGTGAAAGTGAACTTGCTCCTGAAATAATTGATGCATTTCATAACATATTTAAGAATCAAAACAGAAGCTTTGAAGGCAAGTCCAAAGAGATACATAACAATTTAAAACATTAATGGGCCTAAAGTACGTTTAATGCCTGGTGCTCAGGACAAGTTGTGCATTTGTGTGTATTCTAATAGGTATTAAAATAAATAGAATATTTTAAATACCTTGTAATTGTTGTCATTTTGGATTTCTTTTTTATAGTTCAGAATGTTAAGTATAATGATATATAATCTTTCCACAAAGTTTAACCTGGAAGTTAAAGTGCATTAACAAAATAGAAATGAGGAATGACAGAAAGAAACAGGTCTTTCTTGCTGAAGCACTACCGCTGAATTTTTTAATAGTATTATCTGCTTTTTGTGACTGCATAGATGTAATTTATTGTTAAATTGATAAATTGCTGTGTCTATTTGTCTATAATTTGTGCAAAAGCGTTTAGCTAGACTCCAGTCACTATTTATGCGATACTGATAGAAAATCGAACAATGACACAAAAATCATCCTAAATTAAGAGGTGTGGGATTTTTTCCTTCAAACATTTGGTGACTGAATAAGAGATTTACCTACACTGTGCTCTGCTTTGCATATGGACACGTTTTTTAATCTGTTAATGGACTATTTCTTATTACCTAAGAAATATTGCCAGGTTGAGATCCTTGCTCAGTGTGAATGGTTTGGAAGGACTGGTAAACAGATTTGCAACTTCATGGGTAGATTATCACACATCACATCTTGGCATTTCTGGTCTATAGCTCATCTAAAAGGCAACAGCTTAAATCTTTGTCATGGCCATCTGTTTAACCATAACACTTTAGTTGTAACATATAAAAGTTTGTTGCTAATAATTTATTATTTAATATAAGGCAGATTTATAATTACCTATTGCCACTCCACCACTTTGCACTTTTTCATATTTCAATGATAGTGAAATCACAATGACATTAAATATTTCCTGCTCATGCTGTCATGGAAGTTGTGGAATCGCTTCTTAGAGTCTGTCATAACTTTCTTCCTGATCATGATTTAAAATTCCATTGAAGACATCTAGATTTACCACAGCTTGTAACTGATGCAATCATTGCAGAATTTTTTAGTAGCATTTTTACAAGAACTTCTGTATCTTTTGGGAAAGACTGAGACAGAAGTATATTTAGGGATATTATTATTTGGGGATTGTAACATACCTCCTTTGGAGCTATCAGCTGTGAAAGAAGTAGTACATATTCAGAAGAACCTTTGAGGTGCTGCAGAGAATGGTAACATGATAGGATTTCTTCAGATTGGTTATTGTCTTATGTAGGTTTCAAAACACAAGAAGGGAGTTTGAATTCCTACCAAGATCAGTTGAAATTATGAACTAAGTCCATCACACTTTTTAAGTGACAGATTAACAAACACAGAAATAATATTTAAAAATTAATGAACTTTTAGCAGTCTTCACTGAATTGTAACAGTACCATATATGCTCTATGGTATATTAAATTTGCATTATTTAGTAACTTCATTCTCTCTATTCCTTTTCAAACAATGCAATAAAATGCTAATTAAACCCCACATTTGCCACCAAGGAAATTCAAGATTTGTCTACAGTTTCAATGATTAATTAACTTCTGTATGTCCTTAGGTAAGTTGTGCCTCTACACATAGTAATCATCAGCATAGATATGCATTTTCAGTGATGGGTCTCATTAGTGGGAGTGTGCAGAAGGTACCTCAAAAAAACAACAAACTTTTCTGTCATTGAAGCAAGATCTCTAGAAATAATTCTTTGGTCCTATTTCTATAAGCCAACTAGAGAACATCTGATAACATTTGACTGTAAAACACAGTGTTCAAATCAGTCTGTATGCATTCTGAGTTTGCACATGTTCCTCTGGGGACAGGGACATAGGTGGCACGGGGTTATGATACTTAGACAAGTTTTTCACTGATGCTTTACTTCCTTTATTTCTCTTAAGCCTCTTTTTGGCATATGTACAATTTTATCATCCTCTGCTGTTCATTAGTTTCTGTATTAGGAAAAGAAAATATTGTGCGCTAACTAAACAGAAATATAATACAGCTGCAGTGAAAGCAAGCTAAACTCTATATAAAGAATGGCTCTCAGAGGGGATATTAAGGGCAGAGTAGAGATTGGTTTATATTTCTTTGGAATCTCTTTTGCTCTGTACTGCTCCATTTGAAATTTATATTTTCTCTGGGGAAGTCATAACACTTGCAGTTAAGCACATATGTGCTCTATAAAATAATCTTCAAACTAGATAGCAATCAGTCAGTGAATTTGTTTTGAAATAAGTTACTTCAGAAAAAGAAAAAAAAGGAAAACATTACAAAATTGCCAGTATTTTGCAATATTCATGAATTGGAAAATTCAATTTGAATAGTTTTAAATTTCTTTCATATTAAACAAACAAAACAAGTAAAAACAGTTATTGTTTTTTAACAAAGTGAAACCTAAAGGTGCATCTTATTCTTAAATTAATTTGGTATTGTGTTTTTAATTATCTGAAGATTTTGTTCATTTATTTCTTTGTGCTGGGGGAAGGAAAGTGATCAGCAAGAAATAAAAGAATTGAAGAAAAGCAAAAAACCAAAGCAAAACGAAACTGTGGAATGAAATTTCTATGCATACTACTCTCACCTACAGGCCCTACCAACTGATAGCTTTTGTTCAGGTATTAATTCTAGTTACAGCATATTGGGGGGGTTGGGGGGGTTGGGAGGGAGTTAAGGTCTTACATTTTCGTATGAAGAGAAGTTTTTCTTTTGTAATGAAAGTTTTGGTTTTGTCAGATTAGCATTTCCTAACAAAAACAAATTAATCAGTTTTTCTCCAGTCAGACTTAGTAGCTCAGCATAAAAATACTGTAACTGCAAATAGCTCAAGAAGGAATCATATGGATTGCATGAATTACTGGCAGTAGAATTATGAATTAATAAATCTGTGGAATACTTAAACCACCTTGTAAGTATTCTGTCTTTTTTCTGATACTTCCAGCATGATATTTGCATTGTGGCTTTATACTGTTTGCTGGTCTTCATCCATTCTCTTTCACCTCAGAATATGATGAATTTCATAGTCTTGAGCATAGAATGTGTTCTTATGCCTCATTCATGAAAAGACAGCTATTTCTTTAGAAATAAAAAGCATACATTTTATTTTCTTTATGCCATGGACAAAATGCTTTATTGTTTTTATCTAAGTACTTAAGCACTGATTTACTGGTAATGCCACTGATGTAACTACCATTTCCCATCACAGACTTTTGTGAGTGGGGACTACTCTTTGTTTAAGCCACAGCATGATGTGATGAGCAGAATGGAATGATCAAAAATAAGGTTTGTCCATATAGGCAAAACATATAGGCTGTTATTACTTAACCATGGGGGGTGTGGGGGGATTGATTCTTTTGTTTATTTTAGATTCCATAGTGCTTTAGAACAGAACTAATTTTACAGTGAACGAAGTAATTTGTCTCATGTCAAGATCAAAGTATTTCACGGAGAATTAGATTCCATTTGAATCAAAGCATAATGTCTTTTGACATGAATAAAGACTGTTTGTAATCCTGCACTCAATTCATTTGAGTAAATCTACCATGGCCAAAAGACATCACTCAGCTTTCAACTGATAACTACGCAGCTACTGTGAAAGTGATTACCGGCATCTGACCCACTTCTAGAACGCAGGTAATGCCTGGGTATGAAAAGAGGTGCAATACAACTCCATACATTCAAAGGTACCTTGGTGTTTCAAAACTGATTTGATTCCACCCTAACTGTAAAGTAAAAAAAAACCAACCCAAAACACCAAACCCAGGTAATGCTGGCAAAACCAGTAGTTACAGAAAATCTGATTAAAAAAATATCAGGTAGTAGTAGCAAGATACAGTCTTGTCTGGGTCAGCACGAACTATCAAACACTAGGGCTTATATCTGTAATGAAATAATGATTTCCTTTTAATTCACAGTACTGTAGTATTGAATTAAAGGGGGGATATCAGCCACAAAATCATATTTATGGTTGGGGTGTGTGTGTGTGGGTTGTGGTTTGCTACTAAGGCTAATAATCATCTACTTGAACTTCAGATGCTTAGAAGTTAAGTCTGAGCTAACTATAGAGACTCTTTCAACATTAACGGAGAGATACAGGTATTTCTGGAGAACCAAAGTGTACCTATGTCAGATATATGTCCTGAATGTACAATTCCTACACTGGTACTGATAGGGATCACCTTACTTAAAGGTGGCCATCAAGAAGTTAGGTAACTAAGCTAATTGTGAGGACTCCCTCAACAGACAGTGGAGACAGGTAAGTACTTAGCACTTCGTTCTCCATAAAGACAGATGTTTAAGATAGTTGAATGACTCACCTTCTGGAAGTGCCACTCTGTCTTTCCTGCCTAAAGAGAGATCCTGGATGTGTAGTTCAGAGTAGACACTCAGCACACAAAGTTATGTGAGAGAAAGTTCTGGCTGGCTATTCCTTTAAAGGACATTGTCAGAATTTCTATGAGCCGACAGTTCTGTGTATAGGTATGTATAAGCAAGAAAGATATTTCTATGTAGTGATTTTATATATGATATATATATTGAATTCAGATCATCTATAAAATGTTAGGAAGTGTTTACCTTGTTTACCTTTTTATTATTTTCACCTCTCAGCTGCCTCTCTCCCCAGCCTATACCAACAAGAAGTCAATTAATTGAATCAATGACAAGACTCATTGCCCATCTTCTTCCCAACAGGAGAGGTCTTCAATTAATTGACTTTCTGACAGCTTTTAGAGAAGATGTAGAACTTTTTTTTTTTTTTAACAAACAATTTTCCACCCCCTTCAAAAGTCCTGTTGAGTTTTTCTTTCTGAGGGTGAGCTTCAGACACCTTTTGAAACAATCTATAAAAGAGATAAATCTAATCTTCTTCCCTAGACTAATGTTTCAGGAAACAGAAGCAAGGAATTTTCCTAAAAAACTTTGATTTTGGTTTTGTTCTTCATTACTTTCAGCACTGAAGAATGAGTGGCTGAGTGGCTGATTAGGAATTAAGATCAGATTTGGACAAAAGATCATGCTCAGGAGATGTCCAATTGCAGTAAGATGAATGAGTGGCTACATCAGATATAGAAGTAAGAAATTAAGAGATGGTGGGTTTTTTAGCATTCAGTTGTACTACAAAAACAGATGTAGCCATGAATCAGAGCTGTGTTCAGCAATGTTTAAATAATGCAATAACACCCACATCTTTTACTTAAACTTACTTATTTTCTGTCCTGGAGAACTCATGTTAGGCTTGGGACCAAGACATGAAACTGAGAGACTGACGTGATGGACAGAAAGCTCAAATTAAAGTATAATTGCAGTTTTCATTAAACAAGAACACACTTAGTTTGCAATTTATTTAGTTACAATCAGTTGACAGTTGCCATCAAAGTAGATCCTTAGAAAGAATTTATGAAAGGACCAAAATAGTGGATTTACTGATGTAAATAAAATAAAAATGTCAAAAAACACAGGACAAGTTCAGTCTTTCTCATAGATACCATCTCATGATTCTGTTGTTGGGTTTAAGTGCTCAATCACTCTTTAAGGGAAATTGTTTTGACTAATTTATTAGCTAAAACAGTACACAAAACTATCTCTTTTGTGCTTTTGATTGAAATGTTTTGTTTTCATATTTTTATGTTACTATATGCTATTGGTAAGAGTTATCAGAACGTAAAAGAAGAGCTTGGTGATGCTCACCGAGCTGATATTATACAGTCCCCAACAGTTCTACCTTCTATCAAAAGTTGCATGAAGAGTGACTTTGTGAGAAAATGTCATGAAAGACTTTTTTTTTTAATTGAGATTTCAACTTATTGGCTGATTGGAGAGGTAGCAGCTGTAGGTGCGAGTTTATAGCAGGAGTAAAGAGCAACAGATGCTTTAAAAGCTGCTGCTTTGGTCTGTGAAAAATGAAAAGTATAACTGCAGAACCATTACACCCCAGTGACTGTTCAGGTGCTCTCTATCACCAATGTAATTACCTTGAGAAGTACTCTTACCTTTTCTTGTACGCTTACATGTCCAGAAGAACAGCAAAGTTGTACCTTTATAATGATTGCCTACACTAACACAAATTGCAGGTCTCAAAGCAGATGAACAATTCTGGTATAGCTGAACTAAGCCCCAAAATTTTAAAATTTCTCCATAGGTGGAGATTTTCAGACAGGAAAAAAAACCTCAAAAAACAAAACAAACCAAAAAAAAAAAAAAAAAGAACCAAAAAAACAACAACATAGAAAAGTTTTAAGACCTACATAACAAAAAAATGGGCGGTTAGATTTGAGGAGTTTTCTTGTCAATGTAGGAGTCAACATTAACATTCAGGAATTTCTCTGTGAAGCCCTACTGTCTCTTTAGAATGTTTATACTGCCTGAAGGTCCCCCAACATAATGTACAAATTAGAAATTAAAATTAAGTTGTGCAATATGTCCAAGTAATATCAGCAATATTAACATTTTTTGGCAAGGTAAGAAAGTGTTTTGACCATGGATGTGAAATGCCATTTCTGTAGACTACGCAAGCCACAGCATAACAAAAGAATACAGAAACACAGAACATGTGGGCAACAGAATACTCAATGTCTTGAGCTAAACCCCAGGAAAACTAAGTTTTGACTAACTAACCACAGCTCACACCTACTGACATAGAGTTTTCTTGTTCACATTTAAAATTTTAATAATTTTTTTTAAAAGAATATTTCTGTATTTCCCATCCTTCCAGATCCTTCTCCCTAGTTGTCATCTGGATTCATATACAGAAGACAAACACACAAATATAGAGCAGCACTTTTAATAGGAATAAACAGAATAATAAATAAACAGCCGCACAAAACTGATGTTAGTCTGCCACAGGATCTGTTGACACAAATTATTAACTGTTTTGTAAGCTTGGCTTATTTGTTTATTTCTTTAATATTTTAGTTTTCTACATATAACATTCAAATAACTACAAAAATAGACTGGCTTTTGCACATTTGTGTTTTGCATTCTTCACATTTGCTTTTTTCCACAAGTTTCCAAAAGTGTTAAATGTAAAAAAGTGCAACAGCTTCCAGTGAGTACAACAGATTACACATAATTATCCATCTATAAATATTGTGCTGCTGAAATAAAACTTTGAGGATCTAAAAAATATCCAGCACCTCCTCCCACGTCCTTCTTTGCTGACCTTGGTATCTGCAGAGTTGTTTTTCTCACGTATGCTCACATATTCTCACTCTCCTGCCCCAGTTGCTGTTGCACTACAGTTTTTACCCTGTCTTAAATATGTCATCCCAGATGTGCTACCACCACTGCTGATGGGCTCAGCCTTGGCCAGCATGGGTCCATCTTGGAGCTGGCTGGCACGGGCTCCATCAGACACAGAGGGGAGGCTTCTTGCAGCTTCACACAGAAGCCACCACTGTAGCCCTCCAACTACCAAAGCCTTGACACTTAAATCAAATACCTCCTTATTAATGCTGTTGATTTGAAGAAGGAAAAAAAAAAAAAAATGATCAGTGCTTCCTGGCAATTTAGTGGAATTAATGATATCTAGATCTTTTGTGGCTCTCATTAACATTTTGATTTGCTCCTCCTGCCCTTGGACTCTTTCTGTTCCTTGCTTTGAAGCCTTATCTTCCTACAAAATTTACAGTATCTTAATAATTGTGTGATCAGTGTGGACCAGAAAGATAAAACAATATTCTATCACCTTCACAACAACAGGCCATGGTCTGCTCTTCTTGATATTCTGTAGCTCCCACTAACACTGCAACTAGACAGATAGGATTTTCATTATCTTTGTGCAGGGAATATCTACCCTTAGGTTCGTACAGTACATGCCACATGGTTTCTGAACCACATTATTAGATATGTGTTTTTATCTTTCTGTCAACTTTTAGAAACCAGTTAACATGGTAACTGGGAGAATATTTCCATAAATAATGTACAAATTCTTACAAATACATGCTTATTGTAGTGCAAGAAGTTAAAGCCATAGCTACTCTGTCATGAAAAGGAAAAAAAAAATCCATCAGGTATTTCATTACCATAAAAAAATTAGTATCACTATGATTATTGTTGTTAGCATTAATGCTACAATTACAGAAATTTCCAAAAGGCCCATTATGTATCTGGCCTGTATTTGTATACAGGTTTTATACAAAGCCAGAACACAAAGATAATAGGTATTATGTTAAACCACGCAGAATATGTAGGTGCAGACAAGTATCTTTTTTTTCAAAGCATGATGTGTTTAAGAATGGGCTTTATACAGATGTGGTCAGTATTTTCAAAACTACTGAACCTCTGATTAGTGTACATTACCTGGGAATGTTAATGCTGAACTGATAGACTAAAGTCTGTTTGAGTTAGAGGGTGAAAGAACTTAAGGTTGCCCCACCAATTCACAGATTTGGGACATGGTGACAGGCACCAGAGCTATAGAGAGATACAGGGATAAACAATTTACCACCAAATAACAGTACAGTAACAGATGCAAATACGTATCATGACAATTATCTGGTTGAAATGAGAACAAATCCAAAGTGTATGGGAAAGACTGAAGAAGGGGGAGCCTGACTCTCCTCAGTATAGCCTACTGACAGGACAAGAGGCAATGGGCAAAAATTAAAACATGAAATTCCATCTGAACACAAAACAGTAGTGTCCTGGTTTGCTTGGTCAAACAGGTTGCACAAAGATGTTATGGTGGAGATATTAAACCCCCAAGATGATGTGATCCTCGTTGAGATCTGCTCTAACTGAACCTGCCTAAGCAGGGGCTTAGACTAGATGATACCAAGAGCTGCCTTCCTACCTCAACCATTGTATGATTGTGATATAATAAGCTAAATTACTGTGATACATTAGCTTAACAGAGGGCTTCAGAATTGTTTTCTTTGGCTTAGAATATCTGCATTGCTTATCAGTCACTCCTATTTAAAATCTGATTCTAAATTTCTATTTTGAATTATATTTGCAGCTTTTGACCTGCATGTGTAAGACTCAATAGCTATATTACATAAATTGTCCTGGGTGAGTCTTTCAATAACTCTAAATCTGAAGGAAATAGTTTTAACAGGATACACCTTTGCACATACTAACAGCTGTAATTTGCTAAATTTTGTCTTATGTCATCCAACTATACTGTTGCAGCTTTTGTGTCCACCATTGATTAATAAACCACTGTAAAATATTCTTTCACTGCAAACTTATGCAAATCCACAACTAAGGGTAAAAGGGTTATTTTTGTCAAATCAATCAGATATTGTACCTATTTAAAACTATAAAAGCATAATATATAATACATAATGTATGATTAACAAAGACTATTAATAATTAAATGATAAAACGATATTTTAGAAAGATCAGGAGAGTAATTTGTATTTTAAATACAGAAGTTTCTTTCTGTGCATCTCCAATTAAATAGTCTGGCCATAAAATTAAATTATTTTCACCTTGTCCACTGTGTGTGCCTGTAAGAGAGAGGACATTCTCATCCATATGGTATAATTTTAAAAGGTTGAGATTTATCAAGTAAACAGAACTGTTAAATCACACAGTACAATAGCAAAGCACAAAACCAAGTCAGTTATACTGAACAGTGTTTTCAGAGTTCGCTATTTCTAGTGTGCTGTGTTAGGTACAAAGTTGTTTCTCTGTTCTGGTAATACACTTGAAGATAAGTGTCCCCTTTAAGAAAGATCACGTACTCACTCCATCTGTTTTCATGCTGAGTGGCCTCATCAGCTGTAACTGTGGCTAGACTTTTAGGGGAAATATAAAGATGGGTTTTGAAAAGCACATAGAGTTGCTCTGGATGCTTCTGCTGAAATATCTGATAAACTCATGTAGCTAGCAGGCAAGTGCAATCAACCCTATTAGGGAAAATTTGTTGTCACGAGACGTAATACACCTACGCTTAGGAGATACTCAGTTCAGTTAAGAATTAAGGGGAAATACACAGATACGGTAAATAAAAGTAGATGTTAAGAATGTTGTCCATGTCATCACTTCTGTCACTTCATTGGACTTACTGCTCTCCCTATGACATGGCTTTGTCTAGGATAACATTTAGTGAAATGAGCAGAGCTACACTGGCATGAAACTGGGGTTAGATAATGGAATCACTTGCTTGGATTCCTCATGTTTTTCTGGTTTCCTAGAAGGCAGGACAGAATAAAATATAGGTAAAAGTCTTGTTATATAGGAGAAAGTCCTGCTATTTCTAAGTAGTGGTCTTGTAGGCAGCTTCAGCACTTCTGTAAGAAATTCTGTTTAATGATTCATATATGGTTATTGAATAATTAGGGTTTTACAATAGCTAAATCTTGTATATATGCTAACTCAATCTACAAAAAAAACCCAAACAACAAAAAATAGGAAATTGGAAAGAGGACCTTTTCCACTTACAAAGAATTTGACAACTGATAAAAATATATGGATGTGAATATATAAAAAAGAAACACTAATGAATATGTAGATTTCCCGTTGGTACATTTTTCTATTCCTTGGATGGCAGAAAAGCAGAGAAGGCAATATTCTTCTACTGTGGAAGTTTTTTGCTGCAAAAGGTAATCTTCTGGGTACTGGAGTGCTCATAATATAAGCATCCCTTTTTGTGACTTTCTATTGCTGTAGGTTTGTAATGGTCCAAGGCACTTTAATAATTAGTCTACAGGGAGCCTTAATAGACTAGGGCAACTCTTAATTAACTTAATCCTCAGTACATGAGTTGACCATGAGACATCAAACCACATTTTAGCTTGAAGGGTATGTGAACTCAGAGTAAATCTCATTTTTTAACTACAGCGTTTCTGCATACTTTCTTTGTAGTGTGGTTGTAGATAAACACATTGTGCCATCATGTCCTATGGTAACCAGAAGCCTTTATTCTCAGCAGAATTAATAATAACTGAATATGATGATTTTGGCATAATTATTTTAAGATACCAAAATTCTCATAGGGTGACATTCATACCTTTGTTAAAGTAAGTAATTAAGAAGTGATTCTACTTAGTGTTTGCTGTATCTCTATTGTACATTATTGATACTTAAAGTACTGAACCTGTTTAAAATATGAGAAAACGTGCTGATAATAATTTTAACTACAGTGGGTTTTAATTAGAAATGCTTTATACCCCTATGATTTGGGATGGATTCTAGTATACAATTATGCTGCAAGCATGTTTTATATTTATAAGGATTTGGTTTGTACTTTATGTTCTATTCTTGCTTCTTATCAAGATTTGTGATAACTCTTCATAGCAGGAAAAAAGGTAAACTTCCTGACCAGCAGCCATTCTGTTTTCATTTCTGTGTTACTATTCACATATTCAGTAATATTTCTGACAAAGTAAGTGTTGCTTTTGGAGTATTTTCTTGAGGTACCTAAGGCTGTATGAAAATGGTGATTATCACTGCATTGTATGGAGTGCCACTGTGGGCAGCCTAACACTGATGAAAGAAAAAATGTCAGTATAATATAATGACTTCACGGTACTATTATATGTACTATAAGGTACATACGTTTCTCAACAAACATTGTTAGTAACAGAATATATTACATGCACCTTTTTTTTTATTATTATTTTCAGAGAGTTGTTTTGGCATTGGTGTTATTAGCATTTGCTGCTGATTTCCAACCAAGCAAATTAGAGATGTATTTAAATTAAATGAGGTAACAGAAAAATCACTGGGCAAAGGATTTTGATCCAAGCTATGGTACTAAGCTACTGTTCACCTCTTGGGGAAAGAAGAAAAAAATCTTTTTACTTACCTTTCATTACTCCTGCCCTAATTTCTCTGTCCCAGTTGCTGAATGTTTTGGGTAACGCATCTTTCCTTAAGATGCATTCTGTTAGTATCTTAACTAACCTGTCTAAGGCTACAAATAAGTTTTAAAATAATCATATTCAGGTAAACCAAACCTTCAGCTGGACAATTACATATTCAATGTCATCAAGGAAAGCATACGACTTTAACATTGTACAGGATCTGAATCAATGACAGAACTGAAAACATAAATATGTTTGTGATATGTAATTATAAAGTTTATGGGATATTTCCTGACATGTGATTTTTTAACATTATGAAAAGAATTAATTAATTTGTGTGTATTCCATAGTGAACCATATTCACTACTGAAGAATGATATAACTAGAAAAAATACACTTACATTTATTCCTGCTATCAGTCAAATGTAATTTGTCTCATGAAAACATTTTCCTTTTATTTCAATACCATTGCATGTATTCAAAAGGACTGTATTTAAAAGCAAATTTAATTTCTTATATTATTAATCCTCTTATAAAAAGCAAAATTCAATCTCTTAAGAAATCTTGATATACTCAGTTTAATTTCCATAACTATAAATCTCTTACAACAAATAAGTTTTAATTAGTTGCTGTCCTTGGCCATATACAAGAGGAAGGAATCATCTTTCAATTAATCTATTGTTAGGTTATACCAAATTAAAAAGTCCCAAATGTTCAAGATGTTCAGACCACTTCCTTCCGACTTAATAGACATTGACTCACAAATTTCTAAGTAATTTTCAAGTGTTTATCTTTGTTTATGTTTTAGAAGAAAGCCCCACCCCCTTTTTTTTTAATTTGATGGGCTGAAAGATCAAATTAGAAATAATTCCAAAGAAGTCCACAAATATATATATCCAGCTATAGACTGAATCAAAATCTCCAAACAAATATTCACAAACTCAGACTACTTGAAACCTTTCAATTTTCCAACCTACTTTTAATTGGAGTAAAGAAATGATGGGTGTTGGCTTGATATATGGTCTAACTGAATTCAGGAGACAATGAATAGACTTGATTAATCCCCATCTTTAATTTGGTTTATATGTTCCCATTCTCAGTTTGCTTGTAGTCTCATATGGTAATGCAGACTGCAAAATACCTCAGAAGGTCATCCAGTCAAACCTTAGGTTCAAAAGTCAGTCAGACCAGGTCGCTCAGGTCTTTGTGCAGTCACTCTTGAAAACCCCCAAGGATGGAGGCTGCACAAACTCTGGGCATCCTGTTTTACCAAGTAGAAAAGGGACAGTAAGGATATTATTTGTAATTTGTTCATATGACATTGAAAGAAAAATAAAGCTTTTATGGTGAAATTTCAGGAAAGAGGTGTTACAAGTGACCTGGACAGAAAACTTAAATATTGTCTAAAATTCTGTTCATCTAAATATTCCATCCACAGCCAGGTTTATTCTTATAATGGAGAAAACAAAGACTATGCTATGTTAAGGATGTTAATACCCATCCTTGGAGATATTTAAAACTCATCCGGCCAAGGCCCTGATCAAGCTGCTCTGACTTTGCAGCTCTCTGCTTTGAGGCCAGATCACTTCCCAGGGTTCCTGTCCAAACTTTTTTTTTTTCCTTCAGTGATTATTGTATGATTATTTTAACTCCATGTTTAAAGTATTCTATTTTTACCTGTGTTTTTAGACATGATGACCCTTACTGGTCCAGCCCAATAGGTTAGAACTGAGGCTGCTACACTTCTTTTTATGCAGCCCAGGATATGATTTACTTTCTTTGCTGCAAATGCACACTGCAGGCTCACAGTTCATTTTTCATCCACCAGTAGCCCCAAGTTCTTCTCCACATGGCTGGTCTTAATCCATTCATCTCCCAGCCTGTATTGATATTGGGGATTGCCTCAGACCAAGTGCAGGACCTTGCACTTGATCTTTTTGAACTTCATGAGGTTCATATGGGCTCAAGCCTGTCCATGCCCCTCTAGATGGCATTCCTTCCATCTAGAGTATTAACTGCACCACTCAGCTGAGTGTTGTCCTCAAACTTGCTGAAAGCACACCCAGTCCCACTGTCTATGTCATTGATGCAGATATTAAATAGTGTTTGTGCCAGTACAGGCCCTTGAGGGACACTACTCAGTAGTGGTTTCCACTTGGACATTGAGCCATTGACTATAACTCTTTGGAGGCAGCTCTCCACCCAATTCCTTATCCTTCTAAACTTCTATCCATCATACCCATGTCTCTCCAACTTAGAAGCAACAATGTTGTGTGGTACTGTACCAAAAGCCCCACAGAAATCTAAGTAGATGAAATCAGTATCTCTTCTGTTGTCCACAAATGGGGTCACTCCATCATAGAAGACCACTAAATTAGCCAAGCCTGATTTGCCCTTGGTGAGGCCATGTTGGTTGTCTCTAATCACCTGTCTTCCATGTGTTTCGATACAATTCCCAGGAAGATCTGTCCATGATCTTCCCAGTCACTGAGATGATGTTAACTGGTAGGTAGTTCTCTTACAACCCTCTTTAAAAATGGGTGCAATATTCCTTTTCTTCAGTCATTGGGAACCACACCAGACTGAGAATATAAAACACATTATCCATATAAAAAATATGAATCCATGTTTATGGGATGTTGAACTCAAGGCAGGTAGTTATAACTTAAGAAAGAGACCTTGGAATGAACACTGCCACATCTTTGTAATCATGACCTCAGTGTGCAGAGGAGTCAAAATATGCAAAAAAGCCCAACAAAGCAAACATCTGGGCAACATCAGAAAAACAGAAGGTGTCATTTTGTTGTTACTTAAAACCACATCATGCCCACATTGGGAGTGCTATCTGGAGTTCTAGTCTTCCCTTCTCAAGAAAGGCAGAGAGGCATATTAGAGAAGGTAAATAGCGGGCAACCAAAGTCAGGGAGGTATGGAACAAGTGTCTTGTGAGGGGAGGCTAATGAGGATGGGATTCCTCTTTTTTGATAAAAGGGATGGGGATCTGACTAAGCCATACAAAATCATGATAGGGTGAATACAAGTTTGTTATTCATGAAGTCCTGCAGTTCTGTAATTAGGGGGTGCTTATTAAAACTAGTAAGAGTTTCAGTGATCAAACAGAAAAGAAAGGTTTCCTGTTTTAGTTTGATTTAAACAGCAAATTATACACCTCTAGAATTCTTTGCCATGAGAGGCTTCAGAAGCAGATAAAACCAACATGTCAAAATAGAATTTAAACAAATTCGTAAGCAAGAGAACAAAGCAGATACAAGCATGCAGGTGAGGCTGTATTTTCTACCATCACTAATCCAGTGCTTAGCAGAGAAAAAAAGGAAGTTAACAAGTTGCAGAAAGTGGCAGGACTTACATATTACCTCACAGTAGCTTTTCCTGTTTGGCTGTCAGTTGCAGACTACAAGTTGTATGGAAGACTCTTGGTCTGACCCAGTTAAGGATTTCCCATGTACTTTTGTGTTAAGATTATGTGATTTTTAGCATCGTTTCAAATCAGCTGACTTAGCACTAGAATATATAAGAAGTCCTAAATAAATGGTCCTAGGAAGACATACAGATATTACAGAAGATGAAAAATTCTTCTTGCATTACGAAGTTAGTTATAGGTGTAACACATATACTCACTTTGACTTGAACTTTTCTTGAGGCAATATCTTCAAAAGTAGAGTTTTACATATGTAAATATTTGAAAGGCCCAGCACACCAGAAGTATTAAGTACAATTTTCATTTGCTTGATATTGATTAACAAATGGGGATCTGTATTATTCCATGCTTTCCCTTGAACCGTATTTGTTGCTTCTTAATTTTATGTTTAATGTGCACTAAATATAAAAGTGAAAAGTAATTCTGTGAAGTAAAAAGCATCTAAAGCATAAATAATTTTCTATGTTTTATAAGCAGGTATAATTGCAGACATGATCTAATGTTGCACCGAAGATAAATTCAGAAAAGTGAGATTTCAGGAACAGTAACTCATCTGTTTGGTTGTTTCCCTTTTTTCTTGGAACCCAGTGATTTATAATTGCTTTTGCCTGACTGTTTAAAATCTCCTTTACTGTCCCATTTTAGATAAGTTTTCCCAATATTTTCCTATAATATGAAGCTTGACTGAAATCTCTGATATTGGAATAGAGAGCATTTCACAGTAAATCTTGCAGTTTGGGGTTTAATCAGAAAATAGTCTGGCTGAAAGAGTCAGAATACTAACTTTAAGAACACTATAATAGTAGATTTTTGTTAGCTAAAGCCAATCATAGCTGTGTCTATGAATCTCAGGGTTCCCTATAAAGTAGAACTACAGTGGAAACCACAGGAAAATACATCACAGCTTTCAGAGTTTTCCATTGTCCAATGCAAATTTGTAAGAAATTGCCCCTTCTTAATAAGATGAGGGAAAAAAGGTAATTTCTAAAATATCTGTAAATGTGACATTAAATATCTTCCTTGTCCTGAATATTCCAGTGCCACAAATAGCATGTCAATCTTCCATCTTTTTTTAGTGGTGCCATTAAAATATCAGCTCTGGAATAATGAATAAATTGATAGAAGGGGCAGTGGGAAGTGGGTGGGTGGGTAAAGAACAAGAGAACAGACTCAGGGTAGAAAATCTTATACTACTTGTGTTATCCATGGGCCACCAAAAATTTTGATTAGCTGACTGTTCACAATTAATGGTTTAGATGCTTGGAGTAATTGTTAATTAAAGATTAGTTCTTTTGCCTCAAAATTCAAAGGACAGATATGAAAATATGGGAAAAAAATCAGTTTAATCAGTTATAATTGACATTGATGTTATTATTAATACATTTCAACCAGAACAAGAAAAAGCTGCAACTAAGTCTCAGCAGTCTATAAATCCACATGCAGAATTTCTTTTTTTGCTAGACTTAGCAAAACTCCTGTTAGGAAGTGGCAGTTTTCATTACTACTCCAAGAGTTGCTCAGGCATTAAAATATATGAGGTTTGGCAGTGCTGATTCATCAGGTAAGAAATCTGTTTCCTGAATTATAACAGAGACACAGGAACAAAGGTTTGCAATGTATGGAGAGAAGCTCAAATGCAAAAATGGCTGAAAATTCAATTTCTGTGACATAACATGCATGAATGTATTTCTATGCTATCATCTATTGATAGTACTGTCTATTATGAGGTGAAAAAACATTGAATCAATTTACTTAAAATATATATAGGCTACATAAAAAAAGAAAAGAAACCCCAAAGATGAAAGCCAATATTTTCTGATTAAACAAGCCTTTTGCTAGGACAAAAATAGTTAGATGGTTTGGACTTTCAGCATATGCTTCAGCTAGAATCAATAATGATTAACTACATTTGTACTGACAAGAACATACTAATAATTATTATCAGTTTCACTGTATGAAATAAAAAGAGAATGTCCTTATTCATTTTTCCCATTAGGAAAAATAATTACTCTATTTTACCAATTTCTGTGCTTAGCGGTGCACATATTAGACCAAACACCATCAATAATCACCTGCCATACTGTAGTCATTTCTTTAACGTAATCCTTTCTTTTTTTCTGTAATTAAAGATTAATGTACTTGTGTAGTTAGTAGTGGAACTGTGTAATAGCAGTATTTTATTCTTGCAGTATGCTGTTTGTCTTTACTCTGGAGGAACAAGTCTGGACAAATAGTTGTACAACTGAAAACTTGGTGAATTTTGGGACATTTCAGCAACATTCATTGGCAGATTTTTCAGTTAACAATTCAACATTCATCCTGATCTAATTGTGAGGTATATCTCTGTCTTTTATTACTAGCAATAAGATTTACATTTCTTTTATTTCTATTAGAAGTGTAAAAGTAATAACATTTTAAGAAAATGAAAGTAGATTATCTTCTCAATCAATGAAGTGATTTAATTAAAATGTCTTAAGTCAAAATCCTGTTCTCAGCCTATTCAGAGATGAACAGCTTCACACCTATTACACACAGTAAGATCCGTTATACTGGTGATGGTAATTCAGCTGGGTACAATGGAATTTGTTCCTCAGATTCAGAGATAAGAAATATTTTGATTTATGAGAAGCATTAACTTAGATCAAAAATTAATCAAGTTTGTTCGGTTTTGCTAATGCATATATACAGTTTGGGTCAAGACCAAGGTTTTCCATATTAAAGCTGGATTGTGGAATAGTGGCCTTATTCCAAAAAAAAATATTTAGGTAATAAAAAGAAATTATGAACACATTGTTAAAACCTAGTTTTTCGAGTATGTCTTGATTTTAAAATAGAAGTGAAATACTTTCTAGGAACCCAAATGCCTAGTCTGTAACAGATTTCCATATTCCTACAGTTCTGATAGTAATCTACCAATTCAAAGATCTCAGATCTCTGATTGACTCTAAGCCATAGACATAAAGATAACAGATTAATTTTGCTTTTCTTTAGGAGGAATATTCAGTGGGAACTAGCATATCTGTATCTTCTCCATATCTTTTCTATACTTGACAGATTTTCTTCAGATTATAACACTAATCATTTCCATAAAATCATGATGTTTATTATCAGCTGAGTTATTTTAATAACTGAAGAAAAGCATACAGCTTAATATATATTCTCAAAGAAAAGAAACTACTATTTCTGAAACAAATTTTATGTTCTTTATACAATTGAGTGCACTGTGAAGAAATATATTTAAGCAGTTTCTGTTGTTAAAAGCAGTACTGGGAAGAGGCGGCTTCTTTTTATTATTTTTGTGAAATGCAATTTTAGGGTTTTTTAAGCACATCCAGTTGCATGTTTGTTAGTATTTCAATATTTGTTAGTATTTCAATATTTGGGGTTTCCTGTGTACTTTTGCCATAAACCTTGTGTATTTGGTAATGAAACTACTTGGAATGCATTTGAAATCCAGGGGAACTGACTTATACTTAGTAATGTATTGGTTGTCACAGCTCAAGTGAAAACTGCTCTAAGCCCTGCTGTTTCTGACAAAGCACCACCCTGGCAACAGAGATGGCTAAGCAGAATATGTATTCATGCTTGGGCCATCACAGTTTTCAGACAGAATATTAAAGTAACATTGGTCCTTCTTAGTCCACCAGCAGATTTGTGTCAGCTTTCTACATTTCTTTAAGCAGCTTATATTAATATTCTAGGCTGTAAACATATCAGGAATTAACAGGTATCCCATTTAGGATATAAATATCCCATTAAGGATAGATTCAGTATATTCATATGTTTGGAAAAATAAATTTTGTCGGATGGTCAAGATAAAGTTCTAGGATTGCTTACTATTTCAGCCATGCCAGATACATCTGGCCATGAACTGGCACCTCTGAAATTCTCCGTCTCTTCACACAGGACAAGCCACCATCATAGTCTATATTACATATTCAAAGGGAACTTTGTAACAGATACTCTCTTAATCTCAAAACCACAGAATATTAGATGTACAAGTTAGCTTTCAGGAACCTAAGTATATGTCATACAGTCTAATTCTGCACTTAGACCAAACTGAACAGTAAGTCCCAAGGGAATGAAAGACATGCATCTTACAAGCAGACTCAAACCAGCAAGCATCAAGAAGTCAGTGAGGAGAGGAACACTTGCAGATGAGACTGATCACACTTTCAAACTATTTTTCAGCCTCTGTGGTTCAAGATTGTTTGTTTGTGAAACTTTGGAAGTAACACAATAAGAACTTTTTCCCTCAAGAAGAACATTTGTTTGTTCTTTTGTTTGGGGGGGGGGAGATAGAGGAGGGGAAGAGGCAGAAAAAAGAAAATCTGACAAGAGTGGAAGTGTCTTCTTGTGAGCTTGTGTGCACACACTGTAGACAAACTCAGAGTATCTTACCTACTTGAGAAGAGACACAAGAAATCCTAGGGAGGAAGAAAAAAACAGTCTAGGTCAAAGTTGCTTGGTTGATGACTTGATTTTCAGAAGTACTGAGCCTTAACTTATCTTCTGAAATCTTTGGGAGCTACAGGTGATTCTCTTGTGAGAAATCCATAGGTACATATATAAGAAAAAAAGTTTTTAGTACATAAAGATATTGTTTGCACCTGAAGTTCCTATTGAAATTAACAAGTGGGTCTATTAAGATTTCTGAGCCTACTGTAGGTAATCAGATAAGAAACATATGGCTTAAACACTGCTAGCTTCACTCACATCTTTTTTAGCAAAGGATTGCCCTCTTAGTTGAAGAACATATTAGGTTGTTATCTTTACTTTAGGAATATCTATTTCTGTGGACTATTACTGGAGTTCCTGAGAGTTTTAAGTATTCAGTCTTTCGAACACCATCTGTTTAGGTACCTAAAAATACAGGATTTTACCTTTACCTGCTGATACTTTATAATTTGTTGCTTCACACTGTTGGCAGAAATCATTCTAATAGTGTTTGTCCCTAGCTTCTTGTTGACTCTCTCTCTGTTTCTATTCTAGCATATTTAAAACAAGTCTCTGAAAATTTGTATTAATAGGAAAGATGTATATTTTTGCTGGGCTGCTAAAGAATAACACCCATAATGTGCCTCATTTTGTAAAGTACCTAGTTTCTGAACAGGGTACTAAGTTAGGCACCTAAAAATGGATATGCCAATACTCATTAATCCTTTAAGAAATCATGAAGGGTAATGTTAATGAGTTTCTCTTAAAATTTTCCCTATAGGTAAAATATAACTGGTTTTATAGCAAAATGGTGCCAGTCCCATGCAAAGCCATTTTATTCTGTATTTTAAGCCAAGGATGTTAAGTCAAATAAGTGGCAGTGGGATGCCAGGGGAAGATACATGACCAAAGGCTGCCTTTTTACTCCATAACGTCTCATCTTCAAGTGACATCATAAATCATTGTCAATGTCAGAAGGCTACAGTGAATGGTAGCATTATTTCCCCAGCTACTGTAAAATACCACCTGGTATTTTGCATAAAGTGCATTGTAAATCATGTTAACGCTGCAGTGTTATTTCACAATAACATTGAAAATAACCTGTGTCTTGACCATAAATCTGTATCACCAGCAACAGCCTTACCAACAAGTCTGAGACTAAAAAAATCTTTACCTGTGAAAACATTTTTGGTATTTTGGTTTTACCTAGTATATAATAACTATATCCTACCTGCTCATGAAAATGAGCTCTGAATAAATTCTTGAGAAGGGTAGTTTAAATATTTGTCAGCATTTATAATTAAGGCTATATTTTGTGTTTCAAAAACAAATGCATGCAGGGGCATCTTCCTAAACTGCTCTTCCATTATTATTAAGGTGACTTCCAACAATACAAAAGCAACCAACTACAGAGTTTTGATACAAAAATAAAATAGATATGTATTTCTCAGGTCTGGGCCACAATTTAATCATGGAGTTGCTCAGAGAATTTGAGGAATAAAAAGAAGAGACAGGAAACAAATGGATGGTCCTGGATAGAGCACTTCTTTTCTACTCATTTCATGATGTCCTACTAGGGCATTAGGAGTTGTGTTGAGTATCTTTATATTCCTGTCCAGATTGCCAGTACTGGAAAAATCATTAACTTCACACCAGATACAGTAACCACAGTACGTAATTTTCTCATGTGTGGTATTCTGCTGTGTTTATTAAAACCAGTATATAAAATAACCCCTCATTTTTCAGCAGAAGGAGTTTTAACTGTCTTGTTCAAAATTTAATGTGTTTTTCATTGTGCTCCTCAGAAAGCTGTTAAGAGAGTTATTAGAGCAATACCTGCCACTTTCTTACTGTCATTATATTCAGTGTCCCTTAAATACTATAAAAAGTATTTACTAAAAATCTGAAACAGTCCTAAGATTAGCATATCACCTTCTGCTTTACCCATTTTGCCACTGTGTATTTCTGTCACGGTTAGCTTTTGCTTCATCACTAGCCATTCCAGAAAGAGTTAAAAAAATTCAAAAAGTACAGAGCTTTCAATTACTTCATGTTTCAATTTGCACATAAGGAGATTTTTTTTTTCTCTTGTACTGACTTTAAAGATTCATGCATGCTTTTACTGAGTGGTAAGATTTATTTATCCCCCCAGCCCCCACCACCCCCCCGAGATTTAGCAAAGCCCTGCCAGAAGACATTTAATGCTGTCATCGATATTCGCTCTACTGTCAGGGATATTAAACTGAGAAGAAAGACCTGGCACACTGACTTTCTCTTGAAGCTTTGATAGTATGTTGGCTGCAGTTTAGCACTGTGAAAATAGTGTTGCACTGCAAGCAAAAACAGGGAATTTTCTTCTTGTCAATTCAAAAAAGTTGTGAGGAAAAAAGTCAGCTTCAGACCACATAAGCTTTACAAATTAAAAAGATGGCAATTTTTGTTTCATTTTTTAAGTAAGAATCTAGCTCTGATCTTTTGCTAAAATCAACTACACTGTTGTAGAGCACTGGTCATTAAGAGGTTATTTTAGTTTTCAGAATCACAAGAGCTTTCATCCGATTTCATTCCTTCACCTATTCAGTAGCATTAACCCATTAAAGAGAAAATGTGCAAAACATCTAATTTTAACAGTTTCAGTAGACAGCAATGAATCTCAATGAAAGTGTCCCGGTTTCAGCTGGGATAGAGTTAATTTTCTTCTTAGCAGCTGGTGCAGTGCTGTGT
>JAVJGJ010000001.1:30711057-30740655 GCA_035590215.1 Microhierax caerulescens
GATTTGTGTGAGAACAATGTTGATAGCACACTGATGTTTTCAGTTGTTGCTGGGTGATGTTTATACTAAATCAAGGACTTTTTGGTTTCTTGGGCCCTGCCAGCAAACTGGTTTATAAGGTGTGTATGTATGTGTGAGAGATCTAAGTACCAGAAACTAGAAAGACTTGGCTCTGCTCCTATTTCCAGTGTCTGTACATGCATGTACGTATATGTGCACGTGTAATTCACTAGCAAACTTCAAGCTAAACTAGCAGGTGTGTCAGAGGAGACCCACATCTGGAAAGATTGCATACATGAACCAATGGCTGAGTAAAGAGCCCAGGGTCTGAGAATGGTGTATGGATATAGAGGCCCTGCTGACATTCAAAGGAGCTGTGAATATGGCTGTGCTCGCATGTTGAAAGAGTGAAGGCATTTGTGTTTCCACTAGTGAGCTTCAGTTCTTGTCAAAAAGAAAGAAGGAACGGGGCTTGATTGTCAATATTTTTTATGTGGGCTTTGGTATTGTTAGATTTGGGTGCTGCTAAAAGCAGTGGCCTGTGCTTGGCAATCTGGGTGGCTAGCCATCTGTTAGTGGTGTGTGCACGTGCATGTGTGTATGCTTCCCTGCGATACACACCCACCAAACCGCAAATAGGCTAAGCAGCCATGCCCATCAGACAGTGATGAAGAGACCCCCAGGTTTTCAGGCTGGGATTCAGGTACAAGGAAGGGGGAAGCAGGAGTCCTAGAACACCCGGATTTGGTGGTTCCCTTAATATCCTTGACAGGTTCAGGGCCCTGGTAGCTGAAGGTGCTGAGAGCTCCAGCCACTGAAGCACCTGAGCTGGCTAAGCCTCAGCCATGCGCAGTTCCAGGAGCAAGCATCAGAACTGCTGTGGAGGATGGAGGTTGATTTCTTTGGGATCATAGTCATATGGTGGGATAGCACTACTTAGGGATGGATGGTGAAACAGCTGAGAACTTACAAGTCAGGATCAGTGGGCAGTAGAACGTGGGTGATCTTTCCTTCAGTATCTGCTGTAGACCACCTGATCAGGCAGAAGTACATGAGGTTCTTCTTCAAACAAACTGGAAAGATACCCAAGTTTGCAGGCCCTGCTTCTCACGACAGACTTTAACCACCCCATTACCTGTTACAGGTATTGCAGGACATATCCAGGAATGTGTTAATGATGACATCCTGACACCAATGATCAAGGAGACAACAACAGGAGATGCTCTGCTGGACCTGACATTTAAAACCAAGGTAGAACTAGTTCGGAATGTGAAAGTCAGGAGCAACCTCATCTTCAGTGACCACGAAATGTGAAATTCAGGATCCTGAGATCATAGGACCATAGCCTCAGGCTTCACTAGAGCAAACTGGGGCTGTTCAAGGATCTGCTTGGAAAAATATGATGGGATACAATCCTAAAAAAGAAATGTATCCAGGAGAGCTCTATGATTGTTAAAGATCCCCTATTCCAGGCTCAGGAATTGTTCATTTCAACATCCAGGAAATCAAAGGTGGCAGGAGTCTTCCATGGAAGAACAGGGAGCTCCACAAACATGCAAAAGAAGCATACCTGAGGCAGAAGCAAGGCAAGGTGACTCAGAGAACTATAGAGATACTGTCCAAGTGTGCAGGGATAGGCCTGGGCAAGCCAGAACACACCTGTAGTTGAATTTGGTGAGAGAAATAAAGAGCAAGAAATGGTAGACCAGAGAAAACATGGGCCCACTGCTGAACGGGGCAGCAGACCAGATGACAACACAGAAAAAGCTGAGATACTCAAAGCCTTCTCCTAGGTCTTCAGTAGTGACATTTCCCTTCAGGAATCCCTGCACCCTAAAACCTTTAGGGGAATGTCCAGGAGCCGAAAAACTTGCTCTCAGTAGAGAAGGGTTTGTATCTTTGAGTGCTGAGTGAGGGAGCTGGCTAAAGTAATTTGCAAGACCACTCTTGATAATCTTTAAAGTGTTGTGATGCTTGGGGGAAGTTTCTGGGTTTTAAAAGAGAGCAAATGTCACTCATCTCCAAGAAAAGCTAAAAGGAGTGATCAGGGAAACTATAGACTTGTCAGCATTAACTCAGTCCCTGGAAAGGCGATGGAGCAAAAACTCTGGAAGCCATTTGCAAGCATATGAAAGAGAAGCTGACTGGAAGCAGTCAGCATGGATTTACAAAGTGAAAGTTATGCCTGAACAACTTGATTAGTTTCTATGCTAAAATGATGAACTCAGTGGAGGAGGGAAGAGCAGAACTTGTTGTTTATCTTGACTTCAGCAAGGCTTTCAACACTGTACTTTGTAACATCCTCATAGAGTAACATGAATTATAGACGTGAATTATAGGTGAGTGAACAGTGAGGTGGATTGAAAACTGGCTGAACTGTCAGACTCAAAGTATTATGGTCAGTGGCACAAAGTCCAGCTAGAATACAGGATTTCTGTTTAAATATGTGGGGGGCAAAAATAAAATTACTGTGAAGTTGATTCATCACTGGGACAGGTTGCCTAGAGACGTTGGGAGTCTCCACCCTCAGAGATAATCAAAATCTGACAGGACATGGCTCTAATCAGTCTGCTCTAGCAGACACTCCTTTATGCAGGGGGGTTCAGGAAGGTGATGGAGGTCCCTTTCCACATCTGCCTTTCTATGACTTTACGTTTCTTTGAAAGAAGGTGTTTGGGACTTTCTGTGTAGCAGTTCTAACACATTATTAATGTGGATTTTCTATACATAGGAATGAATGAGTTTAAATACTGCACATCAGCAGAAAGAAGTGTACCTTGCTTTAAAGTCTAGAGGGCAGAAATATTTCCTTGAATAATTTGGCATATTTCCTTGACAATTTGAAATATAAGATTCTAACATTCTAGCTATATTGAGATGAAAAATATGCTGACTGTATCACCTATCTAACCTCCCAAAAATAGTTGAGAGTCACATTTAACAAGAAGTTGAAAGTCATACAGACCATAATAACCAACCAAAGACAAGTAGCCTTCAGCAGTCATCTTTCCTTAACCTACTAACAAGCCTCAAATAAATTTGGGGGATTTACACACACAGTTTCCCCACTGCCTCTCCTAACTTCATATGTCTATCAGACACTGGTAATTTTCTCCCTGAAAATAACACTTGGGGTTAACACAGTCAGTTTTCTCAACACAATGGCCATGTTTTCTTTCCCTACTTGGAATATGTGAGGGAAGTCTTCAGGACGCACTAGTTGTGTTGACCAGTAACCAGGAAGATACTTCTTTCTGTGGTGCACTGAAGAAGGGAGGTTGTCTTAATTCTTATCTGTTTTATTCTACCCGTTGACTCATTTATACGTTTAATGTACTGACATCAAATTGATTTTGTGAATTTAAATAACATATAACATTTTAGTTCCTCCTTTGACTCTTGTCACTCTCAGAGGCCAGATTGTTGGTTGATGTAAACTACCATGGCTCCACACTGTGTCTTTGTTAGCACTCATAAAAATTGGGATCTGAACTTTACTGCTTTGAAGCAGAAGAAATTTTGCAAGCATTATATTTTATTTAAATAAGAACTGTGAACTGCAACTGGAAAACCTGTAAGTCTCACCGGCTTTCTAATGCTGAGTTTTAACTGACAACTCAAAGAAATGTGTTGCTGATTCTAAGATTTTATGTCATTGTGTTCTATGGTGATATATGTCTTAGCAATAGTATCTTAATGTTAATGGTGTCCAGTGTGGAAGACTTCATAAACTGAGAATAAATGTGGGTTCTTAGCAACAAATCATATAGTTGAAAATCTATGTAATTAAAGTTAATTTAAATTAAAATAATTAGCTAGTTTAGTTACTTTTTAAATGGAAGCTATTAAAATGTTCAGAAAGAACAACAGGGTTGTATTATTACAATAATACCAAACTACAAAGGGTTTCCACTATTTTTAATTTTACCATAAATAGATTAATGATATTACATTTCAGGTTTCATTTTTGTTATCCATAAGAAGACAGCAATATCTACTGCCTGCCAATTCTTATGGTTCCCCATCTAATTTAGTTGATGTTGTTGTTCTTGTTAGTATTATTATGCTTCCTTCAAATGACCTTTCCATTTCTGTGCTTTTCAAATAACTGAAACTGGGAAAAAAAAAAAAAGGAATGACAATCAAGGAAATGAGACAGTAAAATAATGGGCTATGTTACAAGAATATGTTAGTAGAACTCATAAAGCATATTAAACATAAATATTTTAATATATTATATTGGTGACAGTGGTGACAAAGATAAAAGGAGACCAATTTAATAAAATAGATCTAGTCTCCTGAGAAACATTAAGAATTTAATCTGTATCTGAAGACCACCTACTGCTATTCTGAGCTTGTTATTATAAACTACATTTTCTTTATGGTAATCCATAACAAATAATCAAACAAAATATATTAAATACTTTCAGTATTTTTGCACTCCTTGAACTTTACTATTACTGCTATTTTTGAAACAGGCCTGATACAGTGCGCTTATTTTTTTTCTAGAAATTTTGTCATTGTGGACATGAGTTTGTCTAATTCAATGGATAAATTAAAAACCGGCAACAATGATAATTATAAAATCTTGAGTTGTTTTGGTTGGGGTTTTTTTGTTTTTGGTTTTGTTTTTTTTACAGTGGGGAAAATGCTAAAAGTCTCTATAAATCCAGAGTTAGAGAAGTTTGTTAGGGTTCCTCTTTCCTCCTTGTGGAGCAGAAAACAGTACAGCAATTTTGGATGAGTTCAGGAGAAGAAAGGAGCACATTTTCTCTGTTCCCCCTTCTCTGGTTTTTGTAGGCCACTGAAGTAAACAAGGCCTTAGGGCCACTTGTTGCTAATGAGTGATTTCTCCCTTCCTGGGAGCCAAAGGAACTAATTCAGTGACAAAGTCTCACCTCCTGCCCCAAGACCTGACTGCCAAGCTACAGCAGTAGGGACAACCAGTTGACAGAGGGGGCCACAGGGGAGGGTCTCACATCCCCCTGGGCAAAGTAGCGTAAAGGCAGTTTCCTGGGAGCACAGAGGGCCTGTCCCTGGTCCACAGGCTGACATCCCTAACTGGCCTTGTTCCATCCCTGCGGCCCTGCCTAGCTATCCCAGAGCTCTGTGTGTCCTCAGTTCCCCTCGCTAGGCCTGAACCTGACCCCCACCCATGGGCTGATGTCCCAGCCTGGCCTTGGCCCACATCCATCCCCAGGGAGATAGCTGTTGCCCAGGGCTGGGGCTGCCTCTGCCTGCCCCCCCGCCTGCCCTGCTTCCTGGCTGGCAGCGGGGTGGGCAGCTGACTGCTGCCTCACCTGTCTGCACAGACCTGTGCAGCCTGGGGCCATGAGGAGGAAGGGAAGTCCACACAGATCTGCAAGGGTATGGCATCACCGGGGTTATGGAGGCCTGGTGGGGCAGCATATCTGGCAACCTGTTTCTCCAGTGTGCTGGGAGCAATTCTTTGACAGAGGTTCTGGTGGGTGTACTGGTGGTTTGACAGCTAATGACAGCCTTGACTGCAGTGATCATGAGAAAGAATAATTTAAGATCCCGAGGGAAGAGGTACATAAATAAACAAACCCCTTGGACCTCAGGAGAATGTATTTAGGCTTTTTTTTCATCGGCTGGATCCTGAGGGGGTTGTCCTGAAGGGCAAAAGAGCACAAATTAGGAGATTTGTCTTTAAAGACAGCCTCTACAAAGCACAAGACTCAAGACTAGGCCAATGTACAAGAAAATGAGTGGTTAAGGCATGAGCCTCCTTGGCTGAACACAGTACACTAATCTGAGTCTGAACGCTAAAAAAGGAGTTGAAGGGACGTGCTACCAAGAAGGACAAGAGAAGCATTGTTCAGGCATACAGGGATAAAATTAGAAAAGCCAAACCCTTTCTGAATAACCCCATACAATTGCACAGGCTGGTGGACAGCTGGGGCTACCATTGGAGGAAGCAAAAAATAAATTGGCTTGTGCTCTTGTGGTGCTGAAGGCTGTGTATTGGACTGCAACAGCAAGAGCGTCACTTACAGGTTGACAGAGGCAATTATTCATTGCACTTAGCACTTAATGAGACACATCTGGAATATTGTATCTGGCTTTCAGGTTGTCAATGCGAGACCTGAAGAAAATAAAGCAAGGCCAGCGGAGAAACATTAAGAATGTTGGGGGCTAAGAGCACATATTGCATCAGAACAGACTGAAAGATCTTAGTTGTTTAGCCTAGAGAACAAAAAGATAAGAGGAAATTTAGCTGAAAATTTAAGCTGTGTGAGGGAAGGTTACAAAGAAGGTGGACCCAGACTCTTCACAGTGATATGCATGAGATGATACACACAAGCTGCATCAAGGGAAATTTTTACCAGGAATGAGGGGGGGGGAAAAAAGTCCCAATGAAGGTGATTAAACACCACAACAGGTTTTCTAGAGAGGTTTTGAAATTCTCCGTTGTTGGAAATATTCTGATACTCAAGGTCCTAGTTACAGTTTGGAAATTGATCAGATTTCCAGAGGTTCCTTTCAGCATCATTATTGACTGATTACTTGACAGTTACTCTAGTTTAGGTTAGTACTGAACACAAAGGATGACTGAGCAAAGAATTGACAAGCCAGGCAACACTACTTGCAGACACTCTTTATATAGTTGGTTGTAGGAGTTAATGAGTTAACAACATTCAAAAATAGAACTATTTTTTTACAATATATTTTTCATATCTATTTCAAATAATTGACAAACTCTTACAGGGTGGGGCTCAGTGGAGCCAGATTCAGTGTGGTAGAATTATTTCAGGAGATATTTGCATTCTAAAGGGACTGTTTACTGGAGAACAGTATTAGGAGTTCATGCGTATGCAACAGAAGCTGAAGGCTCAAAACAGATATAGAAGGAAAATTTATTTCCTTCTAGCTAGATAGACTGAGCCACTATCTAATCAGGCCATTTTAAGTTGCAGCTGAAGAAGTTATTGGGAGAATAGTAGAATTTTCTTAGGTCTTATTCTACTGTACTGAGCTGAAATAGTAGCAATTTGAAAGTATTTTGGCTTTCTAAGAGCCTGCATTTTATAGCTAATATTTGCAGAAGGAAATGTATGCCATTTCTTTAACCTTTTGAAAAATTAACTTCATTTTTGTTGGATAACAGAAAAATAGTAGGCAGCTTTATTACTAGAAAAATCTCTTCTCTAATTTATGGAATCATTTTGGTTACATACATGCACCACCACAACTGAGATCACTATCTGACATTTACAGACTGGAAAACAGCAAGAATTATGCCAAAAAACTACCTACCAGGTCTTAGATAGTAATAGAGAAACTGAAATTATGGAAGCCTAGGATCTTGCCAAAATTGATTCAAATTCGTACTGCAAAGGTTTAAATGTTTCCTTAGTTAATATCCATCCAGCTGATATCTGCTCAGCTGTAGATACCCAACCATCCTGACACAGGCATCTATACAAGCTGGTGTTAGGTTATACAGTGAAAAGACAGAGTTCATTTCTAGCTACTTTGTTGAGGCACAGGGTTTCTCTCTGTTGCAGATAGTCAGAGACAGCAATACAGAAAAAAACGAGGAAGCCAGCATTCCTGTGAAGAAGGCTAACCTATGGGAAAATGATATTAAGAAATGGAAAATGTAGGACATTTCTTCAGAAAGCTTTGAGCATGCTAAGAATCAGTAAGCGATAATCCCCAGTGTTCAGACAGAACTCTGTTTCTGCTGTCAGTTTAGAAAGATGTCAAACAGTGAACTATAGAAGAAGAGGGAAAGCAAGGCGAATAGAATTTATAATCCAAATTGCACAGGCAGGGTCATGCCAGCCCAATCCATGTTCAGTAATTGAATTTGTATAAGGTACCCATCAGCACATGAATAAACTGTGGATGGTACTACAAGTTTCCTGGCATACAAGATTCATGCCCATGCCAAGACAATTCAATATTTGTGCATGGGCAAATACTCCTTCTGGTTTGCAACCTTGCCGTCTTTTCAAATAATTTGATGTATAAGGCAGGAGTACACTGAATGGGAGCGCTGATCACACAGAACTCATTGGGCACTGAATGAGAACAGTCTCACTCACAGACCACAGACCTAGAAAAAGGGCCAGCTCTTTACATATGTACTTGGATTTTCCTTGTATACAGTGAAGCTGAAAGTACTTTGTTACCCACCACTTCAAGTCCCACAATGTTTCAGCGGTGCATACTAACTATTCTTATCCAGAACTAGTCCTAGACAGAGAATCTGTTCTTATGGCATACTATGCTCAGCATTTAACGATCCATAGCTGACAGTGACTGAAGGCCACTGAAAGCAAAATGACTATAGAGTGTGTGCACAGAATACTCCAGAGATGGTTAGTGTAGGCCATACCAGGACATGCATGAATTATATAATTCCAGCACAACCGTATTTAAATGCAGAGGGAACAGTTATTCTGCAGCCACACTGGCCTTTAGTAATGGTGAGCATTAATTTCTCTAAGCATATCTGAGCAGATATTTTACTAGATGGCAGTAATACCATTTATTTTTAAGGTAGTCTGATTAATTTCATTATAAGATTCTGATTTCATTTGCTCAGAATACTGCTAAACTTCATCTATTTGGGTATATGTTTTCCATTGCAAATGCTTGTTTCAGATTGATGTTCTTTGTGGTTTTCTCTGCTGTTTTGGGTTTTTTTTTGGGTGTGTGTGTGGTTTTTTACTTTAATGTCATATAAAAAAAAGTCATTTATTTCTGAGAATGAAAGCAGAAAATAATATATTGTTTGCCAGCACTAAATAACTGCCAGCCTTTTTTAAAAACATATAATAGCATTGTACTTTGCAGCAACTTAGAAATTGGTTGGGAGTGGCCTTTGAAAGATATTCCTTTAGGCTTCCACTGAAAATCTATTCTGTTAGAAGCTTTTCAAAAGCTAAACTTTTATAGTTAACGTCTTTTATATGACACAAAGATGATTAGCAACTGTTGCCTCATACATCTTGTGTAGAACATTCTCTATTCTAGTATAGAGGACTTCTCAATTTGCAGCTCCAGGACATAGTTAAACAGCAATTGTAGTTTGTTGATGGTTTACTTTCAGAAATCCTAATACTGGGCTGTGTCAGAAAGAAACTTGCCAGTTCAAGCTAAAAACACTCCAGATCAGAAAGGGTAAATGGGAGAATAGAATGGAAATGAAAGTGTGGATTTAGCATTGAAACAGGCAGAGTGAGAAGAAAAATAAATCTGAGCTTTGACTTTCAACAGCTAATTGGTTATGGAGACTAAGGATAGAGGTGGAAAAACTGTAAAAAGCCACTGAGATTATTTTTTCATGTATAGCTTTCCATCTTGTATAAAACATACCAAACAACAGAAATGCCCCGTGTCCTGCAAATAAAGCTATGCTAAATTGCCCATCCCCATTTTATCCCTAGGCTATGAAGCAAAAGTGCAATGGTGAAGTCTCATTTAAAGTATAAATCAAGGCAAACCAAAATAAGATTAAATCTGCAACTGTCTATACTCACTTGGATGCTAAAGCAAGAGATGGGGCATGATAGAAAAAACAAAGTCTTACTTAAGGTATCTAAGATGTAAAACATCCTGACACTAAGACAGGAGGAAAGTAACTTATGTTCCCCAAGATAGTAGACTAATGCCAAGAGCCATAGTCCCTGTCACTTGTAGAGTTAAACAGTACTGTTTCTATGTATGGCTGGAGGAAACTGGGGAGAGATAAGAATTAAGTAAGAGTCAATCAGAAAGTGAAAAGTTTAATACACCTAGAAATCAGAATTACTTTTACCAGCAGCATAGATTAATAGGATAATTAAGTCTGGAAGGAACCTGATGAAGTTTCCAGTTCAACCTCCTGCTCAAACAGGGATCAATTTACAGATCAGACCAGGTTGCCCAGGTCTGTATCCAGCTGGGTTTTGAATACTCCAAGGCTGGAGATTTCACAGTCTGTCTGGGCAAACTACTCCAAATGCTTGACTCTCCTAACAGTGGAAAAAAAATAAAAAATCCCTTTATATTCAGTCAGAACTTAACTTCAAATTATGCCTTTCTTTGTCATACTTTTAGACAGTAAGTGATTAAACAACGGAAACATTTTACAGAGATAAGCTACAGCTTGAAAACAGGAAAGATTTCAAATAACTCAGAAAACCATCAGAAGTTTAAAAGCAGAAATCTAAGACCTTGGTCTCATGTTGCATGTAGATTATATATAGAGATGACAGTTATGCTATCTATATTTACTCCTTAGTACCTTATTTGCTATAGTAACTAGCATTTTGAAACAACATGGGACTATTTGCATGGTAAGGTGGTGGTGGGGGAGAAAGCACTACCCTTTCTGTAACGCTTTAAAGCCAGGAAAACATTTAATTATGTATTAATAAAGGTAATAAAGAACTTGGACACATTCTAATTCCTTTCTACGTGGAATAGCACTCTACCCCAAGACAAAACCATCTTGCATAAGTGAGGGAAACCCATTTGACCTCAGGGAGGTGTGAAGCTCTAATGAGAAGACCTGGATCATCAGCTTCAGTGGTGTAAGACTCAGTTCTTCATGGACGAGGACATATGCATTTAGCCCTGAACATACCCTGAACATTCTTTCCATTGCAGAGTGGTGTGTTTAATAGATCTTGGTTAAACCAACACTGACATACAGACTTTATTATTTTCTTTTACTTCCTATTAGAAATGTCTTAAAAGAAAAGTATGCCTTGCCCTCTTTAACATTCATTCGTCAACTGCAATGAACTTCATGTTTTATCATAATTAAAAGAAAGTAGAGTAGAGAAGTCCCTCAGGTTTCTGAAAATTGCTGTAAGTAGAATAGGTTTCCACCTGGTACAGAAAAGTAAACCAGAAATTTATAAAATGGAAGTTATTAATGGATTCAATATTACCATCTCACTGCTAATGGTTTAAATAAGTTATTGGTATAGAGATTCCCTTAGATGTTTAAAAATAGCAAGAGTATCTCCAATTATTCATGTTTAATGTTGCTCAGTGAATAAGGGTGAATCTTTGACCCTATTAATGCCTTTCAGAAAGGAGACAGATGTCTAGAATTTTTGGGATCACATATTCCTGTTACAGCAGCTATATAAGGGTACTAGGCAAAAAGAGAAGGAGGAACTTTACCAGACTGTCCTTCTCCGAGCTGTAGCTTTTAATTGAAGTATAGCTCAAAGTGGCTTGATATATAGAGTAAGAAGTCTGTCCTGTAGCTGCTACTGTAGACTTTGAACTGTAGCTGTACCCTTGGTACTGCTTTGTATTTTGGATTCAGGGTTACAATTGCCAATATCTTGATACTTTTTACATCTATCCTGTCCTGCCGTGGCATACTTCCATTATTTTGTACTTTTATCTGATATATAAACATATGTGAGTAGTCATATGAAATTGTGTGATGACAAAGGTATGTGTTTATTTTACCGAAAAGAATTACTAAATTTACTGACAAGACGTAAAAGCAATTAACTTGCATTGTTATTTTGTCTCTTTTTTTTTTTTTAATCTTTTACAGTCCCTGGTTATGCTGATTTTATTTAGAGATGAAAATATTCTGTCCTTGTTTGGTATAATTGACAGCTCAGCTGTAGGAAAATCAATGAAAAAAAGCTTGCACAGTATTGCTGGATCCACCAGGAAAATAAGCATGTGATTTTCAGAGTTGCAAAAGCCTTCTAACACTTTCTCTTTGTCTTATCTCCACTCCTGACCTAGTTCCCAGGATGCACATGACTCCCAGGATGCACCTACAGCAAATACCGGCAAAGAAAACCCTCAAAGCACAAACTTTCTCTGCTGTAAAATGAAATGGAAAGTATATAACTAACCTGACCCCCAGTTCAAAGCACCCTTCTTATTTTCAAAACTGGATTGTGCTACAAGTGTAGATACCCACCTTGATCAGAGTGGGTAAATGTATGTCCTCAGATTTTAAGAAATTAAGGCAAATTCTAGTTTTATATTTCATCCTGTTCCATGAGCAGTATAATGATGATCATAAACAATAGAAAGCATGAATGAATTATTTTCCTGTTGGGCATGGTACACTTTTTGTGGAATTATTTATGTTTGAAGAAAGAATAGTGCCAAACAAAATGCTAAAAAGCTTTTTAACAATCAACATTTTCAAACTGGATACAATGCTTAGAAGGCATTTACTGCCATAGCGTGTGCTTCTCTGTGTCTATCAAAATAAAATTACAAAGCGAGTATGGTAAGTGCTCTTCCAGATGGGATTTTTTTTTTTTTTAACTTATATGGAATAATGTAGCATTCATTTAGCTTTTAGGTATAAAAAGTACACCAAAAAGTTATGTGCAAGGCTTACAAAGTTTCTGGGCATCTGTATATTTCTCCAGCACTGCAATTCAACAGGTAATTAATACTCTTGGTTAAGTAACTGGTTGAAGGGTAAAATATAGTAGCTTTATTTACTGAGAGGGTATCTAATGTGGCTTTTAAGCCATAAATGAAGAAATATATTTAGCTATCAAATTGTAATGCCCAATAGTTTTCATATTTTTGATTAAATTTTATATACTCTCAACCATTATATAGTGATAAGAGGCTTTTTTTTAAGATAGTAATATTTATATACTGTCATTACTGCCAGAAAGCCAACATCTTCTCAACAGTCAGATGAAGTTGTCTGCAAATTGGAGAGCTACATTAGCCCATTTTTTGTTAATAGAGCTCAGAAATACACACACCATCCAAAATAGCCTTAAACAATTGCACTTGAGCATGATCTGAATTCTTTTCTTCCCCAGGGAGTTCTATTTTCTCGTATATAATTAGGTGTCATCAGCTGTGACAGGAAGAGCTCTGCACCACCTCATTTCTTACAATAAATGACAGATATTGTAGCCCACAACTAGTGAAATATTTGACTAACTAGAAAAGAAAAACAAGCAATATGGAGAGGTTATTTCTAACAACAATATAATTATATTACTTATAAACTTAATGTCTGCTTTCTACAAAATTTGAGACTTTTCTTGAAAGATATAAAGTCCAGCAAAACCCTGCAGCAAATTTTGTCACTGTAGTGAAGACTGTTGTAAGTGACCTTGGAAAATGTTTGATCTGTGAATTATACTAGTCCTTTATATCAATGAACAGATTTATAAATAACTAGAGAAAATGTTACCAACAGCTGTACACTCTGCTCCAAATTCGGATGTTTGTACTTTTTTGCGATGAGAGTAAACTACAGACTCATAGAAAGAAGGAAATTTTCACTGGGGCTATTTTTTCTTAAAATACCAAGCTCTGAAGCAACGATATTTCAGCATTTCATGTTGGCTGACCTGTTTATGGATAAAGGAGGCAGAGCAAGGCAGGCCACGCAGTGGGATCAATACTTTCTGCAGCAACTCAAGTAAGCTGTCACACTTGTGGATCAGTCTCCTAAGCTGTGGTCCATTGTAGAAATCTTAGTTTAAGTCCAAATCCAGACTCACTGTTCTTGCCCTCTAAACACTTCCTTGTTTCTTGAAAGTGATTCTCATTCAATTTATAAGCTATGAATTAATAGTACACTGGATCACCAACATGGAATATTAAAAAAAGTATTTCTTAATTTGGTATTTAAAAAATGTATTCACTGTAGCCAAGACATGAACAAATGTTTATCATACACAGAAAAATTAAGTCAGACAAGATAAAAATAAAAAAAGGCTAAGATTACAGCTGAGAGGGCAAATCTTTCTTGACAAGGTGCTGAAATGAATAGGCCACATACAATTTTGTAAATTCAAAGTAATATTTAAAGTCAAGTAGCTTCCTGGAAGAAAAAGAGGTAACAAGCCTGGCAGTGGAATAGACAACCTGTAACCCTAGCATTGGAATAACAGGATGAGCAGGTTTTTTCCAAAGTCATCCTGAAGGTTGGGGTTTTTTTATTTGGTTTTTCTTTTTTTTTTTTTTTTTTTTTTTTTTTTTAGTTGAGATGAATTTAAATATTTGCTTGAAGTGGTAACTAAAATTATACAGATAAGAATAAATGACCTTTTACAAGGAAATTTGACTTAATTCTTCTCATGTAACAATGAAAAATTAAGATTGAAGCTAGAAGTGGTTGTCAGAAACTTTCTCCAAATTAGAAGGGAAAAACAAGGAGGTGAATGGCAAATCCCTTTAACAACTAAAAGCTGTGTGTTATTTCAGCATTGGCCTCTATGGCTCTAGTCCTATCGATGTTAATTTTTGTTTCATTTGGACCCAATGAATATATTTCTTAAACAGTTTGGAGTCTGGGAGTCAAAATTGAATGTGTTTTCTGATATTTTAATACAAAATTGATTTTACATTAAAAAGCCCTTGTGAAGGAATGGCAAACAATCAATAAGGCATCTTCTTGGCATACCACTATACAGAAAAGTAGACTTAGGTTTGGTCCAATCATACTTGTAAAAATCAAGATGACTTGTAAAAAGCAGATGAAGGAGAGGGAACCTACTGTGGGGGGAAAAAAAAAAACTGAAAAGGAGATTCATCTGACATTGATTAGAAATGTTGAAGAACCTCTTAAATGGGAATAAATGTATTGTTTCTGTTACTGAGATTAACTAAAAAAGACATTTGAGATAGTCTCTTCACAGTCTGCAGATTCTTTTGTGCACAACTGTAATTGTTATTGTATTTCTTTTGTAAAGAAATTTTCAGTGGCAGAAACTTTAATTAAGAGAATCAACGACATTGTTATTTGTTTTTCCTTGGAAAGGATAAGATCTTAAAACTATGATCTTAGAAGAACTTGGTACAAAGTACTGTATCCATCTGTTTTGCCCATATACAATACTGCATTAGTCTAACGTAACTCTTTAGAAGTAAAATATTTCAGCATAACTGAAAATGTAGAGAAGAACTGACTTCTGGCAGCTGATGGACACTCCCTTTCATTAGAAGAATTCTTCAGGTCACATTTTTCTGTGATAAGAGGCTCTTGATGTATCTATTATCCAGCATTTTCCTGGGTATGTTCTGTTAATAACTTCCCAGTGGAGTACTTTTATACTTAAGGATATCTATTCAATATTTATCAAGAATATTAAGAATCATGTTAAATCATGCTATAAGAATTCAAAAAGTGAGAAGTAGTAAGTACTCAGACACACCAAAAAAATTAAGCCAGATTAATAAACTTAAACACTATAGAAAAGACAATTTAAATAAAGCCTGGTTTTCCTGATCAGGAAGAGTACTTGAGGTTAAAATGGCATTTCACTTCTTAACTACTTAAATCTGATTAATTTATTGGTGAAAAATAAAGCTATATACTACAAGTATCAGGATTGCAAAAAAAGAATTAGTAGTGCACAGTAGAAAAATCAATGCATTGTTGCTTCTAAACAGCTTTTCCATTTCTCTTAGTCACATTTACACACAACAGAAGAAGGAATTTCATTTAGTGTATGTCTTTGTAGTGTATTTTGAAGAGCATTTCTTTCAGCATCTGTTTTTCTTAAGGAATTCTCATAAATCATTGTAGCCTTTACGCCATCTCCTCAGTTAAGCTAGTACAATTGTTTGCAGGTCTATACTGTGGGACTGAAAAAATGATCCAGAGTGAAAATAAGCTATTTTTCCTAGTTATTTTTAACCAAGGGAAATGAAGATAAGGAGTGCCAGATATGTAGGGACTGCCTGAGTCAGCACAGGCACTGAAAGAACTGTTTATCAAACCGTAACCTTTCATGTCTTATTCTGTCATGTATGTGCAAAAGGTTGAATGTAGAGGTAATATTTCATAATTCAATGGTTAATGTTCAATGACTGCACTAAGGCTATACCAAGAGCACAAAAAAAAGAATTCCTCCATACCTTTTTTTTTTCCTCCAGCTATAAAAGCCTGGAGAAGTGCCTTAAAATAATATTAGGGAAAAAAACAAGTTTTAAAATATATTTATTACAAATTCACTTGGACCGCAAAGCATTATGATACATGGAACATCATGAAAACTCAACAGAAGCAGAGGCAATAGGAACCCTGAGAAAGAATAGATACTATGATAAAAGCACCTGTACCACTGTAGCACACAGCAACTGGAACCATACTATATTTTAATGCATCTGTTTGTCTGTTTTTCCAGAGCTAGAAATAGGTCTTGAAATATAATCCTATACATCCTGGAGATTTTGACAAAGCATCCTCCTACTCTTAAGAAGTGTAATTATAACTCATACTTGATAATGAGCCTCACAAATCTCTGAAGCAGAACCGTGTGTCAGCCTGCCTGACACATGCTAAACACATTCAAGGCTCTGCTGAACTAGCTCTAACAAAAGTGCAGACTGTAACATGCAGCAATCTTTCAACATGAGTGCTTTAAAAAAAGTCATCATAGCATTTATAAAGGGAGATTTTATGTGGTTTCTGCTGCATGGGCACAACTCTTGTAGTTGCACTCCAATTATAATAATCAGGACAGGTATTAAGATAGTTTTTGCTATTTCATGAAATGCAAATTCAGGTGTGTAGAAGTGAAAAACACCTATTGCTTGAATTCTAGTATGTCATGATAACACATGCTGTTCTTATTGCATATTTTTAGCATGAGACTTTAAGCAAACAGATTGCAATAGTTTGCTTAAAACTAAAAAAAAAAAAAAGATTTCAAAACCAGCACAAATAACAGATTACCAAGTATATAGGTATCAATAAATAATGATTAATAAACACAATAAAAATCTAGCAGAGGTATATATTTAAAAGAAATTAAAAAGCCTTATTGTTTCAAATTTCTCATAAATTTGGTTTCATAACACTTTGTGGAAGTTTTAGCGATTATCAGGCTTTGCTGTAACCAAAGTCAACAGCAATTTTGACCTCACTGACTGATCAGCACAGTTATTTTTGAAAATCCCATTGATTATATTACAATGACATTTTATGAAAGGTACATCTCAAAACTATCTTTTCTGAGTAAAATATCTATTCAAGTTCAAAAATGAAAATAATTCTAAGACCATAGATGGTATAGGGAAAATACTATTTCTTATCTAATAATATGCATAAAATACTTATTTCCCCAGTGTTTTAAATTTATTTTCATAATTTTATTTTAAAAGCCTAGTCATGTGTCCTGATATCAGTTTTATTTTCATATTTCTAGTATTCCTTGTCTTTATAAATTGAGTTTTAAAGACAGACATGAAAATGCTTGAAATTTTATAGATTCAAAAGAAATTCTATCTGAAATAATACTCTGTGCTCAGGGTACCACATGTTGCAAGTGGTTGCCAAAGCTTGGCAGAGATGGTACTACCAGTACCAAAAGAAGTGTAAATGCTTCACTGAGGCACCATCTATGTCAGTTAACATTGCTAAGTCATCTGCACTGATTTTAGTGTGCAAATTAGTATTCCTACACAGTACTTTTCCATGCCAGGCAGCTATCCCAACTGACTTGACATTAGCATGAGCATCTCTATACTGTTCTCCATGACAGGGTGTAGATATAACCACTGGCCCGAGAATGGTTGCTGGAAACATCTGTGAGATCCCTGTGGAACTGTGCTCCCTTAGAGCCACTTCTGTGTCTTCCTGAAAAAAGTCAGAGCTGCTGCACAGACCATCTGCATAACTCTTAGCATTAGAAAAAACACTGCTGCACCATGTTGCATATCAGTTTCATTTCATCTGTTTAAAACCAGTCATTTTTATAAAATTAAAAAAAAAAAATTCAAAAAAACCTCCCCGAGACTGAAAAAAAAAAATCCTGGTTTGTTTTTTGTTTATTTCTTTTTTATCATGTAGAAGAAAACTATCATTCATTACTTAATAATTAAACTGTGCCTTATAAACACAAAAAATTTTGTAACTTAAAACTTAATCTTTTGACATATTTCAGTACTCCCGCTTTTTTGTGGCCTCACTGCTGTCATGTATATGCACTGTCATGTAGATTTCTTCATTGCTTTGTGACATGTTTCTTTTCAAATCCCTACAAAATTGTAGTACTTAATGTACTATTGAATATCATTGAAAAATGTTTCTGTGTACATGAAACAAATCCATACTGGCAAGTCTGATGTGTTGTTTCTGTTCTAAAAGATTCTTCAGAGGAAACATGATACTAACCAAAATGCATTAGCCATGGTGCCCAAAAGCCAGCTGCAAATGATTCCAAACCTTGTGATTCTGCTGTGTCTTTACCACTGATTTCTGTCTAAAATCAGTTTGGGATTATGAATGGAAAGTTCCATATAATCTTCAAAACCACCATTTTTTAGAATTTATTAGTTTTCAGCATCTATAATTGTACAAAGTGCTATCCAAGTCTTAATTATTTTTAAAGTACAAGGCTGCTCAAGCAATGACACTTTCTTCATATTTCCATTGAATGACTACAAATAGATTTCACAGGATTTATTCATTACCCAACCTATTTAAAAAAAATTCAATAATTATTTAAATTATTATTATTTCAATGAATTGGATGTAAAATGTAGGATTCAGTAACATGTTTTTGACAATATTCACTACTAAAATTTCAAGGTATATTGATTAATAAGAATGGACCAAAAGTATATTGTATTTTGGTCTTAGTTAACTAAGAATTTAAAAAAAATATAAATTTATACCTGTTCAGACACTGTAGATAAACAGCACAAGGTAATCTTAACAAAATTTAAATCTGTTAAGTCTCTTCATCATAAAACCCAGAGGCTTGCAACAGGCTACAGCAAGATACAATGGCAAGGATCAGCATTTACATTTAATTGCTCTTGTCATGTTTCTACAGAGTAATTAATTCCATTTGAATATATTGTCTTTGTAGTGAACAGTGCAGTCAGATCTCTTATCCGACTCATTTAATTGCTTCTGTAAGAGGACAGTTAGAAGGTTTTGAAAGTCCTGTTCCTCAGTTGTGTTGTAAAATAAAATTTCACCTCCAATATATTTTTTCTTTTGTCAATAATTACCCAGATAAATAATATTAGATTATATATTGTAAGAGAGAGAAACACAGTTAATATGATTTAGGTGATTCTAACTGCTCCCACTTCCCCCATCTACTAGATTATTTTTTCTGCTTCCAATATCAAACAAAATTCAAGTCATAGATGGTACACTAACTATTACAATCAGAGATCAGAAATATGACATACCTTCTGGACTAGTAAGTATTGACACATTGTTTTGGTACTTTTCAGTACAACAAATGGTCAAAGAAGCCTATACTTTCTTCTCATTTTTTATCTTGGTTTTGTCTCAAATAACTTCAAGATAAATTAAAAAGTATCTTAAATTACTTAAGGAATATTCTTAGTGATAATGTAAGCTTGTAAACAGACTTTCCAGGCAAATCTCTTTAGTATGTGTCAGACATTTTTATACATTCTGTAGCCAAAGTATTCAAAGAAAAATATTTACTTTTTCTATAACAACTTCACTTGTACACCGAGGGAGATAAAACTCTGTATCATGGTTAAGCTTATATGCTAAATCTAACAAAAGAATGAGGCGAAGGTACCTAAAACAAGGTTATACATGGAAAAAAATGCCATTCAGACGGTGCCTGATCAGGGACCTTTAAAATTCTATAGGCCAAATAAAGCAACTTTAAGAAAAGAAATACACAAGTTGCATACAGTAATTGAGGACTCATTTCTTTTGCCAAGGAGTTGTATTTGCCTCAACATAGGTTGTTGCAACCACAGACATGCAAGCCTTACTGAGATTATTTATTCTCTTCATGTGTCTTATTATATATGTGACTAGGGACTGGATAACATCATTATTTGGATCCTAGTCCATAACCTAAGTCACACTGAGTGAAAGGGTAGCCCACCTATCTTGTTTCTGACATCAAAAGTGGTAAAATGCAACTTTTATTCCCCTCAACCTATTTTACAGTTCAAATTGTTTTAGAAGTAAACACTACAGTCATTCTTGGAAAAAATTTAAAGATAATTTTAAAGTTATCCTTATTTTTGCTTCTTTTGTCTTTCACCTTTAATATTATTATTACAGGAAAAGAGGGAAGTTCTGCCACGTTGTTCCATTTATTTTGGTGATATTTTTGAAAACAATGTTGGTAGAAGGTCAGGGGTTGTCAATGAAGGTATTTTTTTATCCATTGGGTATGTGTTGTCCAGATTGAGTTTAAATAATAGTCATAAGAAGCAAATCCAAAAATAAGCTGCATTGCTACTACTCAGCCACTCTCTAAGTGTCCAATTAATAACTGAATCTATTAAGATGACAGGTATTTTCAAGGGACTACACAAAGAATGAAGTAATTTAATACATAAACTAACTTTGTTTTAACTCGGAAACAAGTTGTGTGTATTTTAGAAGTGCGTGGTGTTCTCTCATTGTAAGCAACTTGAAATTCAAAATTAGGGTACTACAGATGTCATCCTGATGGAGATGTCACGTTACAGGTCAGAGTAAGAGGCCTGCAAAGTTTAACAATGCATACTTGTGAGAAGTCAGAATAATAACAAAATTATTTGTGACTCCAAAATCCAACAGATACCAGAGATTGAATGAAAAGCACAGCTAACTGAAATGCTATGTAAATTATATATCAAAGAACTCCTGTTAATGATACTGGAATAAGAACCATTATGATATTTTCTATATAAAACAAGAAATTTATTTTTTTTAATGCTGACAGATCCATAGTTGAGGTGGAACAGTATTTTTGTGTTTTTTTTTTTAATCAGAGCACCCCATGCATTTAAATTCTTCTTCTGTTCAGAATTAAGTCACCAACACAAAAACCAGTTCACTTTCTAACATTTAAATTAAATTTCATTCTTTTACTGAAACAGATACAGCTTTAAAGGCATTAATAAACCCATTCAACCTTCAGATATCAGACAAAATCTTGGCAAAATTTATGATAATTAATCCTGTTTAATTTAGTGACTAAAGGTGTTCAATCAAGATTTGTTTCTCATTTGCACAGAAGTCACTAAAAGTGAATTCCTGTCTCAGTGACCTTTATTTTATTTGGAGACCTAACAGAAGTTATAAATACAGATTATGTGGATTTTTTTCCAGAAACTTCATGATCCAAGTCAACTGGAATATTTTTTAATAATGAAATGCAAATACATACATTAGAGAAGACACACTGAAGTAACAGTTACTTCTACAATTGCTATGCCTTAAGGTTGCTGCTTTCATTCAGCAGGGTGATGTAGAAAAATATTTACTAAACTTTTAGTGAAATATTTGATTTATAGTATACAGAAAATATTATTCCCTCACTTCTACACTGTGTTGGACTAAAACAAGTAGAAAACCTCCTAAATCTTCCATTTTCAAGGCTGTATTTATTTTTAGCTCAAGTGAAAAGGCTTTTCAAAAAAATCGTAGAATCATAGAAATGTGGAGCTGCAAAGGAACTCAGAACATCACATCATCTTGTTCTGAGGCTGGAACAAGTATATTTAGACCAATCTTAAAAGTATCAAAGCTACTCTTTAAAATCTCTAATGACAGGCACTCCATAAGCCATGCTGGTAACCTGTTCTTAACATAATAAAAAGGTTCTCCTGATATATACAGCATAAATCTCTCCTATTGCCAGCAAGTACGTTTGTTTTACTTTTGGTGGCAACATTGATAAGAAATGATTGTTCTCCTTGCAGTTTATATATTGGAAGACTGTTATATATCACTACAAGGTTCTCTTTTTAAAGCTAAATAAGGCTTTTCATTTTTTTTTCATTCAACCTTTACTCAGTGGTCATATTTTCAACATATTAACATTTGTTGCTTCTATCTCTTCTTTCCTTAGTACTTAAAGCCGCATTCAGTAATCCTGTCAAGGCTTCACAAATGCTGACTAGAGTGAAATAGTAACTCCATATGTCTCAGGACTTACATATTTAAAATCGCTATTTTTCTGCTGGTTTGGCAACATTGACTACTGTTCTGTTTGCAGACCATTGTAATCCTGAGACCCTTTCCTGCAGTATATCTGCCCAGTGAGCCATTCTGCAGCTCACATTTTCTTTTCCTTTCTAGGCAGTTTGCATCTGTCTTTGTTATATTCTCTTTTACTGCTTTGTACTATTCCTCCACTTTATCAAAATCATGCTGAATGTAATTCTACCTTCCAGAATGTCTATAGCCTCCCTTCAATTGTAAATGCAAATATTGCATAATGCTGCGCTCAAGTATTTCTTTCAGTCTGACAGCAAACAGATGCTGTCTCTGTTAAGTGATTCAACTGATTTTACAGCAATTTCTAGTGAGAACATATTTCCATACTTCTGACAATGTCATATGGAATCATCACATGTCAGCTAAGAAAAAGTATGTAAATAATTCCTTGGTACCCACTTATCAGTGCTTTCATGGCAGGATATCAGATTGGCCTGTAGTGATCCATAACTGTTGTTATTTCAGTAACTCTACTGTTACTTTTAATCAGCTTCTGGTTTTCTAGGTAATCAGAGAGGAAATCACTGGTTAATTATTTATTGCAGTATCATGCTATGTATAAGCCAGGCAGTTGATGCGTAATACTCTTCAGCTTATTAGTTGTTTTTTTCATTAGACATCCCTTCAGCCTTCATCTAGTCCCAAAAGTTCTCAAAGGTGACTGCTAATGGTTCAGAGAGGATTTTAGTTCATAAGTACTTCAGGGAAAATGTTAAGTTATGGTGATTTGAACAGATCTGGCTCCTGTAAGAGCTTTTCTGTTGGTTAACCAATTCTGGCTTACACTTCTAGCACTTCATTACAAATATTAATTATATTCAGCTTCTGGTTACAGTTAACATTTTTGGTGAAAAAAGAAGTAAAAATATAGTGAAGACTTTGCATTTTGTTACAACATCTGTTATTTGGTCCTCCTTTCTGTTATCTAATAGAATTTTCTTTTATCTTTTCTCTATTTTAATGAATTTGTGGAGCTTTCTCATATTCCTTTTTATGTAAGTTTCTTGTGGTATCTCTTCTTCCTCAGCCTAAGTTTGCTCATGAACATTTTCATTGTTATTGTTACAGCAGCATAATACCCACCCATTTAACAGAGTGGTTCGTGTGGAGAAGGGGCTTCAACCTAAAATGCAAAAGTTTTGATAGGGGCCTCCAGGCAGAGACGTGCTGTACATAGTTCCACACCACCACCAGAAGGAAGAGTAGCTATGGTGGGTTGGCCTTGGCTGGATGCCATGTGCCCACCAAAGCCCCTCTGCCACTCCCCTCCTCAACCAGACAGTGAGATAAATTATAGCAAAAAGTTTGTGGGTTGAGAAAAGAACACTTAACAGTTATCACCACAGGCAAAACAGACTTAGAGAAATTGTCACCAATCAAATCAGGCTACAGCAATGAGAAATAAATCCCAAACCTTAAAACACCCTACCCCCATCCCTCCCTTCTTCCCAGATTCAAGTTTACTCCTCATTTTCTCTACCTCCTCCCTGCAAGTGGTACAGTGAAGTTGCAATTTGAGTTAAGATGGACAACAAACATTGTAATACACCCACACTGATTAGTTGTCCATGGCTCACCTGTTGCAGGTTCTCCTATTGGGCACCAGTTGTCATAGTCCAACTCAGCCTGCCTCACACAGGGCACCAATTGTTGCAGCACAAACAACCTAGTAGGCTACATAAAGGCTTTTACCATCAGTCAGATTCTACCACCCATGCTGTTTCTCCTTCCTCCAGAGATCAGACCACACTGCTCCTCCTCCATCCAACCCCCTCTCCCATATTCCTCAGGGCTATTTAACCACTTAGCAGGAACGAGCTACAGCTGCACATCATCCATGTCAATCAACCCACTGCCTCTGAGGCAAGGCCACAGCTGCACGTTATCAATGCTGATCAACCCACTGCCTTCATTCCTTTACCCAGTGGCACGTAGACTGGGGGGTTTTATGTTTCTGCTCCTCCTTCCTTCTCAGGGGGGTACTTTTCATTCTCTTCCCCTGTGCCAGCGTGGGGTCCACCCCACAGGACACAGTCCTTCACAAACTTCTCCAACATGAATCCTTCCCATAGGCTGTAGCTGCTTCATGAACTGGTCCAGCGTGGGTCTTTCACCAGGTCGCAAGTCCTGCCAAAAAACCTGCTCCACTATGGGCTCCTCTTTCTCCACAGGTCTATAGGTCCTGCCAGTAGCCTGATCCAACGTGGTCTTCCCATGAGGTCACAGCCTCCTTCAGGCACATCCACTTGCCCAGGTGTAGGGTCCTCCCCAGGGTGCAGGTAGGTATCTGCTCCACCATAACCTCCATGGGCTGTAGGGGCACAGCCTGCCTCACCATGGTCTTCACAATAGGCTGCAGGGGAATCTCTGCTCCAGCACCTGGGGCACCTCCTTCCCCCCCCTTCTGCACTGACCTTCATATCTGCAGAGTTATTTCTCTCACATTTTACTCATTCCTCCCTTCTGGTTGCCGTTTCATGCATTTTTTCCCCTTATTAATATGATCACAGCAGTACTATCACCACAGCTGATGGGCTTAGACTTGGCCAGTGGTGGATCTGTCTTGGAGTTGGCTGGCATGGGCTCCATCAGGTATAGGGGAAGCTTCTGGCAGCTTGTCACAGAAGCCACCCCTGTAGTCCCTCCCAGCTACCAAAACCTTTGCCAAGCAAATCTGATACAGCAGCATAGTCATGTTAGTACAACATTCTGTTTGTCTAATCAGACCTACTTCTCAGTGGGAAACCGATTCATAGTTTTTCGGTGTCCCTGAATGGAACCACTCTATCCCGCAATTTTTTTTTTCTATTTATTCACAGCAATTTGTTAAGAGCTAAGCAACTTTATTCAGAGCTAATAATTTCTGAAAGCAATGCCGCTGAGAGGGATATCCTCAACATATCCTAACAATCACTTATAACCTTTAAAACCTTAATGTATATAATGAATATCCCCTATTATTAATTACACCCATGTTTCATAACACATTATTTTCAGATTATGCCTTTTTTTCTTACTGCACAGTAGAAACTTTAAGATCAGTGCTCTTGAACCACAAAACTTCAATGTACTAGAAATATTTGTATTTAATATTTTCTGCTAGCAGAATAGTCTGGTTAAATCATTACATTTTACTTTCTCTTTATGCAATTGGTAATGTGACAGTCATTAACCAGAGGACAATGCAAGTACTTTACAGAAGATTTCTGTAGAGCTTCTGAGAAAGCTTAGTTAATATAATCTCCAAATACTGAAAAATAAAATCAAAGCTTTTGCTTTTTTTGTCCATAGTGAACCAACAAAACATAAATATTAAAGGCCTGTAAATCTTTGTCAATCTTGTACTCTTTTTAAAAAAAATAAGGAAGGATTTGAGACAGGTAGAGGTAATTAAAGGAGACCAGATTTTCACTGAAATTTGAAAATTTATAGTCATCTCTGTTTTAACTTATCTGTTCAGGCCAGTTTCTTTCCCTGTTTGATTATTTTAATCCTTGGGTTTGGCCTTTTTCTTTTTGGAAAGAATCAGATAGACACATTAAAGAAGGTGGAGTTCAGGCCATCCACATGCTGTCTTAAGAAGGCACGGTTTACAGGTGGAGCTTTTCTGGAAGACTCACTGAGAAGCATTACACCTCTTGGTCTCCATCATTTTGTTCAGGAAAAAAGTATTTACAGTCCTATATACTACAAACATGGAGTTTGCTTCACATGATCAGTTAACTTTCAATACATATTTTTGAGATGGTAATAATTAAATATAAATCTTTATTTATTTACCCTGATGCTATTGGGAATAAAGTATACATATTAGGTCCAGGTCCATAGTTACTACAAATTTACAGGACCCCAGTGGCTCCAGGAGAACTAAATGTATTTATGACAGTTGTGGAATTGCCCTAATAAGAACAAAAGACAGTTGGAATTTGTATTAATTAACCATGTCCTATAAGGAAACATGGACAGTTAACATTTACCATTACAGTACTGCACTGTAGTAGAAAACATGGTACCCAAGAGTTAATGTAAATATGAAAAAACTAAGTGTCCCCTTCTAAATTCTCATAACCCCAGGGCTTTGGTGCAACCACCATCTATTCATCTTTTCATTGTATCTTTATCTCTATCATACTGCAAACAGCATCAGAATGCCACTATGCATGTAATCTGATGGATTATTGCTATTATGCTCATGAGAATGGCAGGCATGAAGTATGGGAACAGAGTTTAGCCAGCAAGTATGATATAAATTATGCATAAGTAGCTTTGAGTGTCGAGCACTTGAAAAGTTCAATAAGTGCATGTAACTGAAGTAAATCAGCTAACTATGTCACCACAAAACTCCTTCCTTTAAGAGTGTATGTAAGGCATTTTTCCACATGCTCAAAGTGTGTAAAAGTAACTCACTTTAATTATGTAAGCAAGACACTGCTCCGCACATAGAAGGAGAAACGCAGGACCATTGTAAGGCCTCAGGACCTAATTACTACTCAAATCTGATTTAACATCTAATCTTTTATGGCTTGAACTACTGGGCTCTGGCTGTTTGGGACTGTAACCTCATCTTTTCATATTACTATTGCTGTTAGATTGTACAGAGATGCTTAGCATGATTCCTTTCAGCTTGAATTTTGAGAGCATAGAACCTGCGAGGGAGCACAGACTTAGAATTTTTCTTTTCCTTCTCCAATCACTGTATTTATGCGCACTCACATTGCATTTCTACACGCTTCAGATTGTGTAGACTACTGTGAAGGCAGGATGTGACAGGTTTGGGACCGAGGAGATGATGACAGCCAGGTGGTCCCTTTAATATATGGTAGCCACTATACATTAAATAATAATAATTAACCATTGTTTTCCCAAGGTATTTAAAAATATTCAAGTGAGGTTTTGCAATGTGATAGGAATCTGGGTACATTGTTGAAAAATGAACAGGATTGCATTACTCTTTTCATAGTGCATTCCACTATTTCACTTAAATAGTTGATAAAATTTTATTGTCCTTAATTCTTGACTGTATAAGCAGGCAGACTGGGTAAAGTAATAGCAGATAACCAACATATCCTTCCTTACAGTCTTCATAGTGTTTGGACATTAAAGGATCATCTTTTCCTCTCATGTACACATGGACGTGGGCACACCAGCACATACACAGATGCACACAAAGCCCAGAGGGACTAAAGCACTGTACATGTCTAAACGTCTCGTGGAAAATCAGGAGACTACAGAGGAAAGTATTTTCTTGTTTGAAGATTTGAAGGAACCATTCTTAGAGAAAAGGAGGAGGCTTCTGATGTTAGTGATCTTGCCCCTTTCATGTTTTAAAAAGACTAAAGGAAAGTTCCTCTTTCATCGGCCTGAGGTAGAAAAGAAGTAGCTTTCCCAACTCTAAATATTTAAAGAAGCCCTCATAAAACTTGAAAAAGGTTTGAGGTGTTTCTTTGTGTGACTAAATTCCTAAGGGTATAGAAAGACATAGATTGATATTTACCTCTTACAATATCTTACTTCTTCTATAATAGATGTATCATGGGGCTATTGGTATCATTTTGTAGACTTCACAGTATCTTGCTTTTATATACTTTCAAAGAGTCTACATGGTGCAAGTTCTAAATACAAAGCTTTTTAATAGTCCTTCCCATCTGAGTGTACATATGTAAAACCAAAGGTGAAAGGCTACTGAGGTAGATCCATGATACATGTTTGTCAATACATTCCACTGTTGACCTGAGACACTCAAGGCAAGGCCCATCGTGTAGCAGAGCTCACACAGCATGCTGAATTGCACAAGAGATTCTACTACTGGTTTTGAATGCTTACAGAAACTGAGTGGAGACAGCTGAATTTGTGGGCTCCCTCAGGTTTGAGCTGAAATCCATCATAGTAGACATCCCAGAGCTTAGAGAGGTCTTCCTTTTATTGACATTAAATCACTGAAAAAGGAATCAGTTTGCAGTTGTTAAAAAGAAATTTAATACATTATTATCTAATCATTTAGAAGTTTTCATCTTAGAAAACAATACATTTTCAGAATATTATAAAACATTAGTATTTTCTGGATTTTTAAGCATATTGTTAGCTTTTCCCTCTTGAGTTGCAAAGACATTCTTTTCACGTCACTTTTTTATTTTCAGAATTTTCAATATTTGTAAAATAAGACAGTTTATTGGATGAACACTGAGGAATATTCTCTCTTGCTCACATACACGTAGTATAGCGTTATTTATTTGCAGTACAAGGGTACGTAAAGGCATGAGAAAGCATTAGACATCCATTGTACAAAGCACTGTGCAAATACACGGAAGGACACAAGTGAATGTGCTGGTTCACAGGCTAGCTGATAGCCTTCAGTCCTTCAGGCAGACGTGACGATCAGCTCTGTCTGTGGCACCCTTGCATGCCTTTAGCAAGCAGTGAACTTTCAAGCTGGCTTCTCAGCTGGCACAGCTGAGAAAATGGAAACAAAGCTATATTTTTATTCCCTTGTCTTTAGAATCAGCCAGGGGCAATCTAATCCATACTGCAATTTACAGCAGCCTGGCTGCCCAAGGATCTATTCTGGCAGCTGAGAAGCACCAGAGCCTAAGGTCATTCTCCACTTCTCCCAAAAGAGCCTCTATGCAAGGGTTAGAAAGTGAACAATATTAAGCTTTCTTTTGCTTTTTCAGCTGGAATGTCTCAAAGCTGCTGGAACAGAATTGATGACTGTCCCATTAATGTTGTAGCTCCACTTAGTTCCATTATTGTAAGAAAGTAGCCTTTGAGAAATAAAAGGATGATTTATTTTAATCATTGATTTATTTTTCCTAAATGTTTAAATTTAAGTCTCTGATAATTGCACATATGGATATTTGATTTTTAGTGAAATGAAAAGAAATTATTCCACTGGCTGTTAAAAATCACATATGGCAGAGATTTTGTCTCATATTTGCAAAACATTTTTGTTGCTTGCTCCTGCATGACAATTTGGGAAATCTGTCTCAAAACAGCTGATGATTTCTGTGTGGTGGCTGGGAACTCTTTGAGAGTGCTTACATCAGGATGCAGTTTCCATTTTGAATGTAGGAATTGCTTTCTCTACTCTTTGAAATTGCAATGATAGCCATATCACAGAAATTTAAAGCAGAAAATCTTTCAGCTCCAAAAATATCACTTCTGCACTCTAAAAATGGTCAGAGGTAGAACAGGCTGCCTCTCAAAAATCTAACTCCCCCGATCAACTGTAGAGAGAATACATTTTCAATCAAGATGAAGCAGATGAGTAGCGAGTCACATGTTTCAGGGGACTGGAGAAAAGGTCTCTCACCGGTTACGTTAGCATGAAGGTCCCTGAGGCCAAGCCCAGAGCAGAAGGCAAATAGTGGAAATAGTGGAGGTGATCTCATTTGTTCAGATGATGCATATACTCTCCAGAGGAGCACTACGCCACACAAGAGAATCTCATTTGAAAAGAGAAGTTTGTGAGAGAGGTTTAATAATCTTGCTTAAATCTTTAGATTCAATTTGCCAACAGAAGAGATGCCAGCACACAAACTTTTATGGCATCAGCTATCGTGGGCCCTGAGGTGGTACCCATTAACATACCTGTGTGCTGGTTTCAGCTGGGCTAGAGTTGCTTTTCTTCCCAGTGGCCAGTCCGGGGCCATGTTCTGGATCTGTGCTGG
>JAVJGJ010000001.1:30740894-30751032 GCA_035590215.1 Microhierax caerulescens
ATGGCCTTTGTCTTCCCCAGTCACGGTTACTGTGCTGGAGCCCTGCTCTCCTGGGGGTGGCTGGGCCTGCCCGCCGGGGGGAGGGGGAATGAACCCCCTGGTTTGCTTTGCTTGTGTGCACGGCTGCTGCTTTACCTGTTCAACTGTCTTTATCTCAGCCCACTGGTTTTCTTATTTTTATCCTTCTGATTGTCTTCCATATCTCAGTGGAGAAGAGTGAGCAAGCAGCTGTGTGGTGTTTAGCTGCCTACCAATCTTAAACAACAGCCACCTGCAAATGTGAAATTCTGGAAAAGACCAGGAATGAGGTATTGAAATGTAGCTAAGCTAAATGTCTCCCAGAGCTACATGGAAACTGAGCAGACTTCTTGAAAGTAAAACTTAGACTTCAACACCTAAATCTAGGGGCAGGCTTCCAAAGACAGATTTTTTAGAGCATCTGAGGACCAATTCAGTTGAAAGCCAGCTTAAAAGCCTCAGCTAGAGAACTGGTAATATCACGTACTGAAGTCAGTTGGAAAGCCTAAAGATACAGCTGCAGGTACTCACTTGCGGTTATGCAGTGGCAGTTTAAAAGGCCTTTCACCGCATTTTTTCTTTCTTTAGCACACCTGTGCTTAACTTCTGAAGTTAAATATCATGGCCACTCTGATTTGGAGACAGAGGGATTATTTTTTGCAAAACTCTTAAGGAAAGTCTCCCAGAATTTTATTAGGGTTTCTTCTGGAAACCGGATCTGATGTAGATTCTGTGCTTAGAGCAATTCTATAAAACTGAATCTCTAAAGGCTGTAGTAATGAAGATCATGGGCGAAGGATGTATGAGGAGCAAATCTAAGCTGTACTTGCTTCTTTACTGAGCAAAAAGTAAGACTTAGAGATGATGCTCTGTTGGGAGGCAAGACGAAACATTGTCTGTGTAAGTCTGGAAACAAAGATACCTTGATGTCACCACCATGGCAAGTCTAACCTTGTACCCTGAGAAACAGCGAAAATGTGTCAGAGCCATTTTGCCATTGTTTTTACAGTGCAACAATATGTATCACTGATGCTGGTGCTATGCAAAAGAGTTCAAAGATAATGCAAGCCTAAAGAGTGAATCTTTTATGTAAACAATTGAACTAATTGCCAGTACCCTGCTTTCATGCACCAGACTCTTTGTCCCTCTGGTTTATAAGCATCGCAAATGCTGAAGTATCTTTTTGTTTCAGTACTCGGAGACAGACTCCAACGGTGTTTTTTTTACTTAGATTAGCTGGTTATTATAACCACGTCACCTCAGCAATGTTTTAAAACAAAAGGCATTTTTTTAAAAAAAGTTTTAAATTGAAGGCATTTACATAAATTTACCAATATTTTAATATAATATCTTTCCCCATAGACTAAACAAAAAATTTCCTGCCACCTCCCTAAAAATTACCAGCATAAAAAACAGATCAGATCACCCAAAAAATAAGAGGTAAAAAGAAATGGTAGAGCTCTCAATGTAGAACAGAGGCCCAGCTTTCCTGAATCTCACAAGTATTTGAGTCTCTTTAATGAATGTCAGAGTATTTGACACAGATTCTGTCAGAGGCTCTAGTAATTTTAACAATTTGAAATATTTCCAATTTAAAAACTTTCTTTTCTGCAAGGAAGATTCTACTAAATAATTCTAAGTTAAAAATGAATTCACTCTAAAACTTTTCCTTTTCTTATAAGCAGAAAAAGAATCCTAATATTCCCAGACTGCATATGTTGTTGCAAAAAAAAACTTACTTGCTATCACTGGGGACAAATGTTGCAAATGATTCTAAATCCGTGAAGCATATGTATCTTCCTATGTGGTTATGGAAATAGAAGTGGTACAGAAGAGTTCTTGCTATAATAAACCAAAACGTGGGTTTTTTTCAGTCGCTTTCTTCTCTGAGGAAATGGTGGAAGTGCTAGAAGGTGTATCAGAATATCAATGCATTCAGATTCCTGTTGTTGCCCAGAGAAAGTTATTATCCAAACAGAAAATCTCTATATTCATAGTTTAAAACACACATTTTATTTCTGTTCAGTTCTTGGCAGATCTGAATAGGTTCTTGCATAAATTTCCAGGATGAATAAAATTCTGTGTTTATAGTTCTGGCTGCTGTCTATTGTGCAGTAAGATAGCAAAACCTCTGTGCTACACCAAATGACATTCATTAGAATGAAAACCCAAGCAAGCAGGCTCCACTAGCTGATGAAATACCCTCTGCTCTTAAAAAGTTTCATTCAAACAGATGATGGCAGTGATTTACTTATTGTGAAATTAATCTTACCTAAAATGTCTAATGTTATCCAATACTGATCTAATTACAGTTTTTTATCATAGAAAAATCAAATGCATTGCTAATATTTCTGCTTAGATGGCTTGGTTACAGCATCTGTTATTGTACATTTAAAAACTAGAGAACGGTTTGGCAGGGAGCAGAATGTGAACGACATCTGGACTGTGTGAAATACTTAGGAGTCTTGCAGCAATGACAGGAACCTCCGGAACTGTTTGGTGTCTGTCTTTCAAAGGCTTACATTAAATGCCATATACAATGTGTTCTGCCTTTACTGCTTCTGCCTATGACTTCTCAGGCTACAGCAATGCTAAATGGAGCTGAGATACCGTACCGGTGGCTGGATGACTGGGAAGGAATATCATACTAGTTCATACACGCTTGTGAAGGCCAGATCTCAGATCTCCTCAGGATCTTGGTGTCTTGGATCTCGACAGTGTTTCTACAGTGGTTTTCATGGACTTGCTCCCATAGCAAAGGCTAACACCAGAACTTTTAGCTATTACCATTACCACCTACACTAGCAGCTGCAAGTGTGCATGACAAAAAGATGAAAAGCATGTTGAAGACATTCCACAGCTGTCTGGAGTGACACTTTTCTGAAAGTCAGGTTTTATCTTATGTTTATAGCCTGCAATAAATAACAGCAATAACAACATTGTACATCTTCATTAATACCAAACCCAACCACTGCCAATATAAACCCAAGCAGTTGCTAGACCTGTAACAGCCTAGAAAGGAATAGCAGCTCGATCCTGTATCACTGTAAGTTCTTTCCAATGTGTAATGGCACCATCAGGCTGTTAGAGCAGAGTCTTTGCATCACCCGTGAAGTCTGAAGTCTCTGATAATTAGCCCAGAATTTCTAGTGTGTGACTAGTGATAAGGCTGCATTTGCAAATACTCAGTACACTTCCCTTTTGTACATTTCCTCTGCAGTTGCTATGTCAAGAATCTTTAATTAATTTCTGCCCTACCACAGAAATATTCAAAATGATCTCTGAACAGCTATCCTACTCCAATAGCTGTCCAATAGCTGGACTTCATTGAAAACACACTAATATCACTTAGAAAGAAAGTGTGCTGAGCAAGTTGTTGTTTGATAAGCCACTTTCAGTGCTGCACATCGTGATGCTCAGTTAGAGTGTGGTAGAGGTGTCCGCTGTCCTAAGTGCATTGCAGACTCGCTCATTGGAAATGGGAACCTTTACTCTATTAAGAAGCCCATACACAGAAGCCTACCCTATCTTTCTGGATCCACCACCAAGTACAAGCATCAATATGCATAAAATGGACATATTAACCTAGGCTTGATATGTGCTAGAAAACACCACATGTATAGGAGGAAGGATGATTTACCTATCTTTAAGGTCTTGCACCACACGTTGAGGTACATAATACCCATGACAGCAACCAAATCAAAAGCAACTGGTCAATCCAAATTGAGATGCAAATGTCTTCTTCTTCTTCTTCTTCTTCTTCTTCCAGAAAGATTGAATTTAACTTTTCTTGTGTTATACTTCCCTAAGACTAAAAAGTTGAAGCTCGCCCTCTGCTTCACAGGACGTATTCTATGTTTGTTACGTACAGAGAGGGATCAGTGAGTGAACAACTTTCCATCTGTATCCCATTCTTTCCTTATAGCCCCTGTTCTTAATTTACTCTTTGCAGAAGTTCACTTAAATGTGTGCTCATGTACGATTGAGAGGAAAGGAAAATAATTGAGACCAATTTCTCTTTTCTTTCTTTAGCTCTGAACCTTGTTTTCCCTCATCCCTATGTTAATATGGCAGGTATAGATTTCCAGAATATTTTTTCAGGCTTGATATTATAGCTGGTTTCCAAAGGTGTACCAGCTTATTAAAATTAAAAGAAACAATTATAAAATTACCACAGCATTGTTGCTGCTAGGAAATCAACTTTGCCTGACTATCAGAAGTGACCATCTTAATTAAATTAAGCTTTTCATTAATTCTGTGAAAACTGGCTTTTTAGTCTGTTTTTATTTGTTATCATGTATCTGTCCTTCCCTTTAAATATTATTTTGCTTTGGTATTCTGAGCTTTTTTCTATTAATATATATTACTCTAAGATTTAATGAGTTTACATCTTGCTAAGAATTATATCTGCACAGTATGTCTTACGAACTTTTACAAAATGTCTATAGGTTTTAAACATGAAAATAAAACTAGCACTTCAACTTTTGTAGAAATTGTCAATTTCCTGCTTTTCTGAATTTGATCTGGAGAGTCAAATAATAAACATTTTTGGTAGGTTTCCCTTTACCCTAATTGATACATGCATCTTATTAAAAGTTACAAAGATTTTAAATATGAACTTTAAATAAGAACATATCTTTATTTTATGTTCTAAAGCAGCATTCGAATGATTGTTGAAGATGCATAGCTATAGCTGCATCTTCATTTGAAAGATAAGTAAAATTTCAGTAAAGTTCAAAAGGTAAGGACACTTTGGACCAGAGACTTCACTGCTCATACTGCTGCATAACCTACCAGTAAATTGAATGCTAAATATAATGAATTGACATGTCAAAGGCCAGTTTTCTCCTAAGATCAAAAAGGAACAAAATATATTACATGGTCAAGATCACTTGCTTTCCTTGATATAGAAGGAAACATGCACAAATATTGCAGGCCAATGCAGAATTAGAAAAAAAAAACCTGTAGCTTTTCATAAACATTGTCACAATATGGCAGAATAATAACCATAGAGAGCAAAATTATTTCTGTATTTGCACCCATTGTTCCATTGTAATGAATGGTATATTCCAAGTAAGGAAATCACATTTTGACACATAGGATATTTATGTATTTCTTGAAATGAAATTAAAACCTCAAACTGATTTTGGCAGGGTGTACAGAAAATAAGAATTGCAGATACAGATTGTTACTCACACAGTACATGTGTTTCTACACGTATGTAGACGCATGAGTATTGTACATGCAATATTTTGGACTTTACAAGTAAACATTTTAGTTATCAGTGGTTGTAACTGGGTTGTCCCAGCTCATGGGAGTATTCAGAGACAAGCAAGAGGCAGTAAAAAAATATTTTCAAGATTCTAAAAAAGTGACTGAAAAAAAAGATATTTACCTTGTTCTTACAAAATAATACCCCTGTTTAGGGCTCTTTCACTGAAGAACGTAAACGAAAAAATGTCATGAATATTGCTCAAGTCTCAAGGAAAAGTATCTTTTGTCAAACAAATCTGGCAACTGTGCTGATAGAGCATCTTTGGGCTCCTCTAAGGCTTCTGCAATTGTGTCACATGGCATTTTTAATTTCCTGTAAAGCAAGGGTTTTAATCAAGAGGGCACACATTAGATGAATTAAAAATGGGCTTATTGGCAGATACCAATGAGCAGGGCTGTTCCAAGCGAGGTCCCCTGAGAGAGACTTCTGGTCCAACAGTATTCAGTACATTCTTACAAACAATCTAGATGATGAAATAAAATCTTAGCTGATTAAATCTGCATATGACACAAAGATTGGTGGGATAGTAAATAAAAAGAGCAGTTTACTGTTAGAATTTAATCTAAATCACTTGGTCCAATTGTCAAAATCTAACAAAGTGCAGGTACAGATTAATGCACTTTGCAATAAAGAACCACAGGTTATACTACCAGATAAGAACTACCTTAGAAAGCAGTAACTCATATAAGATTTGGAGGTCACCTTTTAAGGCTGCTTCACCATGAGCTCTCAGAGGATGTTGTGGCAGGCGTTACCAGAACAAAGTCCCTTGGGCACAATTTAGCAACTTTAACCTTAAACAACACAAAATGTAATCATGATAATTAATATGGGAATAGCTTGCAAAGGATGGAAACAGAAAAGAATTATATTTATGGCAAGATGATGTAACTTTCTAAGTAAAATATATAGGTTTCAAATAATTTTACAGTTTCAACAATGAGCTTATTTATTCAGCTACCACTGCAATCCCTAGCAGACTTTAGTCCATGAATCATTCTGGAAAATCCATTGGAATCAGTCTTCTTACACCTTTTTGCTCTTTTATGGCTAAAGAATTCTTTTTGCTCATGACCAGTGAAGATACCTATATATCTCACATACAAAATATATAAAATAGATGTTGTGCAAATCTATCTATCTATCTGTCCATGTGTGGGTGTGCATACATACTTATGTATAGACGTATATATTTATATGCATGTCCACATACCCACATATCCCAGCATGTTATTTTTACAACATGTATTTTTTACAACTATGATATTTTTATATGTTCTTGAGTTAGGAAATATGCATTCTTGAAATACCTTCATTTAGATATTCTAGTACCCAAACTGCAAATAGAAGGAAGATTTTTTTTTTTCCTTCTAACAGAATATAGTTAAGAATGAATTTCAGAGTGAACTCCTATGTAATCTATGTGTAGTGAATTAAAAAAATTGTGAAACTTCAGGTCCTGTTCTTCGTGCCTTATGTAGATGATTATAAATAAGAAGCTTTCAGACTAAACCTACTCTACTGATTTCACAGTAGTTCTGTAGTTTCACAGTCAGTAATATAAACAATTTTACTTCTTCAAGGTGAATATCAGCAAAAAACATAGAGTTATAATAAAGGTCTGTCCTTTTCTGTTCGTTTAGGACCTTTGGGTAGTGGAAAAAGCATATTGTGGAACCCATGTCACTCTTCCAAGCAGGTAATGCTGTGAAGTGCATGTGGGGTCTTGGAGAAGTTACATGGGAAAGAAGGAAGGAGATGTCATTCCACGCAATTGTACTACGGTTAGATCAGTGTATATATCAGAAAACCTACTGAGGAACTTTGCAGGTCAGAGTCTAACACATGATGCTTTCAGCTGTGTTATAATAATGCATTAGAAATAGGCAGTAGAAAACTGTGAACCAGGAATTAGGAATTTGCAAGTCAGAACTCCTATCCATCTCTGCAAGGTGTTAACACTTTTTATTTAAAGTACATGTGCTATACATTACAGACTGCTATTATTTTAAAGAATATTTTACTTTTGATTTTTTAAGTCTTGTTACCATTGCTGTTTTGGTTTAAAAGAGTAGGACCAGGTGTTTGATTTTTTTTTCTATCAGTACAATCTCTGTGATTGAGAACTAATTAATTCATGTTAATTAATTAATGATTGAATATGACATTTTTACTTTCAGGAATGTGACCAAAAATTATATTGGAGCCACATGAGCAAAAAAATCTTCAATATAAAAACTATGTATCACACAAAGAGGTGAAAGCTTTAGAGTTTTGTTTATTTGAATATCTTGCTTTTTTCTGGGGGGAAAAAAAAACCCCACAACAAAAAAACCCAATACATTTGTTTCTTGGGACTTTGTGAGAATATGTAAGCAGGCAACTGATGACTCAGTTTAATTTTTGCTTTGTGTGCTAGAGAAATCTATAATAAATACCATAAGCTGTCAAGTTTACATTTCATCCATTTATAGGATTATATGGGGTATTTTTTCTCTGGAAAGGTAGATAGGCAAATTATATTAAAGCGATACCTGACTGTCATCCAGCAAACCCACTCTTCTAGTTATGTAGTTCATTTTTCTCTTACCTCTTTGAATGAGTTTCAATGTCTAATAAAACTTTATTTACTGGGAGTGCTGAAAAATGAGTCAATAAATTTATTGAGCAAGATCTGAAATAGAAATGTCAAAGATGAATAAATTTTAGCACAGTGTTTACTTTATAATTGTATTTTTTTCTTGGAATTCAATTCCTCTGTAGACCTTGAAGCATAACAGCAGCAGAAAATGCAGTCAGAGTACCCAAGAAGACAAACTGTAAAAAAATTAACTTAGTTCTAGACCAATAAATAAAGGCAAATATTGTGAATGTTGTATTTAATAAAAAATACAGCATTTACTGTATTACAGTCTTAATTCTAGTCTGTTCAACTCTGTCCATACCTTCCTGGAAGAACTTTTTCTTTCTTTTTATTTTTATAGCCAAATCATTAAGCTTGAACAGTCTCCTTGCCCCTGTATGGCCTGAGTTTCTGTAGTGCATTTCACTTGTATTATGCCGTAGGCAGTAAAAGCCAAAGCTGGAACATTATGCCTTTAGCCAAAGCTACAAAAAAGTGTGGTTTATATTCTGCTATAAGAACGTCATAAAATCATTCCATTCTTGGTGATTTTGAAGAAATAATGGTTTTTGAGATACAGGCAGATGTGTTTTCACTCCCTATTTTAACCACAAAAGCACCCACTTAATTTGATATAAGCAAATTATCACTTCTACCTTCTTTTTCCTTCTGATGAAAGAAAACGTTATGGCTTATTCCTTCATCATACTTACTACATTATCATCTGGGATTTCTCTGCATGCATACTATGTGCTACTCACCACAAGCACCTGCTTTTCCAGACATCCCAGATTCACAGAGACTCAAAGTCTCAAAATCTCCCTCAACAGCAGCAAGAAGGATATGTATGAACCTTTGCCTTTGTCACCAGTGCATGTAATACTGCTGCTGTAATTATAGTGAGATCTAGACACATTTGAGTCAGCAACTAAGAAAACCTGTCAAATATAATGCTTGAGTCAGTAGCCTTCACTGGACTTGGATGCTTTCAGAAGTCAGCTAGCTAAAAATTAGTGTCGGTAGATTTGCATTGCACAAATCATGGTGATGACTGCAGTGTAGACACAATTTGTTACTGTTCAGTGCTTTTTAAATGGTCTTAGTCTCAATAATTCCCATCACAGTGCCCACATACTAAGTGTAAGCTACGATTCATGAGTTCTCAGCTGCAAAAAAATCCATCTCAAAATAAGTGTTTGACAGCTTGTAAGATAGACAGCATTGAAACTATGTTATCTGACCCTCCAGCTCTTCTTGCTTCTTTGGTCCAAAAAGATGGAATATTAGAAAATGAAATGGGAGTACTGAAGGATCTTTTATACAGACGCAATGAAATTTTATTCTTGACTGAACTTTGTGAGGGCAATAATTAAAATATTATAGCTCACAAGATATTTAAGCATACATTTCAAATCACACACATGACAAAAGGAAGTCTTTGACTTCAATCATGAGAAAAATCACAGATACATTCCCAAGCTACCTTTTTTGCTGGGGTACAAATGCATCTACAAAGAAAGTTATGGATAGGTACAGTACTGTGTTATCACTTATGAGCCTTACCAGGTTTTGCCTCTTAGAATGAGGCCCATCTAGAATCAACGAAAAAATAAACATGATAATAAAACAAACACAATTTAATTTCCAATTACTTTAACAAAGAAAATTGTACCTCCTTTAAAGAGTGACTGGAACATGATGGAATTTTTATGCAATTACTTGAAGTAAGCAAAATACAGGATTTATTCTTTATAGAGATTTATGCCATTACATATATGGAAGTGTTGAAAGACAATGAATGAAAATAATTAAGTAGTATAGATTTTACAATGGTCTGCAAAAGAATATCAGGTACTGCTTTTGCCTGCTGCTGCTAATATGGGCCTATCGAACGCTCAAGTATTTCAGCTGAAGCACTGGGCAAAACAGGTAAAAACCTTACAAAAATAGGAGGACTGGCTTTTGTCAGTTCTGAGGATTCCTGTCTTAGTTCGAAATGTGAAACTGTGAGTAAACTTTAAACTATGCTATAAACTTATGACATACTTCGTAAGACAGTTATTCTAGAGCAGCTAATATTTTTATTCTAATCAATCAATATTCTTTTTCCAAGTATGTTTTAGTTGTATTATGATCTTCTTGTCTTGTGCTGGTTTTGGCTGGGCTAGAGTTACTTTTCTTCCCAGTGGCCAGTCCGGGGCCATGTTCTGGATCTGTGCTGG
>JAVJGJ010000001.1:30756922-30783569 GCA_035590215.1 Microhierax caerulescens
CACTGTGTGTGCATCACTGTTCTCCCTTCCCCCTGGATTTCATTCCTCCCCCTCTCCCTCCTTTTCATTATAACTGTTATTGTTGTTATTATTAGTGTGTGTGTGTGTGTGTGGTTTATTTTATTTCACTTATTAAATTGCTCTTGTCTCAGCTCTTGAGTTTTACATTCCTTTCTGACTCTCCTCCCCATCCCTCTGGGTGAGGGGGGAGTGAGCAAGCAGCTGCGTGGTGCTTAATTGCTGGCTAGGGTTAAACCATGGCAAGTGTAATTAATGGAATTTTTTTTAAGTCATATTTGGAAAGTTTTTTCAGACACTTACTTCAGAGAAAGTGGTTGTGTATTCTGACCTGGCCGTTTCTATGAACCAAATAAAGGACTAAAACAGGGCACACTGTGAAACAAATTACATTAACTGTGCTGTGCAGTTATCACTGTTTTATATTAGGCAGTAAGAGCATTTATTTGACTACAGTTTTCTAAAGGCTAGGCTCATGTTTCCAAGCAAAATATCTGAAAAGGAAACCATCTTATGAAATGGTTTATCAGTAATAACGACATCTGGAGCCAAAGGCTGAAAGAGACTTGGCCTCCTATTTAGCCATTTCCAATGCCTCTCTAACCAGAAAATCAATTAAGTGACTAAACTAACACAGACATATCTACATAGCAGAGCAGAATTTAGCCCAGAGGCATTGTTTTTCAATCTCTAAGATGATGATTATCTGACAGTTTGGCTGAGGGACAGAAGCCAGAAACACAGTGAGACAATCAGATGGCAGGCAGAAAAAAGGGGAAAAAGGGACAACAAAAATCAAAAAATATCTGTTCTAACATGAGAACTGAGTGAGTAAATATGAGTCAGAAATTTTAGTCCCATATTTTTTCATGTAACATTGACTTTAGAAAAGAGACTATGAGAATAATAATTTGAATTGTGTCAGAGCTCATCTGTTTCTCAGCCCATTAAACTGGAGTGTCTGCATTGTGAACTGAGGTGTGAATGGAGGTAATTATACTAATTGCTCTAACTGGGAAAGCTGACTGTAGTGGGAGAAAAATCCCAGTTTTTAGAGGGTATAGAAGCCAGGCAACCCAACTCTTTCCCAGCTAAAAGGATGCCACATTTTATTCTGGGAACTGAAATATGGGCAGAAGAACAGTAAAGAAGAGGAGGAACGTTGCATCTTCCCTGCCTTGCGCTGCAATTGTGCCGTTTGTCCTGTCCTATGAGCACTGGGAGGCATTTGAAAGCCTCCTGAATATCTCCTCCTCCTCTCTGTATTTATCTCCATCCAATACAGCTTGTCACAGTAGCAGCTCAGTTACATTATTCTGCCCTGACAACTTGACCTTCTCTGATTCTGACGCATTCTGTTAAGCTACAAAGATGTACATGAGACACAGGACAACAACGCACATCTGCCCAAAATATCTTGAACTTACTACTGCAGGAATGAGCAAGGAAAGGGTGCAAAGGAGACAGTAGGGTTAGAAGAATTCAATGGCAGTGTTGTGATTACTGTTGTGAAGGCAGACTGTTCCATAACCTTGTTATCATTTTTAGTTAACACTAGTGCTGAAATAAATGGGCCCACACATACCTGGTTTTGAAAGTTTGTTCTTACTTTTGTGCCAGTACAAGCATTTGTATTTCCATTAAACAAATTGGATAGAGGAATCAATGTAGAATAAGAATGTATGGTTTTTCTTTAGGATTTCCTAATTTGCATTACTCCCTTTCTGCTATTTTTTTCACCAGGTTTCATTTCCTCACTGCTTTTGAAAGTAAATTCCATACTACATATGAAGAAACTTTTAGAAATAGTGATGCTTCCATAAGATGTTATGGAACTTGAACTCCTCAAAAAGACCTGGATCACTTTTGTGATGGGCAGGAGAGACATGAAAGCCTGGATCTTTTGTTCCTGCCAGTACTAGGCGACAGGATAGCTGGCGCCTATCCGGTAGCCATCAGTATGCTACTTTGAGCTTTCCTCAGCAGCAGCAAGTTAATGTTTCTAGGCAGTGGAGAAGCTCAGTACTCTGCCCACATCTAGAGCTGTCTTGGTAATAGCAGAGCTTTCCCATCTTACTGAGGTACAAATTGTAATGGGTTTTGTATTCCATGGCTTTTCACTCTCTTAGGACTTGGCAGTGGTCTCCTGTCTGAAGGATGTAAGCATAAGATCCGAGAAGAGTGGAGACTCAAAAATCCTATTCAAACACCTTTGCATACTTTATTCTTACAAATCTCAGTGTCTAACTTTTTCTAGTTTAATACCATTGAAAAATGCATATAGATAAATTTTAATGTCAAATATTTACTTGATGCAATGGTGAATTGAATAAGCTGGAATATTTTTTCCCTACAAATCATCTGGTTAGTCAGAAAAAATACCATCTGATTTCTGAATTAGGCTGAACCAGAACGAGGATATTGTGCTCTGGAGCAAGTGGTTGTGCAAGTAAATGCACTGGATTACGTAGAAGGATGTATATGGATGAAATGAGGGAAGGGCTGAACAGTTCTATCCTGCACTTTATATTCAGAAAGGATTGTTAGCTCTTTGAAAACTTTCTTACATGAAAATGTTCTTACACTGAACAGTCTGTATAGGTCTTCCTCATACTGCAGCCCACAAGAAAGAACTGTTTATTGTGTCTGTTGCTGATTTCATGCTTTTGTTACACATTTGGGGATGGGGACCACTGCATGACAGAAACCATGGAGCCAGCAGTGATAACTGCTAAGCAGCCTTACAGACAGAGACAGTCAGAGAGATTGGCCTCAGGCTACATGATTAACAAGGCCATTGGCAGCTTGTGCTGTTGATCCAGTTTATAATGCAATAAAAAGAGAGGAGAATTGCCCAATGGGAGATGAGGGCAGTGCACCATGTGTGGACCTCAGACACCTTGTCAAAGGCTAAGCCTAAGGTGGAACTCTTTTGCACAGAGGCCAGGCCACCAGCCAGGACTAGGTCACATCCATTGGCCAGCATGAGTGTCCTGTGCCCCTGGGTCTGTGCTGCCAGTCTAAAATGGAGCAGAGGGACAGGGACCGTGGCTGGTCAGAGTATGATGTGTAGGGCAGAAACACTAGACTAGAACTTGCTATTTACCTGAGCCATCCTGCTTAATAAATAAATTCTCAATCTGTGGAATGGTGTGTCTCTCCACATGCCACGGAGGGGCGTGGTTCTCTGGTTTTGGCCTTCCCACCCAATTTCACCAAGAAGTTAGCATTTTCATAACAATCAGGTAGAAGCTGGTTAACTAAACAATTTTCCAAAGGTAAAACACACACACAAGTAAATTATTATCTTGTCGGTTTCAATGGGAGAATATATATATGTGTGTGTGTAGGTAATGCCTATCTACAAGATGGGAATGAAATTACCCATGAAAGGAATAGCTGTTTTTTACTCAATAATGTGATTTGCCTTTGGCAGTCTTTGCAGGTGTTGCATTCCAGAGGACATTCCAGCAGAGCTGCTTCTGCCCTCTAGTGCAAAAGAGTACTGGTAATGGGCCAGAGCGACAAGAGATTAGTGGAAGCAAGGAGCAGTCAAAACCATTTCTTATTCTCTAAGAAAATATCTCTTATTTCATATGATAGTGACAAATTCACCAATCCCCAGTCCCTGTTTTCATTCATTCTAACTACTTCAGTGGTCTATATTATCAAACTTAGTTCTGTTAAGTTCAGCCACCCTCCTTGGTTCCTTCCACCTCATAGTTTGTAACCCACTCATCTGTCAACTACAGATGTGCATTATTGGCACTGTTATTTGTTCAGATGTCAGTTTTACAGGCTTCTCTTCTTCCTTTAGCTACCAGCAGTTTGGATTCAGATATCCCTCACCCCAAAAAACCCAATAAACTTAAAGATATTTAGAATAGAAGCAACGTTTTGGTTGCAGGCAGCAAAATTGACTGAAAATCTGGAACAGTTGAATGCAAGAAAATCTTTGCTATTACATTTTAAAGCTGACAACAAAAGAGAGTGGAAAGATTTAACTTTCTTTCTGGACATTTGAGTATAATATTTTCAGGCTTTGGTATCATTGTTATGAAAAATAGGGATATTAAATAACATCTTGAATTTTTTGTGTACCTTTGCTCTGTGTACAACAAAAAAAAATTTCAAGCCCAGTCTACAGACCAGACATTCTGCCATCGTCAGTGCAAGAACTGCCTCTTACTGAATAGAAATAAAGATTCTTGAACAAAAATATTCATAACTATAGTTGGCTTAGCTAGAGACTAAAAAAAAGGGAGTTCAGTATTTCGAGCTGTTAAACTTCACTTGAATACAGAATAAACCCCATGGTGAGGGGTGAATTCTGGGACTTACAGTGTATATTATCACTGGGAAATATTTTTACACCTCATGGAATTCTATTGTTCCTCTCTTGGGATACGTGCTTGCCTTTGGCCTGCCTGTGCAAACCATTATCTCTAACTTTGTACCTGAAAGGCTGGCATTTTCTCTGATCCAGATTTACAACCAAAAATTTGAAGCTTAAATCTTAAGCAAGGTATTTTGACTGTAAACGCATTGTGACATTTTTCTATATTGCTCATTCCTCTGTCTACAGGAATTTATAGATACCAATTGCTTTGTTGTGACTGAGAAAAAAACGCACAGTTTCTTTCCCTGACTCATATAATTGTGAAAAAATATGATGCCAGTCAATAGACAGCAAAAGCAGGTAGGTGAAAAAAACAGAGCAAAATGACCTTGCATGGGTTATTATGCAATCAGATAAACATAATGTAAAATATTTCTAAGATCACAGTAACAAATTACAGTACCTTACAGAACTAGTGTTTACATAATGATGGACAGAGAATAAAGGGCAGGATGCACCTCATCTTTCCCTGTCCAGAAGTTAAGCACATAGTCTTAAGGCACTTGACTGAATTCCTCATGTGTTAGAAAGGAAGGAGATAGACTTCTCTTGAGGATAATTTATCCTACTTTCCTTAAATATTGGTCTTAAAATAGGATGAATCACCCTTAAGAGTCATCTCTTTCTATTTCTTCCCTTCAAAGAAAAAGTTGGCATGAATGACATACTTGGATTAGACATATAACTTTGAAGACTAAATTAGGTGAATTGTATCTCACCTTTACTGAGAGCGCAATTCTTATTCCAAGATATACGGGTATTAACTTGGCCTCCTAAGAGTATAGTTTTCAAAGGTCTTTATTTAGGTTCAGATAGGCCTTTAGTGAGATTTTAAATTTGAATACATGAATAACATCCTCACCCTTGCAATTACTTGGGCCTAAAAGCACAAGGGCTTTTAAACTCATCTCAAGTGTATATACTTAGCTCCTCCTATATACTGCTGAGATTTGAAAGGGACTTGACTGGTTTGTTTTGTAATCACTTTGAAAATCACTTTGCTAAGTCACTTTGAAAATTTGGCCATGTGTGGATACAGCAACACTGGATTGCAACATGATGTCTATTTTTTATGGGTACCTTCAATTTTATATGGGTACCTTTAATTATTTTACGTCTGTCAAAACCTAGCTCATTTAGGTGAAATGAATTTACATCAATAAAAATTATGCCCACTTTCTTCACTGTGAGGGTGGTGAGGCACTGGAAGAGGGATGCCCAGTCCTTGAAGGAGTTCAAGGCCAGATGGGACAGGACTTTGAGGAACCTGGCCTAGTGGAAGGTGTCCTTGCCCATGGCAGGGGGGGTTGGAACTTCATGACTGTAAGGTCCCTTCTAACCCAAACCATTCTTTCTAGGATTTTAGGATTCTATGAAACTACTCTGTTTCTTAGAACTAATTAGATAGAAAAGGTATATAAAATAAAGAAACAAATTACCTGTTGGAAGGCTTAATCAACCCATATGGACATTTGTTGTTCCTTGTACTTTAAAGTTTGATCTGGTTCATTTAGAGCCAGAACAGGAGTGTATACACCCAGCAAGTATTCTTAAGCCAAAACAAATCACTTTGAATATTTGTTTTTCCTGAGTTGCAGATAATATTATTTCATCAGATTATACTGCATAATATATAACTGTCTATCTTGAAGAACATAGTACAATACCCTTTGTATAGCGTGTTGCCCTCTTCAAAAACAAGTTGTTTCCCACCAGTCTTAGAAAAACCAAACATAGAGTTGATATTCATACTGTGCTTCTCAGCAAAAATGTAAAGTTCTCTTATATTTTTATCCACACAGAAGAGAAATTTCATCCACAGTAACTGCTGCAATCAAAGAAGTATTTTATGCAGTTGTATGAGGTTAGTAAGGATGGAGAAACTGCACTCAGAATTAAAAGCCACATGAAAAGAACAGAAAGCAGTAAATGAAGAAAAACTGCTTCTCATACATAAATATATGTATATATATAAATAAAAGTGAAAGAACACACTTCAGTGTCCTCAGTAATTCAGTTACGAACCAGATATGTGGGGAAGCAAATAATAAAGATTTGTAATCCACTACAATGGCAAAAACAACATTTTCCTGGAACAGCTTAATTTATTATTCAGGAGGATGTTTCTTAGACTCTTTCCAGTGGCTACTCCTAAAATGCTAAAGCTTACATGTCATGCTCTGCTCTGAAATTTGTCAAAAGAAATTACCTAGCCTTTTCAACTTGAAAGAATTGGAACATTTTTAGGGAAATTTACTGTTACTTTATTGTTGTTGACATTTTCTTCAGTGATTTTCCCATAGATACAATATCAAAGAGACTGCAGACAATTCCTGCTCAAAAGTAAAATGAAATAAAGTATTTATTTATTTGAGGAAAACAGTTACTGAGAGAGGAAAAAACCTGCATCCAATTATTTTGTTATTGGAGATGATAATGGCACAACTGAAAATGAAAAGCGATAAAGCTTACAGTCTTCATTTGGAAATGCACAGATTGAGCTCCACTCTGCATTACCTAGACATTTAATTTGTGCCTACATATTTTCTAAATTCTGGTGCAGTTAGTGGATATAAATATCTGTCTTTGAATATCTTCAAAAGGAAAATTTGTTAGATAAGATTTGGCAATTAAATTAAAAGGAGAAATCAACACTTTCGACCTTCAAAGGCACTTTTCTGTCTTCTTTAATTATAAAATAAATTCAGACTCTGTAGTCTTGATTCAGTTTCTTTAAGATGGGTCACAATGTCTCTTGAGATGGACATTAGCAAGGAGGGCATACTACCAATCCTCCAGCTGCTGAGCCAGAGGGACATGGTGTCCCCTACAAGTCCTGTGTAGTATCTGGTAGCCTCATGGCACTGTCTTACATATTGTAAACTGTTTCACATGGCACTTAACATTTACATCCTTATTGTTGAGCAAGTCAGTCAGTGTCTTTAAGAATGTTTGGTCATTAGCAATTTAAATGTGAGTATAAACTGTATGGCCTTGATTAAGTCTATTAGAATGGACCCTCTGTAAATATCCAACTACTAAATGGAATAAAACTACTGTAAATGAGTATTAAATTAAATAAATACAGGTGATGGATGTATCTTCTAACTTAAGTTAGACATTTGGTGGACCTTGGAGAAGCTTACATTTTGTTTCATTTCATCTGATCTTAATTCTGTTGGTGTATGTCAAAATCACCAATATACAGTTTAGAATGCAATTATATAGTACCAATCCACATTTTAACAACCTTACTTATATTTTTTTGCCAATTAATTAGAACATTCATTATCCTCCCTAACAGCTTGTAGGACTGAGTTATATTTTGACATTGTGAGGCTCCCTTTCTTACTTTTAGGTTTTGGTTGGGTTTGGGGATTTTTGTTTGTTTGTTTTCTTCTGGAACCCTAATGTAATCTGACAATGTAAGTTATAATAAATTTAGCCCTTAACAGATGTTATTCCAACAGAAAATCCTATACATTATTCTGCATAGCTGAGTGTATCTTGGAGTTAGGTGATAAAACTACTGTGTCAGAGAAAAATAAAGGCATCATTAAAAATCCTCAGCTAACTATTAAGTGATGCTCAACACTTTATTCCACATAATAGAATGGATATTTCACCCCAAGGCTCATTCTGATCAAGCGATTTGTCTCATTAATAACCTTTGTAATAAAGTCAGGTCATCTGGACATAGTCTAATTAGTCCTCAGTTTTTATTTCACAATGTCAGATTTGTTTCAGGCATTCAAAAATGTAGGCAAAGATGAACTCTATGGCTGTAAGGGAAGAAGATAGAGAGGAATATTAAACAAGGGGCTTTGAGAGAAAACCAGTGGGAGACTGGGGGTGACTAAAAGGGTCTGTTGAGTTTTCAGAGATTGTTAAAAAGTTTCAAAGATTCTGAAAAGCTGAAGGCTTTCCTTGCATTGCTCACTTTTTAGTATTATTTATTATTCTGTTTTAAGTGTATACTGTGCTATAAGTTTCAGACACTGTTTATTATCATTAGGTCGTCCCCTTGTGGGGAGAACAAGCGAATGGCAGAAAAGTTTATTGCCTTCTCTGGACTTCAGGTAGAGTCAATACTTGTATCAGAAACATTGATATTAGCCTGACGTTGATGGAGAATGAATGGATTATCTGTTTTTTCTTAAATTAGCTTTATTCCAAGAGCATCATTTTTATAATATAGCCAGTGTCCACCCCATTGACTTCTTCATTATAGTCAAGGAAAATTGCAAGGCTGTAAGTATAACAAATTTGAGCAGCAATATAAAATATTATTTCTGTTTTCAGAAAAGAAAGCAAAAGTAAAAACATAAATCTCAGGACATTCTAATTTGCATTGAAAAGTGTTGAAAGTATTTGAGTACTCAGCATAGAAATACTTGCTTCTGAACATGAAGAATAGCATTTTGAGTTTATATGAAATAATAATGAGTATATATCTAGAGTATTATCTTTAATCAATGATTTTTAAATTATACTATTTTGTCGCAGTTATTTATCCATGCCATTTCTAAAACATCTAGGAAACAGTATCACATTTACATACTTCAAGAAGTTAGTATATAGAAAAGTACGTACAGTGTTTGCCCTCTTATGGCAAGAAAATAATTATGAATTATCTATCTGAAAATTTCTGCTACAAAGTTATTTAAATGAAGACTTGGTCATAGATCTTTAGTAAAATATAAAACAGAAAAAACCTCCAAAAGTTTAAATAAGAGGGACTGTAAATTGATATTTTCAGTATGTGTAAGGATTTCAGATATCTATCAGAAAACTACAGAGCAAATTCTTAGAGGCAAATCATTTTGTCAGAAGAAAAAAACATCTGTAGAATGCCTAGCATGTAGAGTTCTTGGACCTCTGTTCTATGTGAAAGAATTTCTTAGCATTGCTACATAATACAATTTTTATTTATCCTAAGAGACTCAACTGATCACCTGATCTACAGAGTCTGCATATTTCAAGCTAAAGGCTCAAACCACTCCGCCACCCCTTTCTGTAAATGGTTCAGCAGTGATTTATTCTGCATATACAAATGAATCAATTACTGTGTTCTAAAAAAGAAAAATAAAAAGCAGAAAATATGTTTGTGCACTCTCAGCAGAGAGAGAGGAGTGGCGTGTTGTTATTTCCCAGTGATATTATCCTTTAGCAATCTTGATTTTTTTCAAAAAATCTCTTAACCTTACCTTTTCTTGCTTTCCTATCCAGAAATGCTGTCCTCTGTCAGTGCCACTAGACTCTCCTCAGGACACTTCTGAACTTGGAAGGCATCCAGTGAAGAGCTACAGAGTTTCCTTGTGCCTCACCTGGGCGGAATCAAGTTCCAGTGCACATGTAAAATGTCATCCAGTTTTTGTAGGGCTTGTAATATATCCAGTTGTGCCGTTAATTTGGTCAGGCCTCCCATAGCACATACATTTTACTTGATTTACATTCCAGAGCCTACATTATATTTCTCTGTCAGGAATCCATGGGAAAAAGATCCTTATTGAGCTCCTTGCATTGCAAGAAAAAAGCAAGAGGGTAAAAAAAAAAAAAAAAAAAATGTAATGGCTAGTATGTATTCTGTAAATAGATTTTCTCACACTTGTTTATGCCACAGTTTTTCTAGTGGTATCTCTCTGCAAAGAAGGATCAAAGAGAAAATATTATATTTTGCAACTTTTGTAGTTTTTATTTTAATCTATTAATAATAATTTTTAAAAACACAAAAGCAAACAAAAATTTCCTATTTGACTTCTTGGAAATTATTTTCTTAGTTGCACTGAATATGTAATACTTTATTCTGTTATTTTAAAGTTGTCATTATTACTTGTTATTATTGTTATTATTACACTGAAATAGCAGTTGTTTCCACTTTTCCACTTTTTTCCACTTTTTTTTTGACAAGAAACACCTTGAAAACAGCAAAAAAAAAATTAAACAAGAAGGAACTTGAAAAAGCAAAGACAGAAAATTCTATTGGTCACTGTGGAAACATTTTAATCAAATAGAAACATTACTAAGAGTCATTGTTGTAGTAAAATGAAACAATGAACCATATGCATCCATATACTGAAGGAGGATATTTTCAAAAGTAAGAATACGGTAAAAGAATCCAAATCTTTCAAAATAAAGAAAAAAAACAAACACTAACAAATAAACATAATAATAAACAACAAAACTAACATAAAAAAATAACAAATAATAAAAAAAAACCCAGCCCACTTTGAAAATTAAATAAATAAAGGACTGCTTACATTTCCTTTAAAGTAGTTTCAGAGGACAATTTTTTTCTAAGAAGAATAATATATTCAGCCATGGAGATATACTGACTTGTTATTATCTCTTTCAAATATCTTATTGGTAATTGGAAATAATAATCAAATGAAACAACTGGAAATCAGAAGGGTAGAGTTTGTGTTTAGGTACACATCAGTTTGGTAGCATGCCTTAAGGAATACTGGTGAAAGTGGACATTGAGAGGTTTTTTTTATATTATATAATTAAAACAGAGTGATACATCTTTCCTTTATTCCTCTGATATCAGTATTCAGTGATATTAAAATTCAAAAACTTAATTAGATAATAGACTCCCTGAAGCCTCTAGAGTACATTGAAATATATGAAAAAAGTTTGGTCATGTGTACATGTGTAACATTTACGGTATCTCAATAACATAGATATGAGACATTAAATAGATTTATAAACATGAAAGAAGCAACTGGAATAAACAACAGATTAGATGGTCATTTATATTAAAAATATCTATAAATCACCTGATCTTGACATTTCAGCACTTCAGCAGGTGGACAACAATTTTATTACAGTTTTTGTAGGACAAAATGTTCTAAAAAAAGTCCCAAATTTTTTAGTTCACTACCAAAGTAATATGTTTGTTACAAAACTAAAAATATTTTAAAAGGATTTGTGAAAATGTGTAGATGACAAAATTAGGAAAGCTTCTGAAATTTTGAATAGTTATTAGAAATGATACATTTGAGTTAGCTTTCACTTTTCTTTGCAGCAACTACATTTCTGGCTTTATTGTGGTTCAATATGACCCTTACTCATTGTTTCCCAGCTTCAAAATTGAATGTTCCAGCCATCACCCAGGCATTCAGATTGAATCTGCAAAGCAGTTTTTATGTAAATCATAAAATAAAATTTCACACTTGTTTCATAGAAATGAGGATGAGACAACCAACTTTGATTTACCGGTGGTTCTGTGAAGTGTCTTAATGGAAACAGAAAGCCCAGGTTCAGTCCTTCCTTTGTCCAACTGGATTTGAAACCCAGTTTCCCAAGGAACAGCACTGGTACTATTTCTGTTCCTCCAGCTGTTGCTTTTTCACTTGCCTGGGTTAATTAGGGTTTCCATATGCCCAGTTCCTACTTCACACCATATGTGATTCCCTTATAACTAACTGTACTTGGTATCTTGGCATTCTGATATTTAAAGAACCTTGAGCTCATTTCACAAAAGTATCAAACAGGGATAATACAATTAAAGGGGAACTTCAGTTTATGATTTTGCACCCTGTAACAGGAATCTAAATACTCAGTTCTCATTAAAGTGTTGATAACGGTGTATGCAAATGAGTAGAAGCTAAAATTCACAGTCCAAGATGAGAAACTTCCCTTCTCTTCCCTTCTCTGCCACTGAAGTCCTATTGTTTGTTCTATTCCACGTGAGGAACTGTGGCTAGCAGAGATTGATTTTGAGGCCAAACACTTTTCATGAAGTTCTAAAGTAATGACAAAGACATTATTGTGTTACATAATATTCTTTAAAAGTAGAAAAGTACAGAAGAGTACGCCTATCCGTAAATCAAAGTTCTCAGTATTAATTCACACTCAAGGAGTGATGGACAAAATCATGACGAACAACCACTTATTTTCAACAAGCATCATGGCCATTCTTTGTGGTTCAAGAACGATATTTCTGAAAATAAGCTTGGAAAAACAAGCATAAGGACGATTCATTGTGATCCAAGCACCATACTTCTGAGAATAAGCTTGGAAAAATTGCAGAATACAAAACCTCTTAGAGTTTGTTTCTCTGTTTCACATTCTCTTTTTGAAATGACTGTGTTGCTTTACTTACTTTAACACAGTTTCAATGGGAATATGTGAATAATATCTACGATTTTATGCCCAGGTACTTAAGAATCTGCAGGCAGCCTCACTTCGCACTCACTTCAGAAATCATCTGTGTTGCGGGGGGTGCAAACTACTATCTCAGGATGATTAAGGAAAAAATGTGTTTCCCTTCTTCTGTTGTTCCAACAAAAGTCTTTGGATGGAAAACACATCGTGTTGGAGGCTGTACTGTTCTCTGAATTTAAGTATCAGCCCTGACTCCTTAAATAGTAAGAAGACAGAAAACTTAGAACTTGTCTTGTCAGTTAACGGCATGGGCACAGGCATGAAGACATAAAAATAACCTCCAGTTCTTTTGCTCTTGTGAATCTCTCCATTTTAGAAAAGGAAGGAGATGCTGGAATTTATTATTATTTTTTTTAATACAGTTCAAAGAAAAGATTTATACTAGCTTCATATTATCAAAATAAAATTGCCAAAACCTATGTAAATAACTGTGTACTAAAATTTTCATATTAAATTATTAATTTATTTTCCCCTTCCATAGGTTCATACCGATAGGTAGCATCTTTAAAAAGTAAGCAGCATTTTTACCCACTGAAAATAAATGCAAATAATAATGTAATTGATTTTATGCAGAAGGTGCTGAGATACTACATGAATGCATAAAGCCTTTGAGAATTAGGCAGTTGTGACCTTGCCCAATAGATAATGCTGTCTTGACATAGGAGAAAGGCCAGCACAAAATATTCACATCTCCCCAGAATTTAGGTCCCTGTTCTCTCTGAGATACACAATATGTTAGAGTTAATACGAGTTACAGCACTGATTCACTGCACATTAAGGCAATGCGAGATCCCTGAGGTTCTTTCTCCGTATTTTGCAGAGTTCTGCAAAATGTGAGCTTCCGTTAAACAAAGTCAAGTCTCCAGCTCTTCTGCTTTCAAAAAGAGCTTTAATCCTATGTATTGATGTACTTCTGTATTGTTTAGTCTGTTCCCAGATGGGCAGGAATAACAACTCCAGCTGGGTGAAGACTTTACTTATTCATGTTAACATTGTACTAACAACAATGGCAAGTATCAGGCAGTTGAAAGCTAGCATTGCGGGCATGTATTTCCAAACAGAGGAAGGAAAATAAAGCAGGTGATCCTATTAACCTCTAATATCGCTCACATTTTGAGAAGAATTTGCCTTAGATGGTATCTTTCAGAATACTGAATGGATAATGTTCTTCTGAAAGGAAGGAGCTAATAGTATTTCATCAGCGTTTTTCCATCATACCACCATGTTCAACCTGTTCAACTGTATGTAAAAATTCCTTAATACCAGAATTGTAATAAATGCAGATAATATCTTGACTATTCAAAGGAATAGAGCATGAGGAAACTTATCTGCTGAATTTATTTCTTGGCAGGAACTTGTTAACTTTAGATTGACTAGGAGTTTTCTCTGGAGTTCAGTAGATGGTAGGTCAAGCCTTTAGTCTGCAAGAATTGATTTTGTTAATGTTGCAGATGTGCTGCAAGGTTGTTCTGAGTTCGTATGTTATTTTTCACAGTTTGGACATGAAAATTTAGTATTTTTTTGTGTCTTGACAATGCCCCACAAAGGAGAATTTGGGTTTTCTCCACATAACTGATAGGGTCACTACACCAGCACATGAAATGAAACCGCATCATATTAATATCATCTAGCTATACCTCATCTTTAGGTTGGGATTTACTTATAACTGATTAATTCTAAGCATTTAGTATTAGTATTCTAAGCACAGGGAGTGATGAATGCTGAATTTTTCAAAACTGTTCAATAGGATAGAAAGAAACAATGATAATTGGAAATTAAATACTGAATATACTGCAGAAGAAATATTTCTATTCAAACAGAAAATGACTTTTCTTCTGTGTAATGCCAAGTTAACTTTTTATCAGATAAGAATCAAAATAAAAATACAGTGTCTGGAAGTTGTTCACTCATTTGATCATTCCACGATGATTTGAATTATCTATTTTTATGATTAAACACCATGATCCGAGGGGAAAAAAGCAAACCATCATAACCTAACCAGCTGCATAACTGAGAACTGAAAATGGACAGCACTGAAGAAACGGGGAAAATGTAAGGCCAAATGCATTTGACCTTGGGTTTTCTTCTCCCTTTAATGTGCACTGAGGAGCCTCCACCAACCAACTGAGTTTGCCACAGCTGAATTAGGGAGTCACCCCAAATCCATCATCATGTCTTGGCTTCAAGTTCTTCAATGAGACACTACAAAAGCGAACCATTGCAAGGCGTTGCCCCAACACATGCATATGTATGGCTGTGTATTCATGTTCATAATTAGTGTTCCTAGAAGGAATAATGCTCATGGAGGAAAAGGGAGATTCTTAATCATATCATCTGTTTCAGAGCAAAGATGTGAAAGTTGAACGATGGCAAATAACAGTGGAATGCAGAAACACCGCATTTAAACAATGGTAATCTTTACTCAGGAATGGGTTTGCAGGATTGGTTTTCAAGCATATCAAAGGATATAATACTGAACTATACAGTATACAAGAGGGAGATGCAAAGTGCCAATGAGATGTTTGTTAGGAAGATGGGAACAGCAAGTCAGTGCTGGAGAGGATGGTTTATTTATTGTTCATATAAAAATATTGTTTTATTATTTTTGTTTCCCAAATAAATTACATATGGCTTTTGAGCATTATAGCTTTTTCTTTTTTTCTTCCTCTTTCTGCTTTTACATCCACATACTTTTCTTGTAGAAGTAGTCAAGATTTATGCTGACTACCAGGGAGGGGGGGGTGTCTCCTGACTTGGGAAGAGATTAGAAAGGAAGAAGGTAAAAGAACAAGGAGGAAAATAGGACATGAGCTCATGAGGTTTTGTCCACCCAAAAAGCCAGATGACCTGCATACATATGCTTGTTCATCATTGTTGCCAGTAGTATCCAGCAGAAAGATTAGACATATACACTTATGATTTGACTGCAGAATTAACTTATTATTTAGTTGACATAGTTATCAACAGACACTTTTTTTTTTTTTTTTTTTTGGGGGGGTGTTGTGTGTGTCTTGTTTCATTTTCACAGGGAGAAGGAGAGAAGGATTATTGTAAGTTAATGTCAATTGAAGGACAAGTAGAGAGAATGATTTTATTCAGTGTAAATCTTTGTTCAAAACATAAGTAGAACATCTACCCTTATTATGTGGTTTTGAGGCTGATACATAATGGTGGTTCATCACTAACATGTTAGATAAATCATCTTACATGTATTTCTAGGTCATGCAGAGTACTTTGAGCTGCTTCTGATGGTCTTACGGTGACTCTATACTGTAAACTCAAGGTCTAATGACCAAAACAGCTTCTATTTAGAAAACTCAGCTTCTAAAACTGAGCAGTGTGTGATTATTCCAACTTGCAGAGAGACACTAGGCAATCTCCTGCTGCTCTTGGACTTATTAAAGCCACTGGTGTTCACACACTCTGGATTTGCAACAGTTTATGCATCCTGTATACAAGAGAACAGTATGATTTCAGCTGGAGTTCATTTGCTCATCAAAGTAGCACAGCTATGAGTTTTACTCATTTGATACTGCTACCAGAAAGTCTTTTTCCCACTCCAAAAAGATTTACTGAAGTTAATGATAGTTTGAGAAATCCAAGCCTTTAGAAAATTATGTCAAAATTCCGTCAAAAGTGTGAATGCCTATAGTCTACTGGAAAACAACGGATCTTTTCTGGGTTAAAAACAAAAACAAAACAATAAAATCCAAACCAACTTGACTATCAGTACCTCTGTAATCAATTGCCCCTTCCAAGGGAGTTGTGAGATACCCAAAAAATGTGCAGTGAAAAGTGAGAGAAGCACAACAAAAGCAATATTAAAAAACAAAACAAAACAAAACCCTCACAAAACAAAAAAACCCCAAACTGCATAACTGAACATTAGTGGTTTTGTTTGTTTCACATGCATCTTGTCTGCAGTGTGACAAGGTAGATGCTATAGTATAGTTAATGTTTATTTGTATGAAGAAAGTCAAAGTTTTTGAAAGCAGAAAGATTTGGAGCATATTCAATTAAAGACAGAGTGAAGCTGAGACATTTAATAGTAATGCTAGGGAGAAAACTAAATTCACACCCAAATCTATGGATCTCTAATTTCTTTAAAGTAGGCTTTGAATTCTGACACCAATTATTGGTTTGTTACGTACGTTGTTGCTCATAGCTTTTTCCAGAGCACAAAGCAGAGCCTTTCCAGGCCTGACAACATCTGGGTTTTAAGAGCTACAAAAAGGTAAAAAGCCATAGAAAGATACACAGACATAGATACATCCATATTGTTCTCCCAAGTGTATCTATAAAGCATGGTGACACTAACAGTGAAGTTTTGGCTTCATTTTAATATTATACGGTTTGATCAAGGCTGGTTGTTAGCATCAAAGCCATGAAACATTATTGGATGTCCATGTGCTTATACTTTTGCTTTTCTCAAGAGCAAGGAATACAGGCTGATTTAAAAACTGGAAGAAAGAAATTTAAGCTTTGAAATAATGTGCAAAATATATGTGTTTTACATTAAATTGCTGACAGTTCTGCATCCCCTCCCCCTTTTGTTTAAATGGTACATACTTAACAATCATAGCTACAATAAGTATCTTGTGGCAGGCTAAATGTCTCAGGGTTCAACCATTTGAATGTGTTGAGCAGATCCCACAAACTTGGCAAGAGATAATAGATGGGAATGCACCTGTTTCAGATGGGACACAGCTGCCTTATAACTGTACAAATACTTCAGATGGAAGTTCATATCTCTGAAAGCACTAAGGTTTTTGTATCATTTTGTCCTTGTCCAAGAAGGTAGCATAAAAGATCTGTGTGTTAATGTGCTACATCCAGATGATGTTTTACTGGAAATGAATGCTGTTTAAAGCAGGTGCGTTTGGTCATCAGCAGGTAGTAAGAAGTGTTATGTAGTGCCTCCTCCAGGAAAGGCCTCTGTTGCCTGCCAGGTGGGCCATTCCACATCTATTTGAAACTGTAGACAGTGCTATCTTAAGAAGCCAAGATACATTTTATTATTCTACATGTATAATTTCTGAGTACAGTCATTGTTATCAGCATTAAAATAATGAATTAATTGAGTCTTTTGGATGTGGAGTTGAGAATCTGAAATAAAATGAAATGAAGGACTGCTTAAAGGTTAGACAGACTTAAAGGAGGAAATAAATTGAGTCATTGAATTGTTATAACCCACAAAAATATCTTGGATAAAGCTGAACAAGTATTAGTAGAAGACACTGAGGTGGGAGCAGAATCTGCCAGACCTTTAGCAATGCACTGTGTACCACTGAGCATGAATTCAGTGAGAGCACTTCTGACTTTTGATCATATCCCTTTTGTGAAACTCACATGGGTAAAATCACATGATTTCATGTGAGCAGTGTTTTGGGAAGCGATTGCAGTGTTTGAATTGAAACATAGTAAATAGTGATACAGTTGGGAAACCAGTGTGGAGGATCACAGAACACAGACCATATTCAGCAAATGTTGCCTACTTCAGTTGCTATTTCTAAAGAGAAATGTTTATTGGTAACCTTGATTTACCATTATAAGGGTGTTTTTTTACCTTCAAATACTTGGGAATCACATAGGCAATTTGAGATTTATACCCATGCAATGGGGAGTAACTTCTACTGGTTCATGCTATGGGTACGTAAGAAGTCAACTATATATCAGTTTTTTCTCATAAACAGTTCTCATCTCTGCTCTTAAAACCTTATTACCCAGGACACAATATTTGTGCAACTTACCAACATGCTGTTTTAGCCCATCACGACTCTGCCATACACCCTGATAAGATAAATATCTAGCATTTCTTCCACTTGTTTGACTGCAAAAGTACAATACCAAAGCATTTAATGCGAATTGCAGAAGGACAAGGAAGCTTGTGGAGCCCTGAGAATAACCAACAACAATTCAGCTAGGAATTTTTTTTTCTTTTTTTTTGTGAGAAAATTGACCTTGAAGAACACCAGTATGTTGTATATCTGTTGTTTCCAAAAGGACTTTGGGGGCCAAAGACTAAGTTTACAAAACATGAGGATATCAATTTTTATTATTTTTTTTTATAAAGGTTAAAAACCCCAACAAAACAACAGAAAAAAAAATTCATTGAAAATATTCTAACCATCCTTGCTGGCTCTAATAAAACATTTCTTTCTCATCCTTAATAATTTCTACTCCATTTACAAATAAGTTAACTCTGTGTCTGATATACAGATGCTAAATGCACACTCTTCACATTGTAAATCATACCTGGTTATTCTTGCACAGACTGTTGTAGTTGGAATAGTGAGCTCCGAAGTTGGACTTGTATGAAACACTGATACATTTTTGCGTCCTTTTCTTTACATATATGCATTCTTTATACATATAGAATTTTTTTTAAAGGATGAGAGTAAATATATTTAAAAAAAAATAATTGTAAAAACCACAGAGACTGCATGAAATTTAAGTATGTTAAAAGTGATATCATTGATTTTTATATAAAATCAGCAGATTGCTCTAGCAAGACTCACCACTGTGCAAGAAGCCTCATTAGAAAGGGGACATGAAAGGTTGTTAGAAAATCTGTACAGAATTTAGATTAGCTACTTTAGTGTACTTATATAAGTTTTAATATCTTCCTTAATAATAAAATTCATTTATATCCCAGACGTCAGGTTATTGGTCTCTTGGCCTCTTCAAGGAAGTAATTGAGCACCTGTATGGGGACAATGGGAATTGAGGAGTTCTGATTAGTTTTCTCTAGTTATAAATTATTTATCACCTCATTCTATTTCCCTCTTACACCTATTGGGATGTTTTCACAGTCATGTTGCATAATAAGAAAATGAACATCAGGATTCTATTTGCTATGGTTCACCCTCATGAGCCATTTAGCATTTTGTAATTCCACAGAAAAAGCTATCAGATCAGTGGAAATGAAGTGAGGGTTTTATAAATGTTTTCTGTTATATGATTTCTTTTTTAAAAAGGTAATGACTGACTCATTTAAAAATGGGTAAATTTGCTAACAAATCCTAACCTGTGCTGTTATACAGGACACCTACTGCTGAAAGAGCAAATAACTTTCCTACTTCCAAAATACATACATCATAAAATACATACAAAATGCTTATATCTAGTCATGTTGAAAGCGAACATCACATTTTAACATAGCTTAATATATTTAAAGCACACCAGCACATTCCATTTTGGAAAATAGCTTTCTTTGAATGGAATGTTATGAAACAGTGATCTGTAAACTTCCATGATTTTTCATATCCTCTTCATTCTGCGTACCTCTAAATTTAAAGGAATAGACTACAGTTTCTTTCCTACGATCTGCAGGTGAGACAAGATGGTGGTGGGCGTTTTAAAAGTTTTAAGCACATAGTAAATTCTTTTCTATGGATAGAAGATAGATCTTTTGTACTTTTTGACTCCAGTCCATCAGTTTGGACTAGAAGCTGTAAAACAGTGCCTTCTCAGACCTCTCAGTTGTCACGTAAAATTAAATAACACAAAATATGGTGTCATATATTTGGGGATGGATATGAGAGAACCTCCAAAGAAAAAAACATCTATAAGCAAGAACTTGTTAATTGTAAAAGACTCAATGGATGAAGGATGTGGCTGTAACACTTGTTCATAGCATGGCTATGGCATGCCACCTGTGACATAATTATAGAAAAGGCAAACACAACAGCATTTAGTAATAGTATGACTGAGCAAAGCTATGAAGAGATGATAAGCTAAATAATGTTTATGTTCTAAGAGTTCATGTTACACAAGGATGAATTTAAATGTGACCAAGATCAAAGAAGTGCTAGGGAAACACCATCAAATTCAAGGTCTACTTTTGAGAGGACTTTGGCCTGACTATTCCAGCTCCAGATTCTGCAGCAGCCTTCCAAGGTGGAAAAGACTCCAGATATTCTGTGGCTGCAAGTTACAAGGTGTGGAATGCATGCCGACGGTAGCAGACAAATGGTTTTAGTGGCCCAGAGGGCCTTCTTAGCTCAATCTTCCTATGCTGCTTTAGCATTTGTGGCAGTGTTCTCCTTCCCACACCCTCGGCCTGACCTTTATGTCCCATAACCCTGCTCAAGTGATAACCATAGATGCCCCTGGTCATCAGGGCTGCATCTGGCTCAAAGTAGATTTGGGGGAGACAGATAACAACACAATAGCCAAGGGCTAATTTAAGCAACATGCCCACCTAATCATAGTGTTCATTAATGTCTGATTCCAGCCAAGCGTGGAAGAAACTAACATCTCTATTTGGCATGCAAGTATGACTATGAGTTCAATTATCTTACTCCATGAATAGTAGACAGCCCAGGGTCCACCGAGCTCTCCCGCACAGCAGCAGGCTGTGCAGCAGGGTCTTCCCTTGAGTAGAGATGCCTGTCAAGGTTGCTCCTTGAGATTGAGAGAATACTTATTATGTCAGATACTCAGTAAATGAATTGGGAATAAGAGCACTGAGACTCTGAAATATTTAGCTAAGTGATATGAAGGTTTGATTGTGCATATATAATCCCTTAGACATAAAGCATTGACCAAGCCTGGGACTAAATGTGAATCCAGCAACACCTAAACGCCCCTCTGAGAAGGAGTTTAGAATACAATGGGCTCCTTTCTGAGCCTCATGACTCAACAGGAGGGTCTCCATGACAATTTTGTCTGACCCTGTCCTCTGTGCAGTAAATACTCAAGTGTACCTTGCCATGAAATCTTGTTAAACCACTGCCATATTTACCATTGAACTTTGTTAACTCACTGTCTTGTATCAATAAAATATATTGTTGCTCCTCTCTTGAGAGTGAAGTGCATGACTCCATCCACAACAGCATTATTATTATAAATCACCATTACTGCATGTCTGGAATATGGGATATGCCTAGCTTCCTCACGTGGGTTCATGTCTGCTGGGTTCAGTCCCTCCTTATGTTACCTGAAGAAGGCGCCTGGTTTCTCCCGAGGCACAGACTTGTTTAAGACCTAAGACAGGCAGCCTAGCTGTGTCTTGTGTATGTTAATAGTAAGTTTTGGTCCAGTAGTATTTTTAAAAAGATTCTAATTCTGCAAGCTGTGATTGTGCCAGTTATAAAGTTTGCAATGACCTTAATAATTAGACCAGACTATGGCACATACATCACATAGTAATTATTGTTATATTTTAAGGGTGGCAGGAACTCCTTATAGATTAAAGTTTCATCCAAAGACCATATATGAATGATGGTATATTCCTCACCTCCTAAAGAGACAATGCCTCCCTGAGGCTACACACACATCTTCTTTATTGGTCTTAATCACAATTATTGTAGGAGGCAGTAGCACTGAACAGTACACCTTGACATCCATTTGGCTTATTAAGAACAATTTGCATGATTTGATGCCTTTTTTTTCTTTCCACATTATAAAATTAAATGGAACAAAACTGGACCTCTTTTAAAATGTCAACAACATATAATATACATTCAGGGGAAAAAATAAATTCCATGTTAAGAAGTTACCAAATCCAGTTTTATGGGCAAGGAGTGGGAGGAAAGTGCTGATGCTGACTGACATATTCAGTATTTGATCACTAGAAACAAGGAAACAAATGGAATGATTCTACAGCTAATTTAATTTGCCAGAACACATTAATCACATAGGGCCAATGCTGCCCTCAGACTAGCGAAATCAGTTTCAACTGGTGTAATGGGGATTGAGATCAAATAAGGCAAAATTAAGACCTGAATTTGGATATTCCCTGAAGCCAAATAGTTGTTTGACTATCCTGTTCTTTTCAGTGTTCTATAAGAAAATAAATATTTTTAGTGAAACATTTAAGAAACCATCTTATTTGTTTTTCAGAAAGAACAGACACACAGTCTGCAACATCAAAAGCTAGCTCTTCAGAGGGAAAGGCACGGGTCAGATCTTAACTAAGTGCACCGTGATATAGCCAGGTAAATAAAACCTGACACATGATATTTTTAAGTGCTTCTTTTTTCCATCACATCAAAATCAAGTTTATGATCTAATAATATTCCAGTAAGGGCATTGTAAATTATGAAAATAAAGAAGATCCAGATTATTTCTAAAGAACAAGTCAGCAACTGCTTAGTTTTAAGAAATTACACAATACCATTTTATAGATAGGGTTCACAAAATCCATCTGGAAGGAAGGAAGTGGACTCTGCTGAACAAGAAAGGTGTTTTATTAAGCTATACATCTGTGAAATTAACATACTTGAAGAAATAAAATTATTATCTATATATTGATATTAATGTTTTACTTGCAGCGTTTGCACAATGCTGGTCCTTAATCTGACACTAAAGGTGAACACAATATTCATATAAACTTTACAGATATATGAGAAATTCTGTTGAAATATATATATATATATTACTTTTTTGTGGGGTGTTTGGTGATGGTAGTGGGTTTCGGGGGTAGGGGGGTGTTGGGTTTGGTTTTTTTTTCTTTTTTTTTTTCTTTGTGAATGTGATTGAAACTTAAGCTATGTAGAAATTTCGAGAATAAAAAGGAATAGTATACTGAGTAAGGTTAAAGACCAATTGTGTAAATTCATTGTTTCCTAAACAATATCATGAGATTCTATATTCTCCTCAGATGTTTTTTCTCACAGATGGTAACTGAGCCTCATTAGACTGGAAAAATATTTTTTAAACAAACCGACAAACACAGAAAATGCAACTACTTTCCATTCTTATCAAAACTTGACTGCTTCTAATACTGAGTTTTCTACTTAAATGTGAAATTATGTCAAACTGTATGGAGCACTGTGAAAAAAAAAAAAAAAAGAAGTGCTTTTGTCTGAAAAAAATAATTAAAATACTTTTATAAAAAGAAAAAAAAAAGCATAATTTCTGTTCTAGAGTGAAATACATCAATATGAATTGTATTCACAAACATGAACTGAGCCATAACTCGGCTCAGAGTGTATGGTACTAAGTTAGATTTATGATTGCCACTTTACTGACTTTCCAGTCCTATGAAAATTAGGTCCCTCTTATATCTGCAATCCATTATGCATCCATTATGAGCCCCTTTCTTTCCTTCTTTCTATTCAAAGGAAACAGAGGGTAACAATATTTTAAAAATTACTTCTAACATTTTATTTTCTTATTTCTCAGTTTAAAAAAAAAAAGTTACTGTTTGATGTGCATTGTTGTCTGTTTGGGTTTTTTTTTAACTCCAACAATTCAGTTCAACCATTAAACTGAGGTGAGTTCTTTTCAGAAGTTTTCAGCCATCTCCACTGATTCCTGAAATGAGACTAACGTTGTTACTCGTTGATGAAGAGAACATTGGTGGAGAAATGATCCATCTGTCAATTAGTTTCACCTGTCAAATAATTTGATAATTATGTTCATGAAGTGTGTTAGTGGGTTCATGGTTCATATACACGTCCAACTATAGATGAAGACAACAAAAAAATGTGGTTCTAAAACTCAGCTTTCTGGATGTGGGTGTATTTTCCTCTTTTTCCTGCATATTCTTCTAGTCTTTATCTTTCAGATAAAGAGTGTAGACTAAATTAAATTTGTTTCATAGATTTTTATTGAACAGACTATAATGTTGTGGACCCTTACTACAAATCCTTTTATTCTAAAGTGTTAGTCCAGAGAATTATTTCAAAAGGTATGGGTATTACTCCCAATAGCAAACACCCTATGTAGAAGGAGACTTCATAGATTCAAACTACTTATTTGTCAGACTGCGCTAAAAAAAGAAAAAAAAAAAAAAGATTTTGTATAAGAGCATTCCACTCTTCATGAAAAAACATATTAAGCACCAATTAAAAACCTGATATCTCTCTATGCCCTCAGAGAGCAGATGAATAGGATCACTAGAGAAATATTAGACACTCTGTTAGTATCATATTTTAATTAACATTGATTAAAGCAACACTTTATATAAACCAAAATATTATTTTCCTCACAGGATACAGTAAAAAGTAGTTTTCAAACGAATTGTTGCATTGCAATAGATATGAAAAGATAGTGATAGTTCATCACAAAATTGAACAACAGATAACAAATTGTTAAGGTAAAATAGCATACCCTTTATCTGCTCACCGATGACTTCTCCTATTCTTCCTGATCCAATTGTTTTTCTTGTGAATCCTTTTCCTAAATAAGCTAAGAATAGGGTTTATATTACATCTTGACCCAGGTGATTTTAAGTTTGGTTTTATTCTCTCCCTTATCTCTGTGCTATGAGTTTCTATTAAAGTAGTAGTGAATGAGGAAAATGTTATAATTAGGGATGTTTCCTCAAATGATAATTTGTGTGGAATTTTATATTTTTAATGAGAAACAAGACCATTCACAAGATCTGTTCCATTTAAATTTAACAGGTGGATTTAAGGAAAAAAAATGATAACAAAGAGCTGTGCAAAATTAATTCTTTCATTTTTTTCTTTCAACTGAAAGATTTCAATTTTTGATTTTGAAATAATGTATAATCTTGAATTTTTCCATAATGAAATTATCAAAATAATTATTAAAAATAGAAAATCCAAAATACAGACAAATGTAAGCACTAATTAAAATTTAGTTATTCCAGGTAACATGTTTAGAACAGCAGCCCAGAAACTCTACAGTTTCTTGCCTGTCTACAGTTGTGTTTTAGTTCACATCAGCAGTACACTTTCAAAGCAAATTTTCTGATCATCCCAATACCATACTCTGCTTAACATTATATAAGAGTTCTCGTGGCACTCACACTGGATTTCCTTCTGTTGACTCTAAGACAGGAGACAGGCATTAGGAATGTGCCTAATGTACCACAAAAGCGAACAGGCATTTGAATCACAGACCAAACTACTGTAAAGAAAACATCCCCAAACAGTATACATATTGTACACTCAGCACCATCTCTTTTACCTTAAAGGTCCATTCCTCTTGTGCCACACCATTTGCTAATGCAGACATTGTCTTTGGGCTCTTCTTTTTTGAAGATGAAGTGGAAAGGGAGCAAATGCAAGTGAAATCTAAACAAAGGCTATAGAAAAACTCTACCCAGAGGCTGACTTTCTCCCTCATGGAAACAAATATAGCATGTTCATGGAAATGGTAGTTTCTAAAAGGAAATAATGGAAGCAAACCAACCCAACATGAGTTTCCAGAATGAGTATTCCTCAAAAAGAGCATATAAAAAGGTCTAACACAATCCCTGAGATCTACAGCATATTGGGACCAAAGATCCAAACTCATTATACATGCCACCATAGGTAACATGAACTTTGGAATATCCTTACTAGATGTCTTTTGTTGTTGTTGTTGTTTGGGGTTTTTTGATTATTTTTTTTTTTTAACTGAGAACTGTAATCTAGTTAAGGAAAAGGCCATAAACACTCAAAATCTGTAAAAAATGCTATAACATGAGCAAATAAAAAACTTAATGTGTCTTGCTCTTAAAAAGGTAACAACTGAGAATTGATTTTGTTACACTGTGTGAGTAGCTTCACAGGAAGAAAATACATGCCACTAAAGGGCTGTTTAACCTAGAGGGGAAAAGTATACTAAAAAATAATATCTTGAAGCAGGAACTTAACTATATTCAGTTAAGAAATAAAGTACACAGATTTAACAGTATGTCTAATTAGCTACTGAAACAAACCATGGAGCAGATCCCCCTAGAAACTATGTTAAGGCACATAAAAATAAGGAGGTAATTGGTGACACCAACATAGATTCACTAAGGGAAAATCATGTCTGATAAATGTGATGGCCTTCTATGATGTGGTAGATGAGAGAAGAGTGACTGATGTCATCTATTTGGACTTACACAAAGCTTTTCACCCTGTCCTGCATGACATCTCTCTCTCTTAACTGGAGAGACATAGATTTGTTGATGGACCACTCAGTGGATAAGGAATTGGATGGACGGTCACACTCTAAAAGTTGTGGACAATTGTTTAATGTCCAAGTGGAGACCAGTGATGCCAAGTATTCCTGGCATTCCTTAGAGATCAGTATCAGGACCAATGCTGTGGATCATCTTTGTTAATGACATGAGCACTGGGATTGAGTCCACCCTCAGCAAGTTTGCCAACACCA
>JAVJGJ010000001.1:30791968-30803656 GCA_035590215.1 Microhierax caerulescens
GGATTCCCATTCCCTGTTCCTTTGTGTCGCTCAGGGGGAGGGAGGTAGAGAAACTGGGAGTGAAATTAAGCCCAGGTAGAAGGGAGGGGTGGGGGGAAAGTGTTTTTCTGATTTGAATGGTAATAGATTAAACTATTTTTTCCCAAGCTGAGTCTGTTTCACCTGTGAGTAATTGCTGAGTGATCTCCCTGTCCTCCTCTCAACCCACGAGCCTTTTGCTATATTTTCTCTCCTCTGTCTGGTTGAGGAGGGGAGTGATAGAGCAGCTTTGGTGGGCACCTGGCATTCAGCCAGGGTCAAACCACCACAGCTTAATGAGATAACATAACATCTTTCTAAATCCTCCACAAGATGTATGTTGATTTTTACCACAATGCGTTTAGTATGGTAATGCTGGAAGTGTTGCAGAAAATAAAAAGAATTTGGAAAGGCTCTGTCCACCTTAGCAAATACTGTGCTACTGTAGAATTAAGTTTCAAGGACAAAACCAATTGGAGCTGAGGACATGACACCTACACTAAAGTTATTTCAAAGGGTTTATTTCATACTAGTTCTAGTCAGGTCTTATCTGAACACCTATTAGCAATTAAAGGATCACTGAGTGTTTTCCTTGGAAGTCCAGTTGAGTTTCATCTAAAGGGAATTCAGCTTGTGTACTCTGAAACTGCTCTGCAGTGCAAACAAAGCTGTGGTAAATAGCTTTTTGCTATTAAAAGCAATTTATTATAAAATGGTTTATTTATAAAACAACCATTTTGCTTTAAAAATTCTTCCTTTTCTATAGAAAACACCAACATAGGACTACCAAAGGAATCAGAATTACAAATATTCCTTCTTAAATGGAGAGTTAGAAACCTAGATTTCTTCCAGGTCCTGGAGGACAACTGTAGAAAACTGTCTGAATCTTTCAGCAGCTGTATTTCCTCTTCAGTATAAAAGTTTTGCAACTCAAACAACACATATCTCCCCCCTTGATCTTATTGGATTCTTCTTCTTTCTGTTTCTACAAACACCACAAATCACTCTCCCACATTTTTTTTCCCCAGAAATGCCATAGCAATGGAATGTTATGCAGCTGAGAGCAGCAAAGACTAGGGACAAGCAATCCTCTCTGCCTTGTACTGTGAGACTTTCAAATTTTAAGTTAATTAGTTCATAAAAAAGAAAAAGTATCCGTTAAAATTTAACTGTAGATTTAGAACAGTTTCAATAAACCAATCTTTATGATTGCAAAAAGTGGCCTTCTAATCCCTGCAAGATTAGACACCGGATCCCTCCCAAACACCTTTTCCTTGTTGCCACTGCTGGAACAGGTTAACACCCACTGGAGAAACATGGTTATGCAATGTATTTGCTAATACACAAATGAACAAGGAAGTCCTTACTGCCAACTCTGCAGTCTTTCCAGAAACCTAGATGTATACCTAATGATGTCCACGTATAATACTCCTTAAACTCATATATTCCCCAATTCACTCTATATACAGATATACTGAACAGTTCACTACTATGCATGTTCTCAAACAGGAATTTTTTGCAAATAATTAATGGCCACGGTGGATTCCCTTCCCCAAAGAAACTACAAATTTTGTAGCTGTGTTTTAATCAGTGAAATATAGCTCTCCGCCCCTCCCCTCGCTCCCATCTCTCTCTCTGTATATCTATTTTGGACATGTTTGCCATTATCGACCAAGTGAAAAATCTGTGAGGCTGGTTTGTAGGGAACAGTGAGGTAAAGTTTCCTCTTACATTAACATCAGCTTGTCAACAGAGGCTGATTTTTGACAGAGACAGTAGCAGTGTACATAATGAAGCTATAGGTAGGCAAGGAGGAAAATTACGGGTTTTTACTTCTTCACAAATAGGTAGCAAAGCCTCTTGCCATCTGATTCTTCACTTGGGTTGTTCTGTCTCGTGAGGGTTACCAAGCGCTGGACCTGCATTGCCCACCTTCCACTGTAGGTCCAGAGACAGGACAGCTTGCAAAAGAGCTTTATTTTGTGCTCCCACAGTGCTGCTGGATAATGTGAGAGGTTTCCAAGTAGTCTGACTAATCCATTACAATTTTACCAGGTTTTACATGTTTCATAAAAGGAAAAAGGATTAGACTACCAATGTTAGATATATATGAGCATGTATAGAGACAGAAAGTGAGACAGAGGGAGAGAAATAAAAATAGTTGTCAAAAATAATAAAATACCATGCAATTGCTACAGCTGTAACACGATGAGAAAACTGAAGGTAAAAACATGCAAATTATCAGTACGGGTTCAGTAAAAGGTACAACACTTTCACCTGTCCTGGGGGCTACAGGTCATTCCTTTGTCATTCAATACTTCTTTAATTACTCATGTTATTAACTGACAGTACCTATGTTTAGCCGATACTTTACCCAGGTGAAATTCTTTCTCTACTTTGAATTTAAAGGCAGAAGAGAAAAGGAAGACGGAAAAAAAAAATAAAATAAAAAAAAGATATGTAAAATTATTCACAAGCATTAATGGGTGCCATCCAACAAAGGCATCAGCCTTTCAGAAACTTGAACCTTTGGAAGTCACTTGGCTGGGAAATTAAAGCAAACAAACACACAAAAACCCTACAGCCTTTCCTTGACCTTTAATGCAGACAGAATCTCAGAATTTTCTTCTGCCTTACTGCTTTGAATGCTAGATGGCAACAGGGGCAGCCTGGACTTGTATCTAGCAATAATTAACTGACCAGCAGTGAAACAACATAACAAAAATTGGGGGTTCACAGGTTCAAATTCCTTTTGGAAATCAATCTGGTATTTTGCTCATTTAAGGATAAGAGCTAGTTAAAATCAGTGAGCTGTTGAACTGAAAAAGCTAATCTCCAGGATGCTAAAAAGTTAGTTCAATACTTTCTTAGCTTCTTTGCTTTTCTAAGTATTCTCTCATAGCTCAAAAGAACGTTGTCCTGAACAGAAAAAATGGTGATTTTACTCTCAAGTACCAATTATCTTTCCCAAACCTCAGATGGCTCTGACACAGCTCATTAGCATGTCATGCCTACCAGTTTCACTCTTTCACCCAGTCCTACCTTTTCTCCTTTCCCCGAAGAGCTTTTCTGCTCAGCACAGCTATGCACAACTCTTGCCAGCTCACTATGGGTCCTTCACACTACACAAGTACTGCAAGAGAATTTTTGCTGTGTCTGTATGCAAGAAGATTTGCACATGTGCTTTTCTTTCTGTACTAATTGCTTAGAGAAAACCTGGAACTCCATCACAGCAGACTTGGATGAAGGTTAATTTAGGTCACTGAGTAGCAGTGATGGGATACATGCTCTTCAGCAGTGCTCCACAGTTTCCTGGTGTGTTCTGTTTAATGAAGGGTAGTAATTAATCACGACCAACCTTGTAATTACAAACATGCCATTGTTAATGAGACTAACTTCAGCTATTACCTTGTGAACACTGTTTTGAATCATATAGACAAAAATAATTAAAAATACCATGAAAAACGTATGCATAATAATCATCACAATCTTTATTATTAAATTACCAACTTTCAGTAAAAGTGAAGTTTGAAGCAAATTAACATTGTTGGTGCACTGAATTTTTAATTCATAGAAATAATTGTTTGAATGAATTTGCAAGTGTAGGTAACATCTTAAAGCAGATATCCCCCTTGATAAGTGTTTTTAGCTTCTGTCCTGACTTCTGATGGGGTTGAGTTAATTTTCTTAGTAGCTGGTGCAGTGCTGCATTTTGGATTTGATGTGAAAACAATATTGACAGGACAATTATATTTTTGGTTGTTGCTGGGTAATGTTTATACTAAGTCAAGGACTTTTCAGTTCTCGGGCCCTGCCAGCAAGAGGGATGGAGGGGCACTGGAAATTGGGAGGGGACACAATCAGGACAGCTGACATGAATTAGCCAAAGGGATGCTCCATACCATATGACATCATGTTGAGCATATATACTGGGGGAGGAAGGGTGATGGTATTTTTATTCTCAGGTAACAGTTATGTGTGTTGGAGCTCTGCTTCCCTGGAGATGGCTGAACTCCTGCCTGCTGATGGGAGGAGGTGAATTAATTCCTTGTTTTGCTTTGTTTGCATGTGTGGCTTTTGCTTTGCCTATCAAACGTCTTTGCCTCAATCTATGAGTTTTCATGCTTTTACTCTTCTGATTTTCTTCCCTATCCCACTGTAGGAGTGAGCAAGTAGCTGTATGGTGCTTAGTTGCTAGCTGGGGCTAAACCATGATACTTTTGCTTTTGAAGTTTATTGATTTGGATTTTGACCTTAATTGCTCTGTCAGCTTTTTGGGTTTAAGTCAGTTATTCATTCTAAAAGCAGTAAAAATCCTATGATTTTTAACTGAGCTAACTAGATATATATCTAAGGAAGACTAGCATGGAAAACTCTGTTCTGGTGTTTGCTTTTTTAAAAAAATTTTTTCCTTTCCCTCAGGCATCCATTTTTACTTTCTCATCAAGTTTTGGTAATGGTAAGAATTGCACTTCAAAGTAAGAGCTTCCCTGTCTAGGAAATCTAGAGGAGCTTTTTGGCTGTCTGTTTTTCAAAATCACAGCTATTTGAACATTGACCTCAGAAATTATTCCACCATAGTTTCCATTAAGAGGCTGTCCTTTTTGGAAGTAGAAGTATCTTTTTTTCTTTAACTTTTGTTCAATCTATTTCAAAAGTAGAATTAAAAAACAAGAAAAAAGCAATCTTAGTGAGCCATGCCAGAAAAAAGAAATAACAAAGAAGTGTGCCTATAGTAGTGTTCTAGGCCTTTTTCTTATGTAGACAGGTGCAATGCCTAGTGATGGGGAATGCAGGGGCCTAACAGAACAGTTCTGATTCTGAAAGTACATGGTACGGAAAAATATCAGAATTATTTACTACAACTGCTACAACAGTTCTATTTCACCTATAGTATTAGCCTCATGGCCCGCTGTCAGCTGCCTGGTCTTGCTTTTCCCTTTCCTAAGCTCCTCAAGTTGCAGGACTTTGGATTGCAAGTATTTTCCATGTTTCTAAGTGTAGGTCTGTTTATTTCTGTGTTCTGCTCAGTGGAATTACAATAGGAAATTCAACTTCAGAGTTTAGCTATGCCAAATACATTTCTGACACTGTTTGATTCACTAGATTTATTTTGAAAACCTAGTTTGACATTGGCTGTGTTCGTAAAGAAGAGAAAAATCACTGACATTTAGAAATTGTTCCCTGTTACGCAGAAATGTTCTTTCTCATCAAAGAAAATAAATAAGGCACAGGTTGTCAAACAGATATTTTAAAATGCCACTCAGACTTTTCAATTTTACGTATTCTTATCTTGAAACTAAATATTAGCCCCGTTGAAGTCAGCGTTGAACTCCCTTTCTATAAGGTCAGCCACAAAACAGTTTGTGGGTGGCTTAGGCTTCTTAATGCCTTTTCTAAATATGTATCTCAACAAGTGTTGTTATCCTGTCACAGAGAGTCTCTGACACTGACCACAGTTAACTATGCACTTCTATTCAAAGGAAAGGATTTAAAATCATCTGTTGTAATGTCTTCCTCGGAATACACTATTTGCAGGAGAATTGTGCTCAGGAGTATAAGCAATCTTTTGTTAATATTTTTTTTTTGTAGGAAAAAAAACCCTTGAAATTGTGCACGAAACACAAACCTAGGAAGAGAGATCTAGTATCAGCTAACTTTCTGTAACAGTACTTCAGTAAAAAATAAAATAAAATATCTTTGTTTATGTAGCTTTTCAAAAGGATGGTATGAATTACTTAATTTGAGTCCACAAGGTTTGACAAAAATACTTCTCTAAGAGTAACTGGCTTTTTCGTGTAGCCAGGGAAAGCAACAGCTGAAAACTGAAGCCAAATTCAGACAGGAAGTAAGACATTTCCTTTAAATTAAAGGAGTAACATAATTGCAACAATTCTGTTCAAAGTCTGTTTTTCTTCTTTGAAGCCTTAATGAAAAGGCAGTAAATCCAGGCTTGGCTTTTTTTTTTTTTTTTTTCTTCAAGTGTATCTGCTAGTTTAGTAAAAGCTATTGTATCTTCCCACAAGTCCCTTATGCTTTCTTTATGTCAATATTCAGATGCCTTTCTAACATGCACACTACACTTCATCCAAAAATGACAGCTTCCTCTCATAAACCATTAAGCAAAATACTATGGACTCAGTAATGATGATCAAACCATAACTTATAAGAATTACTCTGAGGTTGATTTCTGTTAATTGCATGTGTAAAATAAAAAACAAAACAAACACCCAAAATGAAACAAACAAAAAAAAAGCCCAAACCGTGAACAGATCGGCTCATTAAATATAGGTAGTAAGAAAAACAAGGGGGATTCTGTGAGCCACGAATTTCCTTCCCAGTCTATAAAAAAGAAGTTGTACTTTTTTTAAGTACCTTTCAGTATGAGAATTGCTCCATGCCAGACACAGCTAATGGCCTTCCTCTCCATTCTTGGTGTAAAAGGATCTGTAACATCTAAGGAATTGAATCCAGATTTCCAGAAAATATCCAAAGTGCTTCTTATATTTTTAAAACTAATTTTTAAAATGAAAATCCCAGTAATTGTAATTTGTTTGAAAATAGGAAATGGAATTCAAATTTCTGTAAGGTGTCCTTGTGTCAGTCAAATGTTAAGTATTTGTATAAAAGGAACTAGAGATGAAAATTAGCTCAGAATCTCCTTGTGCTCTGTTGTAGCTTTCAAACATTTCACTTTCCAGTTTGGAAAAAGAAACCCAAAATTCAAAATCCAAAGTTCGTGTTTTCAAATAAAAAAACCACAGCTGCAGATGAAAACTCCCAAGAACTTGTGAGGTGAACTCCTGTTCTTCTGGGAACAGAGATGCTGAAGTGGATGACACTGCCATACTAGTAAACTAGAATCTTTGGTCTAGGATGTCCTGATCTGGAACGGCTTCTGAATCCAGGGGTTACAGACTGCTAAAACCATTGCAATGGCATGTCAGCTGTAATTATGTTGAACTCCAAATGGCGGGGAAGACATTGCATCATCAGCTGTCAAGCCACTCAATAGAGCTTGAAGACAGCATGGGATGGTGTGTCATTGCAACTGTATTCAGCAGCATCAACAGTGTTGAATCCCTAGCAAAGAAAGGGCAACCGAGGGTTAAACTGCAAAGGTGGAAAATATTTCCCAAGTCAATGTTTCTAGGGCCTGAAAAAGTGGGAGTGAAAGGGAAGGCACTAATGCACTGGATTTGCTAGCAGTTTCCAGGGTTTAAACTGGAGCCCACAAACCCTGAGCTAGCAATGAGCAGGGTTCTTGTTCAACTTCTAATTCAAACATGAGCTCTAATACTAATCTCAAACAACAGCTAACAGCTCATGGCCCTGGGAACCACTGGTATCGTAGCCTTGATGGGGGAAGCTGAATAATTTCATTTCTTCCACAGCTTTGACAGGCCTGTATGGAGAGTCTTTCAGTAGACATGTTAATATTAATATTAGATCAGGATGAATCACAGTTTAAATATTGAGGCTGGAGTGAGGTCTGCATTTAAAATTACAGTTTGGTCAGCAGACACTGTCTTCATCTTGATAAACTTCTAAAGCCAGGTTGGGATGTGCTGACAGCCTCTGACTGGGGACTGTTTAACGCCATCTCCTGATCAGGTGTTTATCAGTGGCTGACTATGGAGAATGGAGGCAGAACTGGTTTTAAGGACAGACACACAAACACACGCACAACTGCATGAAAATCTCAGTTCATCATTATACAGTAGCCAGATCACAAAACTGGCTTTCACAGGCAGTGAAAGGTAAGCAGCGGTTCAGTGTTTGTTCCTGAATGAGTCACTGAGGTTGTAGTTAGTACTGTGGGTACAGTTATGTTTAGTCTTGGGAGCGAGAGAGAGAGAATAAGTTTATTGCAAAGTTAGCAAAGACTAAATTAAGAACTGCTGTTTGATATTGCAAAGGTTTTACTGTGGGCTGTATTTTAAGGTGTAGCTATGACAGTAGGTTACTCTTAAGAGTATATTAAAGGTTGGAAACAGCATACAGTTTGGGGACAAAGACTATGATTTACTGCTGTGTTCTGCAAAGCCTGCAAGACTCATCTGGATATTCAGGTCACAAAGAATAGCTTTATTTCGAGACACTATGGATAGGGTCACTATTGGGCTAGATTAGGATTAGGTATAGTGATCCTGTCATCAAGAGAAGGAGGTTTTGCTACATTTCCAGATTCTGTGAAGCCTATGAGGATATTGAAACACAATTACTCCAAATAAAAAAATTAAACATTTATGAATCGCCGCATTTCAAATAAGTATAGAAGTAAATTAGGCCTAGAGCCATTTGTGATCAAAAAGCTCAGATTAATGCTTTCACAGGGCTCAAGTTCTAGGACTGACTACATCCCACCATAATATGTCACATTGCTTTCTTAGTTTTCTTTCTGGCATATGTACGATAATGTCTTTATTAAAATTGTAAACATAGCATAGAAAAGGATAAAAACCTTACCATTATGCACATTAAATCTGTAGTAAATAAACTTCACCAAACCTGGTGGAAAGTGCCTCTCAAAATGAGAAAAGAAAATTCACAAAGGATGAATTCAACATATGTTAAATATGTCTCACAGTTTGACTACCGAGTTCATTTAACACATATTTCTGAGCTCAACATGGCTTTCTTCATAGCTTCGCAATTTGGTTTTACAAATGTTATGCTTGATGTTGCATGTAAGACAAGAATTGTTCTCCAAGACCTACTGTAATACCAGTGTAAACTGGGCATGGAAACACTGAGCGAAGCAGAGTTATTCTGGATACTGATGCCCCCAGAATGTGTCCCACTTTCTTGGAACAGAATTACGAGAAAGACTGAACTGTGAATAACCTTGTGTACACATCACTGTCTGCTCCTCTGAACACATTCTTCCTAAATCTTCCATACTCTGACACATCCATTAACCAACTGTTTTCCAGTGACATCACTGGTAATAAACAGCAGTAAAGTTCCAGATATTTTCTCCCCATTTGTGAAAATTGTCAGTTTATTTTCATTTAGGTGCATATTAAGGTTTTGAGATCATATAATGTTCTGTATCTCATTTTCTATCTTGTTGATAGTTTTGAATGTTTAAATAGGAGCTATACACTTGTCTATCATCTTCCAAATTTAAAATAAACTCTTAGTATGTGCTGTGCTTGAGACTTAGGGGTGTTTGCATGTGTTCAGAATACTGATTCTCAAATAAAATTTTCATTAATTTCACCACTATTATTTATTCATCTAAAAAGATATTGAAGGTTCATTATTGTTATTTTCTTGCTTTGTTATTTATTGTTATTTAAACTGATGAACAAAACCAAGAATATAAATGTCCAGCCACACAACGTGAATGATGTTTAGTCAAGGCAAATAGTTTGAATTTAACCAACAGGAAGAAATACAATTGTCAAAGTGGCTTAAAAATTCAAATAACTAATATATTTCCAGGAACTGACTGCTTTGAACAACATAAATATTAATGCAATGAAGGTTTAAACTCACAACATAAACTGTTTGAAAACTCTACAGAATGCATTAGCAAGTGCAAATAATCACACACAAGACTAAAAGCCAAATATGTGGCTATGTGCCACCGTGCCTCTGCTCCAGCCTTGAGGAGACACTGGTGCCAAGCATTATAGTGTAAACTACATGTCTGTGTGTACTATTTTTTCCTCGGAACAAGCTTGTTGTTCCTCAGTGTCCATTATAATTTAACCCTGTATAAGCCACAAATTGGTAAATTCGGATTTTTATGCTTATATTAACATAAACTGAAGTAAAGAGTTCCTAGTGAAAGTGTTATACAGATCTTATAAAATCTCCAGAGACACGCTGCTGTACTCTTTAGAGCCTAGAACATATATTTGTTTCTTTTTGTTTGTTTGCATTGTCTGAAACTCCACAAACTGGTTGTAAATAGTTTACTTTGTGTACAGAAATTGCAGTGGTTATTTGTAATGGAGCATATAACTCAAATTATATTTTCAGTTTTCTGACTGGATGGCTGTATGTCACAAACAGGGAGAAATTTGGGGAAAAAAAACCCACAGTGATGCCATTACTAAATTACTGAAGGTTAGGTTCTGAACAGGATTTCATTAATTTAAAAAATAATTAACTCTCTGACTTGCTTATATTTTTCATATGGAATTATTCTTGGGGAAAAAATATTTACCATGTAAATCAAATATTTTTTATTTTTATTATATGAATCCAAACTCATTCTTCATGCAGTGTTTTCCTAATTATTTTGAATGGAGCTAGAACATTTTCAAGACTAATATTGCACAGTTCAGATGTGCTGAAGGATTCAAAACGGGGTTTTGAGAAACTTGGTCTCCTCCTGCCTCATGCACTCATTTTTTCCACTGAAATATTCTAACTGCATTACTTTTGTTGAGATAAAGAAATTGCAGGTGCAGGAGTGGGGCTTCTTTTTAAGATGGACCAGTTCTTTCTCTGTGATCCCCAGGTCTTCAGCAAGTATAGAAGAATATGTACTCAATTTCTCTCTGCAGTTGTTACAATGTAAATGAGTAGCAAATAAAAAATGCAAAACTCAGTGCAAGGAAGACACATGCCCTATCATAATGAAATTATTATTGAAAACAAAGTAATTATCTTTGTATTTTATTTTTTTTTAAAGTAAAAATTACCTTTCACTCTTCATGAGTGAATCCCAGAACCATATTAGTGATAAAAAAAATCTGATAAAAATTTATACCTCTTTTTATCCCTATGAAGGCAATTTTCTGATGCATGCAGTTAGCATTTGTGATCGCTCCTGGGCTTTGATACAGTGAAACGTATACTGTGGCTATTTGAGTCCTTGTTTACTTGTTGTTTTGCCCCAAGTTAGCCCTTACATCCCTAAGGTTAAGAAAATTAAATGACATCCAGGTTAAAACAAAATGCAAATAAGAACACTTATTCATACCAGCTAGAATAGATGATGGAGTAATAAATTTTATAAAGACACAGACAAAGAAAAAAATAATCACATTTAATGTGATTATGTCAACATTACCTCATAAAAATCTCTCTCCCTTTCCCTCCCTCTCACTTCAATTGGTTTGCCCCCTGCTTCTTAGAAGATGGAAGTCATGATTTCAGTTTTGTGCCTCATGTTGCATTTCTATTTGGAGACTGATAAAAGCACCCATCCATGAGAAAGACTGTCCTTTTTGTTACAGAATTTATTTCAGGACTTAGCCCTTGGGGACTACCCTCAGATATTCATCTTGGATGAGCTTGTTAGCTCATTTAGCCTGCTTTTTCAGTTCTTCTGGGGAGTTCAAGCAGATTTAATGTCTTATCCCAAAATTCATTTTATTCACTTTCATCCAGCAGTTCCTCTGGCTGCAGTTCTTAATTAAAATACGTATTAGCCTTCTTCAGATATACAAATGACACTCTCTAGACTTGATATAATCTCCTGTGATTTACTAAACAATCTGTTGACTCAACAGAGCTTAAAACTCTTCCTGACAGAGTCCTAAGTGTATCTCCTCTTCCATGAGTTTAGTTAAGTTAGATTAAGGACTTCAACTGGCTGAGGCCAAGGTCATCTCCTTCAGTGATAAGAGCTGTTGGGAAGTGAGCTAGAAGGGAGGGTCTTAATCTCCTTTTCCCTAGGAGCTGCTTTTAGTCAGAGACTTTCCGGCT
>JAVJGJ010000001.1:30811919-30834168 GCA_035590215.1 Microhierax caerulescens
GTGTTCACAAAGTTAGGTCAATCTGACTCACTCTAAAGTTGTTCTGAATGAGGGGACTTCTAAGCAAGGGAGTCAGCCTTCTGAGGATGACAAACACAGAACAGACAGTGAAAAGAACACCATTGTCTAAGTTACAGAGAAAGAAGCCTCCAAGTGAGGAAACAGGCTGATAAGAGGAGACAGGCTGATAAGGTGTTGCAATCCACTGACATCAACTTTAAAAAATAGTTGAAAATAGGATAAAGATAATTGTGGTAGTGGGAGATCATGATGTTCAACTCAAATAGTGTCCCCCCCTGCCCCCGAAAGAAGGCAAATCCTGCTTGAAGAGCATGAGTAGTTAGGAAAGAACTTCAGCAGTGCTGAGGATGCGTAATAATTTACATTAGAAGTGAGAAACTTGTAAGTAATCCTGTGTATAATGAATTAATATGCAATGTACTATAAAGTACAAAAGGTAGACAGCTGAGGGCAGAAGTTAGGGAAGACTCCATTGTAACTTCTGGGATCAGTCAACGGACTGAACCTGCCTCCTCCCCCATCGGGGTGCCTGTTGGGTAAGAACTTTATCTTCTGCGCACTAAATAACAAACTCACGCTAGCTGTCATTACTGAGTATAATTTGGTTGTATACCACTTCAAGCTTGGTTTTGCATAGTTCCTATCATGGGCAATCATGAACCTTAATTTGTCACAATTTTATATTAACAGAGAGTGTTATTCCATAAACTGTTAAGAGTTACTCCTTTGTGGGAGCTAGCAGTTGCCGGCAGTGGGTGACACATTCAAATAAAGTGAGAAGACCCATTGAGGGGTCCTATTTATGCTGTTGGCATGTTAACCTGAACAAGTCAGTCAAATCATCCCCCAATCCAGCAGGCTGTTCAGTGAAGGGTCCCTGTAATGGGATGCTGACAGACCGGTTGGGCACAAGAGCCGTGGTTTTCCTGGGGCTCTGATAAACATATCAAACACCTGGGGCTAAGAGAATCTTCCCCCAATCCTTTTCACATGACAAGGTAAGAAGACAAATATAGTTTGTCCAAAATTCTCCTCAATCTCCTCTTTTATTGCCTAGTTTGAGTTTAATAATAATAAAACCAACCAAACAAAAAAAAAAACCAAAAACAAAAACACCCAAAAAAACCCACAAAAAACAAACACCCCAAACAGAACTTGCTGCCACAGTTATGGGGATAAAAAACCCCAAACATCTTTTTTCTTCATTGACTGGCTTCTCATTCTTAAATTCTTGTTTTTACTAAATGTAGTCAAGGAAGAATGTTATAATGCTTCCTGAAGCCAAATGCTCCTCAAGCTTAAAGTCTTTCTTTTCTTCATCCTCCCCACAGCACTTGGACAAAAGGAACAGTTTTGAGGTGCTGGTAGTCACAGATTCCCAATCAAATTTATTTCTAAGGAAGCTGTACTAAATAAAGTTTGAGACATTTTCATCAGGGCCACTGTATCAGTCTGTTCTTGGGAGATGGATTTAGTTTCAGTTTTTTCATTCCATCAGGATGATAATAGTAGCAGTTTAGAGGCATTTTAACATCATATCTGTGTCACTTTTTGCTGAGCCCTTAAAAATGCCTTGGGGATTACTTTTCCTTTGTCCATTACTGGTTAATTCCCTTTAATCCCAAGTTTTCCAACCTTTGAAACATGTCAGCTGTACAGAATTAGCCTCTCTTTTTCTAAATTACTTTCCTTCACACCTTCATATTCTGCCGCTCTGTATATTCCACAAAACCAGGTATTCTTCCTGAAGCATCCATTTCTGCATTGCATACCATCTATATACATGAAACTGCTGAGTGCCTAACCTCTCCATAAGTGTAATTTCATTGAAGCAGGTATTGACACAATGGGTTCAATTCATTTGCTCCTTGTTGACAGAAGTCAACATCCATTTGAATTGCTTTGGAACATCCTGCCTGATGTCCATCTACGAGTGTGGAATACCACATATCCCCTGCAGGCTCTTTGTCAGATATGTCAGTCTCATTTAAATGTCTCAGGGCATCTCAGATAGCACTAGACACCTTCGTTTACAAGGCAGAATCAAACACTCTAGCTAACCATTTTTCTGTGGGACTTAGATAAATGTTTAAAGTAAACACAGCTTCAGGGTACATCTCAATACGGAAGGTATCGCTGCACTGCTGCAGTCTGTTCAGTAAAACCCTTGAGTTGCCCTTACACAACTGGTAAAATGAGCACCAAAATATCCGCTTAACACTTTTCCAGGAAAAAAACAGACATTGTTATCCTAAATGTACAGGGCAGAAATAAAACATACAAGCCCAAAAGCAGAAAACAACATCCAAAATTAAGAAATGAGATTATATGATCTAATAATCAGGGCATTATCTATTAAAAAAAAAGTTATTGTTTTTGTTAATTCCAACATGGCAGTATAAGTAAGTCAATAGGAATTCTGATTTTAGTTCTTTCATTTTCTATAATTGCTTAGTAGGGTGTTATTCTCTATTGCTTTTTTTTAATTATTATATCAAGCACTTTATTGTCCTGGTTTTCCAGCAGGGTGACTACATTAGCAAGAAAACCCAAACCAAACTAAAAAAATCCTTCAATATATTTCATTCACATTTTCCCTCAAAGAACTTATTCCTGTACTAATGTTGATCTATTTTATTAGAGGAAAATATCAATAGTCTTCAGTGAGAATGGTGGGAGGCAGTGTCACAGCACTCTCCAAACTATCAAGCTGCAACAAGGTCTTTTACCATCTCATACTGGCACTCTCTATCCCAGTCCCTCTGCTGCCTTCTCCTCACTCAGGGCGGTCTCGCTCTCGCTCTCGCTCTCTCCTCCTGCTTCTCCCTTAGCTGCCCTCTCTCCACTGGCTCTCAGCCCCTTAACAGAACCAGCCACAGCTGCACCTTATCTACATCGACCAACCCTTTGCCCCTGAAGCCAGCCCACAGCTGCATATTATCAATGTTAATTAACCCAATTACATTCTTCTACAGGCAGCCTCAGAATTCCTAACTTTGCTAATGCAGCCTTGTAAGAATCTATACTTGAACAGCCAGACTAAGCACTGGGTACCCTGCTGACCTAAGTATATTCGATTTACAGCAGCAGTAATAATTCTTGTTCCTTTGCTCTGCAGAAGAACTTTCAAGGAACACCTGTTGATGTTTTCACTTAATGAATCAGAAACACAGAAGAAAATAAAAATAAAAATAAAATACAAACAGAAAAAGAGAGAAAATGTTCCTCTATAGACAATTTACAAAAAAATGCGTGTTTATACTCCTTGAAAGGTTAGCTTTTCTGTGTTACCTAGGTAACAAAAAGATAAGGCCTTGCAGAAATAGCTTCTTGTTAAAATAAAATAATAGCATTTTAGACGGGCATTGTATTTAAGTAGAATTTTAAGTTTTACTATGGTTTAGATGGGAAAGCTGAAGCCTAAAAATAAAAATTACAGTCCAGCGTTACCATGTGAATCAGTAGTAGAACAACATTTAGTGTTTAGAACTATATATGGCTGTCTCAGTTTCAGTACAGTTTTGCTGATGCATGGTCCTATGGTATCCTACATAACAGTTTGGGGTTTTTTTCTTCTAATGAGAAAGCCTCAGAATTTTAGTGCAGTAAATAATTTTTTTATAACATCTAGTAGGTTTGAATGTGTTAAAGTGGAAACAAAAGGTGAACTTCCTATTCCTTTTCCCTTTTGGTACAATTTTATGGTATTTCTAATGTTTACGGTAGGTTACATCAGGCAAATCACTGTGCTTGTCTAATTATCACATTTATGATTTTAATTTTGTTTTCTCCAGCTGGCTTAGGAAAACTATATAGCTTATTAAGGAATGCAGTAAGATCTTCACGGACTTCACATTAAAAAAAAATGTTTATAATGATGATGTTCTCAAGTCAAAAAAACCCCACTGATTTAAAATTATTGAAATTTTTTCCTCAGCTCTATATTGTGTCATACGCCTATATAAGTTATTAATTATACACGTTTAGTATATGGCTTCATTATGATTCCTCTTTGCCTGTCTCCATTTTGCTGTTCTCTGCCTTTCTCTACATCTCCGTTTTGTAAAACATTCTTCTCTTTTTCCTGCTTAGTATGTTTTGGGGTTAATTTTTTTCTATTTTTTTCCCATGTTTTCCTTTTTTTTTTTACATGTTAGCCTCCTTCCAGTTAGTTGGGGTCTGCTTCATTTATTGCCTCTACCACAGGACCCATGCTGGAACAGAGGAAAGGTGTGAGGAGGAAGGAGTGACAGAAAGAAACCACTATATACTGACCATAACCCCCCCTCCCTGCGCCACTTAGTTCCTTGCTGAACAGAGCGTGGCCAGTGGCGACAGTAAGGCTCCAAAGAGAGGAGTCTGGAGTGAAGGAGTGAAGCTGAGACTGTGAAAGGGGAGAGGAAAAGTTCAGGTTTAATCTTCGTCTTTTTGTTTCCCACTACCCAAGTCAATAATGAAATACTTAATTTAATTGACAATAGATACAGTCAATTTTCCCAAAGCTGAGTCTGCTTTTCCTGCAATGGTAATCGGGAAGTGATCTTCCAGTGTTTGCCTCAACCCTTAAGATTTTTCATTCCTGTTCTTCCTGTTTTCTCCACCACTCTTGTCTTTCTTGGGGGGGCTGGAGGAGTGAGTGAGCAGCTGGGTAGGAGTGTGGCTGTTAGCCAAGGCTAACTGACCACACAATGTCAGATCAACATGTGCATAAGCTTTTTCTTCCACCCTGCAGAAGAAATTATACTAAAATCTCATCTCAGTTTACAAGCTTCAGAATCAAGGGTTACCTGCACTATCTCTGAAAAAGCACAGAGGAAAATAGTTCTGGAAATGTCTGATCATAAATCAGATATAAACTGGTCCAACATACTTTTTTTTTTATTATTTCTACATTTTTCTTTTTCTCTTTTCCCCCTTCTTTCCTTCCCTTTCCTTTCATTTTTTTCTTCACTTTTCATTTTTTCTCCTACTTTCTCTCCTTGTCTTTAGTACCATGAAAGAAATATTCAAATTAAATTTTACCCCTATGTACTGTCATGGACAAGATTTTAGTCATGTGTGCAGTAAACCACATCTTTAAACAATGTATGTCACTGTAGCTCCATTAGTGTTACTGTAACTATGTTATTAATATAGCAACCAAGATCTGGTCCAGAATTCCTCAAGGTACTTAATGGAGCTTTTCTCTTTATATGTAATCAACTGATAAATTAAATTATTGTCCTTCAGACTGAGGGCCTCTGAATTACAAACTGCCACTTTTTTATTACCAAATGATGTAATTTAATAAAATCAATGCTATTAGACTTGTCATGTTTTAAGTTAACATAGCACGCTAAAGTATAGCTCTTTCGAAAATTTATAATCTAGTAAGAAAAAATGAAAACTAACTTTCCCTGATCATGACATAGTACGTTTTTTCCTTCCATTTTTCCCTTGTGTTATATGCTGTAACATGTGAAGCTAGTTTTTTTTGCTACTGAAATAGTACACAAAAAAGAACGTAACTTATATTTACATAAAACATCAGATGCTTTTGTACAGCTTCCTGGAAGAGATGACAGTTTATTGTCAATAGCATTACCTGAAGTGATTGCCAATGTCATAGCACGAGTGTAGCATGGCTCGAGTATGCATTCGCATAATGTACTGGCAATACTGAGGACAATAATTTTCACAAATCCTCAGAGAATACGATGCCAAATAATAATGAATCTTGAAGATTGGAGGACCATGATCTGTGTTTTAGCAGTAGCATGACAAAATATATATTAGAATTAATATTAATTGGATTCCAGGAAAACAGAGCTAGAAGTCTTTTAAAAACAATACATATATATATATATATATATATATATATATATATATATATATATGTACTGTCTCATGATTTGAAAGAAACATAGGGACCTGCAAAATGAAATTTACCATGAATCCATCAAAGGAACATTTTCTGTGCCTGTAATTATTCAGGATAGTTTTCTGTAATGAGAATATGTTTCAATCATTTTTCCTTTGTTCCTTTATGATTTGCAGGTTTCATTGTCATTGTAATATGAATTTGTTCAGTCCTGAGATCTTGCTATAGAAAATGTAAGCAGATACCTCTAGAGGAGTAATAAACTGAAACACAGTTGGCATAAACACATTTGGTGCTGACACCCGAATGAGTGGTGTGTGGGCAGCAAATTAAACACCAGCTTGCAAAGCAAAATGGTAGTATAACAGAGCAGGGAGGTGATCATCTAACTCCATATGGCTCTGCTGAGACCACACGTACAACCCTGACTGCAGTATTTTTCTGGGTGTTTCAATATCAGGGTGATACTGACTAATAGAATCTCTATACTCAAACATATTCATTGATATAAATTAAGGTCTTTTGGAAACTTTCATGAGCTATACCCTTCTTTATTTCTGTCAGCAATAGTCCATAATACTATGCTTATGGTTGCATTCCATAATAAATTCCATTAAAAAAAAGTGGTTATTTTTGTTATATGTACATTCCAGTATTCTACTGAAGAATACATAATGAAAATGTGTCAAAACAGTTTAAGCATTGTTTTCTTTTAATAATGATTGAATTATTTCAGGAGATATACTTTTAATTAAAGTAAGAACTAACTTTTTAAACAAATTTAAACTTTTAATAAAACCTCACCTACAAAAAGGAGGAGATATGAGGTTGAATTAAGGACTGTAAATACCAAACTTCAAAATAAATAAGATTTCTTTATAACAAAATGTGTCCATTTTCTTACCATGAACCTAAAACATGACCCTCAGGCCAAGGCACAAATTTACATTTTATTGAATATCTTGTGGTCTCAGCTCCTCATTCATGACATGGAGAAAAATATTTTAAAAGAATACCTCTCTACTTTATAAGCATAATATGAAGTTCAGTAACATTTCTGGAAACAAAAGTAATGATTATAACATTATAGAAATACCAAGATGACCAAAGGTACTTAAGCTCTAAGAACAGAAAACACTTACATGTTTTTATTGTAAATATTTTAATATTCAATGGTAAGAATATTCATGTTTACTTGTTTTGTCAAGGAAAAAAAAAAAGTACTATTTCTAGGCCCAGATCCTGCAAATATCTGCATACCTAAAATAAAAGATGTAAGAAGTAAGTCTAATATCACAGATTTACTCTTACATATTATGTGAGGCATCAGTACCTTTGCAAGATTAACATTTTAAATTGCATTGTTACATAATCAATTTGAATTTGAGTAAGCAGATTAACAATAAAATTGCATTAGGCTTGTATGATGAGAGGTAATGTTAGCAATCAACTAAGTTGCAGGCAAATTAAATCAATGGCCAAGCTAAAAGTAAGTGAAAGCAAATAAGGCAGAATATGTAATTTTATTCAAGCTGTGAGATAGCTTGGAACTCTAGTGCTTTTTAAACAGATTTCCTCTTTATTTTATATCGTGTTACTAAAGCAGGTGTCAACATTCTCTCAAGGAAATAGATGAAATAAGTTTCTTGACTTTAAGATAAAGGAGTAGATGAACCTAAACATGTTTGGCAAGTAACTGCTTAGTATAAAATGTGCATTTTATTTTCTTTTTTTGATACAATGAAACCATGTTTTTAATGCAAAATGTTATGCTTTATGGTAACAACCCACTTCCAGTTATATTACAGGTAAATTTTGCTGGATTAAGTTATTTTAAATATGTGGGAGTTTGGGTTTATTTACTTAAAATACATTAATTGAATTTAGTACTATGTTTGATCTAGGCACTACATTTGATCTAGATAGTTTAAAGGTTCCTTCTAAGTGTTTAGGTACTACGACCTTTGAGGACAACCTTGCTTCAGCAATGCGATTTTGATCATACTGGTTTACCCTTATTTCATGGCCTTTGATATGACCACAGTCAAGGTGGTCAGGGTTCCCAGATCTTCACAGTGTTCCATGCAGAACTTTAATATGGAAGTGAAGGACCTGACAACCTTGACTTATTTCATCCTGCTAACAAGAATGGTTCAGCCTGTTATCATATACAAGGTTTAACTGGGCAAAGTAGTCCTTAACCAAGTAACTTTCTCATCAGTAACTTTATGACATAAACATGGAGAGCTTGGGAACTTTTTGTGTTCCTTTTTAAGAAGTACAGACACACCCCAGAAAACTCCACCCCAAAACTGCAAGAACAGTTTATCTCCTGATAAATATTTTGACTTGTACTTCTTTAATCATGGTTAAACTTTGATTTAACTTATCTGGACAGCAGTGAGGGAATCCTGCTGTCTGACTCCCTGACTGTTCTTATGGCTCTCAAGGCTGGAGGGCCAAGACGTTTCTGAATTCGAGAGAGCTCTCACCATTGCTAGGTGAAGATACTGTAATAACTTTCTCTTGTAGTACAAGCTCGTTTAACCCCGTTGTGAATATCTGATGACAGTCCTGTTATCCGTGGACTCAGTGAAGCTTGTCCTGGGGCACTGCTTACAGTTTCTCAAGACTCTAGTTTACCACACCCAGACATTAAAATGCCAGGTTGAATACAATTACTTTAAATCATACTTCATGTAACTTCCTTTTGAGTTACAAGACATTGTTATAATATCCCAAATAAACTATTATGACTATGAAGTCTTGCAAACAAAATAGATAAAGGGAAAGAAAAAATACCTCAAATCTTACCGTGTGATTACAGAGTGATCTGGCTCTCCCTTTTTCAGCGGTTGTTTCCCTGTTAAGAAGACTACAGAAATAATTTCAACCCTTACAAATGCCTGTACTTCATCTTGGTAAACTCACTCTTTATTATTAGTAAGCTTTTGAGATTTCCTAGTGTTGTGTGGATTCTTTCATTATGACACATGAGAGAATTTTTTTCCTATAATGTTTTCCATTAAGTTGCACAAGTGGCAATCTTCTAAGAGTAAAATTTCACCCTTTCATGGAAAAGTGGAAATGTTTCTTTGTCAGACTAGAAGTCATCTTCTATGCTTACCTTACCAGATATTATTCATTGTTTCAAGAGCTCTTAAATCTCTCTTTTTCTTTTGATAGCTGCTTGGTATTCCTAAGTGGTAAACGTATCTTTCACCGAAAACTGTATTCTATATCAATCTGCATGTTAATAATGTACAAACATCTTAACAGGCTAATTGTAGGTCATTACTGTCTTTTGACTGACCTTAGACAAGATAGTGAATAAGCACTTCTGTGTAAAAACGGGATTGATGTGACTTACCTCCAATGTTTTTGGTTTAGTCCTCCTACAAAAGTGTAATGTTTTTCAATACAAAAAGATGGCATGATGAATTTACTACAGAAAAAAAAATAATCAGATGTTTCAAAAAAGAAATAACTGGCATGTCAATGTGTTTGATCAAATAAATTCTTCAGTGTTTGTAGCTTACAGGCTAGAGTGGAATAATATGGCCTATATTCATTTATAACTGCTTTTGATTTCCCAGTTCTAGATATGTATCCAGTAAAATGACTTAATGTATTGTGGTATTTGTGTAGGTCTAGAGCAGAGTTGATGTTTATACCTCAACTTACAGAGATTCAAAAGTCTTTCTTGTATGAATACCACAAAAGAACCATGCTGGACCCAAGCTAAACATGAAGTTCTATTGCTTCTCCATAAGGCAACAGTCTATTCTAAACAAAGGCTTTAAGAAATGGACTGTTTCTCATTTGCAGCTTTCACAATTGAGTTAATAATCAGATGATAATGTGTGGTAAACAGGGTCTGTGGAGCTGAGCAGAGCCTGCACATCTCTGCAGGATGGAGAGTAGCACTAAATGGCAACACAGAGGGACCCATTGCTAGGTTTGTGCAGTAAGGATGAGTGCAGTATTAAAACTAATTAGCATAACTTGAGATTACAGTGTTATCTAAACAACTAGTGGAGTAAGACAGGAAAGTATTTTAGCTTTCACTTGAAAAAGTAACTAGGGTCTAAGTCACTTTAACCAGGTGACATGGATCTGTATTTGTCACTGAAAGTATAATTCCCTATTGTGTATTCAGAAATATTTTAATAGTTTACCACTTCTTTTGTCATTCATTCTTGCTTTTATTGGTTTTTCATGTTATTTCAATCATTACATTAATTTAGAAGTTGGTGCTGGCTTTTGTGAGAAATAATTGCTTTTAGAACTAAATGTTCCCCTTTAAAATATGGTCATGTTTGGGTTTTTATTTTCTTTTCTAAAAATAAGTAAAATCATTAGACCTATCCTTATTAAGAGATAAAATAGATAGAGAAGTAAGCTATCAAGAGCTGATTGGAAGGATCTCTACATTACACAAGTTACAGGAATATAAATAGCTATTCATTCTTTCCTATTCATGTTTTCTTTCCTACCTGTTCTACATCTCTCTTTTTCAAATAATTGATTATTTCATCATGCATGTGTGATTTTAGGTAGGATTGATATCTTCTGCAGCAATAGAAATAATAAATCATGATAGCACAAGGAAGGATCCACAAAGCGGCTGGTGGTTTTCACCATTTTGAAGGTAATTCTGAGATTTAAGGTTTGACTTCAAACACTTCCAACAATATCTTCTAAAAAAGACATATACTTTAAAGAATTTGAGTAAAACCAAGCTCAACAAACAAGAGTTGTTACAGCAGCTAATTTTGTACACTAAAAAGTTGAACTTTATTTGAAAAATCTGTATAATTATAGCTCCTAAACTGTGGCATTTGTACCTGTTATGCTCATGGAGCACCATAATATGAAAGAACTGTGATTAGATGGGATCTTTTTGAATATTTTAATGAATTAAATAGACCAAATATCTCAAAATAAGACAGCTTCCCAGAATTCATGTGTTTGGACAGTTCCTTTCTTCTACATCTCCCCATTTTCCATATTGTCTATGAATTCTGGGACACAATGCACTATTCAGTTGACAGTTTAGCTCGTATTAACAAACCAGAAGTGTTAGTACTTAACAGCAGCATAGGTGTTACAAGTTCCCTGCTTTTATTTATGATTTTCCTGTTCATATTTTAAAGTATCTCATAAACCCTTTTCATCATGGGATTACGGTGGGAGCTCATGTCCATGATCCAGTCGTTGTTTTCCCTGATACAGCTTTACCATTCCATTATCATACCATTGTTCATGGTAGCAGCATTTTGTCTTTTTTTTAATTATTTCAGTCTATTGAAAGGTGGTGATTGTTCCATTAGCCCATAATTATTGACATGTTCACATTTTATATACCTCATTTTGCTAATAACTAGGTAACAATGAACTAACTAATTTCTTAATCCCTAGGTAGGTTTAGTTACTCCTTAAGATGAAGGAACAGGATACTTTCTCAGTTCTGAAGACTTTGGTTTTGAAATATACTGACAGCCAATGAGGATGCTGTTTATTTTAGAATCAAAGAACATTAGCCCACTGGTATTCTCCATATAATACATGCAGGCATAAATGACTGTAAAAGTGGAAGAGAAGCATGAAATTAGGCATTTCAGTATTATGCCATGCATTCTATAGCTACATTTTTAAAACAATTTGTTCCCATTTTTTAAAAGAAACCCAATAGCCAAGCACAGTCATGTGCAACCAAAAAAAATTGTCATGAAATATAATAAGATTACAATGATTTTTTCAATAAGAAAACTCTTATTGTATTCACAAGCGTATGTGGAAGTGTCTTCCTTATGAAGTATTTATGGACATGTTTTATTTATAGAATTCTGTGGTAGTTATATCATGCAGAGGACTGAACAAATGGCAAGGAATTTTTGTATTTTACAAAAATGTAGCCCTTAAGACAAACTCATTATGCCTTTCTAAAATTGATAAAGAACATTATAAACTCCAACACCTGCTCATTTTCTTAAAGAAATGTGAAGTTATCTCAATATCCTTCAGTTCTACAAGTGAGAAATATGCTTATGGAGGGCATGAGACAACCGTAACTGCACTGAACAGATGCTTCATCCTTTAGTGTTTTAAATAATGTATGATGCATGAATGTTTCTTTTCATGAATGTGCAAATTGCAACTGAAATTTTGCACAAGTTTTGTGTGTCCTGTATCCCAAGGAAAATGACCAATTAAAATGTGGTTGTTTTATCCATATAAACAAAAACATACACACACAGACATGTAGTGGGTGCTGTTCATTAGAATGCCAACGCTTTCAGCAGATCACACTTTCCTACACAGTAGATACTTTTAATGCAGTCATGCCTAATTTCTGACTGAAACATTGCTGCCTACTCATTCACAACCTAGGGCAATATTTCATTTTCTAGAGCATCGACAAAAGAGTTTTCTTCCTTCCCCCCAATTTAAAAAGGTGAACCCATTAAAGGTCTGTTATCTTCAGGGGAAAAACCAAAAAACCTAACAACAATAAAAAGCCCCAAATAAATACGCAGAGAAAACTCCACCACCACTACCAACACACACACACACACACACCGCCCAATTATTTTCTTGTGAGCAGTGTTCACCAAGGCTGTTATGTGTCTCCCTGTTGTGGTCTTGAACCTATCTAGAGCAGTGGTAACTATCTCTCAGTAACAGATCACACACCTGCAGTTGCCATCTTGTAAGTTATTAAAAATGAGAAGATGTCCAATTATTATAAAGTCATCATGAATATTTTCAGCTTATAGAACATTTTAACATTTAGGTAGGCATTTTTTTTTTTTTTAAATAAATATTGAGGCTGTGAAAGGGAACACAGTTACCAAAAGCTTGCTGTCTAAAAGAACAGATTATTCCTTCCTTCCAATCATTAAAGGATGCTTTCTGTTTGCTGAAATTAGAAAAGAAGAATGTCTTTTAAAAAGCCTAATATAAAGCCTATTAAAAGCAATAACATAATGTCCAATAATTCAATGTGCAGTTGATCATGTCTCTGCTCTTTTTAAATCTAAGGTGTCCACTCACCTTAACACCTAGTGCAACTCACAACCCTGAGTTACATATCTAGAAACATTTATGCAATACATAGAAATGTCAGACATCCAAAACAGGTGTTCCCAAAGTGCAGTACGCACATTATTTAAATTAAAAGGCAACTCAGTGAATTGGGAATGGAAGGGGAGACAAAACAAATAACGCCTTGGAAGTGCTAGCCTGGTGAATTGGCTGAGATATGCTGAATGTTGCTGGCTAAACTGACAAGTAGGAAATAGAGACCAGGAACAGAAGAAGCAGATTTGTACGTCCTCGTTTAGTAAAAGGCTTCTATTTCCATGACATCTTTCATTCAGCATTTACAGCTGTGAATGACTGCTTACACACACTGGATTAGTATTTTCTTTTTTATATGTTTTATACACTCTATTTTGCAGCTGTTAGAAATTACTGATTTAAGCTACTCAGTATAAAGCTATCACCATGTCCACTAGTCAAAGTCTGAATGTTAAAATAATGCTGCAGCTTACCAGTTCTCAATTTACCTGAAAGGTATGTGTTCAGATTTCATCGTAATTACTGTTTAAGGATTGTATTCAAAGCAGTGATTATACCTCTGAATAAACAATACAACAAGGCTTGGGTAAGTGAAGAAAAGGAGCAGAAGAGGTGCTTGTATTTAAAGCCTGAGAAGCTGGGTTTTATCAGTGAGAATGACATATTTAAACTCTGTCTCCCATAGGGCTGGTTGGTGCCGGAGTCACAGACACCTATCTCAATATTGCGCTGACACAGGCTTGCCGTAAGGACGGTGCCTGGTCCAATTTAAGAAAGTTAGAGCAACTGCTACATTATGAATCCTTCTCATATGTTGAATGGTGGACACTGAAATATCAGACACAATCAATTCATAGACATTTTTGTGTGTACAACCCAGAACAGTCATAGGCACTGAAAGAGTTTTGTAGCAACTAGGGAAGATTTTTTTTTTTTTTTTTTTTTTTTTAGTCGGTGGTGTTTAAATATTTGCTTAAACATAATATATGTTTAAATATATTTGCTTAAATGTAGAGGGGCATTTTGAAATCCGTTTCATCCAAGAATCTCATTCCTCTAAGAATCAGGTCTTTCTTGCTATGATTTTGCTTTGCTAATATATGAATATGAGAGGCAATAATGAGAAGTAACAGCGTTATCTGTGAACTCACAAAATCACACAGCTGTTAATTTCTTACTGTGTTCATGATGCCTGTACCCGAAGCAGCTAAGAGGAAAGAGGTGGTTTCACTCAAACTATGTTATGGACCTGAGCATTTTGTTACAGGGAAAAAGCTGATAAGAAGGGTTTGCAGGAAAAACTCTCTTATGGCTTCTGGAGCAGCACAGTTCTATACAAACTATTTTTATTAACTGTATCTAACAGAGAAGAAAAATTCTGACCTAGAAAAGCATTTCTTAAAATAATATCATTTTGCGTAGGAAAACAATTTTCAGTAGTAAAATTCAGCAGATCATTTTAGTTTTCAATACAATGTACTTCATTTTCGGAATGCACTCAAACCAAGCATTCATGCAAGCTAGAAGTGAAGATGACAGTCAGGACAGCAGTCTGATGTACCACACCGCATGTATACAGAACTTGCTCTTTGTGTATTCAGTGGTTCAGGATGTCCTGAAAAGGTCATGTAAATGCATGTAGAGGAAAATGATGTACTGAAAAAAACACAGTTCTGACAACCTTAAATTAGATACAATACAGCAGACTGATGAGCTGTAATTTGTCATATAGAATGGCTAAAATCAGCTAAGATTAAGCTGTATCAGGCTGGAACTTAAACAGCATCTACTTTTACTGCAGTATTTTTTAGTTAATTGTTAGAAGTTCCATAAGTAGAAAGGTATAAGTTTACCCGATAATAACAACACATGGATGCAGGACTACATCATTAACAAGTTTTATAGTATGACTTATAAAAATAATTATTTTATGTTGTATTCTCATTTTATTATCCTCCTAAATAATTATTTATGATCTTCTACCCTCATTCACTTAATTGCCTATTTGTTTAAATAATAGGTGTACTGCACTTTGGGAGAGAGGGATTAGGGAGCGAGGGAGAAAAGAAGTGTAGAGTTCTGTGAAAAAGTAATAGAAAGTAATAAATGAACTAGCAGAGACATCAGAAAGTAAATTTGAGATACATTTTTATTACTCAATATTTAAAAGATTTTTTTCTACTACAAAAGGAATTTATTGATTTGCCTTATAGGATAGTTAAGATTGAAAATAAGTTTATTTAAAAAGTTTTAAATTATGTAATTTAATTGTATTCATCTTTATGATCCTTAGCTTATAGGATGAGTCTTTCTTTCATGAAACTTTGGAAAGCAAGCTAGTAGAGACAAGCTATTTGATCTCCTTCTCTCTACTTTAAATGTGTCATGTTCCAACTCATATTGAAAAGTTTCCTAAAATACAAATCCAACATCAAGTTTTTAATTCTTGATCAAACCATAGGAAAGCCATGAGTGAAGTACAAGTTGACTTACAGCGAACACTTCATATCAGGCACACTAGATCAGAGCTAAGGAAAATGTCTTCCTAGACATTAGAATGGTTGACTGTCTTGCCTGTGAACAGCTCAGTTCTGGAAGTCACCTGTGACTTACAAATACAACTCAAGAGCACATTTTAAAGCACAATTTTTCACACCCCAGAAAAGCATTGACATCATGGGAAAACATATGTACGTTTCCAGTTGTTTATAACAATGGTGGTTCTATGTCAAGCTTCAGAAAGAGGTCATAGAAAACATGAAGTCTGTGCCTTGAATCTTGCCTTAAAGTACTTTTTTAGCACAATGTGCTATCAGAACTATTTTACTTATTGTCAGGAGTTGTATTTTTTTGCAAATCCTTGTTTTTATTCAAAGCTCTTCAGAAGCAATTATGCACATTTGTATCTTCTATACTTCATTGATTCTGAAGGTCCCATTAGAGGCTAACATAATAGAAAGACTTTGTAAGGAGGATTTCATTAAGAAAATATTAAAGGAAGCTTTCCTCAAAAATACTGAAAAATGGAAGTTGGAAGATTGAATTGGAGTTGCATGTTTAGCTCCTATATCCAATGTGAATGTCCTAAACACTGAGAAGCTGGAAAGATGGGAAGGTTGGAGACACGACAGTCTTACATTTTGTCTTCCATGTAGTCTGATCCTGTAAATGTTTTCCGAGCAAGCTGACCAAAACAGTCCAGACAGGTAAAAAGAAAGTCTGAGCTTAATCTGCGGCTCCCAAAGAAACTAATACCACACTGGGTACCTCACTTCTCATCTGCTGCTGATGTTCAGTGAGCATGCTGGAGAACAGTGAGGGTTTCCAGTTCCAGACATTTTATGCTTCTCAAATGCAGAGCAGCATATGAACAAGAGTTGTTAGGATCTTAATTTGAAAATCCATTGTTAAAATTAAATTAAATCTTTAATTCAAAAAGTAATTCAGGGCCTAACATCCCATTTATTTAAATAGGACACAGTTACTAAATACTTCAGGCCCAATCTTCTGATTTTTTTTGGCCTTATGCCAGATAAATATTTGTGAAAGAAACAGCTACTACTTAATCTGTTCTTGTTTTCTCTCATTAGCCTTCATTTCTGGCCCCTTCTAAATAGGCCTGAGGCCAAAAGGTCCTTTGAGCTAACCTGCAATGCTTTATCTGCTGGGATTTGCGTTACTTCCATCAAACACTAGCATCTAGATACTTTTATGTTCCATAATTACTTACTAGTATGTTCTACTTCAACTAATAAATCAATATTTTATCAAATATATATATATATATATATATATAAATTCCAAAATTTAAGCAAGTTTATAAGAAATTACCATAGTTAATTTATAAAAATATTAGAAAAATGTGAAAGACATGTATCTGCAAGGCACTCAACTATTGCTTTTCAGCAGTTCTGCAGAAAGCATGTTTTTTATAACAATAACTCCTTTAATGCTTTTGTATATTTACATTGGTATCAGGAGGTTGTAGAAATTACAAAACATACAAAAAGTTTAGAAAATTACTGGGGAGGAGCTACTAACATGCAGATTCTCCAGGTATTGTAACCTACTGTAGAAAGATGAAATAAGAAAACCATGCAGTGAAAACATCTGGCCTAACTGTAACAAAGAACTCTGAAAAATCCACGAAATGACTTCTGTGCTGGCTTACAAACTTTCAGTGAAAGCACGGACTGTGATGAAATACACACATAGACACAGGAATTTTACTCAAAACTATCTGCAGATAATATTGGATTTCAAATAAAATTAGTAAATTATTAATCTTCTATTTTTTTTAATTTATATCTCCTGACAGAGAAGTATGTCTCGTGTCCAGTACATACATCCTACATCTCTCAAGACCATAACCAAATGTATAAATTTTGTAAAGAAGTTAAATTCAATTATATAATGAATATGCAACCTACTCTTTGCAGGGGAATTTTCTTATAAATTCATGCTGAGATGGCCTCCAAAGATGACTAGGAACTTAATTTAAATTTGAGGTCATTTTAGTTCAGGGTGATAAATTTTAGATAATTTGCTTTATCTCTTTGTAACATGAACTTTTTCTCCAGAATGTGCTAATGGTGCTATAATTTTAATCTTGCAAGTGTTCAAATTTACCTTTATGTACAGGGCTCAGCAAAAGAATAATGCATTTGAATTTTGATATGTAACTTTAAAGGTTTTCATGTTATTTCTCTGCACAATTATTCACCTCTCTCTATATGTTCAAGTTAGTGTGTATATTCGTAATAGTTATTGGCATTAGTGATTATAATACTTATTAAAAGAAAATCTACTTAACATTTAACATAAAATAATGGTTTTAAGTTATTTTTTCTTAGATGTCCTATACCCTTGCAATGATATTCTTCCTTTTTACCATCATATGCAATAGAACTGTTTTTGACAATGTTGTTCTTTCCTTTTTTTCTGATGTTTCAATTTTTTCAACTTCTAAATTCTTGACATGAACCTCCTTGCAGAACATCACACAGTGGAAGTGCTAGAGTGGGATCGGACACGCGACATCACATGATAAACACATAAGCATCAGGCACTTGAAAGCTGAATCCTCCTAGAAATGTTCCATTATATCACAAGAACACTTAGTCTGCAACATGGCAATTTTCAGGTGGTTACATGACCTACAGCTTATTCTCTTAAAGATTACTTTGTACTAGGTTTCATCAAAATCAAGATTTACAAAAAAGTAATCAGTGGAAACAAAATCCAAAATACACAAGTATGAAATTTGTGCGTGTGAAGAAAAGGAAAAGGAGTATTGCAGCTACAGCTGTGCTTAGATGCGTGAATGAAGTGAACTGAAAACTTTAAAGGTCAAAAAGCCATTTCTGAATTGCATTTAGGAAACCAGAAAGTGCAGATTTAATAAAAATAAAAATACGGTCTGTTTCTACTTTGATTTCATATTTTAGTATGTGAAAGTCTTTAACTTAATACCATTCAAATATTTTTTTTGATTCAAACTTTTATTGAGTTTTCATGTCTTATCTTTGATCAGCACAGACTCCAGTCTATCTACTAGGTAGGTAGAGCTACAGTGTGAGGCAGAATAAAACAGGCAGCATCAGAAAAAAAAAGCTATATTACTATGATCTCAAAGATGGTACACATGAAATCTTTTACAAAGATTTACACATTAAAGGAAAAATTAAGGCAAGTTTATGTTACTTACTGTTTGTTTTCTTTATTGAATGCCCAGGTAGAGTGGATTTTCAGATCTTTACCATTTATATTGGTTGTAATCTGACTATGTAAATAGTAAGGTAGCTCAGACAAAGAAGACAGCTATATTAGAGTGGAGAGTACCAATTTATTAACTGTAACATCAGCCTTCAATAAAATCTTTGCTTATCCTGAAGACTTCGATCTACACAATGTGTGTAACTGTATAGTTCTAACACAGAGGTGGAAGACATCCTTGAAGGCCACAGGAAAAAACATCATGAAGAAAACTGAGCAGGCTGTGTCAGATATGTCCATTTAAATCCAAGAGAACAAAAAGGGAAAGTATAATTTTCTTCATAAAAATGTAGTGTCTTGTATTCATTCCATCTGCTGACAGTAAAAGTCAAGATGTAGTCAAGAAGTTGGCACCCAGCTACATGAATCAAGACTTTTTGGCTTAACTCAAGACCCTGGTTTAACTCAAGAACTATTTGGCCCACCAGGGCATTATGGTTACAGCTACAGTAGCAGTCTGTGATCAGCAACCTTCTACCTCTCAACATCATTCCCAATTCTACTGTGAAAATCTCTTCACTGTTGTACAATAAAACAGAATTCCTCCTCTATTTCAGGAACAGAATCACTATGTCCCTTACCTTGAAACTTGGCGCTTAAGAAAAAGTTGTGGAATCCCAACAAGGAAGACATGAAGGAGGACATAAATTGACTATGTAGCATGAGCAGGCACTATATTTGCTCTCTGCAGTACAAAGAAATTCTCCCGAACATCTCAGTGTGACTTTGTGTACCGCAACCAGATGGACAGAAGTCTGGACTTTTTATCCATGAGTAGTGCTTCTGTACATTAGAGAATTTTACCCTCAGCTTAATCTGGAAATCCCCATTCTAAGATACTGTCATCCTCTTGTGTGTTTATGTACAAGATGAAGCAATGTGCTTTTAGTTTTACGAGACAGTTTAATTGAGGAGCTGATCAGACATGTAGATTACCCTGCTGGTGTCCATGCCAATTTTCAAAGGCTGCTTGTTCATACGTATGTGATTCTATATTCATTTCTAAATTACTGTAAAATAAAATCTCCAACATATACCCCAAACCGGGAACTATTACTTACAGTACTACACTAAACTACAGAAAAGTGTCATACCTATCAAAACAAAATAAAATAATTAACTCAAATAAGTTATACTCTGTGTTATATTAGTATTGTATCATCAAATTATTATTCCAGACATTCAGTGTCTATATGTATTCCAAAAAAATAAGCTAGTTGCATAAAAAACAGGTGACAAAGTTACAATAGTTGGAACCTTTAGGTATACACACACACATATATGTATAAAGAACGCAAATCATTATCCAATGTCAACATTTTAAAAAATAACCTCTTTAGGAATCTCATATTGTCTTAGGAAAAAGCTCATATTAGGTATATGAAATAATAAACTGACTAAAAAGAATCTTTGTCAGGAACCATATCCCAGAATAGTGACTATTTGCTACACTCTGTATGGCCAGGAGTAAAAGAAATTATTTACTTTAGGTTCATCATTAGATGTAAAAGGGTGGAGTAAAATAATGGGACTTTGTGGAACCAAATCTCTGAAAATATGAAAGACAAAGGAAACAACCTCTGGTGCTGTTTCATTCTCTAACTGGAAGCAATAAATATCAGTAGAAGGAAAAATGTGAAATATACAGACTTAGTTTTGAGAGTGGTTGTTTCTGCAGCACCATCTTTCTGCTTCTTTTCAATTAGATTACACAGAAAATAGTGGCAAAAGCATGGGACAGAAGCTAAACTGTAAGCCAACCCAACAGTAAGTATAAAATGGAGGCATGTTTAACCAGTTCAGAAGAAGGAAAGGTAATGTATAAAACATCTTGTGGACAACTAGAGAATGTATATGGGTAGATCTCACAACACTGGACCTGAAAACTGAGATACTAGGTCAGTATGGGAATATGGGGCAAAGACCAAGGAAGGAGTGAGGAAGATGGAAAGTATCGGTGAAAATGTGTTCCTGACTCAGAAAGTCCAAAAGTCCAGGATCAGGCCAGGCTGGAGAGCAAACACGAGTCTGACAATGTGAAGAAAAAGCTATCCTGAAACAAAAGACTTTGAGGGTTCCAGGTGAGCGTTAAAAAAGAACAGCAAGAAAGCTTATATTCACAGTGATTGCCAACACAGTATATCAACAAAAGATGGAAGAAGTGCAATGGATTTTACAATCTTGCAAATCCTCAGAGTGTGTGAGGCAGGGATTATGAAAATAGGTTACGTGTTGAGTGCACTCAGCAAGCATAAGCCAAAGGGACTGCGAATGTGCTTATAAATCATTAGGGATTTCCATAGGAATCCTTGCAGAAGGTTAGTAATACAGAGTGCTTAACATCAATCTTGTTGTTTTTTACAGTGTAAGCTTGTAATATTTCCTTTAATAATTTTAATGTGACTTTTAAGAAGGTTGAATCCAATTAAAAAACATGGTTTTATTGGTCTGTCTTTATCTTTCTCTCCTATTAAGCAAAAGAAACAGAATTTGCAATGTCCTTTAGAAAATCAAGAAATCAACAAAATGAAGCAAAATAAGGATAAAAGCAAAACTATTAGCACTCTTCTGGAGAAAAATCACATATGAAGACAGAAAAGGTGAAATATTTTGCTTGGCAGCTATACTGAAAAAAGACTGTGGAAAGATATGGAAAATTGCTATTAGAATCTGACTTATGGAAAAAGCAATTTTAGTGGGATTTGACAGAGGTGTAAAATGTAAGACACAGATGGTAATTATTCTGCTCTACTTGGCACTGGTGAGATTTCAGTTTGAATGCTGTTTTTTTGGCCATTGAACTATAAGAAAGATGTAGACAAAATTGGAATCCAGAGAATGATAACAAAAATGTTTGGAAGCTTTGAAATTTTCCCCACAAAGCAAAAAAACCCTAACTTAATTTGGTCTTGAAAAGACTGAAAAAAAACCCAGATAGCAACACTCAGATATTTCAGAGAGTATGTTCTATGTCCACAGAGAATACATAGGCAATAGCACACCTAAATGGCAGCAAGGTGGTTTTCCTATGTATGACTGAAAAAGGTTTTACATGAGTCAAAAAGTTTATTGATAACAAGTTTGACAGGACAATAAAAAGGTTGTGATTCTGTACATCTACAATTACATTTACCTGTTCTAATAAGAGGGTAGAAAATCAAAGTGATTTTTTTTTTTAAAAAAAAAGTCTTTTCATTGCAGCATTCAAAACACTTTTTATATAGCATGGTGTTTTCTTGCTGCCAGTGGGTGAGGTTTTTTGTGAATACTACAAAGCTCTTAGGACGTATTAGTCACCATTTTTGAATTCAGCCAGATGAGCACAGCAAGACTTGTCATCACTGAACATACACCACCTGTGAAATTCTGATGTACTGGCACCAGTCCATATAATTTTCCTGTCCAAAATTATTATCCACATCGTGTGTGTATATGTGTATCTATATCTATATCTATATCTATATCTATATCTATATCTATATCTATATCTATATCTATATCTATATCTAT
>JAVJGJ010000001.1:30839038-30850158 GCA_035590215.1 Microhierax caerulescens
AGGTGACCCACTTAGTGGATGAAGGAAAGGCTGTGGATGTCATCCACCTAGACACTAGTAAAGCCTTTGATGCCATTTCCCACAGCATTCTCCTGGAGAAACTGGCTGCCAATGCCTCGGATGGGTGTGCTCTTCACTGGGTAAGAAACTGGCTGGGTGGCTGAGCCCAAAGACTTGTGGTGAACAGAACTGAATCCAGCTGGCTGCTGGTCACAAGTGGTGCTCCCCAGGGCTTAGTGTTGGGGCCAGTTCTGCTTAATATCCTTAGGGATGATCTGGAAGAGGGTGATGCACCCTCAGTAAGTTTGCAGACACCACCAAGCTGGAGGGGGAGTGTTGATCTGCTGAGGACAATTGTATGAGATTCAACAAGGAGAAGTGCCGCGTCCTGCACTTGGGTCATAACAGCCTCATGAAATGCTGTGGGCTGGGTAAGAGTGGCTGGAAACCCACCCAGCAGAAGAACACCTGGGGTTGTTGGTCAACAACCAGCTGAATATGAGCAGAGGTCATGATGATCCAGGGAATCTCTGACAGTCCCAAAACTTGTTCATACTTCTGCTCTGTTCCCCTTCCTTTCTCCCAACACTACTAAACATTTTTCTGTTTCTGAGTTTTGTTGTTTTGGTTTTTGGGTTTTTTTTGTTGGTTTGGGTGTTTTGGTTTTTGGGTTTTTTTGTGAGCTGATTCCATGTTTAAAAGTCCCCTGGTAACGCCTTGCTACTGCATCCTTGTATGTTAGCAATTTGTAGTTCCTTTTTCAGCATCCTCCACATGGCAAACACCATCAGAACAGAAAGGTTTAGGCATTGTGTGCAAACACAACGTGTAGAGTTGTATCCCCATTTTATCCTCTGTTGTCATCCCGGTCATTTTACCAAGAGGGGAGGATGTGCAGGCGCTCCCACAGTATGAACTGCTGTTACTTTTTTGGCTCATGGTCCTTTTCAGGCATCTTATTCTCCCACTCATACTTTTGATTTTATTTTTCTCAAAATACTGTGGTTTTTATTACTTTTTTTACATTTTCTCTTAATTTTACACCAGCCTTTCAGTTTGCCATGGTCACTTTGATCATGTACACTTTGATCCTACCTTGCTTCTTGCCTTGGTGTATAAGAAGATACAGCTAGCTTAGTGTCATCCACAGATTTTATAAAGAGCCTTCAAAGTACTCTCTCTGAAATGCCCAATTGCCTTAATCGGAAATATTGACAAAGAACAACTTTTAAACCAAATGTGCAACATCCTCCAATCAGTTTTACTTCTAGCTCTTAATTCCATAATTTCAGGCCATTAACAGATAATTTCCCTTCCAGTTTCTATATTTGCATCCATGCAGTTTTCCATAGAACTGTTTTATCTAATATAATTGCTTCAATGCTATATTTACAAACTGTGTCTATTTTTTTTTTTCTGAAATAACTTATTAGAAAGTGCATATTTTATTTGTGCTCCAGCTCTATCAGTGTAGGAATTAGAACAGCTTGTTCACTAGCAGAACATCTCATTACTGAATTCTCTAATATTTGTCCATAAATCAGTATGGACAATAGATGCCTATAGTAAAGTGGAGACTGGGTCTTATTAAAGCTCTTGCTAAGAAATATGGACAAAGTTCAATTATTTTCCTTCGGGTTCCCTAAAAAGATAAAATCTGCCCAGATCCTATTCTTCTTAAAAATTCCAAATTCTAAGAAATGAACCTGCTGCAACTTTCAGTCCTGATTAGTATTTTGGCATATTTTAGTGTGTTCCTGTTTCAGCTAATATTTTTTTTTCAGTTACAAAATGCAAATGATAATTTTTTTAAATTACATTAACTTGGAAAACTATAAAATATGGCAGTAAATATAAAAGGAGAAATTATCAGTACTGCACATCATTCAGACCATCATTTGTTATTCTGATACGCAATTTGTGTAATAAGTATGCAACAGAACAATAAATTGAAGCTTTTACTGATCATCTATTTCCTATATTATGAACTAAAGATAACTCTTCATAACGCTTTATAAAGACTTTTCAAAAATACGTGAATAAAAATAATTTATAATAATAATTTCACTTGTTGATGCCTAGTGCAGTACAGAAAAACACAGATGATGGCATAGCCAATCCCCTTAGACTAGAAAAACTATAATCCAAAAATTGAGGCAGCAATAATTTGAATCAAACTAATTACAAATTAAAACCAAATTAATAATGTAGTCATAGTTTTGTATCTCTAACTGGCATTTCACTTGCTTCTGTGGAAAATGCATGTAATATTATGCACCTAATTCCTAGAATACAGAAGGTTAGTTTAACCAAAATTTTTATGTATCATTTAAGTAATATTTATCTATATTTGCAATCACATTTTTGCAATCACAATCTTTATATATCTTACTGTTCTTTGTACAGTTTTAATTCTTAAATGTCAGGTACGGTATTGGGAAGAATAACAGAGAAATAGTCAATTTTTCATTAGAACTGGTGTAAGAACAAGAGGTCAATACGAAGTTATATCCCATGAATTAGTTTAGATGAGTAGTAAATAACTCTAACAATATTTCCCATTCAATGCATTTATTTTCTGACGATATTAGAAACAGAATGATGTTAAAAACACATATCCTTTTTTAGTTTATTTTTTATAATCTTTCCATTGCCATTGCTGTTAGCTATTTCACCTCCAAGAAATGTCACCCATATAGTGATTATACTCTGGGTTGTGACTTGCACTGTAGCATATAGGCAACATTATATTCCCTGCAAGATTAGTTAGTTGAACTGAAGATTTATAAAGGGCAAGAAGAGTCAGGAAGACAGCCACTGAGTGCAGTCAAGGCAAAGAGGAGCCACCCACTAAGATACTCACTTTGCTTCCAGTGTAAGAGAGTTTATACTCACTGATCAGCACAGTATGTTTGCTATCTTTTAACCTTGTCTAATTTTATTTCTCTTAGAGTAATGTGAATAAGAATTTCCACTCAAAGGAAACACACCTGTGAAATAGATTAGAGCTTGGTGATGACCAGGCAAAAGCAAGGAACCTACTTACTGAAGTACCCAAACACTCTAATCAGTGAAACCATTATTTCTTGTGATATTTCCTACCAGCTTGCAAAAGAAAACTGATTTACAACCTTTTCCCACTCAGTATACTTCAATTTTGGACTTCAGAAAACAAAGCAGCAACAACCTCTATTTGCTTTTCTCTTCAACTAACCCTGCCTCCAAATTGCTTAATATTTATCTCCTTCTGGGACTCCTTGCATGAGAAAAATGAGATTCTCTGGAATTTTCTTTAGATAATAGTGGGCATGTTGTTTAAAAGAATGGCATAAGCAGAAGGTGCAGAAAAGACATATGTTTGGGAATGTTGTTCAGGCCATTCTACAACAAAATCAGCCTCTCTTGTTTAGTAAATACAGCTAAAGCATTTTTAAAAAAATAAGAGAAATGGTGTAGTGCTTCCATATTTATTATTGTAACTGTGTTAGGATTACCAGATTATCAGTAAGATCATTGTTTTGGAAATACCTCTTATTCTATTTTAAATAAGAACTAAAAATTTCTATCCTTCTTTCAGTAATGAAGAATGCTTCCTACACTTGGTGAACAGAGATCTGAGTGTGTCACTGGCCTTGCTGGGAATATGTATCACTGTTTGGAAGGGCAGAGGAAACCATTCCTCACTGACACAGTAAAAAGGTTGAAACGTATCAGAATCTCAGCATAGAGGGTAATCTTTTGTAGACTTTTATTAAGTACATAATTTTAACTAGTTCCCAGTCAGCTTGTTCACTTTAATAGTTATTGTATCTAGATGTTTCTATTCTTTCAGAGCAAGTGGGAAAAATACTTTCTTCCTTTCTTTTTAAATCAGATTGCATATGCGTAAGTGATAGTTATACTATGCAGACTAAAAATATCTTTCCTAAAACAAAAAGCAAAAGACTGGAGAAGAATCAGGAAATAGCAATAGTTCTTTTATTTCAGTGAAAAAAGACATGGGTATTTTCTGCATTTTTTCTTGTTGAAATAGATACTAAATCACTAGTTGTACATTCTTTTTTCTTTATGGCACATTACACAGTGACGTAATAGACTGCAGATTACACTACGTATTTGCAACACATACCAGATGTTAATAAACTGAGATTTAGACTGAAAACAATAAACTGAGATGTAAGTCAGTGCAAACAGATAGACTCTGAGATCAAACTCAACTTCTAATTGCCCATTTGCCCCAGAAACTAGTGCTTAAAAATTGGCTGAATATAACTATCTGAAACAATATTTCCAACATGTGTAAGATAGAGATAGGGTGGGGGAAAGATTAAAATTGTTAACTGTGCATTTTGAAAATTAGCCTTTAAGATTGATATTGAGCAGGCTTTGACCTGATCTTTCAGAAGCCTTTCCATTTGTGTTAGGTGCCTGGGTTTCATATGCAGTTTATTACTCTTTCAAAGGTAGCACTTACATTTACAATTTCTACTCTGACTTTAGTTCATAACTTATTTCATTGGTGAATCACGTTGGTTCACTGCAATAGCCTTCATAAAGTAAGGAGTAATTGCTAATCAAATGTTCTTTGTGGCTAATAGTTGGGTTTTTGTGTGTTTGTTTAATCTCAAGAATAAACAGAGTAATTAACATTCAGAACACATTAGCCATTTATTAGTAAACAATTTCAAGATGATCTGTGTTGCACTGATAATCCTCAGGTGAATAAATGTAATGAAAACAGCAAGGGGTTGTGCAAATAGGTTTCATATAAGACATTTTAGACTGTATTGAATTTAATTAATTTTGTGTCTCACCATTGTACTTTGGTAGGACTAGAACAACCTACTGAAGATTCTAAATGGGTCCTGGTGCTGTCAGCTCTGTTCTGTCACATGATTTTTCATATTTTTTCTTAAAACTTTTGCAATACTTAGTACGTGTTAGGCGTCTGGAGAGGAAGCAGGAAAATTTTATGTGCAGACATGACCAGAAATAATTGGGTAAACCCTGCATACCACTGCAGAATAATTTCCCAGAAAGAGCACCCTCAGAATGATTTTTTTGTCAAGGTATCCATTTTCCTGCTTCTACAGATACATCTAAAAATTCAGTTATTTGGTGGACCTGAAAAGCTTGAGGAACAGTTTAATATTTTCTGTTCTTCACCTCCCTTCACTCATTCCTTTGCACCTGCTCTGAAGCATTTGACCTGGCACGCAGTGTCCTCATTACCATTTATGCCAAACCCTAAGACTTAGGTAGCTGCTCATAGGTACTCACTGAGTGTTTTTTTTCTCCTATTCATCTGTCTATACACCCATCCCATATGCAATTGTATATTTCCCTCTTGTGCACTGTATTTATGAACGAATATACTGAAGACTGATAATTCAGAGGTTTCATATTGGATGTGTAGGGTTAACAAATCAAATTAGAATAATACGGACATGCTCAGGGGTGAGAAGACTTAAGAAGTCTTTAGGTTCACCTCTCGCATTTTTTTGCTCTTGTGTTTGGACCGTGTAATGAATGGAAGGGAGAGTGTGGCTGCAACTCTGTTCAACAGCCATGCTGCCACTGTCTCTGCAGCCCTCCATTTCATGCAAGTCTGAGGTTACCATGCAGTACAGACAGTAATCCCTACATTGAGAATCCCTACATAAATCACACTTGGGCTGTGTTTGGGCTTGAATATATGTTTTTCTTAGCATAGGTGTTCCCAGAAATTATTTAATCTTACAAGTTGTCCTTTTAAAACAATTAAAGCTGACTAAATTAACAGTTTGTTTGAAAGAACTCCCAGACCAAGTACATAGAATAATCGAGAAAAGAAATTTTCAAGCAAAGTACAAGGAAATCCATGACTGATATCCACTGTTACCAGCTGGCAGCAGAAAGGAAAATGTTTCAGTCTTGAAGTTCACAGTCATTTAGAGCCGTCTATGTCAAAACAAATTATTTGAAACATCACCCTGTAGTAAATACTCAGCTAGTGCAAACGGCTTTGTAACAACATAATGTACTTATGTGCCGAGCAAAAAAGTTTGCTTAAAAGGCATGATGATGCAGCAAGTATAGTTGCAGTTACCTGATGGATATCAAGCTTGTCCTGGTGTACACATGCTTTCTATTCAAAATTTGTGTGATGATATTCAGGCACCACCATTTGTGTACAACAGCACATTGTATGGTAGCAGAATCAAAAAGAAAGAAAAAAAAAATGCCTATCTTGTTGAAGTACTGTGATGAAGAATGGTATGTTTATTAGAGATCTTTGCCACTACAATGAATTTGCCAAGGGACATGTAAGGGCTTTTTCTTGATCTGACAGCATGTTTTTAGATTTAATGACAATCTGTGAAAAAATTTACTCAGCAAATAAAGCTAAAATCATAAATGTCCTGTCAGGCAATAGGAAGATTACTAGTGTCTCTCTGAGCTCATTTCAAGACTTCGGGATTATACTACCCTCCCATACTAAACCCTACTCGAAGTTTATTGTACGGGGAATAACAAAGTGATACTTCATAGACACATATGACCAGCAAGATGTACAGAACTGAGCTGACAAACATTTCATAAAGGTGTTGAATGAGAAAGTTATATTTATCATTTATTAAGATACATTTTTTCCCTGTATTTTTCCAACAGTTTTGTGTGCTTCTTTTCCCTATATTTTCTTTGCTCTTAGTGTTTCTGAGTCAAAATAACTAATTTTAAACCCACAAACTTTAAATGTCTAGTAATTCAGATACAGATTTAAATGGCATGTAATTTAAAAGCCTCTCTTGGGAACAAAAGTTTTAGTTACTGTTAGCTATCTGTCAGAAAAAAAAAAATAGACTACTCAGACGTAATCATATCTTTCATGATGAACCTAAATTACATAAAAGCATTATTTAGTACATTGATTTAAGCATCTAACTGAATTATAGCTCAGGGTATAAGAGACAACAGAAGACAATAAGAAGTGTGAAGGTAATGAGTAAGACAGGAAAAATATTTGGAAGGAAATGGGACTGAAAAGATATAGGTTATGTATATATATGATGATTTGTGAACAGAGGAAGTAGCAAGGTAGACACTAGTTTAAACCGGATTGTGTGATAGGACAGGAGCTAGCGATTTTCCAGTGAATGTTTGTGCTACAGGAATGTAGCATGGACGGAATTGCAGGGATGCAGAACAAGAAACATCAACAGCACTTAACAGTAGAGAAGCCTGAGACACTGTAACAGCAAATCAAGACAGATGTTCCATGGTAGGTAACAGCACTATAACCAGAGCATTCAAAATGTCTTCTCCATAGAGTCTTAAGGATGTTTTTCCATGAAAGAAAATAAATCAAAAAATTGCAGAGCACTGCTTTTTGTTTTAATCATAAGTCCTTCACTTTGCTTCTCTGTCTCTTGCTGTTTCTATCAGCCTTAGCTGACAGACATCAGCACGAGAAATATGTTTAAGTGGTCTTACTTGTTCTTTCACTGAAAATATTTACAACAAAATTTACAAAATTCGCATGACTGTTCAAAAATCATTAATTTGAATAACCAATACTTTGAACTCATTCAAACAACAGGTTTCAGCTGGGATAGAGTTAATTTTCTCAGTAGCTAGTACAGCGCTGTGGTTTGGCTCTGATGTGAGAACCATGTTGATGGCACACTGATGGTTTTAGTTGTTGCTGGGTGATGTTTTTACTAAATCAAGGACTTTTCAGTTCCTTGGGCCCTGCCATCCAGAGGGCTGGAGGGGTACGGGACATTGGAAGGGGACACAGACAGGACAGGTGACCCAAACTAGCCAAAGAGGTATTCCATACCATATGACGTCATGCTGAGTATATGAACTGAGGGAAAAATGGAGGGGGATATTTGGCATTATGGCATTTGTCTTCCCAAATAACTGTTACGCGTGCTGGAGCCCTGCTCTCCTGGGGATGGCTGAACACCTGCCTGCCAGCGGGCAGTGGTGAGTGAATCCCTTGCTTTGCTTTGCTTGTGTGTGCAGCTTTTGCTTTACCTATTAAATTGTTCTTGTCTCAACCCTTGAGTTTTACCTTCCTTTCTGATCCTCCTCCCCATTCCTCTGGGTGAGGGGGAGTGAGCGAGCGGCTGCTTGGGTCTGGGTTGCCGGCCGGGGTTAAACCATGACAGAAATCAAACAATATATTGGTTTTGACTTATCTGTACTCCAGTAACAATGTTGTTTATCTTCTAATTTTTGCTAATATATTTAGGTCCATTTCAATTAATCAGTTAAATATCATATAAAATGATTTGAAAAGCTTCCAGCTAAGCTAACTAAATTCCTGTTTAATCAAAAATGCTGGAAATGCTTCCTCCTTTGTTCCCCGATAAGGATTTACCAGATATGTATTCTGTTTAATCCAGCAGTATGCGATGTTATAAATACATAAATTGTTACTATTTTAAAATCTGATTTTCTTTACCTTTTTAATGTTTTTTTAATGTTATCTAGATGTCTATCACTACCAGATGTAATGTCTCAAAGTCTCAGGAGTTAACACTGCTGACTGCAGGTACTCTAAGACAATATACATAATAAGCGGCATTTGTAGCTTATTCTGGAATAAAGTAGAACAATTAAGAACAGATTTATAGTCATTAGACAAAAACATAGGAGTGTATTTGTGACAAAGATATTTAAATAGCAGTCTGATAGCTCCTGGTGTGCAGGAAGGTCATGGCCATGCCTATTCTTAATGTTTCTCAGATTTGGCTAGAAGGATTAGATACACAACAAAGTGTGAACAGAGGTGGCCAGGCTCAAACAGAATGCATGTAAACCCGTATCGGTATCACACAAAATCGCAAAAAGAGTAGGTGATTTATTTATTTATTTACTTATCTATCTATTTATTATTTTCATATAATTTTATTTTCATATAATTTTATTTTATATAAACATATATTTTATATAAATATTACTTTATTTATATATTTATATATATTTATATATAAATATATAAGTGTTTATAATATTTATAAGACAGCCAGTTGTCTGTCTGTCTGGGTGAAACAACCGCCAAGACAGAAAACCCATTTAGGAGATAGGAAGGACAGAGAAGCAAGCATCGAGTGTGAGAAGCTGTAGTGGAGCAGGATTGATAGGGAGAGGAAAATTTGTTATCTCTGTTCCAGATCTAACAACAGAAAATAGTGTGTTTGTGAGGCTTCCATGTTCTTCAAATCTGGATAACTACAGGTCTGTAACACACTATAAAAGTAGATTTAGGGAGATTAATAGGGATAGTGATGTATATAATGGTAGTCTAAAGATATAATGGGAAGGGGGGGATTTTTTTTTAGTTAAGCAATTGATATCATTGAAAAAAATGGACAAATTTCTGCTATACAAAATTAAAATATTACCACTGTCTATAAAACTTTCCTTTCAGAGTATATGGAGGTTTTGTTTATTACTTGGTTTTGACCTGAGAACAGACAATACAGAACATCTCACTCTTGTTTGTAACTGGTGCCATAAGATTTTAATTGTGCAGTCTTGGACAGACAGGTATAATAGAGCCATTTGAAATACTGTTGTGACACAAATGGATAAATTACAGTTGCAGCAGCTCTCCTGATCAATATACCTTATGATAAAGACATCATTCATGCTGCATAAACCAGTATTTAACAATGTGATAGAGTAAAAAGGAGCAAAAAATACATACCTAAATCCTACATGTTTCATCTTTGGCTAAAAATGTATAGTAGGACTGTCTTATAAACATACGTTACAGGAACCTGTGGTGGAAATCGTTATGATCTAAGTTCTGCCTGCTGATGACATATAGTATAGCTGATAAAACCTATGACATCATTAGGAAATGCTCCTGAGGAAAAACTCTTGGATGGAACATATCTTCTTTTATGATTTTCTAATACAGTGTAAAGGAAAAGACGACTATCAGCAGCAAAACAAATTCATAGGAACACTTACTTTAAAAGAACTAAATCTGAGAACTTGTTTATAGAAACAAATCAGATCCATGGCAAAATCACATTGTCTTGGTCCTTCTGAATTATACAGCATACTTTTATTCAGCCTATGCTCAGCTATAACCTTTAGTGCTTCTAAGTAAATAGTGTAACAAAATAATATAAGCATGATAGTTGCTTGAAGGCTGCTGCAAATACGTACTTAAAGATATTTTCACTAACCTGCCTCAACATTTTTTTCAAAAGTAATATAAAAATGTATTCATTGTTTTTCCCTAATTTTAGGTTCTTTATTTATCTTTAAAGGCTACACAATTCATATGGTAACTTTCTAAATATTATTCTTATGGTCTATTAACAGTTTTGTTGCCTTCGTTAAGGCGTGACGACCTGGTTCAAGAAACGACACGGCGACCAAAAACCCAACCCCAGGCCGCTCGGGCCATAAGCACACAGACACCAACGTGGTGGATGGCAAAATGGCGTTTATTGATAAGTGGTGCGGCTCTATATAGCTTAGGTTTACAACGTCACTTCCGTCTGCTTACGTCATAGACTAAATGCTATTGGCTGCCTGGAGAGAGAGGGCCCCTCAATTTCCGTACAGCACGAGATCTTCCGAACGCCAGGCCCTAACTAACCACAACATTTTGTGCAACATTTCACATTTCCCACAACATTTCCCCTCTCTCCATGCTTAACTAAATAGACTAAAATAATAAAACTCTTAAAAACTTATACATGATGTATATATTACGCTCTATATAAGATATAATATATTATGATCTTATGATACAAACTAAAGATACAACTAATTATAAGGCTAAAACAATGTCTATAAGATTAGATTACAGTTATAAAGTATAAGGCACTTTGAATAAGTATATTCTTAAAATGTCTATTACTTAAGGATAGAAGTTCTTATTCTAGGAGATGGTAACTAAGTAGCTTAACTATTTTTCTTTATCTAATGCAAACATAAAATATCATCATGTCTTCCCTTGTTCAACAGCTTTTTCATACCACTACAACTTTGTTCTTTAAGCCAATCATTAACTATTTTCTCTTGTGGTCGTTGTACAAGTAAAATTTGCTTCGTCATTTGATCAAAACTACGTTTCACACATCTAAACAAACAAGAAAATAACATTA
>JAVJGJ010000001.1:30850258-30862231 GCA_035590215.1 Microhierax caerulescens
AGCACGAGATCTTCCGACCGCCAGGCCCTAACTAACCACAACATTTTGTGCAACATTTCACATTTCCCACAACACAGTTTAGATAATAATTTTTTGTAGGCATAGATGGATTCAAATTTAAAAACCTAGACTGGGAAAATCCCTGTTTAGTACGAAAAAATAATTCTGTTTATTAAAAAAAAGAAAAAAAAAGAAAAACAGTAACAAAACTTAATTTGAGTTCTGTTTACTTAGAAACTTTGGAAAAGGTGGCTGCAGATATAATCACAGATACTTCGAGTGTGCTTGCTTACTTCAGAATTTTTGCTGTTATTAAAAAAGGACATAACATAGATACACATTCAGACCAACAATATATGACATCTAACTTTATGTAGACTATACTAATATGTGTAATTCTTTATAATGAAAAAGGCCTTTAAGGTATCATAAACAATTTAAGTAATAATTTGATTTTTCCCATTGCTGTAAAATAAAAATATCCATAATAGTGTTCTACAGATAGACACAGCATAGAAAGAAGGCACTGTTTTACAGTGACAACTGATCTGTAGTAATAAAAATAAAGGTTGTGTTCTGCTACTATAATTCATATTGAGTGAAATTATTCTTCAAAGAGTGGTCTAGATCACATATGGATGATAATTTAATATTTAATCCCATAAAAATATACCAATCTATAATTTTTGCTAAGGGCAAAAACCATAATGACAAGCAAAGAATTAAAATTTCTGTTTGATTGGACCTGTACATTGACTACTTAACTCACAATGAGTTTTAATGGCATAGGAATTGTGGTTTCATGACAGAGGAATTTTACCAGTTATAGATCTAAATACAAAATAAAAGGGTTTATTTTAATTTTATTTAGGTAATATAAATTCTCTCTTCTGTTTAAGTGGCCCAGCAGAAAATTTCTCCTTTTTTTTTTATAATGCAGAAAGCAAAGAAAATATAATGATCACGTTTGATATTATTATGGATGAAACTGTATAACTACAGGTTTAAATCTGTCAGACCTGCACTAATGAGACAAAAGACTGTTTGCAATGAAGATACTGTTAAAAGCAAAATGAGTGCTGCAATGGTCTTTTAGCTCTAATCATATTGTGCTGACATTTGGTGTAATTATCTGCAGTTGAGTACAATTTTATTTTTCATGCCACTCAAAGAAATTCTGGAATAAATTGAGGTAGCTATCTGTTTTCATATGAATTTGATCACTTTATTTTACCCCAGTCTCAGAATTTAGTTAGAGGTCTGAAACCCAGTATTTATCATAATCTGCTTCATTTGTTCAGTCCCTGTGCGGCAATACCAATTAGAATTTTATCAAAGTCATCCTTACAGCAATAATGATAATCCTTTAGCATCTATCTGGATTAGGTCTCTGTTTTATTCTACTAATGAATACTCTAGAGGGGTCTGGGCAATTTTACAGAACAAATTAACCTTAGAGCATAGCCAGTTAAAGTGTTCATTATACTGGACACCTGCAAAGTGTACTGGGCTTAAATGCAATTTAATAGACCCTTATAGGTCTGTTTTAAAATATCCTGAAGAGACAATGAATAAGGTGTAATTTAAATTATGACAGTGAGATTATTTTTTTCATAGCATTTTCAATAAATATCAGATGTGCTATATATGAAATACCAGTTCTGGAGTACCTCAAACATCATCATGTAATTGTAGCTTTTGAAATCTAAAATGAAAAGTTTCAAAACACTGAAATCTAGAATGAATTTGTCTCTTCAATTCTATCTTTTTGTATAGCATGCTCAAAATGAATGTCCTACATGTGACACATTTTGTTTCTTATTCAAAGACTCCTGTTATAGCAAAAAATATATCAACTCTAATTCTGAACTAGGTCTAACGGAAAGGGACTGGGGAAGAGAGGGCAGAAGAGTGGAGGGAAATGGAGAAGCTCATTGGTATTCTCTATTTTCAACTATTCATATCCCCAAGCCTCTCAAAATTAAAAAAAAAAAAAAGTCAGTCTCTTCATTATCTCATTATGCTACAATTATAACATACTCCAGTGCCAAGGCCCAAGAGTGATTCATTTACATTGTTCATCAATCTAAACTTTTGCCTCTAGAATTAAATGTAAAGCCAATCTGAACACATCAGACACTGCTTGCATGGCTATTAAAGTCATACTAATTCAACAGGCAAATAATTTAGTCTTTATTAACAGTCAGAAGAGTCAAATAAATAGACTTTATATTTTAATGGTTCTAAAGATCAGGTTCTAAAACCACAACCAGCTTTTTTCAGACATGACTAAATGTCATCCTTCTGTCTTATAAAGCTTGCTGGCAACACTACATTGAAGGAAGACTTGCTGCATTCTTGGCTAGAATGAGACAAAATGCAAGTAAGAGAAGAAAAATTTAAGCAAAAATGTAAGTATATACTTAAGTGTGGAAGCATATATGAAAAATTAAGCCACTAAGTATTTTCCTCACTGAAATCCCAAATAAGCCACTGTGGTAGAAGACAGTGACAAAATTGAAAGCACAGAGGAGGCTAGGTTTTCTAAATCCAGAAGGCAATGCAAGTGGGCAAATAGTGGAATGCCAGGATTGAGAATTTTTGAAAAAACTTACACAGTTATTCTAAACACTATTGGCATTTATGCTTAGGCATGAGAAAACCTGCTGTGATCTCACAAAGGTTTTCTTCCCTCTTAATAAATTTTCACACTCTTGTTTATATAAACAATATAAATTTTCCCCCTGTTCTTTTTCCTTTTTTAAATGTGCTACATATTTTAAAGTATATTTTAGCTATGAATTGACATCTGTTAATCTATGTCTACCATTTACAGATTGTTTTGTTTTTTTTTTTTCCTGTATATTCTAAAAGATTGTTCGCATCCTCTGCTGCTGCTGAAATCATGAAACTGTTCTTTGATCCACTCAGCTCACAGTGATGCACCAGCCACTATTCTGCAAAGCAAGAACGTACAGAAATTTGTTGCTAAGAAGATCTGGAGTTTCAGTCAAGATTATACTTATCTCTAAATCTTTCTTGTGACTAATATGATATACATGTAAAGTCCTACTACAGACACAGCTGAGTTAGCTCAGGTGCTGTGACATGTAAATTAGACTTGCATGAAGATGAGACAGCTGTGTAATGGCTGTGAGTGCTGTGTAGATATGTCACAGGGGGACTTACGGTGGGGTTATAGCAAGAAAAGAGCCACATCACTCCATGACATAATCTGAAATTTATTTACTAAGAAGAATGGGTTTAGTGGCTGGATAACAGTGCCTGTTACAGAGTTTCTAGTATGAGATTTCTGTTCTATGGCACTCACACACAACTTGCCAAGGCTCATGTCTCTCAAGTCCAGTTTAGACAGCCAGTGTAGATCAAGGTAAACAGCGTCTTATTGCTCAACTTGTCTGAGTCCTGGCTAGTATCCTGGCCCCTACGTGTAGGCCATTCTGAGGCTAGATGTCCATGCATAAAGCCTTCTTACATTGTCTTAAAAATATATTTCCTCTAAAATTAGATTGTCAGCATAAACTAGCAATGGTCTTGTTAGTCTTACAGCTCCAGGCCAATTTCTTTGACTTTCCTTATATCTAAAGCCAAGGACTGGTTGTTTTCCAAGTTATTATCACTTTCTGATACCCTATCCCCAGTGTGCTACAAAGATGTAAGCCCTGTGTTTCCGTGCTTTCCCAGCTCATGCCAGAGTACAGTGTGCCTCTGCAGTTACAAATGGGCAGATATGATCTTAGACTCATTTTATTGCACGATGCTTTCAGGAATTTTTAAGCCCATAATAAACCATGTAACAAAGACACAATTAAAAGTGGAAAGCAGCTGAACCCATCTTTATACCACAGTTAATCTATATTTCCTGTAACAGAAGTGGTTTCATATATATGCAGGGAGGAATTTGTAAAGTTAACATAGCTATGAATCTCTTCATCTTTCTGGGAAAATTGCTATGACTTTGTCCTACTCAAGCATGAGGGCTGCTTTTTCAGGGCCATGTTGTCACACCACAACAACTATCTGAAAATAAAATTGAAAATTTTACCTAAGGTTTGTCACAATATTTTAATTTGTCCAGACTAAGGTTGTACTGCTGTTGGCTGTTTTTTCTTTTCCATGCAATCAAAAATACCACCATTTCCATTGTATTTTGACCAAACCATCTTTCTTATTTTTTAAGTTCAGAAACACTGTTAAAAATAAACCCCAAACAAAACCCACATTGCTTTCCCAGCTGCAGATAATACTTTAAATTAATTTCTTATTAATTGCATTCTATGAAAATATTTTATAAATATGACTAATAACTTCCAAAGGTACCAAGTATCTAGATTCTGATTTTCTGAGGAATTAGTGATCAGTAGGTAATCAGCTACTATCTCTTCCTTGGTTCTGATCTCAGCACACACTAGAAATACACAAGACCTACTCAAGAAATTGGTATAATATCTACAATAGCTATACAAAGTTAGTCATATCTCACTTTTTTTTTATACTTCTTTCTTTTTATACCAGATGTTCCTTCTTTTCTCTTCTGCAAGGGTCATCACGACATGGATTGTTACCCTTACCAATTTATCCTGAGTTTTAGGATCTTCCACTACCCATGTGATAGTTTCTAGATGGCACTTTCATGGAAGACAATTACTTTAGCTGACAGTAGAACTTGCCCAATTTCCACTGTTTCTCCATGTGACAAATCAGTTCTATGTTTTGGGGTTTTTTTCCCTCCTCATTTCAAACAGTTCACTCATTGACCCTGGGCTGTGCTTCGACTGTAAATCTTTGTTCCTCAGTACAAACAACCAACCAAACAAAGTCATTTAGGAAGGCCTTATACCAACGTTTTGTGGCCTGATTTTTGTGGTCTCAGTTTGGGACATTGTAAAAGAGACTAGCTTTCAATTAGTGAATGCTGAGCATGGAATTCAACTGCCTAAATATAGACTATCAGACATGCTCTAGGATACCTGAAATAAGGCCGGTAGGTATGACACAAGACCTACAGGATAACCTTCCTAGCGTAACGGTTAGAGGCCCGACAGATGTGTAACACCTCAGATTGAACTCGTTACCTATGCTTAGGCAGCTAACTGCTGCATTCACACGGTCTGAAGAGCCAGTGCTCAGCAACTGTCCTGAGCTGAACCAAAAATGACTTTTAGGAAATCATGACTATCAACTTCCAAGTATTCAGACTAGAGGTTTTATCTAGTTTTCCATTTTCTGTAAATAAAATAGCTTAAGGATAAAAATCACAGAAAGTGTGCCTTTGTTGTAAGTATGCTAGAAGAGTATTTCTTTCAAGTTCCTTTACTTACACCTTGGGTTTTCTTAGACACTCTGTAGGTACAATGCTAAGATCCTCTCTCACTGTATTTCATCACTGACAATAAATAATCCCATCTGCCTAAAGCAATAAAGGAATAACTACTACAGGAATAAAGCAATTATCCATTGTTGCCTGATTTCCACCTCCTCTAAACCTAATGAATTTAAAAACACTTTACCTGGTGTAAAATATCACCATAACATTAAGTAACTGTCATTTAAATATGTTCATATAGTATATACAATTCAAACTAACATGTTCTGTGATATAAAATGTGGTCACTTAATGCAGCATGGAAAAGCAAATTGAACCTAGACAAGAAAAAAAAATAGAACCTTGATTTTAAACTGACTTGAAGGTGCAGAGGATTGGTAATATATGAGAACACTCTTGCTACCAGTCAAAAAGTTATTCCACGTTGTGCTTACATAGTGCTGGTGAGCCTGAAGTGCAGGGAAAATTACTATTAAAATCATACAATTAGATTGTAACTTTTAAGCCCACAATACTGAGAAGTCTACATGGTCAGAAACAGCACAAGATAAATGTCTCAGTCACATAACTTGCATGAGGGTTAAGTGAGTTTATTCAGGCATTTGATTGGATGTTCATTCCAGAGGCTAGTGTGAAAATCCACGCTTTTTTTCTTTTTTGGCATTTTACTTCCTAGTAGTTAAAAATAATTAATCTTCCTAACGTAGAGAGTGCTTGGTTATGCTCACTTAAGTTCTGGGTTTACACATCAGATGGGTCCAGCTCCAGCCATGTCCTCCTACCTGCTTCTATACACCCATTTTGTGATCCAGCAAGGATTACTCTGTATCTGTTCAAAGACAATTTTTGTGAGGAACAATGAAAGTAATTGTCCAGTTCTCCAGGCTGCAAGGTGGAAAAGTGTAATTCCACTGCAGCAGTGCAAATCAAGTGCAGTATCAACACACATCCAGCAATGTCCAAGTCTGAGAAAGAAGGGATGCATATCTGCTCTGTAGGGCAAGAGTGAGGTAGACAGAAAATCTTGCACTACTGTTGTTGTTGTTCCAGTTGAATGAATACTTCAACAAGTTTTGAAAATAATGTACAACGTAGTGAATTACCATGTAATAATAAAGAGCTACACAATTTACTATAACCTGTATTCAATATAACAGCAGCTAAAGTTGAGATAAACCATTCTGATAAACACCAGTAAATGAAATATCTGCACAGAATATTTATTGAGCATAGATGTAAAAGGAATACAAGGGGCTTGTTCATCACTTGGCAGAACACTATAGTTGAACTCAAGAAGAAAAGATTTAGGTACGAATGAAATGCCTAATTTACACATACAAACACATTGGAAAACTTGCCAAACACTCCTAGGACAAATTCCTGGAAAACACAGCAGAAGAAAGACCAGAAACTAAGCCCGAGCACAGAAATCACTATTTTTCATTCCTAGGATAGGAAGCTTGTCTGACTTGCACTCCTCTAGCATACTTATTAAATTACTAATAGTAATAAAAACACCCTAAAAACACATCAAGTCACTATGTATAGTGTTCCAGAAGCTGAAATGAGAAAACAAGCAACAGGTGAGTTATATTAGTAATCCGGGTCTGTATTTCACTGGAAGATTTTCAGATACCGCTATGATTAAAAGTAGAATAGGCTACCTAGAAAACAAACTAAATACAAATTTCATTCTGACATGATTCTCCGGGTGACTTATAAAGTCCAAGAAATTCTACATGTATGTCTCCGTGTCTCTATCTATCTTAATGGGAAACTTTAATGGCTGTCTTAATTTGAGTTGAAAGATTCTGAGTATTTGTTGTCTTGCTGGTTCAGGTGCTACATAGCTGTACACAGGAGTATTTTACAGCAGGGTAAAAAATGCAATGTTCACAAAAAATTACACAATACTACACTGCTTTTCTGCACCCACCCATGAAACTTTTACTAAATAATCTCTCCAATATTATTCCAGGAGATTTGTAATTACATTTCAGTCAATGCTTCAAGCAGTGCCTGAAAACAGTCATTTACATTTTCTTATCAATGGCTTGGGGTTTTGGTATTAGTTAATTTTTATGTAGCAGCTGATGTGCTCTAGAAGCCAGAATTGCATTTCTGACTGTAATGCAAACTCTTCAAAATGGTATTTAATATACAAGATGACTTCGTCAGTCCTAGAGAGACACAATAGAACCAGGTATTTCTGGAGAATTTAAAAAAAAAAAAATTAAGAAAAACAATCTATTATCTGTCACACTGCTAGGTAATATTTATTTGCTGCACAGTCCATTTTCAGCAAGTAAATGGTATTCAAAAGATGGGGTAGATAAATGCTTTATTTATAAGATAACATTTTGGTTTACAGCAGCTGCCTTCCTTATATTGTACTCTGAAGATGGTGGGAACAGTAAAGTTACAGCATAAATAAAATGTTTCTTAAACCTGCAGAGAAATTTGAATAGCATTTCTTTCTGCTAAAGAATGGCACACGTGATAGTATTACTTGCACAAAATGAACTTGCTGCAGCTGAATTTCAGACACCAATCTTCACAAAAGGGAGCAAAGGGAAAAAAATTATTATGTATTTTTATTGTATGCACAGAAAAACAGACAAAGGGGAACCAAGACAAGGCTATTAAAATTACACATTGAAAAATATGCATTACTTTTCCAATCATATTTTGCAGAAAACCCTGGATTAAACTAGTTTGGTACTGCGAGAAGCTAGTGCTTAGTGCCAATATTGGTGGCTGTCTCAGTCCAGCACAACTGTTGTTTCCATTTCTTTGAAGTTTCATGTGCATTAGTGTGAAGTGCTTCATAATTCTTCCTTTCTGCTTTCCTCAAATTATCATCTTTTTGGTCACTAGACTGTGTGCATTTGTGGATTGACATGGCCAATTGCATCTGACATTTCCAGTCACCCAGGGTTAGCCCAGTATTAACTAAAACATTGTACTAGACTATTATACATTTTCTTTTTCATTGTAATGGAACTTATGCTATTTTTAAAATTCTGCTTCTTTCAGATAGAAATAAATCCTATTCTTTACATTCCTAAACAGAAATAGCAGGTTGAATTAGCAATCGTATGCTGCTTAACAAAGTCCTTACATTAATCTTCCCTCTCCAATTCTGTTTTCAAAACACCTAAAGCTAATATCTAGCTTTTGCAAATCTAAGTCTGATTAAAACCCTTGTTGATCATTCAATGCACCCAGAAGATGCCTGGAATGGCTGTTATTTCTTACAAACTTGTGGGTCTCATTACCAACCAACATATTCTTCTAATAACATTCACATGTTAAAGAGTAGATTTACTATGAAAAGTCACTACTCCATGATTGTACATTCTGATATATGCTACTAATTCCCTAGCCATATCAGATCAAGGCCATGCTTCCTTATCTTCATGACAATAATTAGAGTTAATTGCTTATTGCCTCAATTACAACACCAAACCAGCTGAGAGCTAGTATTGGAACTTATTTAATCTGGTACCTCAGTGCCTTTACTATGTATATGTGGAAACAGAGAAGACATTCTTACATGTGTCAGTGATGCCATGCTATGAAGAGATTGGACCAAATCCCCTTAACTTTATGTCAGTATAGTCTGAATTCCATCATTACTAGTGAAAATCCATTATCCTGTAAAACAATAGCAAAAATACGGCTAACAGGTCAAGGTAGGTCAAGAGCCAAGGTAGACTATTGCACTGTATGTCTAGTTTGCATGTATTGCTTTTTATGTTCTGAGTCACTGGAAATCATTTAGAGCAAAAAACCTAGAGCTCCTAAGACATTACATCATTCCTGGAGCAAAAATAGACTTTAAATTTGGATTTTCGTGTCTCTTGGTACAGAAGGCAAAAGAAGATATTATGTGACCTGGGCCAAGTGAGCCTTTAGAACCTGTACTATTCCAAACTCAGAAAATTTATGCTTTTGTTCAAGCACATTGTATGTATGAATGTTCTTATACCCATGTACTTACAGAGCATATATACTGGCAATAGGGGATTCACTACCTTGCAAATACAACAACATTTACTAGTGTCACAAAGTAATCAAAAGGGAAAAATACCAGTGATGATCCTTGCTTTGAGTAATTAATCCCTACAGTGCTGCAATTCAGTGCAAAACCTTCACTTCAGCAGATTACATCACTGTTCTCTCAAACTTCATTATCTCAGTAAAACTTCAAATGTGACTGCTTTGCAGGCACTGCCTTCAATCCAAGCTATCAAGGTCTACACTTGTCTATTAACTGTAGAACAATGCCATGCACCTTGCTTAGTAGAGAATACAAAATTATTTAAGATTTGTTTAATTCAAGTTAAACTGATTTTGTCATTAGCAATTTGAATAACATGAATGGAAGAAAAGTTATTTGACTTCAAACCAGTTTTTCCACAAGAAAAATATTGCAAGTTTCTTTTCTTTTTGAAAAATGTTATTAAAATTGTTTTCCTGTGAAATTCCCACTTAAAAAGATCTTAGCTTAGCCTTTCTCTGCTATACAGCTCAGCTGCTAATTGTTACCATTTGGAACGGCAAGTATTACTTTAGAAGTCATCTAGTGTGTTAGTCATCTTTAAAAATCCTTAATTTAATCTCATCTGCTCAACAATCTATGATTTTTCTAGCAGTTCTAATAAATTTTGCAACACCCCCGCCAAAAAATCAAAAACAAAAACAAAACCAAAAAAACCCCCAACAAAACACTAAAAAAACCCACATAAAAAGATTATTTTAATGCTAGCTTCCTGCGGTTTTAGTTCAAGTTTTGGGTTTCTGCTTTTAGTGTGTTATTTTCTAAAGCAGCAAAAATGGTGGCTCATAATACTTTTCTTTTCTTAATGAAAAATAAGTTGCTCATAATTTCATTTCTTGTTATGAATATAATGAATTAGTATTTACTGTTTATCCCAATTCTAATTTTTTTTTTATAAATCCAAGTTAGTACTTAAGTTTGGAGAATTCTAATATTTTAAAAAATATTAGTAATTAAAAATAATTAGTTTTACTAACTGACAGTGATGTTTTAAATTTCTAGTATAAAAATAAGATTACATTTATTCTAGTTGCCACGACAACAATATGGATTACTTGTCATCCCATAGAATATTCTTGGAGCCTTTCATCATTTTGCAGTTTGAGTTTTCTTGATAGTAAGGGTCAGTATTTTGAATTCCTTAGCTCTTTAATTTATTTATTTTGTGTGTGTGTGAGGATATTTTTATATCCTCTCGGGAAAATGTAGTTTTATGGGAAGAACCTAGTAAAAAATGAAGACATTTATGACACACACCCCACAAGCAGCAGTGTTCTGTTCTTAAACTGCTGAGTTCTAGCAATCTGGCATAATTATCACTGTATCTTTTAAATCAGGGGCAAAAGAGGCCACATTCAGTGTCATACTCATTTTAATTAGATTTGTTGGAGAAGTTAGGCTTTAAACATGGTCCTGATTGTCTCCTTAATTGAAGCAGCCAGAAACAGAACATGACATAGGCATCAAGAGAAGTGCTCATTAAAATCTGACAAAGAAACCCAACAAACAGGCAACCAAAGCTGGCATGAGTAGCTATAACTTAAAGATTTTATGTGGTATGTAATTTAAGAGGCTTTAATAAATTAATTCAGAAAATAGGAAAGTTGTTTCTTTCAGTGTGCTTATTCTGTACTTATAAAGGCCAGATTTAGATGCATTGACTGTGTTGGTATTAAGAAATTTTTAATTCCAGAAGTAGATCTGAAGTGTTAGAAGTTGTGCAGAACATCATGTGTGCTGAGGGGCCCAATACATTACACGGAATTTTTAAGCAGCGCTGTAAGGATTTACAACGGATTCCATCTTGAACTGGTCAACAGAAAATGAGAAAGCAGAATGGACCTGAAACCCTGCACCTTTCATGGTCTATAAACCTAATTCTGAGCTGTAAAAAGAGGTTATTGTCAGACTTGGATTACTAGTCTAAGATCCTCTTAGGTTAGATGTGTAACCTCTTCCTTTTGTAAAATGAGAAGAGTCTCTCTTTTTTCTTTTAATACTGTTGGTGGTTGTGCCATTGTCTTTTGATGTATCAGCTCAAGAGATTAGACCAGTGAACCAAGAAGAAACCTGGATTCTGTACAGTCATCAGCTTTAGAGAATTTTTACCCATTGTTCTCAAATCCTTGAAGAGGATTTAGTCTACTCATGGTGCCTTCTCCCCTGTGCTGCTGAACTCTGCCATCCTGGGATATATTTCAAGACTTAAGGGATCAGGAGGAGAAAAGAACGGGGATGAAAGAGCCTAGAGATCTAAGATACAGGCCTGGCAGAACGGATCCTCTAGCTCCAGCTTTGTCAAGGCGTTTTATGTATTTCCTTTAATAACTGCTTAATGTCAGTTGCATTATCTGAAACTTCTGTTCTCCTCGATAGTTTCCAAACATAACAGGGCTTTCACAGTGCTTGGAGGTCAGATAAAAAAAATATGAGCATTATTTTTTAGCAGAAACAATCAGTAATGAATATAAACACACCAAAAAAAGGGGGAAAGGAAGGGAAGGGAAGGGAAGGGAAGGGAAGGGAAGGGAAGGGAAGGGAAGGGAAGGGAAGGGACGGGACG
>JAVJGJ010000001.1:30862303-30882751 GCA_035590215.1 Microhierax caerulescens
CGGGAAGGGAAGGGAAGGGAAGGGAAGGGAAGGGAAGGGAAGGGAAAGACATATTGCTTGTCAGCAGAATGGAGAGTTGGTGTGGCAGCCAGCAGTACTCTACCTGCCTGAAAGTATTTTTTCCCATATAATTCAGAGGGCTCCTTTATTTCAACTAATAAACTATTATACTCCTAAATATATTCCATGTTGGCCATGTTAGTTACATACTGGTTACACCGTTCATATACCATGTTTTACATCTGAGTTAGTCTGAATGTAGGAAAATCCCTATAATCTATTTAAGATTTCTTTATTTTCTTTGAGAACCACCTTTTTCATCACACTACAGCTATGCTTTTAACTGCTGATGCAACATTTGATTTTTATCCATGAAACAATCTTGAGGTAATCAATCTGAATAAAAATAAAAAGTGGTCTGAGGTGATGTAGACCTATATGTGGCACCTGTTGGTGGCAAATATCTAATTTCCAGCATATACCAATTTAAGGATGGAATTTTAGAAAAGTTGTTATTGGCGTACAATCAGTCTTGATGTATGACCACAGTTTAGCTAAATGATTCCCTCACAGAATTGGAGCTGTGGCCATTAGCTGAATTTGAGCTGCAAATGTGGCACTTCACAAATTAGTTGAAAGAATTACAACAAAATAATATTTTAGGCAATTAATTTTTTACTTTCAGTCTACATCACCAAGATTTCCACAATTTAAAAACCATTTGTTGGCATGGAAACATCAGCTTAATTAAAAATGGATTAAACTAATTAACCTAAAACATATCAAACCATAGACTGTTTGATTTAGAATACATTAGAGGAAACAGAACATTTTTCATTATAATTTTTTGTCTTTTATCTATTGAAAATGTTTTTCTTCCATGAGAATTTACATGCTTGATCTTCAGGTTATCTCCCAAAGGTAAGGATGCTCTTGACAAGTAATGTTATATGTTCCTGTTTCAGCAAAGGTGGACCCTGTGTGTACATGTATTTTCTAGCTCTTGTAATAGTTTTACTTTATAATTGTCTGCCAGACACCATTATGTGGCATATCATCTTTGTTCCCAGCTGCAAACTTTGTTTCAGATTTGATGTGCTCACACACTAGAAATTAGTAGGGTTAAACAGAAAAGTAGCAAAATGACCCATACTTTTCTGCCAATTTCTTAAATTACAATATGGCAGAAGAAAATAGTAAGTATTTAACTAAATACCTTCCCTGTAGAAAGGAGCATTAAAGATTCAGAGCTTCTTTCCCCTAGCTCCTTCTCTCCCCATAATCCCATCTTGCTATATGACCTTCCATTTGCATTGGGGTTAATAAGCAGTTGTTTCTCATGTACAATTTCCTTTTCATTTGAATAGCTTCAGATAGTAGTCACAGTTTTCAAAGGAAATGAAAAATGAAAAATTTTGATCAGTGTCTCACATTACATCAGTGATTACATCAGAATTACTTCATGGATCTACATACATTACTTAGTGTAACTGTGGCTAGATTCTGGATTACTCACTATCAACTTCAATAGGAAGGTCAATTCTTAATGCAGTCTGCAGCCTAAGCATCATGAAACACACTCTCTCTCTGTAAGAGAGACTGCTGCTGAGCTGCTGGTCAGGCTGAGAAATCAGAGTGCAGGGTCAGACTTCTGAGGCTGGTTTTTTTATGATTTAAAATAAATTAAAATCAAAGGGTGCTTGCAGATTTTATTCCAATGTGAATCAACAGCTATATGTAATAGAAATCTTGTAATCCAACAAGCAGCTGCTGCTTCATTCAAATGCAGAGCTCAGATAATGTCAAAATGTCGTACCTATGACATGTAGCATGACTATAAATGTGGAGTAAAAGACCCAAGTATCTCAGTGCTGATTGAATTCTTGGATTGCACTCCTCAGTTCTCCTTACTCTTCTTATTCCCAGCTGGAGACTGAAAGAGACAGAAGACTGAAATCCCATTTAAAAAATATAAATATTGCAGTGCTATCTAGGGTGGTTATAGGTGCTTGTCCTGAAACACTAGGGCTTTATTTCTTGCAGGATGTGAAAGATCTATTTTACTAAGCAACTCACTGTCAACCTTGCCATTCAGCCCTTAATATGGCACATAGTGAATGCTGCTATGCCTGGCAGGTGGCCTGAGGGTTCCCTGTCAGCATTTTTGTCATGCACTGCAGGAACAGTAAAGCTATTCATACAATTCTGAGAACTCCAAACACTTTAATAATTTTCCACTTAAAATATAAAAATCAGTGACCTTTCAGAAGACTTTTTTTAAAAAGAACTTGTTTGCATGACTGTTTGGTGAAATGACATCCATACTTAAAACAATTTAAGGCTACTGGTTTCTCTTTGTCAGCATGAGGCTAGTTGGCTAGAGTGTCGTAATGATACATCAGGGTCAAAAATAATACACAGGTTCAGTGGCATAGCATAAGCGTTTGACAAAGAAATACATAGGAAAATCCAGTGTGCCTGAGCCTTGGGGTGGTTAAGATGAAGTTTCCAGCAAGCAGATAAAATATCTCATACTCAATAACAAAAAAAGTAAAGAGTTGGGAAAAGTTCTAGACATTTAACAGGGATTTTATCCTGCTTACTCAGCTGAAATCCTGGTTATGTCCCACTGAGGAAAAGCTGAAAGCTTCTGAGCTTCTACTTGGAAAGGAAAACCCAAACTGAAAAATATTAGGTAAGACCCAGTTCCAGTTATTAAGAGTTAGGGCAAATTATCCATGTCCATGTCACCTAAAACTATGGCTGTGATTTTAACCTGGTAAGTGTATAGGACTAGAAGTGAAAAAAAAAGTATTAAGCATCTAAGGGTATAGGTAGTAACTTAGTGGGGTTTCACAAGCATCTTGAACACCTAGATCCCTAATTCCCACACGGAAGTGATACATTCTGTATCACACTAGCACATTTTTAGAATACTTTAGCTTTTATATCTCAGAGACACTTCTGATAATTTATTCTAATCACCTTGCCAAAATATCTAAGAAGATTATTTATGTCCCAAAACCATTCTCCAAATGCAGTACGAACCCTTTAGGTGACAAAAAATCAGACACTAATAGCAGAAAAGAAGCATTAGGGATTTGGTAATGCTTTGTTCAGCATCTGTATTGTTAATAGACTATGTATTTTAAAAATGTCACTGCACACATATATTTCACTGCGTATATTTTGAAGAATTTGCTCCTCAGGGGAAGAAAAGTATTGTTTTCTTTTATGGCCTAAGAAGTATCTGGTAAATAGTTAAATATCTGTTACTTTCACTGCAATAAATTCCCCTGGGTAATGGGGAAAAACAAATTATGACCAAAATTTATGTCTGTGTAACCAGCTTTGTCTACAGGTGGTTTGATTCTATGCTATATTTTTCTGTGGCATATTACCAGGCAAACTTGTTTTCCCACCAACCAATTTGGAATCAAATTTCATAAATAATGAAGTAGAAATTATATGAATGAAGAGTACATTCAGAAGCATCAATGTATATATTTTTTTTTAAAAATAGTCAGATTTGGCTAGGTTTTTACCAATTCAGGAGCCTTAAGATTTGGCTGAAACATAAATTTCTATTTTTTGTATAGTGTTTTTGTTTATCAGCCCAGTGCAAGAGCTCTCTCCTCAGGCATTTGCTCAATCCCTGTAAAAAAAGGCCAGAACTGCACATCACATTTGGGTCAAAGTCATTGTTATTAGTAAAGTATTTTCCTTAGATAAAACCTACTAATAATCTTGAGGTGGGAAAAAAAGTCACAGTTACTGCAAGTGCACAATAACAAAAAGTTGGCTAGGTGGGAGTGTTCTATACTTGTTAAGGGTGTGGGTGTAGCACATTGCAGTCACACACTTCTCAGCACTAACTGGAAAACCTGGGAAGCATCAGGTCTCCTCCCGTTTCTTTCATTTTTTTGCTAAACATTTGGTCACAATATCTTATTTTGGCCAGATAGACATTTCAGTCAGTTATTACTTTGGTTCATAAAAACAGTGCTTTGACACAGCATTTGTCCTAGGTCATATTTGACAGTTATAAATTAAAATATAAGGCAGAGTTAATATTCCCATTCTTTGAAAATTTTGACAATCTTCTGAGAACATTAACTCAAAGATTAAGTAAAGCCACTTGCATATGTAGAAACAAACTCTGCTCCCCATTAAGAATCAAACTTCCAATGCTATCCATGGCAATATAATTTAATTCTCAGTCACTTAGCTACAGACAGGAAACAGCACAACAAACTTGAAACTGCATTATTAATCCTTTTAATCTAGTCAAAATCTGGATGTAATGCACATTGCTATTTTTGAGGTGAATGATTTGCAAAGACAACCACAAGGAGAAGACACAATTTTGCCAGAAGCTCATTATCTGATGTCAAAGCAAATTTTATGTTTTATATCTGTGGCTGACAATGTTCCGGCTTTTGCTGAAAAGACTGCATTTTCTACTGCAGTATGCCTCTAATAAAATCTTACTGTGTAGCAGGAAGAGAAACCTCCTTAGAGTCTCTTATTTTAAGAGATCAGATGTATTTTTGTTTGGTTTGGTTTGGTTTGGTTTTTGTTTGTTTGTTTATTAGGGTTTTTTTAATAATCACTTACGTATTTGTTGTGTGCCCTCTCCCATGGTTGCTGTACACACTTGTATTTTTGAGGAAGACAATGAGATGATAAAAAGTATCCTGTGCAAATATAAAAGTTCATACAACCCTCATATTGGCTTTGTTATTTGCTGACTTATATCTATCTGATCATTATACTTTGATTCTGCCCTCACCATAATTTTATGTTGTTTTGACATCATGCAAAATTTGTAAAGATCTTGAGAGAAAAAAAAATAAATCTTGTTTGTTCAAGGAATGTTAAAGGAACTATTATAAAAATGTAATAATTGTATGCTCCAAAAATTGAAATACTGCATGCATTTCACAAGTAGAACTGAATTTTAATAGCATTTATGTTATTAAAATTGCTGAAGTTTTATGATACAAAGAAGGACAAGTAAGTATTTCTGTTTCTCCTATGATAAAATTTGCAGTTTACTGAAATGAATTAGCAATAACTTTTAGAAGGATAAAATGGTCTCTCTACAATTCGCTATAAAGCTTTAACATTCAATAGGTAGGCATGATAGCTATACAGCGATTTGGCAATACTCGCTATGTAGGCTGGAGTTCAAAGGCACATGTGGTTTTTGTGACTTCTTGGAGACTTACATACTGCTACTGATTTTGCTAAGTAGTTTAATAACTGCAAAATGGCACTAAGTCTCATATTCCTTTTTCCTCTCTATTTGTGCTTTCATGGGGAAAATCAATCACACACAAGAATAAGTGTTTAGGAAACTGAGTCTATATCTACATTATCAAGTACAGTTCCGCAAAAGGAGCAGACCTGCAGAGTGAAGCAGCAAGATTTCCTTACATTTTGGAGTATTCGTATTTTCGATTGAGCCAGGAGGACAGTTTTCATCAAAGTACTTAGAAGAACATTTCTTTTGCCAGTGACAACTGCTACACAGACTAGTGATGAAGAATAAAGAATCACCTTAAAATTGTAGATGCATGAAGTAAATAGTAGATAAAGTCAGGGAGATTATTTTCAAATAACTCTTTTGGGGACCAATGCAGAATTTCTTACACGCTGCAGTATGCAAACCCCTAAGACAGAGAAAGATATATGTGCTGATTTCTCCTTTATGGGATGCAGAGAAGTCATCATATCTAAGACTGGGTTCAGGTATGAGCTTCTTGTTCTATATATTCCACATCTCCCCATTCCCACCCTGATATTTTTCATATATGTGAAGGAATAAGGAGGCAGAAAGGGGACAGCCCATACACAATGCTGAATACAGAGGCAGCCTTGATAGTTGTACAGCACTGGTACATACTATATATCTAGTATATATATAAATATCTATATATATAAATATAAACAAAATTTCTGTGAGTTTTCCCCCATTCACCGTGCATTCAGCACAGTGAGTCTTATTCTGGCCTGTCTTGATACAATATGCACTCTGAAGTTATACCTACCAATTTATTTTTTTTAAATAATATTCTACATAAACTACTACCTTTAAAATCACAAGTAGATGAGATCATTAACTTGACTGCCATGTCTACAACTTTTTCAATCCAGTTTATTCAAGATAGCTTCTTTTTAATTAATTCTTGGCAGACACTGCAGCTTTGGTAGTAGTTCTAAACCATATTTCAGTGAAGTGTTTCTTCAAGTTCCTGAATCTTAAAACTGCAAGACAAAACTTGCAGCAAAATCTGTTGCCTTGATTATGTAAAACTCTGGTAGCTGATCGACCAAAGATGAGGATCATGCATATATGCAGTTATGCAGGATCATGCTCATAATTGTAGGTACTAATTGCAGGTATTGAGATGCTTGTTACATTGTTACCCAGAGTTCTAATAAGTAGAAGCATACAGAAGTGGATTGCTTAGTGCACATAGTTTCTATTTTGCTTTTCTGTTTGTAGGAAGCAAGTATACTAATTAGTGTCTTAACCTGGAAATTGTTCTGCTTTTCATCACCAAGGAGGATCAAATCAGCTTTAGCATAAATGCTGAAGCTGGCCTATCAGAAGCATAGAACTGTATTTCTAACCGCATTCCTTTTGTGCATGTATACCATAATAAAGCAGGAGCCAATTAATGGTGGATGTTGAGAAGTGTAGAAGATCTCTATACCATACCCCAGCTGAGAAATACAGACTGTTTAGATGGGAATTTACAAGATCTAAAATAGAACTGGAAGCTGCACAGAGCACAATAAAGGATCATGCTATATGAAATATTGTGTTCTTCTTTAGGCAGTGATGAAATAACATTGTCACAGACGACATTTGATTCTGACTTGGTTTAAACCAGTGTCTATACTGACTTAGAGGACCTCTAATTGGCTTTCTCATTGTTCAGATGATCTCTACATTACTGGGCAAATCCAAAAGCATATGAGATACTGAGCAGGTTCATTTGTTTTGCTCATGTCTCAGCTTCCACTAGTATCTCCTGCCTCTTCACCCAGAAAAAGATGAACTCAATAATCGTTAATTCTAATTTCATTCCATAGATAGCCAAGAAAATAAGATAGAAAATATGGACTTTCACCAATATGGTTACACTTAATCTGAGAAAAACCTGAAGAGCACACTTGAGAAAGACCTGGATAAAAATGTTCCTGCCTTTTAGGAGCATGTACACATGCAATTTTTGCACTCTTCTCATATACATAGATGCTGTCCTCTACACTCCAAATCCTATGTTAATGAAAGTACACTAATTTACTAGTAAGTGTTTATCAAAATATATACCAGTAATTTTGTATTTTTACTGCAGTCAAAATGGATTGCCATTGTTCCTTTTTTTTTTGCCCATATGGTATGATGGTTTTTAAAAACAGAAACCCAACAATACAAAGAGTTATTGTCAGATTTAGCACAGATCTTAGCAGAGGATGTTTATATCAATGAAACTTGCCAAGATTCATCAGTTTGGCTCAGTGTTTTCATTCTATTTGTATGACCCAATTTCAGTTTATTGATGATAACACGTCTTGATTTAAAATCACTTTGATGTCAAGTCAGTTTGATTAAAAAATCCTGTTGAATTCAACTCATTTCAGAGTTTCCTGGTGTGATGTTCTTGTACATCAACAAATATAGGAAGTTTGTCTTCACATTTTTCTGAACTAGCAGGGAATGGTTACCTATAAAATTACCAAATGTTATAAAATTATTATCTAGCCATTTTCTGCTCTCTGATAAACAATCAGCTTCAACTCTCTCACGAGATTTGCAATCAATTTTAAATTCATTCTTAACTTACCAAACGTATTCTTTAGTTCTCACTTTCATTTTAATTCATTCCAACATTATCTCCTGACAAGATGCCACATTATTTAGACACCAATTTCTGAATAAACAGGAGAATATGCAAACATGATGTTCCAAGAATATATGTTAATGCCCTGGAAACTGCCAAGTTTTATAAATGATGATTTTCCTTGTTAATTATTTTGACAAGACTGTCCATTGAAATAGCCTTAACACTACATTTTCCCATTCCTAGATATTCTTAAAACTCACACCTAGTATTTTCAGATAAATATCAAGCTCTCTTCTGTCTTCTATTGGCAGAAATATGTGAAACCTTGGGCTCTAGGACTGACAATGAATTAGACAGAAAGAGTTTTAATGTTGCAAGTTATAACTGTAATCTTTACAAATTTAAGTCTGAAAAATATTAAAACAGCTTTTCAAAACCATAATATTTTGCATTAAAACTCCTGTTAGACACAGTCAATAATATTTTTAATATTTTATTTTTAATGTATATACCATATTCAAGATTCTAATTTAATAGAAAGCAACACTGAAGATAATATAAGGAATGTAACAGCAGATAAAAAAGGTTTAAATTTTTTTTCATATCTTACAGGAAAATTGATAGTGTATATTCTTTATTTTAAATAAGAATCAGTGTTGGTTGGTTGTTTCTTTAAAAATAATAATTTTATCTTCTGAGCAGCTGAGAGTTTCACACCTGTTTTAGGACAACATAGTCTACCTTTTATATTGTATACATGCTATCCATTAGTATGGAACCAGCTCACTTAAAACATACTGGCTTTTTAGGAGGAACCAAAAATGGAGGCCTCATGAATCACAGTCCTTTACTGGACTAACCAGTAGATTTTGTATTGAAAAGTGTCTATTGTCATATTATCTGACAGCCTTTATTCTGGAATCATAGGACTCTATCAAACTCAACTGCTGGTGTTGAACTAAAATTATATCCTTTCTGAAGTCTGCCGTAGCAAGACATTTCTTATGGTAAAATTAACCCACAACCCCTTGGCTAGATCTAAATGTACCTCTGAACATTCTGTGCCCTGTTCCTGATTTTCCTCACTGTACAACTGTGATTTTGAACAACCTGTTATTCCAATGTCTTTTCCTACATGGTAAGTAAATGATTCAGTTGCCTTGATATAGCCTTCTACTCATCTTCAACATGATTTATGTATTCCCTATGGAATGCAGTCCATGATACAGTGTTATTTTATAGGGCATAATCTCCCATGGGTCCTATGACATATCTATCAGCACTGCGTGGATCTCTTGGACATCCTTAGATATCTCAGGGAAAGAGTTGAGACTTTGTATGTGGTGATAAAGTCATGGTATTCTCTTGGCAAGGTAAATACTGTGAGGTTTTAAAGTCTACATTATAAGGAACTTTTTTCAATATTGTTGAGCTTTGATACATCAAGTCCCAGTTGCTAAATTTCCTCAAGCCCCAGTCTATGTGGGCTACTTTTCTAGTGTAGACGACACATATGTCTTCACTCATACTCTGTCCCCTTTATAAATAAAGTTGGTTTCTAACAGTTATGAGTGTAGAATAACCAGTACAGCTCACCTGGGTTTAAAACTGTTATATTTCACATACATACTGATTTTATATTTATTTTTTTTCATCATGTATTCCTTGCTTCACATTCATTCAGTTTTTGGTGATGATTTCTTCAGGGCTAGATAATGACATTCAGGCATAGATTTGCACTGGTTTCATTCTTAAGCCTTATACTATGATTCCTTGTTTCTTGAAATGTGGTTGCAGTCTTGATCCAAGGTAAATATGTTGCTTTTTCTCCTTGCAAAGCTGAAATGGTTCTCAAGATCATTAGTTTGTTAGTTCTCATTAGTTCTAAGACAAAATCTTTAATCCAAACTGAGTATCCATGATACTGTTCACTTCTAAACTTACTTGTGTAGTAGGTTAGCTGTGACAGCAGTCTCTCTTTAAAGGTTTCAATGGATGTGTTAACATGCAATGAATTCAGACTGCATGATTGCTACTTGAATTAATCTCAGTCAGTTTGTAGGAAAAAAATCAATCCAGTAACATTTCATTTAATTTTTTAAGTAGGAAATTCTAGAATTAAACTCATCTGCATTAAATTAGTATATTTTCAAGGAGAGAACCAGATTATAACATCCTGTGTTTTAAATATGACATACTTACAATATACTGCATGAAAATATATTTCTGTTATTTTTATTCAATGTGTAAACAATCCTTGTGCTTATTAGGTATTGCTGCGATAGCATACAAAAGCATTTTCTTCTAGGATTCAACCTTAGAAGGCACACAGCCTCAAAAAAGTCCTGTCAACTGCTTGAAAAGACTCTGGAACTTCTCACTAAAATGAGTGGTTTAAATTCTTCTTCGACTTCGGATAATGATGAAACAGTAATGCAGCAAAGGACTGAGAAATCATTTACCCTACTGAAGGATATTGGTATAGATAGTCCAATTCCCCTCTGTCCTCCATCAATACAGGATAATCCAGTATATTCAGGGTTCTACTATGCTTAGCATAACTCCACTAGCATTAGTGGATTTCTAACCATGGAATAAAATTCTACAGTAAGTCTGTGCAGCTGGGGAATTACAGCTATTGATTGTTTGTGCTGCTGTTTCAGCTACTAATCATTAGTTGCATGAGTGGTCAGAATACTGCTTTGTGTTGTTAACTCTGAGTCTTATTCGATAGATTGTCTTTGATCAGTAGAATTTAAGATATGGCTGTGTATTGTCCAATTATCATCCTTATAAAAAACACTGCTGTAGTGTTATTTGATATGTCTGTCAAGTGAATTGATTTACTTTATTGTTTTTCTACATAAGTTGCCAACTTCGTGGTGAACACTCCAAGACAGTTCTTACAGTTGTTTTAAATGTTTTTGATAATGTTATTTTGCTTTTTCTGCAGTTTCCCATGATTTAGTCTTCAGTTTAGTGGATTTCTAGAGCAGGAGAAACTGAGTTCCCCCAAACATCACCCAAAGAGGACACAGAAAGATGGAGATAGGTAGTCCAAAGACAACTGCAAAGATACAAATCACAGCCAAGACTAAAAGGGAATAAAAAACAAGATTATTTGCTGGAATTCTGCATTTATCTGGGGGGAAAAAAAATAATAAATCTAAGATAATCATACAAATCTTTAACAGACAGTAAACCAAAAGGAAAAATCTAGTTTATGTTGGGTATATAGGATATAGCGACATTCAAATGAAAACAAGGAAAGCCAGGCTTCCAGAATCCTGCAGTCAAATTCTGTGAATTCTGTAAAATAATATGTTAATGATTAAATATTAATATATAAACCCATTATACATTCATTTATCTAAGGGTGAAAATTAGGACATGTACTTTTGTCCCTACCAGTGTAGGGATGTTCCTTAAGAGCTTTTCATAACAGTTTTGCTGTAATCAGGAAATGTAATGGTTGTCACTTTGACAGTAACCATTGCGACTTAGGCTTAAGACATAAAAATCTATGACAGAGATTTCAGACAGGTAAGAATACTTACAATTAAGGAGAAACACACCCACACACCCCTTACAATATTAGCAAAGTCGTTAAAGTCTTACATTTAAATCAGATTCTTTCAGTAAGGACAACAGTTCACTTCCCTATTAGAAGTTAATCATGTTCTTCCTGAGAACTTTTTTGACCTAAAATCTTAGCCAGAATGGCTGGAATTCTTTAGCTAATATATGTCTCACTATCAACAATTTACAGTCCTTAAAAGAAATAAAGTAAGATTGTTTATTTTAAATATATTTTTTTTTAAATATATGGCAAATGAAAACATAAAATATTGCAGTGAACTGCAGAAAGTTCCTAATTCTGTATCTCTAAGCTTGGATCATATTTTACAACTATATCTCGTCACAAGCCTAGCTTTCAGTGTGTATCACTGCTACTTTTTGTCAAATTCAACTGACTGTTGCAGCTTGGATGCAGAAGAGTGTCTCGTTTTGATAGCAAACAACCTTTCTTCTCTCCTGTTCTTCACAAAACCAGACAAACACAAGCAGCAGAAATGAGTGAGACAAATGAGCTGTTAACCTAATGGATAAAGAATGGAGAGCTCCTGTGCTGGAGTTTAAATCTCTGGGGTATGGCTCTTTGCAGCTCCAATTTACCAATTTGTTAGATTTCAAATACAGCTAAAAAACATTATCGTCAATTAGTTCCAGTAGGGCTGTAAAGCTGTATTTTTAAACACTCCACATGTACTACTTTCCTGATAAACTGAAATATGTCTCATCTCTTTCCAGGCTGTTCCACAATAACAGCTGTTTTTTTAAATTCTCATTTGGGACAGAAGTTAAAAGTCCTTGCAAATTAAATTAAATTCATTTAATTAGGCTAGAGAAACATTTAGGCCAACTATTAAAGGAATTTTACTTAGTTTATTTCAGTTAAACTTCAACTTTAAAGGGACTTCAAATTATCAGAACTGTTGCTATGTGTGCTTAAATGGCAAATGTAATTTTAACCCTGTATTGTTTATTTATTTATTTTCTGTTTGGACTTACAGAAATATATATTTCATTTAAATCTGGAAAAAAAGAATTAAAAAATAAACAGTACAGGGTTGCCTAAGAAAAGTTTTCTAAAGATACCAAGTTTATTTTCACTGTCCCTCCAGTGAGACTGTTACCCTTAAGACTGTTTTTTATGTTTTTCTGTCTCATAGTGTATATACATTTTCTGCAACTTCAAATTTTGTAAGATGTGTCTATTTATTTGTCCTTCTAAAATTTATCTTACAGGCTTGTACCTGAAAAACTTAACATTTTAAATGAAAGCATGACAGAGACATGTTTTACATACCAAATGAAAACAGAACAGAGAGGCATGACAAGGCATAGTTGTCTTCTCTTACCCAGCACAGAAAAGGGAGATGATGAAGGCATATTGAAATAAATAAATAAATATGTTTTTTAAAAGCTCAACCCCAAAAGTTACTTGCAGTCACATCCTTGAGAACATTTCCTCTTTGATTCTGACTAAAGGCATTATGGTCTGATCCAAATCAAACATATTTTTAGTTTAGACTGGCATCATTTCCCATAAAACATTGGTTACATATTGTATATAGTTATACATAAATATGTATATACGAAAATATGTGTTGTATAAATATATATTCATAGATACACACATTCATGTACAGACATGTACATATACACATATATATTTGTACATGTATGTATGTATATATTGGGCAACCAAATGAGTTATCTTTACTTGCTGGTAATGTTAAAGAATTTAGAGATTATAATCTCCACCTTCATGAATAGTTAGGACACTGGCTACTCTTGAGTTGAAATAATCAAAAAATAACTTCCAAAGTCCTTGAAGGATTTGAAAGTCTCTATTCTCCACAAGGTAATTATTTTTTAACTGACTGCCAGGGACCTTCTTTGATATGATCACCAAGCAGTTTCTAAAACCCACCCCAACAATTGCATTCTGCTGGTGTTCCTTCACTTTAGACCACAGCGTTTTAGCAGATTCTTGTATCAACCTTTTTCACAATACAAAAAAAAATAGCTAGAGGGACTTAGTTCATGTTTTTTCACCAGAGATTCCTTAGTCAACCCACTGTGTCAGGTCCAAATTGATACAGGCTTAGAGGGAAACAATAAAGACATGCTAGGACAAAGGAGAAGCCTGCTGCCACCTAATGTCATTGGAGTCGTTTAGGAGAGAAAAAAATGTACACCCAAGAACAGGCCTGAAATTCACATCTCTTACAAACACGTTAAGCTTAGTAACTGCATTTCATATCGAACACACCAAGATAGAGACAGATGAGTTTACTTATACTGCTCTTGGTGACTCATTCCACACTCTGGGTGTATTGTTGTCACCAGAACCATGATGATGGATGCCTGCTCCAAATGTCCTGTGCAGCAGGGCTCAGCAGCTTCCTGGGGCTGGGAGCTGCAGAGACAGGGCAGGACCTCACCAGCCAGGGCCTAGCCAGGGAGCTGAGCAGGTGGAGGGGTGGCTGGGGACAGCCCCAGCCCTGGGCATCAGGCATTTCCCTGGGGATGGGGACAGGCCAAGGCTGGGCTGGGATGTCAGCTGGCAGGTGGAGAGGTCAGGATCAGGCCTGATGGGGGAAACTGGGAGCAGGCAGAGCCCAAGATGACCAGTGAGGGCTGTGGGGACAGGGATGGGCCAAGGTCAGGCATCAGGGACATCAGCCTGCGACTTGAGGCCTGGGCCTGCACCAGGGACTGCGGCTCAGCACAGGCCAGGCTGCAGCTCAGCAGGGCTCTTGCTCCACTACCTCAGCCAAAACCAGACTCCATAGGCAGGGACTGACAGGCTGGTGCTGAGCTCAAGGGTGCATGCACAGATCATCTGTACTCATTTATTTCCTACAGACAGTAGCTTGATCTGGAGCCTTGCGTCGTGCAAGTGATATACACGTTGTTATCTAGCATCTCTAGATTCTTTTGTGATGTGGAAAACTTAATTACCTTAAATACAGAAAGACCCTAATTAGTTTTTTAATCATAGATGGTATACTTAATATGAGAAAAAACAACTGATCATCATGATAAAAATTTTCAATACTCAAGTTTTTAATCTTGAGAAATTTGGTCTTCAGTTTACTTTAAATTTTACAAAATTATCTTTGGTTCCTTTGATCTTCAATTGTGCATGAAGGCAGTGCTTTGCTCCAAATCAAAGAACAAAAGCAGTAGCTTCTGCTTCTGTAACAGCCAATTCCTACCTGCAGAAGAGAGCAAAGATCTTCCTCTGACAGAGCTTGCTTGCAACTCAGCTCAGACAGGCTGGGGACTATGTCTGCCTAATGTAATTACATGCCAGCTGACAGTAATTACATGTATATCTTGTAACTGAAGAAGGGACTGTATCAGAAAAAGTTATTATTAGCTCTTCTCATCTTTCATCCCATCCTTCTTTTCTTACTTCTTCATTTATATGAGAAATTTCACTTGATGGACAAAACCATTGTGGGTAATGTAACTGGTGGCTGGTTGAAAAAATAATGAATGGAGGTGGGTTATCATTATAGAGGAAAGGGTTGTGATGATAAAGTGAAAGAAATTCTCTAAAAAGTGTCCCAGTTTTTGTTTTACATACAATCTTGAGGTTATCAAATTTGTAAAAAAAATAATTAACTCTGACAAACATTACATGCCTTAGGTGAAAAAACTCACTGTTTCAATCGTTCAAGAGAAGCAGTTGTAATTAATCTTTCTGGAACATTTTTAAGTTAATAAAATGAGAGAAGTTATTTCAGGCACAACTAGGAAAGGACTGGATCACGGAAAATGAATGAGATTGTGTTTGAAACAGATCATGAGATGCACTAATCAGCAATCTGCAAACATGGCATTTCTTAAGGGGCCAAAACAGTTTGATTTTTTCTCATTTGAAAATGTGTTCAAATACTGCTGAGAAGTTTGGGGGTGTGGGGGGTTCGTTAGTTTTGTTTTGTTTTTTGTGTGTGAACATCTGTCTTTAACAGTCTTAAAGAGCTTTCTTTGTAAAGCCTCTGCTAATATCCTCAGAATTTGGGGGGGGGGGGTAGTTTTTCAGTCTTGTAACCTGGATGTTATCAATATGATAAGTCAATAGATTACTAAAGTGTGCAGCAATGAGCAGCTGACAAAATGTTACAATAATTAGATGCTTGGTAATATGTATGGAATTTTTCATTTAAATTTTATTAGCCTTTATTATGGGCATTAAATGTGTGCTCAGAGAGAAAATAAATGCTATGAGTTTATGTGCATGCATAATGTAAAGTAACCATTACAAAAATCCATAGCTACAAACAAAGAATTATAGGAAACCATTAACAAAAACCCGTGTTCTGTAATGGAGTTGTAGCTCACACATAAATTGAACTTAGTGGTGTCACACTGTCCTGGTGTTCCTTTATCTCTGTGACAGAAGTATTGGAAATTTTCCTTTTCAGTCTTCTTTTTTCTACATTAAGAAAACCTTGTTCTTAAAATTTTCATGGCTAGGTCACTTTTATAAGACTTTAATCTTTCCTATTACTGTGCTCTGTCTTCTGTCTACTTTGTCTTAATGCTTCCTGTAGTGTGCTGGTCAAAACTAAACACCCTATTCCCACTCTTATTATAGTACCACATGGTAGAACTCAATAATAAATCTCTGTATGTTACATGACAGTGTTGTTAGAAGTATCCCAGAATTACATTTTCCTATCTATAAAAGCATCACTAATTTGTTGTTCTTTTTAAAAAATCTTTCCATTTAAATTTTAATGACTGACAAATACTTGTTGTTTTGTATTTGTATGTGTGATGTTTCCAAGCTAAGTGTGATTGTGTGCTTTGTCTTTATTGCATTTTCATAGTCTTTATTTCAGACCATTTCTCTGATTTATGAAGATTATTCTGTCTTCTCAAGTATTTGGAAAACCTTATGGTTTTGTATCACCCGTATAGCTTATGCTTGTATTCTCAATGCCATCATCTCAGTCTTTCATGAAAACACCAAATAATGCTTGATCAAGTACAGATTTCTGTGAGCCATGGCATTTACAATGGAAGATGACAAGACAATATTAATGACAGGTCTTTGTGCAGATTTGAGATTTCTTTTTGTTTTGTTTTCTTTTAACTATGGCCAAATAAAATATAACAGTAACATAAAGAAGGCATAGATTTACCTTTCCTGTGCTATTGCTCTGGAAGGAATTACATTCTGTAAGGCAGAATGCTCTACTTACACACACCAGGAAATGTCTTAGCCATATATTAATGTTAGTGTCTCAGAATCATTCCCTCAGTAATAACTAATTATAAAGTAATAAAAAGAAAGCATTTCCCACATAGTATAAGAATTAGATATTCTATATAATGTGCTAAAAAGATTTATCTTGAATTTGTGATTCCAGAACTCATCATAATGCTACAGCTTATAAATTTGCACTGAGAAAAGAGAGCAACCAGTAATGGAATACATTCAGAACATGATAGGTAGAAAATTAACCTTTTTATACTATTAAGTTTCTCATAATCTACAGCTTTCACAAATACCATAAAGTGTCCTTAATTTCAACCTACATGTCCTAAAGATTAACATATTGGATAAATGTAGTAGTAGTAGTAGTAGTAGTAGTAGTAGTAGTGTTAGTATTAGTATTAGTATTAGTATTAGTATTAGTATTAGTATTAGTATTAGTATTAGTATTAGTATTGTTGTTATCATTATTATTATTATTATTGTGGGGCACCTTCTCCTTGGAATTACTGTTAAGTTCACATATAATAAAAATATGTCTTTAAAGGACAAAATGAGTCTGATAAGGAATACAGAAGCCAGAAGGTAATGGTTCCAGATAAGCCTACATTTCAAATGTATTTGACATACCAGTAAATTGTCTGGATAGTTCAGAAACTGCAAGTGCTGGGGAACTATTTCATACTGCAAATTCATAGTCTTTTTACTTGTTGAAATATATATAATGACAATCCTGTAGATCAGATATACATTGTTAAATTTCACAGAAAGGCTAATAGTTTCTTCATTTATGAAAATAGGTTGCTTTAAAATGCACAGTCTGAACTTCACTGCACACCCACAGGTTCTCAGGATCCATTCTCTTTCACAGAACTTTAGGCATTTTTTCAATGAAAGACACCAGGACTGCATCAATTAAAGAGTAATTTAAATATATGTGCACACAATAGAGAGACAAAAGGAGAGAAGAATCAACTGTGAACAGAATGGAGTCTTTTCATCAATACAATACTGTACATTATTTCTTACAGCATAAAATTCACTTTACCCTGAAAGCCCAAGTAATCGTTGTGTGAGAGAAAATGTGTGAATGGGATGAAAAGATAAAAATCAGACACTCCTCAAAGTAAGCTAGGGTAGGGGGCTGTAGCGGCACTTCCCTGTGATGGCTGTAACAACTAATCCAACACAGGAATTAGGGCATCATTCATACTATGGCATTTAGAGAGCTTGTTGCAGTTTCCTAGGCTTTATTGCATGGGTTTTAGGCAGATCTGCACAGACCACCTAGGCTGCTTTTCTTCCTGGCTTAGGCATGATACATCATAATACATCCCTCCTGCCCTGGGCTCCCTACTACTTCTTTGTGCCATGATTACAAGACCATATTACAAGGGTTTTCCATTTTTGTAAGTTATGTTTCTCTTTGTCCAGTTATAAAGCCAGAGTTTCATTTCAGACTGGATTGTGAGAGTTCTGAAGCTATTCCCAAGCAATTGGGACCCTCTCTCCTTTAACGAAAGTTGGTTCTGATTAGAGAGATATATATTTCCTAGATAACTCACATGAGAAGATGGCATAGGTAAACATGCTAATTTACAAGCTAGATTTTGCCTTGGAGCTATGAACAGGGAGTCTAATTTTGGCATGGCCTGGTTACAGAGGTGGAAATGTCACATGATTATTCAGCCAAAAGCAGTCTTCATGTTTTATCTATTAATTCCCATTAATGTATGTAGAATGTGAATAATCACAGAATTTGGTCCATTAGGATAAACCAGACCTATGACAACTAGAGAAAAGGAATTTAATCACCAAACTAATATTATACATGTTTGTGAAGATTCAGTATTCTGCCAAATATTGAGTTTCTCCACTCACCACTCCTTCACTCCTTTCTTTCTCCCTCATTTTCTTTATTCTTCCTTAAATATGCATTTATGAACTAGTTAGTAGTGCATAGCTACAAACATCATCTAGACACTGAAGCTCAGTGATTCTGATACTGAGTATGTATAATCCTTATGATTACATTTAAAAGTAAAGTACAGCTGCTTTCTGATAATCTCAGGGACTTCTGAGCGATGTTTGGGTGTAATCAAAACCAATAAAAAAGACAATGGAGTTTTAAGAAAGGTAAATGGCTGATGTTTTCTTTTGGTGAGTAGGTTTTGGTCAGGAGGACTTCTTTCTCCATATATCCCAAGCCAAACAGGCTTTTGACATGTGTGAATTATGTTATAAATTATTATAGGGAAAGGCTGTCCAGTAAGTAACTATGTTCTGTCCCTGCATGCTTATTTGATTTCTTGTTGTGGTACAAAATGATCTAAGGAAAATGGATATCGAATGAGCAGATAATTTACTTTTGGCTTGGTTTTCAAGTTTTTTTTCTCAAAAGAACACAAAATGCTGTGAATTGACTTTAAAAGGATTGGCATATAGCTGGCAGGAGGTATGTCACATAGAGGAAAAAGGTAATGGCAGGAGTAAGGACAAAAAGCTGAACAGGGACTGGAATATGAATCTGCATATGTGATCTGAGCAGACATTTCTTTATGAACCAAACAAAGACCATACATTAAATTGCCACTGCCATGTTATGATCTAACATATGTGTTGTTAGCCACCCAAAACCATACTGAGGAACACATTCAATGGATGACATTGGTAGGCCTCTACCAGTTCCTATGTTGCAAAACATTGCAGCAGGAGTGCTGTCCATGACCTTGAGGCAACAAGGCAGGACTTCAGTAATTCCTGTGCCTGATCTCCAAAATCATTCTGTAGCGGAAGCACTTGAGTCTGCAGAAGGTACTTCCTGCTAAGTATACTGCACTTCGATCTGAAACTGCTGTGAACAGCTATACTGCTATTTGCTACTTATGTGCATCCATATTTACTTCAGCTGCTAGAACTTTGAAATTCCAGCCCATGTTTCCTTGTCCTTTAATGTACCACATTCCGTCTTGCTAGGCATAAAGTCTAATATTTAGGTATGTTGATTGGTTTGTTTGCTTGCTTACTTCTTTGTTGTTGATGGGCTTGGGAGGATTATAGGATAAGGTGTTTCAACAAAATACCCCCAAACATGCACAAAATAATTTAATTGCAGTGATCTACATTAGGAAAATGTTGATGACATTACCTAGTGAACTAAAGAGAATAGTTTATATTTGACCTTAATCATTTGGGACAGTAGCTAATACTGAGAAGAGTAGTTCAGAGGTTAAGGAAAACTCCCTCTGAGCTTTCAGTCCAGGGAATTTTATTATCTGATAGCCCTCAATGGATTTTTTTTTCATTACCTTTGTACAGATAGCTATACAATATCCAAAAGGTATTTGACAATCTAATTTGGAGGTATAAATGCTGCTACCACGTGACAAATTTTCTTCACCTACTGATTACATCTGACATAGCACACTTCAGAAAGTCACAGCGCATGCAAATAACATGACAGAATGGTAGTCTTTACTTACAGTATTGCACTTACATTGATTAATCATGGTATACCTTACTGGTAATAAATTATCAGCAAATGCAGCAAAAGGACATTGTTGTATTAGAGAGAATGTAAACTATCAGAATCAGCGAACAAGATTAATTTCTATTGCTTTTATTATACAGAAAAATACTTGCTTTCAGTTGTGTGGGTTAGCAGAGCTGTTGCTTGGGCCTGAGGCCTGTGTGCTAAAACATCGTTAAGGCTCAAGCACAGGGAACTTGCCAAGGACAAGGAATTTGTAGTTATTAGCAAACGCCTACACCCAAGGACAAAGAACAACC
>JAVJGJ010000001.1:30882851-30908750 GCA_035590215.1 Microhierax caerulescens
CGTATAAATGTATGTGTGTTAGCTCAGTAAAGTGGACATCTTGCTTGCATCAAGCTGCGTCTCCGTCTCTCAATCGCGACACAGTTGGACTATATAAAAATGCTTTGGTATTTCCTTGTATTTATTTTTATTAGCCTTCATTACAATTGTATGCTTTCCTTTAATGAAAGATTAACACCAGATGCATACTGAAAGAAAGAAAAAATGTTAGCTATAGTGCTTGCAATTTGTTTCACAAACTGTGGATAAATGAGGAATATTTTTTGGTCCTTGTGATTTGCATATTTTCTGCATTATTCAGGGGTAAAAAGCCCAGGCACCATTGGAATAATACAGGAGCAACACCACTGAGCATTTCCAGCATCATATACAGCAGATCCACTGATCTGGGTGTTTCTCTACAACGCAGGCAGGACACTTTTTATTCTGCTATTTAAGGCTGAGAAGGAAACAGCAGTCTGGAAGCAAAAAAAAACCCCACTTTACAGCAGTAATAATAGGCCTAGTTTATAACAGGCCCTGGTCTTCTCTCTGACTGTCACTGGAGAGAGTAAAAATATTTTGCTGCTCCTGAGACAATAGTTCTAAATATTTTATGATTTTAACTACACCTTACATTAGCTGAAAGTAATAATTGTTCCATGGTATGGTACATGCATAATAATTTCAATGGTAAATGTAGTCTTTGTTCCAATATTGAGAATCTAAAGTACATTTAGATATGAGGGAAATGTTCCAGACAGTAAATTCATACAAAAGAAACAAAAGAAACTTCAGCACTGTAACTACAAACAAGAGTGGGTTTAACTTTTCTCAAATTCCCTATCTGCTAGTATTATCATCTTTTCAAGAAGGAATGATAGTACATGTGGCTGGAGTGGCAGACTGTACTGTTTTGTGATAGATTTGATGGTTACAGAAATATTTTTTTCTATGGTTCCAAAAGTTCATCCCACGCTAAAATCCAGCTATTTCAACAGTTGTAACAATAGTTTCTTGCAACTATTCTTGTATTACTATATAAATTCTTAGATATAGTAACCATATAAGGACTTTCAGATTTTCCCAGTGAACAACCATCTTCCGAGAACATTATTTTTGCCTAAAAAAGCCTAGCATCTGCTTCTACCTTTTGCTTTAAAGAGTGATAGACATTCCTTACTCAAGAAAGAAAACAAATTTTTTCAGACTTCATCTTTCTTCTTCCATGCCTTTTATCCTTTTAATTTTAATTTTAATTCATCAGTTAAATTACCCTAAATTCCAATCCATCAATTAGATCTGAAAACACAGATATTCAAACAAAGATATCATATTGCTGATGTGAAAAATTTCCAGGCCTTCGTCTTCTGATGTAGACCATTCTGTATGTACTTTTCAAAAAACAATCTGAGTTTCACTCATTTTACTTATACTGTGGTATATGAAATAGCAGATCATATGCTTTCTAATCAATTTCTAAGATTTGGAGAAGAATTTAATTCCTGGAGTTGAAAATAAATATAGTTTTCCATAGTCTTTAAAGTATGTGAATACTTGCTCTGAATTTCTGGATTTAAATTGTAGTTACCTATAGTTTTATCAGATCCATGATTTTCCTTTTCACAGAAGATAAACACTGATTGCTTCAGTAATGCACCTAAAATTCACCTCTGATAGAAATCTGAGTAACACATCCTTTTGGCAGTATCACAATCTGACCTTTTGCTGATGGTGACGTGGCACCATTCTGTGTCCTCCCTGAGACAGGAACAGGAACATCCAGTGGAAAAAAGACACAATCAAAGGGATCCTGTATCCTCCTTCCAGCAGGTAGAAAGCAGTAGCTTAAAGGAAAGATGTCAGTGGGGGAAGTCTATGTTCTGGGCAGCTGGCAAACCCCCTCCTTCCCTTCCAAGGTGCCTCTATACGACAACTATGAGATTCTGGATGTGGAAGGTCAGTCGGTTGATGATGTGTATGACGGTCTATATACACTGAAGGTGTTGCCAAGGTCAGAAAGGCCAACTCCCTGTATCACAACCACCTCCAGAAGGAAGAAAAGATAGGTTATACTTGTAGATGATTCCTTTCTGAGGGGAACAGAGGGTCCAATGTACAGGACAGACCCTCCTCTGTCTGCTGGGAAGTCTGATGCCTTCCTGGGGCCTGGGTTAAAGACATCACTAGAAAACTTCCTAGCCTGGTATGGTCCTCAGATTGTTACCCATTATTGCTCTTCCATGTGAGTGATGATGAAGCCATAACGCATAGTCCAAGGGCAATCAAAAGAGGCTTCAGTGCCTTGGGACAGTTGGAAACAATCCAGAGCACAGGTAATTTTTTCTTCTATCCTTCCAGTTGTGGGCAGCTATATTTAAAGAAACAGATGGACCCAGTCTATTAGTACATGGCTCCATGGCTGATGTCACTGACAGAATTTTGAATTTTTTGATAATGGGATGGTTTACACAGTACCAGGTCTGCTGGCATTGGATGGGATTCATCTTTCTCAAAGAGGGAAGAAGGTCTTTGTTCATGAGCTAGCAAGGCTGACTGACAGAGCTTTAAACTAGACTTGAAGGGAAATGGGGATAACTTCAGGCTTACCCGTGGCAAATCATGGGACAACACACCAGTGTTAAAGGGATGGGGTGCTAGCAAGGGCTCTCAGCCTCTTTCTCTGAGACTTGCTGGGTACACTGGAGCACATCTGAAGTCCTACAGAGATGAGCCTGGGGATTCTGAAGTAACAGAAGCCAACAGGGGAACATGGGTGAAATATCTCAAAGGAATTGAAGTGTGGTCCTCTAAAAAGGTGGCATGGCCAACAGCCCAACTGAAGTGCATCTACACCAATGCAAGCAGCATGAGAAACAAACAGGAGGATTTGGAAGCCACTGTTCTGCTAGAAAGCTACAACCTAGTTACTATTAGTTACTGAAACTTTGTTGGACAAATCCCATGCTAGAATGCAGCTATTGATGGGTACAAGCTTTTCAAAAGGGACAGATGAGGAAGGAGGGGTAGAGGGGTTTCCCTTTGTGTCAAGAAATGGATAGGTTGTGAAGAGCTGTCTCTGAAAAATAGCCATAAGCAGGTTGAAAGTTTATGGGTAAAAATTAGAGACCAAGTCAACAAAGGGAACCTTGTGGTTGGTGTTTACTACAGGCCACCTAACCAAAGGAGGCCTATTGATGAAGCCTGAATTTTAGGAAAGCAAACTTCCGGCTCTTCAAGGGGTTAGTCAATAGTTCCCTTGGGAAACCGCCCTCAGGGACAAGGGAGCAGAACTGAGCTGGCAGACCTTTAAAGATACATACAGTGGAAGAGCTCTTGATCCCCATATGTAAAAAATCAGGAAAGACCAGCACGGATGAGTCACGACCTGCTGGTCAAATTAATGTGCAAGAAGGAAATGCACAGGCAGTGGAAGTGGGGACAGATATCCTGGGAAGAGTATAGGGACACTGCCCAGTTGAGTGTGGATGTGGTCAGGAAGGCCAAGGAACAGCTGGAGCTGAACTTGCAAGGGACAGATAGAATAATGAAAAAGGCTTTTATGGGTATGTCAACAAGAAAGGTCAAAGAAAGTGTACCCCCCTGAAGAACGTGATTGACAAACTGACAGCAATGGACAAGGAGAAGGCTGAGGTACTCAACAACTTCTTTGCCTCAGTCTTCACTTTGGTGGATGAAGAATTGCCTGGATTGTTGCATCCAGAGAGTAGTGGTCAATGGCTGAATGTCCGGGTGAGGATCAGTGACAAGTGGTGCCTCTCAAGAGTCTATATTGTGACCAGTACTGTTTAATACCTTCATCAATGACATAGTGGGATTGAGCGCACCCTCAGAAAGTTTGCAGGCAACATCAAGCTGAGTGGTGCAGCTGAAAACATCTGAGGGATGGGACGCCATCTAAAGGGACCTGTACACCATCTAGAGGGACCTGGACAAGCTTGAGAAGTGGGCCCATGTGAACCTTAGGAGGTTCAACAAGGCCGAGTGCAAAGTCCTGCACTTGGGTTGGGACACCCACAATATCAATGCAGGCTGGAAGATGAAAGGATTGAGAACAACCCTGTGGAGAAGGGCTTGGTGATACCAGTGGATAAAAAGCTGGACGTGAGCCAGTAATGTGCACTTGCAACCCAGAAAGCCAACCAAATTCTGGGCTGCATCAAAAGAAGTCTGGCCAGCAGGTCAAGGGAGGTGATTCTGCCCCTCTACTCCACTCTGGTGAGACCTCACCTGGAGTACTGCATTCAGCTCTGGAGTCCTCACATCACAGGAGAAAAATGGACCTGTTGAAGCCCATCCAGAGGGCAGACACAAAAATTATCAGAGGAATGGAACACCTCTCCTATGGAGAATGGCTGAAAGAGATGGGTTGGTTTTACCCTGAAGAAAAGACTGGGTATACCTTATTGCAGCCTTTCAATACTTAAAGGGGACTTATAAGAAAGATAAGAACATAATTTTTAGCAGGGCCTGTAGCTATAGGACAAAGAGAAATGGTTTTAAACTAAAAGAGGGTAGATACAGGCTAGATATAAGGAAGAATTTTTTTTTTATGATGAGGGTGTTGAAGCACTGGAACAGGTTGCCCAGAGAGGTGGTAGATACCCCATCCCTGGAAACATTCAAGGTCAGGCTGGACGGGACTTTGAGCAACCAGATCTGCTTAAAGATGTCTTTGCTTACTGCAGGCGGGGTGGACTATATGACCTTTAAAGGTCCCTTCTAACCCAAACTGTTCTATGGTTCCATGACTGTGGTATTCTTGGGAAAGCTGATTAAACAGCTTTGAGAGTTCTAAGTGAAATTCTGTTTATTATCTGAGATATCGAATTCTGGTATCTGCCAAAGAAAGAATGCCCGTCCATTCTTCCCCCACAGTCTCTTCATTCCAGAAAACAGAGCTTCAAATACAAAACACGTTCCAGTCTGAGATTTGTCATAAGTTTCTTCTCTAGATTAATCAACCAAGCACTCCTTACTTCTTCAGAAGCTGATTTTTTTAGAAAGGGAGGCAAAGTTAATTTGGCACAAAACTCTCTCACCAGTATTAGGGTCTTTTGGCACATCATTCTCATTATTTGGGGTAAAAAAATACGTTTTTCCAACATGCTGAAACTTCTTTTAACAGTCTGTGCCACATCAAAATCCTGACCTTAGTTTCTCATTTATATTTCTGCACTGCCTCTGGAATTTTGCTGTAAATCATGACACTTCATTAAATTTTATTGCTGTTTTTAAGAAGTTATTGCTCATTAGAAAATGCTGTTTACAGTAGCGTGTGTAAAGAAGGAAGCTGGAAGTTTTTGAAAGTCCTTTGTTCTTCTAGTGATGGAAAAGTTACTGCCTTTGACAATATAGCAGAAGAAAGTGTTTAAAGGCTGTGACTTCCCTGTTGTATCTACTTTTAAATTTTCTCTTTCACTTCTTTCTGTGTCTTTGGGTTCCTGGGAAAGATTCAGAAGTGGCCAAAACAGGGAGTTCAGGAATGTTTGCCTGGTATGGGTCTTGTAGATCATCTGAGTCCAATTCTTCTCAATCATACATCTCACAAGGCATCTAGTTTTGACTTTTGTGTGTAACATCAAGTCCACATGCCCTCATGTACCATCTACCACCTGTGTTCCATAGTGGACTTGGATCCCACTGTTAAAAACACAAGTTCAGAATTTTAATTTGCCATCAAAAACCAAGAGCTGAGATAAGGAGCATTCCTGGTATCCAAAGTCCCTGCTTTAGCAGGAAGTTTGTAAGATGATCAGATAAATAAAGGAAGCAGTTAATTATACTATACTACACAAGGAAGGGCACACAAAATATCCAATATCAATAAAATATAAGTCCCTGTCAGCAAGACAAGAGGAAAAATCCCTCTTTTATCTCCAGATCTGGAAATCAGTTCAACTGTGTGCACAATAACAGTGTTGCAATACATGAACAGCTTACTTGGCATATTTTAACATAATTTACTGATCACCTTACTCCTTCTTGTACACTATCTCTAGAAAAGGCTTATTGTCTGGACTTCATAGGAGAGTAAATTTTGGAAGCCTCCATGCTCTTCACTGCCCCTACATACTTAAAGTTTGTGTTAAGCATATGCAGAAACCTTAAAGTATGGATAAACTTTTAGTTTTAAGGAATGAAAAAATCATCAAGGACTTTAGGAAATCTGTATACCAGCTGCACATGTTTGGGGTACTGATTCTCTATTGCTAACTAGTCCAGATTCATCGAATAACACTCATGTGTGATAGTACCTGAGAAGGATTACATATCTGAATGCAGAATTGACTCATATACTTCATGTGCCAGATGACCTCAGAAACATCTAAGCACTGCAGTGGTCCTAGCTTCTGACACTGAAGGTATTTACACCCTTAAAATTCCTACCCCATATATACTTCCTGATGTTTAGGATCTAATTTGCCCCGAGTGCCATCAAAAGTCATAAAAAAGACATTTTTTTGCCTGTCTTCTATTGACAGGGTCTGATCTGATAAAAGTGCTCTGAAAGCATCTTGCCATAGGGCTTCTAAAAATATAACACCTTCTTTAAAAATATTATGATTCCTGTTTCTACTTAGTGTTTTAGCTTCAGAATATTTCTGTAGAGTCTAAAAGACATGATTTCAGTCTCTGTCTGAGGGTGTTCAAAAACTATGTCCAGTTTTTCAGTGTGTCTAACTGTAAAAAACTAAGATGAAGTAAAATCAAGAGTGAGCATCACTCAAATTTATAGCTTAGTGTATTCCTTTGAGAGATGCAGGTTCAGCCTTTTCACAAAGCATGCAGGATTCTGGTCTTGCAGAGGAAGAATAATTTAAGCAGTGCTCTGTCCTTTTTGGGGTTTGTTTACATTTGTAGTAGTTCCTTATTCAGCTTATCACATTTTTAAGCATCTAATTTCTACAGACATGATCATTCTATTAAGTATCTAACCCAGATGTTGGTTGTGACATTTAAGAAATGACCATCATAAATGCAGAGGATTTTTGACATTAATCTTTGGAGAATAAACCAAAAGGTGCTTATGGACCAATGTTAGAATTGAAGTACGATTTTCTTTCATTGAGTTTTCTAAATCTCATAATCACTGATGTTTGTGGGGTTCCTTTCTATAATCTGAGAACCTTGATAAAAAAAAAAAAAATTAAACACATGGAATGCAGTGCAATAAACTCTAAAATAAAATGCAATCATACGTGCAAAGTTTAACTCAATAAACTGTCTCATTACAAATAATAGAAGATGGAGAAAGAGGGAGTATGAGAGGAAACCAGAATAAATATTCAAAAGAAAAGAAAAATATAAATCCAGAATAAAAATCAGTTGTGATCTTGAAACTTGACTGGATTCATTAGAAAGCATTAATGAGCTTTTCTTCTCCTGGGTTAGTTTTATCAAGTATGGTATTGAACTCTTATATTAATCTAGAGCTTAAATGATAGACTTTTTAAACTCCGCTATAGTGCACATTCTCTTAAAAGAAGCAGCAGAGTCCTTTTTGGCTGATATAAAGTGGACACTGACACCAATAATGCATAATTTATACTGTTGTCTTTTTCCTTCATATAAATTTTTTAAGTTTTATTGATCACACAGTGCTTTTTTGGTTTTTTTTCAGAAAACCTTAAACACCCAAAATGCAGAGATTTCATATACCTCTGTCCCATTAGCTTTAGGTCCTATAAATAGCTGTTAGATGTTCAAACCTTCACACAAAAGAAATAACACAGTTGTAACAGATTAGTATTAGAAATTAGGTTTCTATTTTATATAGAATTTTACATGCTTCTACCTCTCTCTGATTTTCTTATATTCACTACAAACTTTTCACTCTACTAATAGCAGGGAAAAGGGGAGAGGAGAGAAGAGGCAGAAAAGTGTCTATTACTGCTTTGAATAATATCTCAAGATTGCATGCTGAATTAGTAAGATTAGTTCAAAAAAATTTTTAGAAACTGAAGCTATGTCTGAGCTGTCTGACAGGCTTTATTCATACAGCATTTATGTTACACAAGGTTACGACCGTTGCATATTTGAACAAAATCCCATTTTGTACTGACAGCTTTCCCTTCAAAAGATAACAGAAGATGGCAAAGTTCCCTCTTAGCCATATAGTGTTGTAGGTTTAATTATGTTCTGCCTGGTCTCCTCTTGTACAATCAGTATGACCACAATTATTATCAGACCTGATTTGCTGTTCCTTTTGTTTTCTTTGGTCAATGAAACAAGCCCGACTTCCTGTGTCCTGTGGCAGCTTTGTAGGTTATGAATGCTTTTTCTCTCTACCTGCCCATTCTAGAGTCAACCAGGAATTCTCACAGAAATCAGAATTATGGGGTTTACCTCACTCCAGATGAGAAGGGAATTAAAATTATTTTCTTACTTCTTGATGATCTGTATCTCATAAAGCTATCTTCTGTAAATGATACAACCTTCCAACAACATGTGTAGCTTTGGAAGCATTTTGTGGTGGGTCTAGATCCTGTTGGTATGCACAGGTTTTTTCTTCCAGTAGGCTATTTTTGCAGAACAAAGTTTTTATTCTGGGTTTTTATAAAACTGAGATAATGAGTTAAACAGTCTAAAGCAGCTCTTTGTCTGCACGGGAGAAGATCTATAAAAACCAACAGATATTTACAATGAAAGACTGAAGTTCCTAACGTGTCTACACAGCAGCTAAGAGGATGATGTGGGAGACTGAATAATTACTTCAGATTCAGGTTTCTTAGTTATCACAATAGATATACAGAACTCTTTTAGTTTTCAAATTCTTTCATTGAAGTGCCCTCCTGCAGAGAGGAAGTATGCTACTGTTCAGGGCAATATGAGTCTTTTTTTTTTTTAATGATTAAAGATAACTTCTGGTTCTGAGTAATATTGTGTTCCAATTCTGTATGGTAAGTTAACTTCTAAAAATTCTTGGTCTCTGTTTTGGGGATTAACTATCAATTTTGAATCTACCCAAGCTGAGGCTTGGCTCATTTATCCACACATTTTTTGAGATACTCTAAGGTAAACCAGGTATCTGCATGGGTGGCAGATATTACAATGCCTGTAGGAAACTTGCACACTTCCAAGGCTGCATCAGGGGACCAGAGAGTTTTCATACTATCAAAGCATATTAAACATCTATATATGACCAACTGACTCAAGTTGTAAGTGTTAAATAATATTTTAATGCTCTTTTATCCTATGCAAAACAATTTTTTACAGTTCCTTTTATTCCAAAAGACTAATTTAGAATAACTCTCTGCTTTAAAGAGGAATGCAGTTCATGATGAATAGCTGTTACTTACTTTAGTTCTAAGTTACAGAATGCATTATTCCCGGTATAATGTATGATATATATTTTCTTCGTACAGTCTTAAATATCATTCACCTTGGGTGAATATGTGAAAACTGTTGAGGCTTGAAAGTGTTTTTTACAGTTTGTGACTGACAAATTAGTTAAAATAAACTGACAGTGTTTTAAATAATTACATTACAGGCTTGTGCTGAGGGAAGTGTGATTCAAGATAAGATGGCGCTTCTTTTCTCATTTCCTTTCTGCCTAGGAATGCCATAATTTTATGTTTTTACATTCACTTAATCCTTGACTACAGGGAGAAAAGAGTTCTCTACAAGGTTCTCCAGCATCCTTTGTCCAGCTAGCTCAAACAATGGCATTGATACTGACACGGAGCACTACCTATTGCAGAAAGTAGTTTAGGACAAGCCTAACAATAGAGGAGTTTCAGAATAATTTTGTCAGGGACCAATGATTCAAGTTATTATTTGCTGAAGTTATTGTCTGTCATTTGAATGGTTTGTGCTGAATATAACAAAGAGGAAATTCAGTGCTTTGGAGAGCTATAAAACATATTTAGTTTCCCGTGATTATGAATATGTGCTTTTGTCATTATTTGATCAACTGAGGTCCTGAAGATATCTTTAATGTGGAATATGAAATACTCTCAGGCAGAAAGGTCCCCCTCTTTTTAGTGAACCTGCATGTGGAATTCAGCACCACAGACTCAGAAGTAAAAAAGCAGAGATGTCTCTGTATGGTGTAAGCCTGAGTAAATACCACCTTTCCAAAATGATAACAACCGCTTAACAGTAATTACATACATTTGTAATGCATTTTTTATCTGCTGCAAACCCCAGTGCAAGGGTTTTATTTTTTTACTTATTGTAAATCTTGGGCTGAACTTTTCTCCCTTCTACACTGTGATAACTTCAAACTTATCCTTGGTGCCTTGCTGATATCAATTCTGACCCAACAGTATCCTGCTGAATTGCATGAGGCCCTGCACAGAAGCTTTTATGTTTTAAGGTACAACTACCATAATCTCTAGGGCTATCTGATAAAATTTTAATCTCTCTGCCCTGCTCCTTTAGAAGTCTACCCAGGAAAGATGCCTTGACAGCATCTTATTTTATTTACTTTTCCTGAATCCCTATCTCTGCCATGTTTAATCGTTTATCTTCTTCCTCCAGTTTTCCTCCCCCTTCCCCTCACTTCAATCTTTTCTTTCCATTCAGCTTACTGTGGCTGAAGTCCAGCTTTGCCTTATTCTAATCATTGTGCAGGCTATATTCCATTATATAAACACACAGTTTGCCTCCTAAAATGCTTCTGCCCTTTATCATTAGATTCTGTCAATGTCATCACTACTTGTGCCTTTCCTGTTTTGATTATTTGATCATTGATGACAGAAAGGCTGAGGCACAGTTTATTAGATTTACTCTGTGGCCATGTTGTTGCTAGGTGATACCCCCTAGCCACTGTTACAAATACTTAAAAATCTTAAGATTAAATTTCCTTGTTACTTTTTATTTAAATAGTGTAAGGCAACCGAACTTCAAAGATTTAAAGTGTGTTATAAAACTACTTGGATTAAGGGAGAATTCTGATTGGCTGCTAGATTACTGCTAAGGGATGCATTAATCTGTATGAAGCACACAGTTCTGCACTGCTGTTCAGTATTTCAAACTGCTAAACTCATCTTTTTCCAACAGTTTGACATACATTTTTTTTTTAGTATAGCACTGTTAGGGGAGAATAAAGCACAACAAATCAAGCTATTTAGTACTCGTGAGGTAACTCCTGAGGAGAAGTATGAGACGGTGCTGAGTTGTATGATTGTCCTATGTTAATCACGCTCCTTATCTCACCTTGCTGCTTAATAGTCATCAAATGAAAATAAATTTCATGATGCTAATTAACTAGTGCGTGATCTTGCAAATGTTCCTGTGTGAAATACAGTACCATGAGCGTATACATGAGTGTACTGAGGTAGTTGTTACGATAGTGTCTGCATAAAGTCAGTCATTTTAGTCTCTGGATTGTTTGTACTCAGGAAGAGAGTTACCTTTTCTAGATCAAGATTTTTGCCAGAAACCGGAATCAGAATGGAAAAATTCCATCTGCTTATCTAAGCTAAATAAGCATTGGGTGAATAATTATTTTTTTATTGCTTCAGTATCTGGAGATCTTGATTCTAAACTTCAATGAATTAATAGTGAAGGATAAATACATCTCATAATGTCTATTACTCTTAGCTTATTTCATCCTCTCTAATTAACAGTTTTATCTGTGGATTCCTTATGACTGATGCTATGAATAAAACCTAACTCTACATTCATGCAAACCTAACTCAAGCATTTCATTGTTTTTTATCCTTTAAATTAGCTGTTAGGCTATATGAGTTTTTTACAGTATACCTGTTCAGCACATTCATTCTCATTTCTGTCATTATCAGGAACTTCTTAGCTGTTTCTTCCCTGAACTTTTTTGGTATTTTCTCTTTCTTGCTTCTTTCTTGCCATATGCCTACTCTTCAGGACAGAAAACACATTCTACCACATAGAAAACAGGGTATAAATATGTAATATGATGTAAATAATACTTTCTACCATTAGAAAATGTATATTTTAAAGGCAAAAAGAGGTTAGGAGACCAAAATTTGCAGAAACTTTTCTTTCGCATTTTCCTGCGTATTTGCTACTAACAAAGGTTGCAATAGTACCTAAAATTGCCAAAGGTATCTAATATGACTGATTAAGCCTTCCATTCCTTAACTCAAACATTCATAACTACAGGGTTGTTTGCAGAACAACCGTTTCCAAAGCAGTCAGTTGTAGGCTGGGACCACTACTTACAAATCCATCATGAAAAATTTTCGTCTACTTTTGTGTTAATTGGAGCAGCTTAACAGACACCACCTCTTTTGTCTTGCAGAAATGTCATGGCCGAGAGGGTGAGACTCAGCTGCACTCAGAAACCTCAAACTCAAGATAAAACTCTAAAGTAATCTTTGAAACATTTGAACCCAAGGCATGCAAACTGTCAGTGTAGGTTTTGCGAAGTCTGAAAAGTCTAATACTTATTTTCGTATTTTTCATGACCTTCTTAAATACCAATCTCTCTCAAAAGTTTCATTACTGTTATCAAACTATGATTTGTCTGCAGCTGAATTTGCTGTCTCATCTAGAATTTATCCTATTTCCTTTCTAAAATACCTGAAAGGAGTTTGTAATTCACTTTGCTTCCAATTATGTAATTACAGTCGACTGGAAGAAATGAAAGTAAGCAATGCAAACGTGCAAATTACTCTGTGACAGTATCACAGACATTTCTGTCCCTTTACTCTGATATTCAACTGATTTCAAAAGATATGGGTCTGGGAATAAAGTCTTATTTCCAATATCGTAATTGAGTACATAAAAATGAAGAAACTTATCTACATCATCCATCTTAGAATTTTTCAGCTGCCTTCCGTTTCATAATATTTTGATTTTTGTGACATTCTAGATAACATGTTCAAAGTGTGAATGTTTGTCAGAACGCAGTTCTCAGAACAAATTTTCAGAAAATTGAAAACAGTCATAGATGTATTTTTATCACAGCAATAGGATTCTTATGGGCAGGTATCAGGGTCATTTACATCAGTTAAAGTAGCTTCAGGGATTTTTTTTTTTTTTTTTTTTTTTTCCAGAGAATAGTGTGTAGATTGTTTCCAGTGAGGCTTTTTGTGTGTTATTGCAGTAAGGCTGAGTCAACTCTCCCTGGGCTCTATTGTGTGGAAATAAAAAACTATGCTTCTTTCACTCATAAGAATTCAAGCTTCAGTGTTTTGTTACATAGGTTCAGTACATGGCTATCAAACCATTTGTGCATGAAAAATGAAACAACATTCTGTTACCTCAGAAATACTTTGACAAATTTTTATTTTTCTCAAAAAGCCACATATCTCTTGAATGAAGTGTCTCAAAATCATTATGACATTATTAACTGAAATGGATTATACATTTCCAAAGCCTTTAAATAATTAGCTATAAAATATTATGTTTTCTTTTATTAAAAATTTGAATTTTTTGTTCAGTTTTATTTAAAAATCAAACCTTTAATTTTTATTTAAATAGCCTTTCAACTATACACTTTAAATTATTTTTCAGTTTGAAGAGAACATGAAATACACTTTTTAAAAGAATTACATTTGACTCTGATTTTTGGGTTAAAGTTAAAAAAAAAAAAAGAAATTAAGAGCGTATCCTCATATTGTTTCTGTGGCATGTTCATTTCTCTTAATGTTACTTTTAGATATTTGCTGTTGTTTTCAATGAGGAAAAGTTCAAAAGCATTTTGATTAGGTCTGTTTTCTCATTTAGGTTAAACCCTTGTTTCATAATCCTGGCAGTATATAGAAACTAGAGAAGAAACACATTTTAAGGCCAATTATATTGGTACAGGAAAATAAAACAACCTTTTAGTTTAAATTATTAGTGGGCCTCGTGTCATTTCACCCAGACACCTCACTTCCAAGATATCTATTTGTTCCCTCCTGTCTTATGTTCTTGCTTTGTCCACTTAAGGGCTTTTGAAATATTACTGAAATATCCAATTTACTCAATGCATAATTAAAACTACTTTATAAATAATATTATTTCTACTAGGATATGTCCAGATGAAAGAGAAAATCTCTGAGCAGTAAGTATTGCAGGTATTTAAGGGATTGTAGGGAAGACTGGATAAAATCAACATGAAGCCACAGAGACAAAGTCAGGTCTGGCCAATTTTAATTGACTACACTGAGGCAAGAAGACAGCACATTTAAAACAGCAACAAGCTGTATATTAATATTTTCACATAACAGTGTTCTAAAGATGCAATAAGAAGTCTAAGAAAGATGATGGGGGAAAAACATTTGTAAAAAGAGGGTAAAATTGATCAATTAAGTGGAGATAATGGGATGTTTTCTCTGAGGTCAGTTGGCTCTGAGTTGACAGTCATAAAACACTGAAGAAAATGTTCAAAAGCATAAAAGGTCTTCAGGGACTGAACCATAAATGAATTAGGCAGACGACCCACCAAATGGGTCATTTAAGTGAGATTTATAGCTCTACTCAAGTAATTTCTGAACAGTTAATCCTGACTAAAAGTGCAAATGTAGAAAAATAAAATTACAGAAAAATCTCAGACATATAATTGAAAAATATTTTAAAAAATAACTGGAAATTAATGTGTAAATGACTGAAATTCAGACCTTACTATAGCTTAGCAATACAGTGAACCAAAGTATATGGGAGAAGCATGCAAGATGAAGAAAAAAAAATCTTCCCAAAATGAAGAAAAGGTGGTAAAAATATAGCTAGTATAAAAATACCTCCATATTTTTATTTTGGTTTAATAAAGAGAAGGCTAAGAATTTGTTTCATTACGGTGCATAAACATTTCCATGTGGGAAAAATAATAACTGCTAAGGGACTCTTAACCTGAGAGATTAATACACTCAGTATAAAAGCCAGAAATATTCAAATAAGAAACCTGGCGGAATTCTTCAACACTGACAGTATTTTATCTCTGGAAAAATTTACTAAGAGAGGTACTGATTTTTCTATCACTTGAAGTTTCTATATATTTTTGTATCATGTAGCCTAAAGCTCAGCACAGTTTATTAGTCCCAGTACAGTATAACTGAGTAATATTCATGGGCCTGTCTTAATTTAAAGGTCAGACAAGATGATCTAGTAATCATAAATATATATAAATAGAGTCAGGAGAGAGCTTTAAAAAATTACCAAATCATAGTAAAGAAAGTAAATAAATACCAACCCCCCAATCTTTAAGTAAATAAATAAAATAAATAAATAAATAAAGTAGATGGGATAAGGTACAAACACAACAAAAATTGTTTCCATTGCATAGTGCTTGATGTTTTCTGTCAGAGATTAGAATCCTACTGTACTGAATACAGCAAAAAGAAATAACACAAGGATACACTGTCCCAGGTGACATATATTCTAAATGATTGACAAAACACAACCACTGAACAAACAGAGTCTGCAGGGGAAGATAAGGTTACTGTCCAGGCAGGAATGAATGAATAAATTAGATTTGACATACATGGTCATCAACCTAATCAATGGCAACATAACCATTATTTATAGGAATATTTTGTTACATGTTTTCCCTGTTTAAGACAGCCAGTCTAACTAATTATATTTGTCTATATCCCCTGACATGCAAAAGTAAAATTTCATGGTCATGGCTATTTATAATTTTCAATCTTACTAATGCAAATTAAAATTCACACATCAAAGGATCATCTTAATTTCCACCAGTAGATTTTTCCCTGTCATTGCTTTCATGTTTCAGGTAAAGAAATCTACTGATCACCAACACTTCCCTAGATTTGCTGACAGCAGGTTAACATTACAAACCCTTAACTCTGAAGTGCCAATTCTATAAGCTCTGCATTTGTTATTCATATTTTAACTACAGATATGGTCATGTCATTTTCAAAGCTATCTTTTCATTATGTCAAAATATTTCACCTCAAATACACAATATAATCTAATAATAATGGGACTTGCTTGTGATGAGTTCAATTTTCACCAAGGGACATGACAAGAAAGGCAAAACTTCTGACCAACACTTTCATTAAATAGCTCTAAAGGCAGCAGCTAATCTGAATAGATTTATAGTGGCTAAGCTGAGTGAAGGATGAAAAACTGTAAAACTGTAACAATAAACATAACAATATTCGTTAATGATTTTAAAATTCATGGGTTTGTGTCTATACTAATTATACCATGAGCTGATAAACCTTCTGGAATTTGCTTCAGGGTTTACTTAGCAAAGAATATAGTTATTACCCCATAAACAGGTAGTAAGCATTCTTAGCCCATTGCCAAAAAAATAATATGCCTAAGGGAAAATTTCAGACACAAAGCAGAAATCCAACACCTACTTGATAAACTACTATATCCACTCAGTATATCACTATTTTGATCGATTTTTTTTTTACTAATGAACAATAATAGAACTCTGTTTAGAATCCCTGCCATTCTTGGTGTCACACCAATGTAAGACTGAAGATTGTATTTGTTCATTTGAATAGAAAAATGTGCATGACTGTGGAAAACAGGCAGTCTCTTTCTTATCCCTATTTTACTCTATTTATTGCAATATATCAGGATGCATTCACAGGCTATGTATGAAACCAGTGAGGCTAGGAGTAATTCACAAGGCCTTGGAATTATCATTAGTGAAACTATACAGTCACAACCTTTGATAGTTCTGAAGGACGCAGTGGTGATTTGAATACATATTTTCATTTTAAATAATAATCTAAACATGTTGCAGTTATTTCAGACATCACATGTAATGATGTATTGTTTCTGAAAAACGGTGGATACTTTTTAATAAATAAGGCTTTAGGTTTTAATACAAAAGGTTTTAAGGCACCATGAAAACTACTGAAGGACAAGATTAAAATATATTACTTTAAGAGCCATTTGCTCATATAACAAAAAAAGAAAAAAAAATGTGATAATTTTTCCCAGATGAATTATATATACTAAGCAAAAAATATTACAAATTACTGAGTGTCATATTCAACACTATATTTAGTAAAAACTTCATGTGATATAATTAAAATATGTATCACTTTTTTTAGAGCCAGAGGTGTTGGTATTCATATTTTCAGATTAGATTAACATACTCTGTTTCATCATAGTGTATTTGTAGAAAATAACCACAGTTCTATTAAATTTTTATTCCTCTACATAGACAATCACCATTAGCTTCTTTATATTGGGAAGTTTAACATGCTTAACTGTTTTTATGTTAAAAAAATATTAGGGCATTAGGGTCAAGGAGATATTTAGATTTATATTTCTTCTCTACATAAGAAAAAAATGAATAATAACAGAGAGAAGTCACCTGTGTCCTTTAAGTATAAATTCTTGACTGACCTTTGGAAGTGATATTTCTAGAATTGACAAGATAGGTGTTATTGGGAAGCTTCTTGAATTCTGAGGTAACATTTCTTATTTTAATTCCCAGAAGTCCTGAAAATCTGGGGAGTTAATTTTTCATCCACTGAAATGGCATTTTAAGACAATCTATGTCACATTGTCTCTGCAGAAACCCAGAAAAGCACGTGTATGGTGAAGCAAGCTCATTCCTAATCCTTGTAGTTCAGGTGCAAAGAGCATTCAGCATGCTTTTAGTTCACTTTTCCCCCTCTCTTTGCAAGGAGGAATAGTCAGCATGAAATAGGGGATTTACCTTTCACTCCTAATGCATGTATTTTCACAGCCACTCAGAGATTAGCCAAAATATCAAAAGCACAAGAAAACATTGAAGAACTGCTGAGGAAACAGTTATAAACATTTGGAAGCCCATACTCTCTCCACCTCTTTCTTCTCTCAGAACAAAACTTATATTCTAGGTCACCTCCTCAACATGGAAAAGTACTGTGAAATCTAATAATGATCCCCAGAAAATAAAGATCATTACGAAATTACTGCACAAAAATAGATTTAAGTATAACTGTGTTAATAGAAGTATTTCTTTCATGGGTTGAAAGTATGTTATGTGTTGCTGACTGTAAATTTAACATAATGAAAGTTTATTTTCACATCTTTTTTATGTTTAGTAGTATCATTAACATCGGTAGGACAACCTAAATGGGTAAGGTAAGCTAGATTTGTCCCCAATTTATTTTCTTCTCTGACTTACTTTAATGCAAACATCTTCGAAGACTTTGTGTAACCACTTCAAAAATTTAAGCAGAACCTCAAGAGGTTGTGTAATTTTCAGTTCACTGAGCCAGAGAATAGTCTCTCAAAGCTGTTTCAGCATTGTCATTACTTCCACCTACAAAAGAAACAGTGACGACTCAAAGTCAGAAACAAGAATAAATACGCAAATACCTTCATAAAGTAAAGCTTTCATAAAGTGTCAATTCGACATTTTTCTGTGTTCTAGAAAGTTTTACCTGCTGTAGATAACTGTAGCTTTAATTTCAGTATCTGAAATATACTGTCTTTGAATATATTTCACCACTTGATACAATAATAATCAGACAATCTGAATGCAGTCCTAAACTTTTCTATTCAAAAAACAATCAGAATAAGCACTTTGCTGAACATGATAGATTTAAATCAGGCCCAAACTGCAGTTTCTAAGACTACATAAACTAATGATATATCTAAGGAAGCTGTAGGTTTGATGACTACTTGTATGTATGCTTTCAAATAAGAATACTAACAGACATTTTTTCCTTAGAGAACAAGGTCTTTTGAAATCTGTGTTTTACGGACCTCAAGGTTGCATACATCCTAAAGGATGGTTTCATGAAAATTACATTAAAGAGGAGTTTATCTTTCAAGAAAATTATACTTTGACCACAAATTACTGACAGGCTGCAGTTATACTTGACTAAATCAAATTTGAAGCATCTTGTTTTTTGTAGAGGATAAGTCCTTGGCAATACTGGTTGTGCAAGAAATTAACCTTTTGAATTATACACCCTAGAAAAGTTTGAAAATGTTCTGCTTTTTAGATTTGCTGTGCACATTGTGAGTGAGCGTGATTTCATACAATAAATTCACAGTAACTAGTCCGGACTCTATAGCCAATGATGCCACATGCAATTATGTATGCACATATATATGTGTGTGTGTGTATAGTTGCAAAAAACATTGTTGTGTTTTAACCCCAGCCAGTAAATAACACAGCCCCTCACTCACTGCCCAACCCCCACCCCCCACCCACATTCAGAGGGATGGGGTGGAGAATCAGAAAGGGATGTAAATCTTGAGGGTTGAGATAAGAACAATTTAATAATTGGTACAAAATAAAATTAAAATGATACTAACAGTTATAATGAAAAGGAGGGAGGAGAGGAATGAAATCCAAAGGGAAGGGAGAACAGAAAACAAGTGATGCACAGTGCAACTGCTCACCCCCCACTGACTGATGCCCAGGCAGTCTCTGAGCAGCAATTGGCAGGCCACAGCCAACCCCCCGCCCCCCACAAGCACCCCAGTTTATATACTGAGCACAATGTCCCATGGTGTGGAATACTTCTAGCTACTTCAGGCCAGCTGCCCAGGCTGTGTCCCCTCCCAGTGTCCCATGCCCCTCCAGCCCTCTCACTGGCAGGGCCTGAGGAACTGAAACATCACCCAGCAACAACCAAACCATCAGTGTGCCATCAACATGGTTCTCACATCAAATCCAAAACACAGCGCTGCATCAGCTACTAAAAAAAAAACCAAACTAGTCCAGCAGGGAGTTGCCAAATCAGTCCAGGGCTGGACCACTTGCCCCATGAGAAAAGGCTGAGGGAGCCAAGTTTGTTCAGCCTGACAAGAAAGAGATTTGGAGGGACCTAAGAGCACCCCTCCAGCACCAATGGGGGGGTTGTTGAATGACAGGCTTTTCACAGTGGTGCATGACAAGAGGATATCTGGCAACAGCTGTAAGTCTGTAGAAGAATGTAGATGGGTTAATTATCATTGATAATATACAGCTGTGGGCTGGCTTCAGGGGCGATGTAGATAAGGTGCAGCTGTGGCTGGTTCTGTTAAGGGGTTGAGAGCCAATGAAGGAGAGCAGTTGAGGAAGAGAGGAGGAAGAAGCAGATGGAGATGAAAGAGGAAGAAGCAATAAGAGAGACCATGCTCTGAGTGAGGAGGTGAGATGAGGAGAAGGCAGTAGAGGGACTGGGATGACGAGTGTGCTGGGATGAGATGGTAAAAGACCTTGTTGCAGCTGGCTAGTTTGGAGAGTGCTGCAGCATAAGTCAAAATAAGAATGATCTAGACAGGATATAAGAAAGTAAATGTTGTGAGGGTATCTAATACTGGAGTGTGACTTCCAACCAGTGTTGCCATCTCTTTTTTTTTGGACGTTTATTAAGGTATGAGCAAAGCTGTGGCAAACCTGGGCTGAAGTCATCTATGTTGCTTTGAGCAAGGAATTATACTAGAGACCTTCCAAGGAACCTTTTGAAATCGTGTATACTACAACTTTTCTGCTTCACAATTTGATGTACCTGCCAGTGTGTTTCAAAGTGTAAATATTTTTTTTTATCAAGCTCATAGAGTATGCAAGTGGTAGATCATTCTCTTCTCTTTTAGATAATTCTTTTAAGCAAGTATAATGTCCTTTATCCTCCCGTTGCATGTAGGTATTTTAGATTACCTTTTTCCTAGTGCGTTAACTCATATATTACTGAGCTTAAACTTAATTTTATTATGTCATACTAATATTTCAAATTTTTATGCACCCCTTTCCATTGTTTTCCCCGTTGTTGCACAAAAAATGTTTAAAGGAAGTTGCTTTTAATATAAGCAGTTTAGGTAAGTTTTCAACGTAAGTTACCAGTGAAGGTAAATTACTGTCTCTTTTGGGAGCTCTGCCATGCAAATATCTTCATACTGAAGAAGGGAGTAAATACTGAAATGGGAAGTTTTGCTATTGAGATTACAAAAAAATAAACATTGTCACAAAGTTGTATTATAGGAATGGTTATTCAGTAAGGCAGCAATTGAATAATTTCAATAGATTGAAAGCAATGTACATAATAAAAAAGATAACTGCTATACCTACCCTGTGAGGTAAATTATCTGATTCTACTCAGTAAAGGCATCTTGCGTTATTATGAGTTGCTACATAAAAATATCAGATTCATGTCAGTAGCAATGAAAAGGAGAGGAAGAATGTAAAGTATTATTAGAAAATAATTTAGAAACCCCACAATATTTAATTACATTGTTGTATAAACCCATAGTACATCCACATCTTGAGTGCTTCATGCTGTTATAATCATCCTATCTCAGAGAGGTGCAGTCTGTGAAAGTACAGAGAAAGATGACAAGGATGATCAAAGACATGGAACAGTTTTCCTATGAGGAAAGACTTAATAAACTAGGACTTTTCAGCCTGCAAAACAGACAGCAGGGGATAGGCATCAGAGAGTAGTACAGCATTGTGAAGGGTATAAAGTAATTGATTAGGGAACAATTATTCACTCTTTTTTCAGAGTCCAGGAAATAGGAGCGTTACAATGAAATTATCAGGCAAAAGTAAGTACATTTCCACACAGAGTAAAAACTAAATTGTGGCTCTCATTACTATCAAGTGCTGTGGAGACCAAAAGTGTAAGTAGGTTCAATATGTGATTAAGTAATTTAGTGAAAAGTCTATCAAGCTCTATTAAATACAAGGAAGCAGTTGCAACCTCTCAGTCAGAAAAAAAATGGCTAAAAGACATTACCCTGATTTTATGTTTGTTCTCAAAACACCCACCTTATTGCTGAAGTGTTCTGTATTGCCTTAGATATCCCTTCAGTGCCTTCATTTTGTTTAGTTCTGTTTCTTTTCAAATACAGCACTCAATAATATCAATCCAGCACTGGAAAACTCAGTATTGTTACTCTTACTGTGTGGGCTTTAAATCACTTGGACTATTTAAAGCAGTTTAAATAATTTGAACATTTATTTTAGATATTGATATAGGTTTCTGATTGCATTCAGCCCTTTCTCATTTCACTATTCAAGGTTTCAATGTTTACAAAAATCATGAAGACAAAAGACAACCTGAATGACATTATTTAATACAAAGACTAGGGAAGACTTAATGAAACAAACAGGAAACTGATTTAAAATAGATCTAAGTACTTCTTTCTTTCTGCCACAGAATTTTTTGAAAATGCCACCAATTTGTCTAATCCTTTTCTGAATCTGCAGGTGCTAAGATGATTGTAAGTGTTTACTAGTTTTGAACATACTCTGTAGCATCCCTCATAAAGAAGCCACAGACACTGGGGGAATGCAAAGGAAATGAAAAGCAAACAGTGGCCAGCATCTCCTATTGCTCTGTTGGTAACAGAAAACTAAGCTGAAAGAACTAACGATTTTACTCAGCAGGACATTTCTTATGTTGTTACTCCAAGTGGAACAGCTCATGCTACAATGTCCTATTACAACTTTTTGACATTGAAGAGCAGTTCTCAACCTTCCAAAGTTAGGGAAACCCCAGAAACCAGTTAAATGATCCCAGAACTGAGAGGGAATTTGACCTGGAGTCCATGTGGGTTTTTTTCAGCAATGGTCCAGAAAATTGCATCTAAAATATCCTATCATTCTCATTCTGCCAGGATGGCTATAACAATATAATTATAACAATATAATTATTATTAAGAAAGTTTATTATAATGCGAGATTTGTGTTATTTTGGAGCAGGATCTATTTCATTTCCTCTTTTCCTGCTTTTCACTTGTTTTCTGCATGACAGATGTTACATTGGAGGAGTAGAATCAAACATGGAAGTAATATCCATAGTAACAAAACATCATTTGATAGATACCAAAAAGGTACACACAATCTCATTTATCTGTCCAAGTGCTTATAGTAGAGTTTAGAGGAGTGTGGATACCTAGAATAATAAAAATAAAGGGCTAAAAAATCAGCATGACAAATTTTGGTTCATCTCTTGTCACCAATGGTAACTAGAACGTTTCTGGGAGATGTTTGTCTAACTTGTTCTGAAAGATTTATATTGATAAATATTCTACATTTCCTTAGAAAATCATTATTATTAAATTCTTCTTAGTAGGTGATAAAAATGAAACAAGTACGGCATTCAGGTAGACCCTGTCTGGTATAAAGGTCACTCCATGATCAACACAGCTAGCAGGGCTGTTACACACATTATATGAGGCTGCTTGGGTGTGAAAGGCTTTCCCTGGACGAGATTGAAAGGGACTGCAGATGAAAATGGATACATTTGCTTTCTAACAATGTGTCAGTGAACACCAGGAAGAGAGGAAAGGTATTTGAGATATAAAACACAACACACATAAAAATACAGGTTTTAACAAGTTGTTTTTCAATATTGGCTGAAATATAAAATTTGTAAATGTGAAACGTGAAGATTCTGGACCCAGTTAGGCACAGATCAGCAGAAGTCAGTGTTCCCAGTTTTCAGAAAAGGTAAGGATTTAATTTAGCTTTTTGTCTTTTTGTTTTTTGGGGGGTTTTTTTGGTTGGTTGGTTGGTTTTTTGTTTTTTTTAAGTAATGGAACACCAGAAGGTGTCAAGATTTTGCAGTTGCCTAGTGTAAATATTTTCCTTAATGTTTCATGGCTAACTCTCACAAGTAAAATTGTGGTTTTCTGCTGATGCCTTGTCATAGATTTACAAACATTAACACCTTGTTGAAAAGTTCATATAAATGTCTATCATATTGAACAATAAACCTCGACAAGTATTTGACAACAAACTTAACTTGTAGTCAAGCTTAATGGAATAAGGTTAGCAGTAGTGTCTCTGAGCATTTATGCCAACACTGAGGTCTGTAGGGTTATAATGCTACATTGGAACATATATGTGTGAACAGCAGCCAACAGCTAAGGACAGGTACTTGAAAACAAATGATCACAGGATAATTCAGTTTGGAGGGAGCCTCAGGAGGTCTCTAGTCCAACCCCTGCTCAGAGCAGGACCAGTTCTGAGGTCAGACCAGGTAGCTCAGGACTTGTTGCAGCTGGGTCTTGAGAAGCCCCAAGGATGGAGACTGCATAACATCTCTGGGAAGCCTCTTCCACTGCTGAAATGTCTCCTTGTGGAGAAAAAGGCCCTCATTGCATCTAATCTGAATCTCTCTTTTTTTTTTTTTTCTTTTTTCTTTTCATTTCTCTCCCAACTTTGTATCTTGTATTCTTACCTGATGATTCATATTACTATAAATTGCAGTTGGCATGTAAACAATGGAAAATCAGCAAAATTTTATTTGAATTTCTAAAAGTATTTATCAAGGTTTCTTGCCAAATGCTGTTAGAGACACTGAGAAGGTATAAGACAAGGCATTAGCATGGCTGTTATTCTTGACACAGGATATAAAGTAACTGAGACAAAAAGAGACTGGACAAGATTATGGAAATTTATCAAGGGTTATTTTACACAAATATTATCTCTAAAGTAGTTTATGAGTAGAGCACAGAATACTGAATGCTCAGGGAGGCAAAATGTCATTGTGTATTTATTTTGGTTTTGTACTCTTCCCTAATTTTCCATTATTGGTGATTGTTGGAGACAGGATATTGAGTAGGTGTATAGCAAAACAGTCATAAGTATAAAAATATGAAATTCTCCATTTCACTACTGAGTGCTGATCATCTTATCATCCTCAAATAATTGTTGAGATCACTTTCAGAATAAACAAGCTGATTATCTTTCCTGCAAGAGGAATAATAGATATGGATTTTGCAGTAACTAAGCCTGGAATTGCCTTTAACAGGCAGGAACACACATCTTTTTCCTTCCTACCTTCCCAAGAATTTCTGCTCCTCTTCCATCTTGATGTTCACCCTAAACAATCCACACCCTCACATGACGCACTCTATGTCATGCAATCCATATTTATAGCATCATATTATAAATTAAATAATAAAATGAACTGTTATTACATTGTAATTATATAATTACAGTATTCTTAATATTATGGCCACAGATCCAGTACACATGACTCAAAGAAGACCTTATCAAATGCTAGACCACGTGGATGCATTATGCTCTTCCTGGTGTAGCTATCCCCAAGCTGTGTGGAGGTAAACCTCACTGGACCTTTGGGCCTGCAGGGTGGGTCTCATTTTCAGTCATGCACACACTTAACAGTTCAAATGTAACCTCTATGAATCTTCAGGCTATATGGCCTAGATAGGCTATATAACCTATATGGCCCAGGATCCTCTTCACCTGAGTTTAATCTGGTATTATGGAATGCACGATGTGTGCACAAGCAGGAAGGCATCTCACTCCGCCTACATGTGCTTGGTTGTTTGCGTTTTTCTTAACACTTCTGCTAATAGCACATTCATCTCTACATCTGGCTAGCTTCCCATGTTTTGTGCTTCTGTAAACCATAGAACTACAGTTTATGATGGCCATGAAGGAGAAGCAGAACAATGGATATGCCAGATATGAGACAAAACAAGGAATTTTGTTAACAGTGTAAGGATACTTTTGTTTGCCTCCACCAAAGCTTCTTTTACATTTGTGAGAGCCACTTGTCACTTGACTGTTACTAAAGGATCCTCAGGAATGCTTAACAAAAGTGTCTTTAAGCACTCAACTCAATCTGGAAATGAATGTTAATTAAAAGCACTTAAAAATTGCTTTGTACAACAAAATCATTTTCTTTGCCATGTTACAGCCCTGGATATTGAAAAACACACAGAGAAATGACACAGACGCTTCAATTAGCTCTGAAAGCTTTCCAAAATTGTTAGAATAAGGGTATTGGTTTACAGATTTGTACCACATATTTAAACATCAGAAGCATAACTCTGAACTCAACAGAAAATTGTTTGTCATTTTTTTTTTTTTTTTAATGTGTAAACTATGCAAGTGACATAGGGTTTAAATACTCAGGGTTCTTTCCTTTCCGTTTTTTTTTTTTTCTTACCAAACAATTTCCATTACCACTTCCAACACTATCTGAGCTTTTAAAGTGGTGTTTAGTTTGCTGTTGTGGTCATAAAAGAAATGGCTGCTACAATCTTATTTATATGTGCAAATTTTATGTCTATTTATACTACAAGTGGAGGATC
>JAVJGJ010000001.1:30912151-30925890 GCA_035590215.1 Microhierax caerulescens
CATGCAATGCTACAGGCTTTGGGCAGAGCAGCTGGAAAGCTGCCTGGTGGAAAAGGACCTGGGGGTGCTGGCTGACAGTCAAGTGAGCATGGGCCAGCAGTGTGCCCAGGTGGCCAGGAAGGCAAATAGCACCCTGGCTTGTATCAGAAATAGTATGGCCAGTAGTACTAGGGAAGTGATTGTCCCCCCATACTTGGCACTGGAGAGGCCACACCTTGAATTCTGTGTTCCATTTTGGGCCCCTGACTTCAAGAGAAAAGTAGAGGTGCTGAAGCATGTCCAGCGAAGGGTGACAAAGCTGGTGAAGGGTCAGGAGCACAAGTCTGATGAGGAGCAGCTGAGGGAACCAAGGTGGTTTAGCCTGGAGAAAAGGAGGCTTCAGGGAGACTTATTGCTCTCTACAAATACCTGAAAGGAGACTGTAGCAAGGTGGGTACCAGTCACTTCTACCAAGAAACAAGCAACAGGATGAGAGGTAATGGCCTCAAGTTGTGCCAGGGGAGGTTTAGATTGGATATTAGGAACAATGTCTTCACTGAAAGCATTGTGAAGCATTGTAACAGGCTGTCCAGTGAAATGGTTAAGTCACCATTACTGGAGGTATTTAAAAGACATGTAGATGTTGCACTTAGACACATGGGTTTAGTGGTGGACTTGGCAGTGTTAGGTTAACGGTTGGACCTGATGATCTCAAAGGTGGTTTTCAGCCTAAATGATTCTATGATTTTATGACTCACAAAAAGCACAACTTCAGACAGCCAAGTGCCCTCCTCCTCTTTGACTGGTAAAGACAGGAGGTCACTAGTGAAAGCACACAATTAACACTCATTAGGTTCACAAGGATGCACATCTGTGGATTCCCAAGCACTAGCACAGACCTTCTATCCATCCAACATCCCTGTCCAGGTCCTCAGGTTTCTTACCTGCTCCACAAGTCTCCCACTCCCTGTCTGGTCCACTTCGGTTCTCGATAGGAAATAGATACATGCACTGATATGCTCATCCCATAGCCGTCACACTCGTGGCTCCCCCAAATACCAGTCTATCTCTTCAATATCTGTTACAGAAACTGATATCGGACTAGTCCACTCATTTCCACTGTGCGCATATTTTAAAGTGGGGGTGGGAGTGGTGGAGGGTTGGGAGCAGGGGTGTGTGTGTGAATCAGGCAGATAAATGCCCTAAAAACTAATAGACGTGGAAAGAAAGAATCAATCAAAAGGAAACTGAGAGCATAATTTATATAAATGCTTAACAGAAAAATGGCAAACTGCAGGCAAACTGGGACTTTGTAACTGATAAAGTTGCTAACCTGAGGGTTGGGGAAGTTTCAGGGAGTTGGTACTACACAACCTGATGAGGGACTGTGCAGGGGAAGAGAAGGGAATTTCTTAAGCTATTTGTTAAGAATGCCCTATCAATAACCTATGGCTGTAAACTGAAATCTGATAAATTGTAATTGAAAGCAAGGCTTCTATCCTTAAGAAATAGTGATTTAAGTGATCTTTAAGTGAATTACCATTGGAATGGAATATCAAGAGAAGGTATGGATGTTCATGGTCTTGAAATTACAGAAGGATACCTGCTGGAAAACATGTTTCAGAAAAGTACAAATCACTGGCCTTGCTATGGAGCAACTGAGCTGATCAATAACCTGTGGTATACACTGGGGCCAGGCTAGACCCTTCTGGCCTTGAGATGTATGAATCCATGAAAATCACAGCAAAATGTAAAGGCTTACTTCAGAGGTTCCTGGCTAATCATTCAAAGAGAAACAAAAGGCTCTGATACTAACAGGTAGCTCAAAGATAGTGATAAAAAGTCAGTATAAAAGCAAAAATGTCTGTTAGACATTGACTATGGCTTTCTGGTCATAAAGGAGGGACTTGCTATAACAGCAAAGCTTTTTTAATGCTCTAGAAACTCTTAATATATTTCAAGGCTTAAAATGGCAATATACTTTTTTAATGGTCATCTAGATAAAGGTGGTGAAACTACATAGGTTCTATGGGTGTGACATAAAAACACGGATTTCTGTTTGCTAAAGCTTATCTTTCCAGAAAAATATATTGTGCGATAGAGAACGTTCAACAGTAAGATTTCTTTTCCCAGAACATGAAGATACCATATCACTATAAACACTGAAAGGTAGCATAGGAAACAAAGCAGAAATCTGAAAATTACAGCTTTAATTTGATATATATGTTTTCCAGAGTATTCCACATTTTAGATTATACATACTTTTTTTCCAGCTAAGTGGAAATTAATGCCTTCTAGGTAGTTCAAAGCTAACACAGTCCGTGTTAGCTTTTAGTCCTATGCAAAACATACTATTTGTTCAATTGACATTCAGTCCAGAGGACCGCTTCAAACTGCTTGTATCCAGGAGAGGACTAAAATTGTCCATTTTTTTTCTCTAGAGTGCTGTGTAAGAAACAATTTTAAAAACGGGGCAGCTCATATTTTCTTGTTTATGGAAGGTGTTTAGACACCTGAGTGGTCTAAAATTATATCTTAATCTAGATGTAACTATAGGAGACAGAGAAATGCAACAAAATTCAAATCCTCATTGAGCAGACTATTTCAGGGCTTATACTGAAAGTTAAAAAGAAAAAGCCAACATTTATCATTCATTCAGCTTGATTTATATTATTTTTTAAAAACATTCTGTTTCTAACTCACAGCTAAAAATGTGGAAACTGCAAAAGCAAGAAGTTTGCTTCTTCCTTCAAATAGTTTCAACATCTCCAGCACTCCTCCTAGTTGCAAACTGATTATCAGAGATCCTAAAAATAGCACATGCAAAAAACAGTGTTTTAGTTGATCTCTTTCTTTATTTTATTTTTTTGACTGTCTTATTACCTTACTGGGCCCATTGGCCCAGCAGGTGTTGCTATATGTCATTCCCAAGGAGGCTTCCTGCTGGCAAATTGGTTTGAAATCAAGAATTGCATTTATAATCTTGACAATAATACCTATGAGAAACATGCTAGTGAAGGCTGGATGAAAGGCAGATCATCTTTTCTTCCAAAGCTTAGGCATTAGAGTTTTAAAACTATGTTCCCTTTTATTTTTAGAAAAGAACTTTTGATATATGATACACCAGCCAGAAAATTTAAGCCTTAGATACTCTTTTTTGAACTATTGAATTTGTACATACATTTGATAAATCTAAGAATCAGGTTCATAGCATTAAGTCCTGAATAAATATTATGACCTCAATTATGTACATGAATATAACAGAAAAGGATAGAGATACTGGTTGTTCTCTGGATTTTGAAATTAACTTCTTTCTTGTGACTTCTTGTGGCTTATATAAATATTACACTTATAACTAAACTTCTTTAATATCTCTGTAGTTTTCTGTATCTTTAAATATATGCTTCTCTAGTCAACCCTTGTCATCAACAGGTACTCAGCCAAAATTCTTTCTGAAATAAATGAGAACTTTGCTTGTGTCTGTATAAGAAGTTTGGATAGTTAAGACAAAGTACACATGAGGATTTGGGGGAAAAAAGAAGTTTACCCTAGAACAGGAATTTCAGTTCACAGCTCCTGTTTAAAGCCTTCAGTCACTTAGAATAGGTGACGTGTGTAAAACCTAGGCAAGGGATTTACTATCAGTAAGGGGAAGGAAAGACTGTAGTTTGCCTTGTACTCTTACCATATACAGATGGACATAATAATAACCTTTTAGGCAGGATTCATTTTGTCTCCCTTTAAACATCTACAGTCTCACTACTTGGAAGATGGGATTCCTTTGATTAAACATTCACTTAGCAACACAGTCACTAGCTCAGATGCAGCAAATTGCATTTAGCGTAAGAATTCCATCTTTAGGGACCATTTCCATCCTATGCAGATTATGCTAATCTGGGACAGCTCAAGGCAGTAATCAGACTCCTTGCCATTTCCTTTCTTTTCCATTGCACTCTGTGAAAATGGAATGCTGTAAGTAATATCTCATAAGGAATGACAGGCAAGGCACTTATCCTGTAGTTTGATACCCTTTGATTTAAATAACTTTCTGACTTTGTATAAACAGATAGCTCAAAGTGAAGTTTTCATATAAAAAAAAAAATAAATCCAAAGATAAACATTTCAAAGGCAATATGGCACTCACTTCTGCTTTCAGCAACAGTGTTTCTTAGTAGTTTTACAACAAGATTAGCTATGTATGTATTTACCCATTCTTCTTCCTTTTCAGCTGGAGGCATCATCATAATAGTCTAGTAGGATTCACAACCACTCTTGACTGAAATGATGCATAAATGTTTTCAGAGAACAGTCACTCTTATAGGTACTGATGGATATAATAAGCCTTTCTTAGTATTGAAAGGGAATAAGATGACAATCTTGCCATGAAGGTAGAAAAGTACAAAGAAACAGGTATCGGGGAAAAAAAAGCCAACAAATTAATTTCTCTCATAGGCTGGTGATGTCATAATGGGGTTTCAACAAAATATTTATGATCACATTGTTAAGTGAGAATAAGACACAGACAATATACAGTGATTGTGAAATACACTGAGAATGTTGAAGTAAATAGTGCAAGACAAAAGAGAAAATTTTAAGCAAATTTTGTTTTCATTCCCTTTAAATCTGGTTTACAGACACTTACTCTATGTCTCTGAGAGATGAACAATCCTGCAGAAGTATGAGTCTGCAAAATGAAGTCAGTCTCATTGATTATCCAAACAGTATATTTTACATGCCTCATTTAATATGCTGCTCTATAACAGTTCTCAAACTGGCAGATAAGTTAAAGTGCTCCATAGCATCCACTGCAAAATGCTAAAATTGCACGCATGAATGGGCATGGCTCCATGAACTCAAATAGATCTATTCCAGTTCTTCTCAGCTTCCCAGACACTGTATTTATGTAATTGAAATACTAAAACTAAAAGATTAATGCGTTTTAAACTCCTCTGAAATGCACTGCTGAAAACTAAATCCAAAAACAAAGACAGATGTGATTACGCATTCAGGCACTCTTGACTGTGGCTGCAGATCTAGGATGTCTCCACAGATTTCTTTGTGAATGAGATTTGCTTTGAGCAGACAAACCTGTGGAAACTAAACTTGAGGAGGAAAGTTGCTGCTGGCTCTGCCTTTTGAACAGGGATAAGAGTGACACACTGGTGCAAGAATTATGAAGCTCTCCAGGAGGGAAAGGTCAGGACCTTGGCAGCACCAGCATCACCCTCCTCAGAGTCGTTTGGGGCCCTCACTCAGACACCCTCTTCCTTTCGGGCCCACAGCTGTGTTTGAGCTCAGGTCCTGGCCCATGGCCCTTGTTGAGATACACTATATGCATGCTGTGTCTGACCTTGAGCATCTTGACCTTCACTTTGTGATTTGGCCTTTTCTTCATGATTTCACTTTCTAACTCAGCTGGTACTCAGTGACTCTTCGCTGACGCAGGTTACTGCCACCAGACCTTCTCTGCTCTTCATGGCTGGGATTGTGCCCCTGTCTTGGCTCCCACTTTGCCTTGAGAAGACTCTGCTTGCTGCCTGAATTAAATGCCATTACCACTCGATTTGGAAGGAGAACACTGAAAGAGGAAATATATGACACCTAGATTTTAGCTGTATCTTACTAATAAGCTACTCAGATTTTTGAATAAAACAGAGCAAAACCTTCAGTTTCAGAGCAATAGACACAGTTCCTTTTTCTGTTACAGGCTTGTAAGGCATAACTACCCCACAAGCCACAACACACCAGAATCAGGCCTGCAACCTGCCAAAGGCAAAATGGGTCAGCCGTGGGGGGAAAAGCAGACTGGGAAGCAGTTTCTGCACTCTTTGGGAACGGGGCTGGATTCCTGATAGAGCAGCTATATACCACTCGCTCCATGAGCAGGCATCAGCCCTGCGGTTTCGCTGGATTAAGTTTGCAGGCAGCCTAGCTGAGAGTGTCTGGAGAGAGCTCTTAAGGTGGCTCTAAAGAAAGAACTCTTTACACACAGTAGCACAGAGATCCTATTCTCTTCTGCTAATGAGAACCAGACTACTAAAATTTTAGCATACCATGATAACTGAACGTAAGGAAGTGTTTAATGTTATTCAGTCATCAACTTGTTCACTTAAAGCCAGGAAGGAAAGACTAAATTAAGCGGGAACAACACTGAGGCATAATAGGCAGTAAGAATTTTACTTTATGGTTGAAAATCCTGTTTTTCAAAGTGTTTATGCATCATTCTTCCCCACCACCTATTGAAGTTGGGGTATCTTTGAACTCTGGTATCAGAATATATGAATAAAACAAACGTGGGGGCGGTTTATTAAACAAGGTTCTTTTCCTCCCTTTCCAAAAAATTCTGGATATTAGTTCAATAAGACTATTTAAGATTGTGAAACAAACCGCCAAATAATTTATGTAGTCTTATAAATTGGAAAAAATATTGTATTTCAGGAGTACCGAATATTTTCTTTTATTGTTGGTTTAAGACTACTATTCAAACAGCTAAATTTTATAATTTTTTTTAATACATAAAAAGTAAAGGAACAAAAAAATTAATTTTTAACAGCAGAGAGACTTTTCACACTGGTCTAGCTATTTTACCTGTGTTTACTGGGAGTACTTTGGTAGACATTAGCAAAAAGGAAGTTTTATTTCATATGACAAGTTGTACACCTTGCAGAAATCCTTGTAACATGCCCTCTGACCCGCAGGCCTAGGTGTCAGATTTGTGCACGGTGTATGATGTCTCCCAAAGTGAACTCCTCATACACATGCAGACAGTGTTTCACACAGCACTGCGAGGGAGACAGTGAAGAACTGGCTTCAGGAGCAAAGCTGGCACACGAAGGCCTGTGCAATCAGCTCACTTACATGTCTGTTTTGACAGCTCAGCCCTGGCATGAACACTGGCTTTCCTAGCTAAGTTAGCTCTTAGCCAAGTGTAGTGACAGCTAGAAAAGAAATAATATAGGAGGTGAATGCACTGGCAAGTTACTAAGCAGTCTTCACTATTCTTTAACTTCCAGCACCTTTGGAAAAGGTGACTTCCAAACTGGGGAGAAGGGGAAGGAAAAGAAAAAGAAGTGGTATTTGCTCTTCCTGGTAAACAGAGTTAATGGAACACAGATGTGCCCATATGCCCATGCAAACCATAATATGACCTGAAAAAACAATGCTTAAACTTTCCTGCTTCTTACTGGAAATGCTTTCTGCTTTCTGTTTGTTATAAAATATTTAATAATAGCATTTAATTTAATTGCAGCAATTAGAACCTTTTTGAGATTTGTTTTTATCCTAGGAACAGCATGATTTAATTTGCATCAATGCTTTGCCTGTAAACAGTAAATATTTGAACTTCATTTGACTCCTGCTCTGTACCAAGAATTTGTCAACTTTTCTCTGTTCTACAGTTCAATTACAAACAGGTCACATTAACATCTGAAAACTAGAGAAACTAGATGGACACAAAATTTCCTTTGAACAGAGTCTGAGTTCAAATGAGATTTCTGCTACCAGATACATTAAAATTCTGCATTAGGTAATTAACAGATTACAGCAATACTTTTTGATTAATTTTTTCATTTAATCACATTTAATTTGATCCTAAACCTACCAGGTCTATACTCATGCTTAAGCATGGGAAAGCAATAATTTTCATCTTTAGCCCTAACCCAGCATCCCTTTGCTATTCTACAGTGGTATTTTTACCTTCAACAAATAGAAATAAAATAACATACTGTTCTGATGAAGTCTTATTACCAAGAAATATTTGAGGTGAGAAATGTATCCTGTTTCACCTACTCCTCAAAATCCGCTGAAGAGTTCCTCAAATTTAGCATATAGTGATCTACAGCAATAGATTCAAAGGGATTTTTTTTTTCAAGGCTCAAAGACAGCACTGAGTTAATGCAGTTTGACGAGTTACTATTCCTTAGATGACCCACGTCATAAACTGTTCATGAACAAAGTTTAAGTTAGTTTATTTTTCCTCCTAATTACAACAGCTTGACAGAGCGTACACAGATCTGTTACTGATGTCCAACTAGTATGTGGCAATGACTTTATGGCATTGTGGTAAACCATGAGTGTTGATTGAATTTAAATAAAAGTTGGAGGCAGCACTATAGCAACATTGTGGAGCCAAAGCATCTCTAGTGAGTCTGGGGAGCAAAATGTCATATTAAGCATGTTCTTTAGTTCTTTAGGATGTAATAGATGTATTTTGTGTTAGAAGAAATGTTTGGGTGATCTAGCAAGGATAGAGAAACAGCATGTAGTTTCCTTTTCTCCAGGATGCTACTTCCCTGCTGAAGAGCTGAAGATAGGGAACTGGTATGCAAACCTCTACACATGACAATTACTCCCAGCATGAAATTCACCCATGATTGAAATAAGGTTCTCAATCTCAACTAAAAAAGTTTCAGTACAGCATCTGATCCTTATGGGTGCTGTGCTGGATTTTTTTAAAGTACTTGAACCTCAAATACTCCTCTTACAATAAGGGATTCCTGTCAATAACCCAAAAGGTGAAACTTCCAAAGCCACAATATGATGAAATTTAACTCAGCTGTCTTAGTTTTCTACTCTTCATCAGTGCATTTTGTTTTTTTCCCACTGTTTAATCTCTGCTGTACACACATATCCACCCAGACCACAGTGAAAATTGTAATCCTCTAAATACAAAGCACAGGTAACTAACAGCTGTATCTGCACTCACATACAAAAAGGCAGCATGTGAGACAAATCTTTTGATGCATTTCATATTTACATGCAGTGATTATGAAGTATGTATTTACCATTAGTGCTTGAAAATCTTATCATATTCCAGCTTCTCTATATTGTGTCTTTTTCCATTGCTGTTTGTGTCATAGCTATTCCAAGCTGACATTCTGACATGAAGAATTCCTTTTTTTAATTTTCTAAACACCAGTCTGTCCACATTTCCTATGGTGAGACAAATAGCCCAGTAGTCATCTATAAATCCAGGTGGCATTTAGGAAGGGGGTGGTAAGCAGCACAGATGAGATGGTGTTGAGAAAGATTTGCTCTAACAAGCACCACAAAGTCTTTTTATTGCAGATGCAGCACTGTTATTTAAAGGTATCCAGTGACTATCTGCATAAGTCTTCTGTCGATAAATCTTTCTCTAGCCAGAAAAAAAAACCTGACACTACTAATATCCTTCAGGTTTTCCCACGGGGACTTCCCCATCTCTGAACTTCTATCACTGTTCTACTTTCATCTCTGAGCTATAACACACTGCCTGGTCTTTGCAACACTGCTGAAGGTTCTTGAGCATTGAGTCAGTTGGTCTTTGCTACCAATGGACATGTGTGTCTGGCTCAGGCAAGACTAAGGAACCTACTGGGCTGGCTTTGTTTGCCTTTTGTATTTTTAATCTGAAGTCCATGCATCAAGCCATAAGAAAATTTTCTTGCTCATATATTCCTCTGAGGAGGTGGCTCTTTGTCAGATCTTCTTCTTTATCTTTTATTGGTACTGAATCTGTCCTGCATTCCCCTTAGTTTACTGCTCAAAGCTAAGCCTTGAAGGATCTGCAAGAACAGATTAATGAATGGACACTGATCATTCAGAATACAGAGGAACGGGTATGCTTATTCATCTTATAAATATGCAAGGCTGTAAGATTAAAAACACTGGAAGAGCAAACACCACATAAAGTCTTTACACATTACTACCCATTTTCTTGGGATAAACCCCAAATTTTCTCACAAAATAGAATTTCTTCATGAAAACACCCTCTACTGTCCATCGGCTCCTCCATTTTATACAGTAATGGGGAACAGCTGGATAAAGTTTAGTGGCCCTCATTTTGAGATCATTTTCATTTTGTTTTCTGCTGCCAGGAATTAATTAGAGTATTTATATCTGTATTCCAACCATCGTTCCCTTTCTTGAGTGCAATATGAGGACAGAAGAAAAAATGTTTACAAAATCCCTTCTTATATTTATCTCCTGATAGTCATGATAGCAAATGTGTTTTTTTTAACTGCGGCTTAAAAAAAAATAAAGTGCACTGACAGAGTCCCTGTGTACAAGGTCCATACAGAAGATTTCAGAAACGAAAACCATGTGCAAAAGCAATATTTGGTCTGAACATGAAAAATCCATAGGCTGGGATTTGTTCTCATTAACTATTAGACAGTTTAACAGTTGATTCATAGATATTTATTTAATCTTTTTAGAAGACAATTTTCAAAAAACGTGGGAGCTACAGATAAAGTTTATGACTGTAGTGGAATAATTCTGTGTAAATATTAAGATGTTTAATTACACTGGCTGGTTTGGATTCACAGAGTATTAGTGAAGCAACCCCAGTTTTGTAAGAGTGTTTATCGTTCAAACAATGTGACAGTACTGCATGCAAATATTTAGAGACTTGAGACCCTCTAAGATTTGTCCAGTTCAAGACCGTGTTTTGGATTTGGTGTGAGAACAATGCTGATGGCACACTGATGGGTTTGGTTGTTGCTGGGTAATGTTTATACTAAGTCAAGTTCCTCAGGCCCTGCCAGTGAGAGGGCTGCAGGGGCACGGGAAACTGAGAGGGGACACAGCCAGGACAGCTGACCTGAACCAGACAAAGAGGTATTCCATACCATGGGGTGCCATGCTCAGTATATAAACTGGGGCGTGTGTGTCGGCTGGGAGCTGCCCATCACTGCTGGGACAGTGGCTGGGCATCGGTCAGTGGGGGGTGAGCAGTTGCACTGTACATCACTTGTTTTCTGTTCTCCCTTCCCTTTGGATTTCATCTCCCCACCCACCCCCACCCCCCGCTTTTCATTATAATTGTTATTGTTAGTTTGTTCTTTCATTTTTATTTTATTTCAATTATTAAATTATTTTTATCTCAACTTTCATGTTTGACATTCCTTTCTGATTCTCCTCCCCACCCCTCTGGGCAAGGGGGGAGCTAGCAGTGGCTGCATGGCACTTAATTACCAGCTGAGGTTAAACCACAACAGTGGTCCTTATTCAAGTTTGAAACTAACCACTTAGGTTGCACACACTACTTTTTCTTTTATAGCTGGTTGCACAAATACAGAGAGCTTGAAAAATGAACACAGCTCCAGAGTGAACAGAAGAATTGCCAGAACTGGGGAAGTAAAGAAGCTCAGTCCTTTGGGTCATGTAATAAGTATGTGGCCAAATATCTGCTAATGTGATGAACGGACACCAGTTTAGACCTACAGAGAATGATGTGTCAAGAGCCACAACTTCTCTCTTGTTCCTTACATCTTTTATGAGATCAAAAAGCTGGAGTGAAGATGGAGTTTATCATGGAATCACAGAATCCTAGAATGGTTTGGGTTGGAAGGGACCTAGACCAGGTTGCTCAAAGCCCCATCCAGCCTGGCCTAGAACATTTTCAGGGATGGGGCATCCACAGCTTCTCTGGGCAACCTGTGCCGGTGTCTCACCACCCTCACAGTAAAGGCATCACTATGAATATGTTGAATACCAGCATTTTTGGTAAAGGATGGAGAAATAGGTTAACAGTGTTACTCAGATCATTGCTTCTTATTCATGATGCCAAATGTGTTTCTGAGCATGCACAGAAATTATGCATATAATAGTGCTATTTTAATTGTTACTTTTGAGATAAGCAGTAGCTTTCTTAGTTTGAGACATTCTATCTTTTCCATGCTATTCATTAAAAATCAAAGCAGAAAAATACAGAGCTTAAATTACACCTGACATCAATAAAATGTTGTTTGGTACAAAGCTTAGCACACCCTACTGGCTAGCATTTAGTAAGACAGTAATAAAATTATCTCTTCTGTCTTTAGTCCATGTATATAACTGAAACAAAATACTACTTGAAGATAACTAAGAACAGTATTGTGAGATAAAAATCGATTCAGAGGTGCAAGAATGCTGATCAACAGGGTTGAAAAGTATTTAATGGTTCATACAGTGACTAATTTCAAACAGTTCATTACTCAAAGTTTCACAGTCTAATAAATGATTAGAAGGGTCCTCTCTGCTATTAGTAGTTCTACAGCACAAACAGATGGTTTTGAAAGTTCCTGGCACTCTTATTTATTTTCTTCCCACTGGTAGTCTTGTCAGATTTCCAGACTGTGCTAAAGTAACAGAAAGAAAGGCACAAAGAGAATCGCCTTGCTTCCACTGGCCCATCTCATTCAGTTTTGTATTTCTAATAGTGACCTATGCCAGATGTTCCAAAAGACGATGCAAACAACACCTCATATTTATGGCCACATCACCAAAGCCATTTGGAAGCCTAAGTTTCATTGATACCAACTTTTGTGAATTTTAAGCTCTAAGGAATAAATTGCCTTTAGTATCTCAGATGACTTGAGATAGCAACAGAATAAAATAGATTTTTATTCCCAACCTGTGGCAATGACTAGTTGGTTTATTCACTGGAGCATAAGGGATGCTTTTTCATTTGTGAATTAACTTGTGTACCATTTACAAGAAAGAATTCTATCCTTTGCTCCTCTGTGCAAGAAAATATAAATAAAGGTACTGGCTTACAGAAACCCACCGCCTAGTTGCTGTGCTTTGTGCAGACACTACCTTCTGTTAGGATTCCCTGGTGCCTAGTAAAGTATGACATTCTTTGAAGCCTTCCCTCTGAAAAATTTTGTTGAAATTGGTCAACAGCTTCGGAAATTACATGAAGAGAGTATACTTTGTCATAATTCTCTCCTCCCACACAGGTATTGTGCACGTGCCATCAAGGCATCAAGACTCAGAAAACTGAAATTAAAATAGATACATTCAGTGCTTCAAACAGTGAGAGGGCATATTTTTGGTAATGCTTCATCACTTCACTCCTAGTTGATAATTTCATAGGATCCTTTAATACCTTCCATCTGACCCAAGAGAATCACGGCTCTGTAATATGTTTTTTCATTCTACCTTGTCTTCTGTTAGCCTAATACAATCTGGCAAAATTTCACAATCCTGAAAATCAGAGTTCAGGACCTGCCAGTGATGGGCAAGAATGGAGTTTGCCATAGGATGCTTGAAAATTTCGTAAACTCTGCAATAAAAATCTTACATTACTGCTTCTTAGGTTACAAAACTGAGCATTCAAACTGTCTCAGCCCAGAAAGTCTCAAAGCACCAAATTTATTTGTGTCTTCTTTTTGTCACCTGTGTTCATGTTCTTTATGATGCAGGTTCACATGCAGGTTTTGGGGTTTTTTGGTTTGTTTTTTTTTCCCCCATAACACCCATTTTGTTCAGTGCCAAAGACAATGCATAAAGGAGAAGAATTAAGGATGTGTGAGCAACCGTGGAATTTCCAGGTCTTACACCTTGACATTACAACAGAATAACGTATTTTACAGGGTGGTTCTTCATTTTTCCTAGCTTCGATGTAAAATTAAAGTATACAAAATAACAAATAATAAAGACTAAAACCAAACCCATTAACAATTTTAGCAGATAACATATAACTATTTCAGGGTATGGATAGGAATTTCTGAGGTACATACCATTCAGTGAATCACATGATTCATATTAACAAATATGAATCTTTCAATATGGGCCTGTTGTGTTTAATCCCAGCTGGTAATTAAGTGCCATGCAGCCACTCACTCACTCTCGCCTTATCCAGAGGGTTGGGGAGGAGAATCAGAAAGGAATGTAAAACTTGAGGGTTGAGGTAAGAACAATTTAATAATTGAAATAAAATAAAAATGAAAGAACAATAATAACAATAACAGTTATAACTAAAAGTGGGGTGGGGTGGTGGTGTGTGTGTGAGATCG
>JAVJGJ010000001.1:30925990-31012089 GCA_035590215.1 Microhierax caerulescens
AATAACAGTTATAACTAAAAGTGGGGTGGGGTGGTGGTGTGTGTGTGTGTGTGTGGGGGGGGAGATGAAATCCAAAGGGAAGGGAGAACAGAAAACAAGTGATGCACAGTGCAACTGCTCACCCCCCACTGACCGATGCCCAGGCAGTCTCTGAGCAGTGATGGGCAGCTCCCAGCCAACACACACACCCCAGTACATATACCGAGCATGGCACCCCATGGTATGGAATACCTCTTTGGTTAGTTCAGGTCAGCTGTCCTGGCTGTGTCCCCTCTCAGTTTCCCGTGCCCCTCCAGCCCTCTCACTGGCAGGGCCTGAGAAACTGAAAAGTCCTTGACTTAGTACAAACATCACCCAGCAACAACCAAACACATCAGTGTGCCATCAACATTATTCTCACATCAAATCCAAAACACACCACTGCATCAGCTACTAAGAAGAAAATTAACTCTACCCCAGCTGAAACCAAGGCGATATCTACCCCTTATTCCATACAATTTATGTCATGATACACTTACCAATGTATACTCACCACTCCTGTCCTTTAACATAAATACACAGATTACCACTCCATCTATGGACCATCCCACTAATGTCTCTTGAGTTCATTTATTCCATGACTTTGGGCTCCATCTGTTGTAACAGTCTTTCTAGGCAGGGAAGATGGTACAAGTGTTGGATTGTTGCATGTTGAAGCCAGTTCTGATTCCATTACAGCTGCACTGGTCTAGTTTCACCAAAGTAATTCTTCATCGGTACGGCACTGAAGAGAAGTCACGTTCAGATCTTCAAATCCAAAGTTGTGGATATGTGTGCCACAAGATGCCTAGTACCAACATGCATATAGGTGTGAAAATGTACAACATTATGCAACATTAACATCACATAACTCAATTCATTGGTTATTTTCACCCAAAATCAAATCCTCTTGAGGAACACATCAGATTTCCCCATCCTCCTTCATTAACTACAAGGTGCTTCCAGGTCCCTGAGCAAAAGCACTCTTACAAACGGGTTTGCCTTTGTCTGAAGCAGGAATGACCCAGATGTTTTTCCCAAGCATATTTTGAAGGTGCACTACAGGAACTTTACCACTTTCATCAGTACATAAGAGTTTTGACTGGGCAGCACCAGGTTGATTGGCAGATCCTCTAGTATTGACTAACCGGGTTGCTTTTGCTAAATGTGTATCCCAATGCTTGAAAGTCCCACCACCCATTGCTCTCAGCGTAGTCTTTAACAGTTCATTGTATGGGTTGATTTTTCTAGAGACTGGTGAATGACAGGGAATGTGATATATCCACTCAGTGTCATGTTCTTTAGCCCTGGTATCTATGAGATTGTTTTGGAAATGAGCCCCGTTGTCTGACTCAGTTCTTTCTCGGGCACCGTGTCCCCACAAGGCTTGCTTTTCAAGGCCCAGGAGAGAAAGGAAATCCCCATCATCCAGGAACCTTGGAATTTATTACGGACTGGCCAGAAGGGAAAGATTTTGGGATGTCAGCAGAGGAAGAGGTGACATATGCTGAAGAAATCTGATTGTATAATAAACTGCCAGAACATGAGAAGCAGTATGCCTTGTTTACTGCTGGGTCCTGCCCTACTGTAGGAAAGCGTCAGAGGTGGAAAACAGCTATATGGAGTCCCCTACAAGTTATAGAAACTGCTGAAGGAGAAAGTGAATAAAGCTGTCACTATATACAAAAAATTACCATTATAAATTGCAAGCCTAGTTCCTGTCACTCAATAATATTCTACATTCATCTTTGATTAAATATATGCAATTCTTCAGTTCTGGTGATTTTCACACCACAACAATGATATTACTTATTATGGTCAGCTGTCACACAAATATCTTCATGTTGATTTTGGATGCTGGCAGCTGAGGATGTTATAAAATATGTGCTACAGCATCCTGTGGATTATCAGTCCACATGAAAGTTAGCTTCCAGGAAGCAGAAAGAGACTTGTGGTAAATGTTATTTGAGCAGCATTAAAACAAGGAAACATAAGTGAAAAGATGTATTTAAAATAGCAATACTTCCTTCAACAATTCTGGAAAGGCCAGCAGAGAAGAGCAGACTGGTTTCATATTGTAGCTGGTATGCGGAGAGGCTCTCTTGCTATCAAGTGTAAGAAGACAGTATGTGAAATCAAGGAGCTCCACAACAGCATAGGACATACCTGGTGGAGACCCAGTTATATAACCCAGAGTCCACATGAGCTGCCAAAAGCATGATTTCAGGGAACAACTTTACTAAAAGTGGATTTTCTTCCTGTACAGTTCTCTCAAGGAAAATTGCAAGAGATGTTGCATTTCCTTGTCATTTATATTTCTTCAATTAATTCTTTTGGCACTGGGAACATACCTACCTTTGTGCATTCATCTCATATTTTTTTTCCATTTCACTATTTTTTATTTTTGCTGCTTGGTTTTGCTGTCTTTTTCATAATTGGTGGGTCAAGGTATGGGGATTTTGGCTATTAATAATTTTGGAGGGGCTTTTGTTTGTTTTTTAATTTCTCTTTTTTCCTTGTCCTTTCTGTTCTGCCTGTCTCATCTTGCCTTCCTCATTAACATCATCTGTTCGAAAAATCAATATTGTGCTCAGCTTCATGGTTATGAGTAGCATTTGCAGAAAGAAACTGAATAGATACAATTCTTCATCCATCCTCTGCATATACATACTGCCTAGAGACCTAGATAATTAGAAGATAGATAAATATTTTCAATATAATTAGTAATAATTATAATATTAGAATCATTAGAATCAGGTAGGAGGAGACATTTGGGATGTCACCAGAGGAAGAGGTGACACATGCTGAAGAAACCAGATTGTATAATAAACAGATTTCCTTACCTGGCTAGATTATTCTGGTTTCAGCTGTCTGTTTTCCAATTAGAGGAATATAGAACATTTTTATTACTCCCGCCAGATAGTTTTTTTGTAGTCTCCAAATGCTATTTGCTTTAGTATTGAGAATTTCACAGGTGTCCCCAAAAGTATATGAGCAGTTTTCCATATTAAAGTTATAATAAATTTCTAAGCAAGTCACTATCTTGTCAGTCAGAAGCAGCATAGCTTTCAATGATTCACAGAGTAGTTAATTTTATGAAAAGAATTCAGAAAATGCCATTTGTAAAATGATGACAACTTTGAAACTTCAATATTACATCAAGCTCAACTATGATTTGTAAAGTCAGTAAATAAATTAATTAATCCAGCAAGCACCTAGCTATAACACAACCAATTATAAAAAATCCATAATCCTTACAGACACAGAAGAACATATCACTGCTAATGGCAGTTCAGTCTGTAAGCTTCGCTTGAATTAGATTATAACTATTAATATAAATTTTAGGCAACAGACACAGTCAATTACTGCAGTTCCAATTTCCTTTGATTACAAAAGGATACAAGACAGGACTGACCACTGTCTACAATACTAAAAGTATTTGTTGGTAACATAGGATTCATGTCTCCTATTTAGAGAAATGCAAATGCCCATTTCCCCTGAATACAGCATACATTTCAGCTTGCTTTGGCTACATTTTTTATTGCTTATTAAGTTCTTCCTTTATTCATTTGAACATACGTTGATAAACAGAAGAATTATTCAGAAGAAAAAAAAACAACTAATTGGAACTAGTATGGAAAAAAGTAACTTTAAGCTGTTAATATAGGAGAGAACTTTTGATTTGCTTTGCTATCTGGAAATATTCATTTTGTGAAGCTGGAATTGAAGACCTTAGACCAAACACCTTAAATAGAAAAAACTGGGCCAACTTAAATAGAAGAAATGATAAAAAATCTTCTACTTAGCAGCACAGCACAATTCTTACAGAAAATATGTGTCAAAATCCTATATCACTTAAAGGATTTTGAATGTACATCCTCATATGTATAGGATGAGCACATAGCCAGCATAAACTGAATTAGCTCCCTGAATTCCAGGACTGTTAAGTCAAATAGTCCTCCTTGTGAATTATTTCTTCATTTTCATCCTGATAGACTAAGGTACCTTTAGTTGACAATCAGAAAAGTTGCTAGAAATAAAGTCTGGCATTCCTTTCAAAGCATCGCCTCCTTCAAACAAAAAAAAATATTGCTTGTTTTCTTATTAAGAATTAGTTCTGATTTACACCAAGGTGTTTTGCTGTGTGCTCCTGACATAGTTAAATTCTCCAGGGTACTGAAAGTAAAAGTAATTCAGTATAAGTTTTTCCTAAGATATATATAATGCTAAGAAGAATGTTCAAAATTGGGGTGGGTCATTACCATTATTGTGAATGCAGTTGTATGCATTGACTTCTCAAGGACAAGTGCAATATGTTTTGGTTTGGTGGATTTACAATGGTAAAAGACTACTTGCCACTCTCTATCATGCACCATTTAAAAGTAAGAATCCAAGACAAAGAAAAAACATATGCATTTTTCATTGTCAAAATACTAACTTTGAGTGGAGAAAGTGAGTGCTGAAGAATAGGGTGATGTGCTACATGATGTATGAGTGTCTTAAACAACAAAAGATTCCTTAACAGGTTTGCCAGGCTTTGAATCAAGACTTGTGTTTTGCAAGTGGAGCAGGAGTATGTAATATATTTTCTATCATTCCTATTTTCTCCTTTGTGCAGGCATTTAGAGGTGATGAAAGAAAGAAACATTATATCACTGGCTTGAGTAAGCCATTGTGTGGGTAGTTAAGAAAAGTTTTTCATTTCAGTTCTGTAGAACTTTTCTCTATCAAACTAAGGCATTTAGTTTTTCTGTGTTCAAAGTGGACAGCTTCAAAATAGTCAGTGTATTGTTACTTCTTTTGCAGAGTATTGTAATAATATGGATCAAAAAGATTAAACTGATATCAAGTAAAACATGGGAGAAAATTATAACCTTCTAGAAAAAAATGTCCTGTGCATATACATATGAGAAAAGAGCCCATAGAATGACTGAGGAAGGGAATAACAGAGTAGAAGAAAAGCAGATATTGGGTCGAGAGTAAGATCAAAATCTTTCATATCAGGGTAATGGTAGGCCAGCTTTAAGTGATTCTGAAAATCCCACCGCTGACATTTTTTTCTACACACACACACACACCGAATCTAAAGAGACTCAGTCCACTGAGGAGGTTTTTAACCACCAAAGTGACTAATTGACCATTTGACTGAGGTCCAGATATAAGCTGGAGCATTTCTGTTACCTCTGGGTGGCTGTCTTTCACACACTATATGCTGAATTTGTTCAATTCACCTCTGTGTTGCCAGTCTCAGGAGAATGGCCCAGGGCTACCTGGCACATCAGACGAATGCATGGCATAAAGTAACCTTCCAGGCCAGCTCAGAAGAGTGTCTCCTGAGCAGTGCATCAGGGACTGTGCTGCCATATCTGCCTTCTGGCTCCAGACTCGTCAAGGTGTCAGTGACACCAGTGAAAATGAAAACATGTTTTCTGACACTAGGAAGACCAAAGCAAAACAGACAGGAAATTTAAGCTTCTGAAACCATGAGGAGAAATGGAAAAAATCTCAGCTTTTAGATACTGGGCTTTTGTGATACAAGCCCATTCTGCTGTAACTGGCATGTTTATACACATGCCAATCTTGAATTAAATTATACCAAGCATTATATTATGGTGCTGGGTGATTTTCCAAGCATTTTTTTTGTAGCCATTGTTAGTACTACAGTTCCACTAAGATATAGACTGAAGCCCAGCCTTTTGCTAGTGTTATTTTACTGAAATTTAAGGTATGTCAGAAAGGACATCTATAAGGAAGGAACACAAGCGAAAGAATGATCACATTTATGATTCTCCTTGTCACATAGTTATAGCATTTGTTTGGGCACTTACAGGCAGTCAACTCCTAGATGTTACCAATGCCATGGGTAGGTAGATTGTGTTTTAATAATACCTTTCCTAATTTCCAGTCCCAGTATTGGAAAGGAGTACTGACATTAGCCACAAGCATCCTTTTAACAAAGTAGAACTGCCATTAGGCAGTAGGCATATGTCCAGCTCACCAGCACTTGGACTGAGCACTCCCTCAAGCCTTCCAGCCAATTAAGGGCTACGTAAAACACTAATCAACTCTAAATTGTGATCTTGTTTAATGTCAGAAAAAAAAAAAAAAAATTATTTCCTCTCTTTTTTTTTTTTTCCTCTCTTGTTCAACAGCACAATACGAGCTTTCCAGAAGAATAAAATATGTGTCTTGCTAACATACTGGCCCTGTATGACATTTCCAAGAACACATAGTTTGTGAGTTGAGCTAGAATGATCCTGGCAACTACCACATACAATTCAGCAGCAGCCGCCATCCAAGAGTAGGCAGGGCTGCTGTGTCCTGGGGTCTCGCATTTGGCATGCTGCTACACTCACTCTTACTCCTTTCCAAAGAGATAAAAGCATACACTAATGTTTCTGCCATCTTCTCTATATTCAATAGCCCCTACATACTCTTCTTATTATTTAGTTATACAGACATGCCAGTATTATATATATACATACACGCACACGCCATTTTATGGAGGCCTTCATTAGCCTGTAATTGAAAGCCACCTAAAACCAGCCAACAGACCCTATTTTGAACCTCCATTTCAGCTACGGTATAGCCAAACTCCATGTTTCACACACCTGTGCTATTTCACACCTTGCAAGCAGGTTTGGCAATGCCTTTTGAATGCTTTTTCTGAAGATTATTTCCTCTCTTGTAACCTTCACCCATACGCATCGCTTAGGTTTACGACCAAGCTGCCAGGATCTCCCTGTGTTTTTGACAAGCTGCAGTAACAGCAAAAAATTTCAAGCCTCTGACTTGAAAATGAAATGTCAGCCCACAAAGTTGCTGTTAGGGAAAGCTGGTGACAGAAAACCCGAGGGTATGAAAGCAGCCTTGTACTTTGACAAATACAGATTCCAGCCTATCTATTACATTTACCTTAACTTCAAAACACCTTCAGGTAAGAAAGTTAACAGCAGCAGTACTGTAATCTTATCCCATTTGCTGTTGTTGTCCCAGTTTATTTAAATTATCAATTTGGAAAAAAAAAAAAAAATAAATCACAGTATTTTGGCTTTCTTCCTTCCCCTTGCCCTCACTACCACCACCAATTTCCCATGAAGACAGCAGGTACATGGCACTTTTTGTTAACAACAGGCTATTTTTAGGAGTTGATTGGTGCCTTTGCACTAGATATAAATACCAGCCCTGAAAAAGGAGAACACTTTCTGAAAGGTGCTGTGTGCTTTAGCTGCATGCACCAGAACTGGTGAGAGGCTTCAGCTACCTGCTGCACTGGCTGCTCTCCACGAGGCCAGAATGCTGTAAATCTTTGTGTGAAAGACTTATACAGGAGACACACAGATCAAACCAATTTATTAGAACACTTATATATTAATTTAGCTTTCATTATTGACAGCAGATAAGTATTGTCATGATTTGTTCAATCATTTCCTCAAACAAATTCATAGGCTTAGTCATAAAGCCAAACTCAGCTCTTTACCAAGAAGGGGAGGTTCATACTGATGTGCCAACGCGTGGTGGGTTGACCCTGGCTGGACACCAGGTGCCCACCAAGCCCCTCTATCACTTCCTCTCCTCAGCTGAACAGGGGAGAGAAAATATCACAAAAGGCTTGTGGGTGGAGATGAGGACGGGGACATCACTCAGAAATTACTGTCCCAGGCAAAACAAGACTCAACTTTGGGGAAATTAATTTATGACCAACCAAATAAGAGTAGGGTAATGAGAAATAAAAACTAAATCTTAAAAACATCTTACCTCCACCCTTCCCTTCTTCCCAGGCTCAACTTCATTCCTGATTTTCTCTACCTTCTCTCCCCCGAGCAGCACAGGAGGACAGGGAATGGTGCTTGTGGTCAATTTATCACAGGTTGCTTCTGCAGCTCCTTCCTCCTGAGGGGGAAGACTCCTCACATTCTTCCCCTGATCCAGCATGGGGTTCTTCCCATCAGACACAGTCCTCCGTTAACTTCTCCAGCACGTGTCCTTCCCATGGGCTGAAGTTCTTCACACACTGCTCTAGCATGGGGTCCCTCCCGTGGGTGCAGCCCCTCAGGCACAGCTGGCTCCAGCCTGGGTCCCCCGTGGGGTCACAGGCCCGGCCAGCAAACCTGCCCCAGCACAGGCTCCTCTGCATGGGGCCACAGGCCCTGCTGGGAGCTGCTCCAGCGTGGACTGCCCACGGGGCCACAGCCTCCTTGGGGCATCCACTTGGGTTGGCTGGTAAGCATCCACCTGGCTCTGTTGGATATAGAAGAAGCTTCTAGCAGCTTCTCATAGAAGCCACCCCTGTAAGCCCCGCTGCTGCCCAAACCTTGCCATGCAAACCCAATACGCAATGACTCCTTGGTAGGGGGTGATACAAGTCCCTCAAAGGCTCTTTGTTTCAGATCTATCTATAATCCTGCAGGACTGGTGTCACATGCCAGCCTGAGACCGGAGCATGGTTCTGTTTGTGTTCTCAGGCACAGAATTAAGACTCAAAATGTAGTCAAGAGCCAAGGAACTTTATTTGCCCAATAATAAATCTACTAATGCAAAGGGAGAGAACAAGAAATAAAGAGAGAGAAAGGGAGGAAAGAAAGAAGGGAAAAAAGGAAAGAGTTCAAAGCAATAGCTACCACTCCAGAGCTGCAGCGTCCCAACAGTCCAATTTGTTTCCAAGTCCGGTGGGGGAACGTTCCATCTGATGATAGTTGGTTCTATATTTTATAGAGTTGTTACAAGCTGTTCTGCTTAACCGCACTTTCCACCTGGCAATGGTGTACGTGCCAAACATTCCTCAGGGGCCTCCAGGCACCTTGACCCCCCCCGACCCCAAGTCTGGACACATGCACAGGGGTTTGGTTAAACTTTGCAGGATCAGCCTCCCCCATTACTCCACAGCATCAGTCAGTTTCCTCCTTTAACAGTGTATAGATAAATCTTTGCAGTCGCAGTGGTGTTACGTTCCTGCCTTAACAACACCTGAGTTTCCTGCCATAGCAATGTTGAGACAACATGTCTGCTGTGGCGATGGTGGGTCTCACTGGCACAGTTTCTCACAACTGGATGTGGCCTGAGTTATCCAATCTGTTGCTGGTGCTAGCATGTGCTGGTGGTCTTGGGACAGACAGTGTCCTGAGCTTAATAGTTCTTGCAGATTCAGCAGAACCGCTAGGCTCCAGAGCTTATCCATTCTGATGAGACATCCAACCAGTACCTCTCAGCAAACCCTTTCATTCTCATTGGCTTGCTGTTTTCTGATAAGTACTTCTCCATCCACACCTGTAGGTACTTGTGAGGCCCATTCACAACAGCTCACACAGAACAAGCCTTTGAGGCATGTCTTAGTCAACACATGATTTTTTGAACACACTGTGAAATATTCCCACTTGGTGTGCATAATTAAAAAGCTTTCACAAGTTTTTCCAAAGCTTCCTAGCATATTCACCTTCAGACATTTACAAACCCTAAAAAAAAAGGATAACCACCAATACAAAGAAAAAAAATCTGCAACGTTACATCACTTATTTCCTCCTCAACAGTCCTGCTCAGTGCTTTATGTAATAACCTCCACATGTTTTTCCAGACAATTTTTAATAATAACAATGAATCCCAAGTATTTTGTTGAGTCTTTTACACGCAGTGCTATAATTTATGCACATAATCTTAAGTACCACCTGATCTTATCATTAACAAAGACTAGAGGCTTTCAAATAGCTTCATTGCTAACTATATGCAAGGTGCTGGCAACTCATTTCATACCAGTAAATAACTGCACTGTGGTAGAAGTTCTGTACTCTCAGACTTTTTCACTGAATGTCTCTATATTGGTCACTTTATGTCCTGCTGAAGATGGAGATTGTAGTTTTGAAAAGATGATGATGATTTCCACATTCTGCAAATCTACTTATAGAGATTGTGTGTAATGCAGTTTACTTCTTGACACTACCTTCTTCATTCTCTGCTCTGTATTCTCACATTGTGCTGTACCTCTTCACAAAACCTGTCAAACAGCACAGCTGGAGTTAATAAACTGAGGAAGGATGCCCATTAGCAGTTACAGACATCCCTGTTGTTTGATGATTTCAGTATTTCATTATCTCTGCATCAGCACTGGTAGTCCTGCAACTGAAAAGCCATCAAAATAACACAGCTTGAAATGATAAATGAAAGTAACAAAACAACTGCAGCACAGAGCATGCACTTCTGTGGGCTTTTCTAGGTGAACAGAGATTTGTATCTGTGCTGTGGCAGTCTTATACTACCACACAAAAGGTTTATCCAGATGTGATTGTTGGCTTAAAGCCATTGGACTCATTTCACACAGACAATTTTCTGTAAATGCTAGGTAACGTAAGAAATTTCATTTGATTGTTCATCCTCAGAAACACATTTTAGAAGGGTACAAGATTTTTCCCTTCCTTTAAGGAAGAAAGGAAAATACAACAAATATTTTGTCCAGGAAAATTCCATATTAACCACAAATAATCTTACAGCAAAATGATTATCACTTAATTGGAGCTAGTCAGATTAATTCCTGACTAATTTCCTACATTTATTCCTGAACTGAGGTTAGGTATGTGACTCAGGAAGGTACCAAATTCTCAATGAAGAGTTAACATAATGGATCAGAATTCTCTGACCCAGTTTAACAATTAGCTGGAAGTGGTGTGATGTGAAATTTAAATGTACACTCTGGAGCAGGGATTCTTTCATCCTTTTCATAGAATTTCACAGAAATTCTTTCATCCTTAATAAACATGGCTAAATTTAAAACTGAAATGTATACTTCATTTCATTGTTACGAATACTATCTGCCAAAATATGCCAACAGCTTATTTTCAGCAACTAAAAGTGCATTGCTCTCACTATTTGTCAGATATGCAATGTATTCATATAGCTGCTGTATATAATTAAACATGCAAAGCAGAAGACTGAAATTAATAATTAGCCCTCAAAATTTTGAAGTAATGTCTGGGAATTAAGCCACACAGTTCCCATTATAGCTCAGAGAAATCACACAGCTAAAATTCTTCCACTGCTTAGGAGATCAGAAGCCAGCTTCTAAAGTATTCTTACTCATGGGAGAGTAATTTGCACTTTCTGATTTCATATGGATCAATGTATTTTTATTATGTATTTTTGGTTTTCAATTTGTATGTTTTTCTGAGAAATTAAAAGTTATTTATTTTGATTTTAGGTGTTCAAAGATACGATTCATCGCAGCTTTTTATTGATAAACAGAAAAAAAAATCATAATTCACTTTAAAATAAATGCAAAGTGAAAAACAGGCAAACAGACAAAAATCCCAAAACAAAGATCCCATGGTTCTGATTTGTAAATGCCCTTTTATTAGTACAAGGAAACATTCTTTTTTGTGGGTTTTGTTAATGTATATGCTATCAAGTGCAGGCAGTAAGATGGTTTTCTAGTTTTAGACTCTTGTTAACACGAAGAGTAGGGAATTTCAGGGATTCTTAGAGCTTCATGAAGCCTCATCTTGCTTTGACATTTGTTGAGCAGTCACATACATTTCCACTGCAGAGAATGTAATTATTTAAAAGGGGCAGGGGAGAGAGAACATTATTTCTTCTCAGAATTGTGCATTTTGGCACATGCAGTATTTATTCAGGACCTAGCTACAAATTGACTCCTACAACTGTTTCCTAATTTTCTTTCCCAACTGGTCTTTGCCCATATGTATATAATATACAGGGCATATGATAACTCAGGAACTATGCATAAGCCTAAATGTACAGACCCCATTACATTTCTACCTGGATTTAGCTTTCTGTTTGTTTGGGGTTTTTTTTAATAATGGAAAAGAAGACACAGTAGTTAGATATTGACTAGTTTGATACTGAAATACTATTCAGGAACTTTAAGAACACTTGAAATGTGTTCATCACCCTTTGCCTTCCTGGTCATATATGTGTGAACAAATTAGTTATATAGTTCCATACACTTTTATTCATATTTTATTTGTCTGCTCAGATGAGCATGTATTTTAAAATCTTGGTTTTCCGTAAAGGTTTTATCAACATTTCAGTGTTTAACAGTCAGGTGTTTCTTACAAGGGAAAAAAAAAAAAAAAGAAAGAAAGAAAGAAAAAGCAACAGATTTTTTTAGCCCATAGTCAGAGTTCCAGAAAGAGAAGAAAACTGTGTTGTTACTCAAACTGACAAATAATTCCTTACCATTGACAAATAACTGGGTTTTGAACACATGCTTTTACATTATATAAACCTCAGATTTCCCTACTCAGAAAGTCAATGAACTGCCTTGTGTAAGATTGACTGCAAGCTGCACACAGACACCTTTTCTTTTTTTTCTTTTCCTTTTTACAAAATTATTTTGAGGTAATTATTTTTCTTGTACCTGAACTGATTGCTGAAATACATTTTCTCTAGCTACTCCACCCCCAGTCACTTTTTTTGTTAATACCCTGCAGGTATTTAGAATTAGCTTTCATGTCGCGCCATAGTTCTACTTTCCCCAGGCTTTGCAAATTCACTTTTCTTAATAAACTTTTTTTATCATTTTTGTTATCCTTTCTTTGGATTCTTTCCAATTCCACAAGATCTTTTTTTTTTTTTTTTTTTTTTTTTTTTTTTTTTTTTTTTTTTTTTATTATGGAGCCCAAAACAGTGTAAAGCACTCAAATACAGTCTCACCAATTCTGCACTGAGATAAAAAATTAATTACCTGCCCCCCTTCTCCTGACCTAATTTGTCTCATTATACTGTACATGCTCAATATGGTATTTGGCGTTTTGCAGCATATCACTCTGTATTCTTCTGCAGACTGTATGGTTTGCTCTGAGCCTAGTCGTTTCCTGTAGCCATGGAAATTTCCAAATTAGTCGTTTGCCATGTCACACATTAGGCTTTTTCACACTTCAGATTAAGCATGATTAAAGATTGATTTTGTTGTATTTAGACCCTGATCATAGTAGGGCACACCAAGGTCTTTCCTATAGTCTAAGGGATAGACAGAATAGACAGGTAGATAGAATGGACAGAAAAATGATAGTGTAGTTGGATGTAGCGAATTCTTCCAATTCTGTAGTTATATTGAAAACACAAATATCTCTTTTCTGTTGGTGCATACTACCAGCACTACTTCAGAGAAGAATAACCTGTGCTTTCCTAAAAAATGAGTCTATGACTTAATTTTTTTTTATTTCAATGTCTATAGTGGGTTATGGTTTCCTCCTAAGTTTTACATATCATGCCATCAGATCAACCTTGTTTTCCTGAGTTCTGGTAATTATTCTTCTTCACCTACATTTTTATTTTATTTTATCTTTATAGAAGCAAGAAGGTTTGCTACAGAAATTCCCTTTAATCATATGGATTATGTCACTTTGGTCATGAAAGCTGAAAGAACAGCATTGTATTAAGGGAACGTGAGTATCCTCTCTTTCTTTACCGGTTAGTCAGACATACCTTAAGCAGCAGTGTAAATGCTTTCTATTCTCATGCTGTTACTCATACAGCCCCCAGGACCTTAAACAACCTACAAAGACATTATCACAGCATTGTGCAGCAGATTAAACCCTGTGTTTGCACACTTAATGGAAAAAACAAATGTTTGGCTTAATAACAGTTATGAACTTGACCCAATGACTTGACTCATTTATAGGGCCAGGTATGACAAAACACAATTAAAATGTTCTTACATAGATCTGTCTATCAGTCTTTTACTATCTCTAGTTAACGTATTCTTTTCACATGTGTTAGCAGTGTAAAAGTGTCTAAATAGGTAGACAGATTTATTTTGGGTCAGGAAAATGTCAAAGGGTATCATAGTCACTCATAGCACAGAATTTGTTGCTTAATAAGCTATTTATTGTACTTCATATGAATCTTATGCAAACTTCAAAGTATGCCTGATGAATTGCTTTGTACCAGTAATGATGGGATCCTTAATCTATAAAAGGTGCATAGCCACATCATTCCATAAGACCTAACAAATTTCCAGTGACAAACACTGCAGACAGGTACTTGCTAACCCAGGAGTCATCAGAGCCTACAAGTTTTATTATTAGTTCAGTTTTATACTGATGTTTTATATATTGGTGCTGTTGCTCTTGACCTTACAGTCATATCTCAAGTAACACAGGTCTCTAAAAGATTGGGTGAGTAGCCTTGACTCGAGTTTTATATGTTTTCTTGCTCTTTAGTCAACAAGAAGAAAGAAGCATCTCCCAAGGGGCAACTCAGTTTTTCATAGACTCTTACACTATTGTTGATTATTTTTTCTGAGCAGCAACCCTTTCTGTGATGATTCAAGAGGAAGCCTAAATAGACTGATTTGAACCAGATTCCTAACTTTTAGAGGGTAAAGGGAATGCGCAGTGAGTGACACCAAATGTCACTCCAGGCAGCAGCGTGAACTGTTGCTGAGACATTGACATTTTGTTAGCTGACAAAAGACCTCTAAAACTGGGCAAACAGTTATATGATTTGGCCTTGTTTGGGTGTTGGCTGAGCTGGACTAACAATGTGGCTGCTATGAATTACAAAAATGAATGCGAGCAGTTGATGACCCTGGCAGAACTGCTGATGACCTCTGCTGAGTACTGATTAGCCAGACAGACACCAGCATGCAAGTTCATGGCTGAAGATCAGTTCATTATGCTAGTGTCAGCCTCTCTGGCCACAGCTAATAAGTGCGTCACTGATGAAACCAGAGACACTGAACCTCATCTGCATTAGACTTCTGATCAGTGGAGTGCTTTTATTCACATCAGTTTTCTTCCAATGTGGTACTCTGTTACTTTGAAAGCTTAGCACCAGTGAACAGTGTTATTACCTGTTGCCTGTAATGAAGCACTAGGTTGGGATGATGTCTCTGTAAGTGCATCCTCAATACAGAATGGAATATTTGCACAGATTCAGCCCGGTAGCTGATGGTCCTTGACAGCTTTAATTTCAAACACACTACTTTCCACTGAAATGCCACACCTGTCTATTTATTACATTGGACCACTAGAAATGGATGCACAAATTCTTTGAACGGATTCTTGGAGCAATTTATCTCCCTACAGATGAAAAATGCTGCCTCTTTTTATTAGGAGGTGAGTATATGTAGGACAATATAAAAATATGAAAATAATGGAAATAATAAAGCTAAAAACATACACTATTTTTTTGACGTTGTTGACTGGCCTTGTTAAACTGTTACTACTGATTTAGGTTTTTAGCTCATCTCTGATACAATTCTCTGATAAGGGTAACTGCAAGATAACGAGTATAACCTGTTCTTCATAAGACATCTGGTAAAATGATGAATGAATGGATACATACACACATAGGTTTCACATCTTGAATTCTCCTATTCAGAAAAATAAACTGGAATAGGACAGTCTAGCATCCAACTCCTATAATCCCAGTGGTTTCATAGCTGAAACAGAGTCATAGAGCCTGAACATCCAAAAATTATTGGAATTTGGCATTCACAGAAGAAATTAAAATGTCTCTCAGCTTCCAGTTTGGGAGTGTCTCTCTGATTATACAGGTTATGGACACAAATATGTAGGAATAATAATATACATATGCAAATGTATATATGAAATAAACTTTATGAGCCAGAATCATTGCTAATCATTGTTTAGTCTTTTCAATGTGACAAGTTACACCAATAGCAGTAATTTTTTCACACTCTTTGAGGAATTTCCAGTGCCTGCACTTTACTCTTTCAGGTAGTCTCAGGAGGAAGATATTTAACCCAATCTCTCTTAGGCTATAAAGGATCATAGAATCATAAAATCTAAAATTGGGAAGGATATACTGTGTCATTAGTCCACCTTTCTGCCAACACAGAATACATCTCTATATTACATTTATGCTCTTTTCTCCACATTTGTTTTTAGTTCAACAAACTTATCTGAGGAAATTATTTTATTATTTTATTGATTTGATTAGTAATATTCAATGAGCCTTCTCCCTCTCCTTTTTATATGACCCTGCTTGGTATTGCTCCCTCAAATATTCATAAACTCGTCATTATAACCCCTTCTAACTTTTATTTGGCCAAGATGATGTATATTTAACTCTTCTAATCTTTTGTTCAGTACTCATTACTTGAAGTTCTCCAATCAATGACCATATTGTAAATCTCTCCTTCCTTTTGGTCAGACAAGAAATTTAGGCAGAAAGTACCTGGAGTGAAAATGCTGTTTCAGATCTTTCACTGCTCAAATCTGATATAACAGAGAGCAGAGTATGTTTTCTGCAGTGTGACAGGAACAAACAAAAAATGTTCTGTATGATATCTGAATGATGGTATTCAATGTTCCTTAAAAGGAAAGATACTCAGCCTCACTGAGTATGAGTAATTTGCTCAGCTTTACTTTTATTACCTTTTTCTGGTGTGTTCACGAAGATGTTAAATGAGATTTGAACAGCCTCGGGTTTTGTAGATCATTAGTAATGCTACTGTCCAAAGCAAAAATATCTAATCAGAGAACAATCCTGACCAAAGCTAAAGTTATTAATTTTTTTTTCCAAGATCTCATTGTGCTTACTGCTATATATATATCATGTTTCTTGTGTTTTCTTGAAAAATCAACCTTGATTTAATAGGTTAGAACTTTACTGATCAGAGGAATTAAGCAGTTCCTATTCTGTCCACTGCATTAACCCTACCCTCTGTAGCAAATTGTTGAATTTTCTTTGATAACAGGTTAATTTAATATGATTTCTTTCTTATAAACTTTTGCTGCCTGCAATTTTCCTTAGGGTGCTAAAGGATTTATTGAAGTATTTGTCTGATCTCATATCTCATACTTACTTAAGAGACTTGTAAAAACTAATTCTATAAATGACTGAATTTACTTCTTGAATTCTCAAAGGTGACATTTAATGGTTCTGATTCTGATGTTATTTTTGTAAGTTTATTTATATGATTTAGCCATGCTAATTGCTTCATGTACATATTTATGCAACAAAAGTTGCATTCTTTGCTATGACTGCATGTTTTAAATTTTTCTGTATGCTCTAGATTTACTATCAACCACTAACAGTCTTACCTTACTTCTCAAAAACAAAAATCACATTTAAATACATCTAAAAAAGTGTCACGCTCAAAACTCATGCTAGCGACAGTCTATCTGCCTGAAGCATGATTATGATAGTAATTATTATGTAATTATAAAGTATGATTATGATTATTATAGTAGACTATGGAACAGATAGTGTAGAAGTCCAGTGTCAGAGACTATACATTAAACTTCAATTACTGGAAACCAAGGAAGAAAAGAGAGAAAAAAATCAATGTTTAATATTTAGACACTAAGAAAATGCCACTCATCTTCTGAGACCCAGCCAAAGAGAATCACTAGGTATGTTGATCATCCTCTGCTTCCCCCAAATGTTTTATAGTTGAAAGTTCTTTATAAACCATTTTATTCAAAAACTGTATATAGGGAAAAAGTATATAGAAATAAAAGAAAAGCAATGTTATATGGAATCAATTTTAAGTTGTTATAATGTAGTTAATACCTGCGGTAACACAGTAAAGCAAGAATGTTTTAAAGGTGGTGTACTTAAAATTAATAATAGTTTTCAAATTTGTTTTATTTTGTTTCTGAGCTTTTCTTCCCTTTTGCATGTCAATATGACCATAAAAGAAAAAAAATATCACAGCTGTAAACATGTAAATATCACAGTTAGATTCTAGTGCTTTAGAACAATGACATAAAATGTTGTGGAATTAAGATGGTCATAAGTAACAGTAAGAGATATTGATACAAGTTTTGCAATTCAAAATGTCTATCAGGGCTGTTCTCAGTATGGTATTTGAACACCTCAGACATCTGGTGCTTTATCAGCTCCTACAAAAGATTCCTAAAGAAACCCTCAAGGGAGAGAATGCCTACAGTATGAAAAAGCTTTATAGACTCAGGTTCCTGGCCCCTGCCTGTCAGCATCATTAATAGTGCCAATTTTCAGCTGAATTGAGAAATGCAAAATGCAATTAATCCCTTCCTTCACATTAGATGAATAGTTTATGTGTGCACAAATCTCCTTTAAACTTTCAAGCCAGTGATGATGAGCAAATACAATTTTATCTTTAGAATTTGACTTAGAGCCAAAAATGTAAAGGAGTTCAAAATCAAACAGAATCAAAATCCTTCATTCCATCCATGTCACCCCATATTATTCCCCCAGTCATTATTTCAAATATGAGCCATATAAAGTTTGAAGAGTCATGTTGTGTTAAGTTACTGTATGTAACACAGTATGAACAGTGTAATAGGCATGAAGCATCAAAGAAATAGTATATCTGCTGGAAGCTGATGCAATTTACATTTGATGATAAAAAGTGCAACAAATTTTAACCTGATACTATGAGGCTTATTGATACTTTCAGGTTACTAATGCTCTGAAAAATGGATTACTTTGTTATGTACATTTCAGTACAATTATAATGTGTGTCAGCTCCAGTGGGAATGATGAAACTTCCTAAAAATAATTGTGTAATTTCCTTTTCTTTCTGCAGCGTCCCTTCCCTGTCACTGTGCCATTATGTTACAAGAACTTCAGGTGCTTGAGCTCAATCTAAACAAAAACAAATTAATCAAACTTTAACACAGTATGGGATTTCAACCTATTTATTATGGGTCCACTGAATTATTAACAAACTCATCTGTCTAGAGTCTGGGAAAGAACCTTTTGATTAAAAACTATTGAAAGGTGGGTTTAGTAAAATTTGTTTCATGAAATCTTACTGAGTTGAGTACTTCAGTGATTTACAATTATTATCTGTTTTATGTTTGAATATATCATTATGTCTACATCATCAAAGTAAATAATTTATATATAATTATACCTTTTATGTGGATTTGAGTGTATGTAACACATGAACGTATGGGGGTTTGTGTGTTTTTATAGGCACATGCAATACACATACACATATGTTTGCAGAAAAGAAAGGGAAAAAGATGAGATGACTATTAATATGGCCATGGTTTTATTAATGTAATGTGAATGCATATTGCAAAGGCAGATTGTACCCAACCCTTCAGCAACCTATTAGAAATAAACCTATTTAGAAAATTTTCCACTAGGGTGGGCGTGTATACTGGTAAATAGCTGAGAAGAAAATAACGAGCTCCTGTGTCTGCTTCTGAGTAACAATTGAGCAACACCAGTGGAAATGAATCTGTGTTGATGCTCATATCATCTTTAGGTACTCTTGACTACATATAACTAGTCAAGGAGTATACCCAGCTGATAAAAGCCTAACTCCATTACTGGTAGACGTAGCTCTTCAGAAGTATAGATTTTAAACACCTCTAAACAAGTGATGACGAGGCCACTAAAGAAAAAAAAAAATCTCTTGAAACTAACACATCAGTTCATGTTCAAATGCTACCCTGCTTTTCCCAGTGAGGCCCTGTTGAAGCAATTTTATACTCTTTTAAACTTTATAGACATCTTTATTTAGTAGATAATCAGTTTCAATACAATCTGGGAAATTTCTGATAACAGTGAATGAAGACAAAGTTCATAAAAAAATATTTACTTGGTTGATCAGTAAATATTGCTAAAACCACTTTTTGGCTTTAGTGATTTCCCTATAGAGTTGGAGTTGGGATGATCTCTTGATAGAATTACTCCTTTAAATTTGGAGAATGACAAAGACATTTTATTCTTCCTATTCAGGATCTTCATTAACAAATTCTTCTGCAGTTTTCCTCCCTTTTCTATCTTTATTTGTTTGCTTGGGTTTTTTGGTTAGTTTGTTTTGGGTTTTAACAGTAAATTTAAAAATAGCACTTAAGTTTGTAGTGTCATCAATATTCAAAGTAATTTTGGTGTCTTGGCTAAAAGTTTACAAAAAGAAGAGCCATTTCACTCTAGCAAGGCAGGGATGGATTTTCCAGAAAGTGTCCTTCTATTCAGTACCTATATGACAAATGATACTGATGAGCAAAGACACAGTCTACACAACTCTGTTGGTGATATATTTTCTACCAAGTAAATTTAACTGACCTCTGTCAATACATCTCACTGTCACAGAGTTCTGCAAGATATATTTAGACCTCAGAATGGCATATATGTTTTTTCTCTCACCCTCCCTGTCGTACTGCCATGTATAGTTTGAGCATTCTTCCTTCTCCTGAGTTTTGACTGAAAATAGGCACCCACATCCATGCAGCACAAACACTACCCAAACAGGTTATCCTACTAGGTTAGACAAACACCTGACAAGGGCAACTTAATCTAGTGCTAACTGGAGTAATTAATCTTTGGAGTCAGCTGAGTCATTGTGAGGAATATATTTAATGTTTGCTGTCCACCCTGCAGCAGTTACATTTTTATTTCTGGGTATGATTCACTATGTTGTTTATCCTGGATATAGCCTCAAGTCATTTAAGACTCAGATCAGAAACAGCTAGTTTTAAACTCTCTAGGACAGAAAAAAAAAAATTCAGTACCAGGCACGGGTTTTATATGACCTATTTGAGTGCGTTTCGAAAGGTTGTATGAAATTACTTATTAGAGAAACATGAATTTGGCATTTTTTGATAGCTACACAGCCATTTTAAATCAACGTAAACCAGGAAGCTATTAGAAAGGATAATTCTGTCCATAATGACCTTCACCTTCTCACCAGAGCTTCCTTGCTATGCCCTTACACTAGCTTGACTTACTTTGAGCTATGGTATGAATCATATATATAAAAAAAAGAAATAATCTGCTGGGCTATGTGACCACTCTACTGTCAAAAATTTGGATTAGGAACATGCATATAAGCATGAGAAGAAAAATTGACTTAAGTGTACATCTTTCATTAAACATAATCCAAGTCAAAATTGGGCAGCCATGATCCTCTACTCATATTTTTCCCAGTGCCTGCTTAGTACTAGATACAACAAGTAAGTAGCTACAGAATGAGCTAGATCAGAAAGATGAGCCAGACAAACACACAGATAATTAAGAAGGGTAGGATCATATGAGGAGGAATGACAGAAAGGAGAGCAAAACCACCTATGTTAGTAGAAGTCTTCAATTAGATTAAACATAAGACAAAACTTCCCTCTTTCATCAGTTTAACATGATTGTGAAGCCTCAGGGCTAAAAGTTTGATTATGTCTTGATTCAAACCTTCTTTGAATTAAAGTTAGCTGTGAAGACAGTAGTTTCTAATGGATTTAATTTATTTCCTATTAAGACAATTTGCAGTGAGTACCGATGGAAGGTGCAATTCAAGTTATCAGTGATACACATAGTCTCAGGTGATAGCAAGCAACAGATGCATTGAAGAAAGGTACTGAAGGCAAAGGTGGAAAAAGTGCCTTCTGCCCATTGTTTCCTAAAATCTTGACTTGGTCTCTGTTGTTCAATACACCTTTAGGTACTAGAAGATAAGATTTTTATTTCCAGCATTTTCCTGGCTGCTGAGATGTGATGACAGTAAGTTTTCTCGTGGTTTCAGCTGGGATAGAGGTAGTTTCCTGCTTAGTAGATGGTGCAGTGCTGTGTTTTGGCTCTGATGGGAGAATAGTGTTAATAGGACACTGATGTTTTCAGTTGTTGCTGGGTAGTGTTTCTAAGTTCTGGATCAAGGACTTTCCAGCTTCTCAGGCCCTACCAGTGAGAGGGCTGGAGGGGCACGAGAAACTGGGAGGGGGCACAGCCAGGACAGCTGACCCCAATTAGCCAAGGAAGTATTCCATACCATATAATGTCATGCTGAGTATATAAACTGGGGGGAAGAAGAAGGGGTGGCAGCTATGGTGTTTGTCTTTCTGAGTAACTGTTATGCATGATGGAGCCTGGCTTTCCTGGAGATTGTTGAACACCTGCCTGCCAGTGGGAAGGGGTGAATGAATTCTGTGTTTTCCTCGCCTGTGAGTGCAGCTTTTGCTTTAACTATTACATTGTTTTTATCTCAACCCTTGAGTTTTACATGCCTTTTTGATTCTCTTCCCCATCCCTCTGAGTGAGGAGGCAGTAAGTGAGCAGATGCATGGTGCTTGGTTGCTGGCCAGGGTTAAACCACAACAGTTTTAAAGTCCAATTTGAATTTATTGCCTTTAATTTAAACAAATATCTCCTGTTTCTGAAGAATAGGACATTGAGAACAGGTGTTCCTGTTCACCTGGTTTTTACTGCTGGGGTTTTTGTTTATGCCTTTATATATCAACTATTACTTACCTCCTTCCTAACACAGAGGTTCCATTTTTTTCCCATTTCTACTCACAGGAGAGATTTTCCTGTACTCCACTTTCATCATTCATCAATGATAAAATGCTTTTCTTGAAATGGTATGAATAATGTTGCCAAAAAATACTCAAGATCAAAACATAGCACTTTCTTGAAAGGACTACATTGTTTCCTTATGTACTGAGTCTTCTCCTTATGAATCATCAGAATTTAAAGTATTTTTAAATGTGAATGCAGGTTAAGCAAAGTTCTTTATTGAAGCATCTACAGGATAAATTCATCCATTACCACTAAGGCAATCTCCACAGACTTCATTGCATTTCAGGTTTGGATTTTGGTTGGCAGTCAAACAATTTGTATCTGGTAAAATTCAGTAGTAATGATTGCCAGGCATGAAAGTCTAACCATTTAAAGCCAAGTTAAAGCCATTTTTTTAATAATAGAAACCACATTCAATATAGACAGCAGAGGTTTCAAACAAACTATTCAACATAACTAGAAAAAAATCTTTCAAAGTATGTAGTATATACACCATGTAATACATGGAAATTATATGCATTCTTCCAGTGCTGGATGTAAAATCAATCCTTTTGTCAAGTGCTCCTATTGTAGACTGCCATGTTGGAGACCTACATTCAAACAAAGGACTCGGAGGGTTGGGCACTTAGCTTCCAGGGAGAGGAGCCTTCTGCCATTCAATAACTCTCCTCAGTCTCAGACGACAAATGAGCTACTGTAGGTAAGACACTTCAAACAAGCTTCTGAAAACCCTTTTAATAAAGTCTCACATCTGAGGTTAATGACAATACCTAAGGTGTGGGAGTCATGTAATAAGTGTAAATCTGACTTGGAAAATTAAAAACAAAGAGCAGGAAACAAAGGAAAAAACCAGCACTAGTTTGAAGAGAATGGCATTATAGTCAGGAGGAGTAAATAATGAGGAACAATGCAGTATGATACATGAAGACTTAGATGATTTAAGTACTAAAAGATGAAAGCTAGTTCAAAGCAGCTAAATAGAGAGCAGTGACAGGTTCCTAGGGAAAAAAAGGATATCAAACAATTGGGTGTGTCATTAAATATAAGAAATCAAAAGGTAAAAAGAGTCTAAAAGATAATTCTGTGTGCAGCATTAAATATGAATGATAAGTAATAAGATGAGAAAAGAAAAATCTATGTCTAACATTAAAAACAAAGGAATATTACCAACTATGCCTAAGTAGGGCAAAAAGGAGTCAGGTACAATTTATTAATATAAACAAAATCTAGAAGAAACAGACTAACTAAGACGTGAACAAAGGAAAAAGAATCTACTTTCAGTTAAAAAATCTAGAAGCTTATTCACTCCTAGGAGATAAGAGTGGAACAAAGGTATGTACTTCTCTTTGTACAATTAAAAGCTCTGCTGGGCTGCAGCTTTTGCTCACTGTACCAACATCTCAGCTAAACTATCACTGCCGTGAGCTCGAACATCATGCCTAGACCTTCCTTTGCTTATGTACTTATTTGGAGGAGTTATGTGAGGCCCATATGATGATTCTGTAAGAAAAGTCAAAGCAAAAGAAACTGGATTTGCAAAAAATACTTGAGGCACCAAAAGCTACAGATTAGAAGCATCCCACAATCTCACAATGAGTTCTCACAAATAGCTGTGAAACTCTGGACCATTAGCGATGTTAGCAGAGTTCTTAGGACTATGAGTTCTAATGGATGAAGTCCATTAATAATAAATCACATCAGTGCTAAATCCCACTGCTCCTCATATTCTTAACTATGACATAACGACATTAAGAAACTGACATTTCTTTTTTTCCCCGTATTCAACAGGGGTGGTCTATTCTTTCATTAAGAGAATGACCCTGTCATACTTGGAGTTCCTAGGTTCTTCTTTTTTTCATGGTTTTGAGTTGATGTGCATTTGGTCTTGACAAATCTTTCCTGCCATATCATTTGTGATATTACCATAAAAAATTCACTTGGGACTTAAGTTCGGCATAAATGGTGGGTGATTAAGAAAAGCAGTGGGTGGCTGCTTTTTTAAAAAAAATAAAAAGCTGGAATTTTTCTTGCTTTTCTCTTTCTAAATTAGAAACACAGAGCATGTATTAAAAATCTAAGCATTCAGAACTGAAGAAATTCTGGGTGGAGTAACTGAAGTAACTACTGACTGTAGTAATTCTTAGGAACATGGTAACTGCATGAAACCCTGCTATGTCTTTGTTTAGCTTCTCCTTTAGTCCGTTTTTATATACCACTTACAAAAGAGACAGTGCAGCTCAGAAACTGTGATTTGTTCCATTTTCTGGTAGCAGGAGGGCTCACTGCAGCTTTGGTTTGGTGCTTTAGTCCAGTGCAGCAAGCTCTGTGAGACTGCTGGTGGCCATCTTTTAGCATCCTTTGTCCAGGTTACTGGGCAAAGATAAGCTGTAGTACACTTATACTGATAATTCCATCTAGCTTGGCAAGGTTTTCATGGGTGTAATGCAAGGCACACTGCTAACTGCAGGATTATACCTTGCCCCAGTCAAAAGTGTGGGAGCATTATAAATTCTAACTGAACAGAACATATGAATTGCTTATATCAGTCAAAAAAAAAAGCTTTTATCTAGAACAAAAGAAAAGCAGAACTATTTTTTTTCAACTAAAAAAGTAATAAAAACCTCCCCCGCCTCCCCCCATCTCAGAAAAATAGGGTTTCAGACTTCATCTGTTAAAACTGAAATTTCCAATGCTATAGAATTAAGAATTAGTATTGTTTGGGGTGGGCCTGTGAAGACTGCTTTCCACTTGTCTTTTTCTTAATCTGAAAAGCCTGTAAATTGATAAAACCAAATCTGCCATACAAAAATGTTTAATAACCTCACTAAAGGCTAGCCCTCACTACATCAAAGTATTGAAGTTAGAAAAAGCCTTGTACGAGGATGAGAGAAGCAGACAAAATATCTTGCACAGACACAAGGGGAGGATAAAAAAAGAATAGCAAGATGTTCAAGTGGCTATGAGTACTGTTCTTGACAACACTTCCATCTTCCAAGAGCAGGTGTAAATGAAGGAGAATGGTAGTCAGTCACCAGTTCCATCTTGGATTAGCTTGGGTCACTCAATTTTCTACTGTTCCCTGATATGGTGCAGGTGTAGTTTAGAATGTGAAGGAGACAGAAGTACTAAGATATACTTTATTTTTAAAGTTATTTTTTAGTATTATTTTAGCTATATTCTGTAATATGTGGGGAGCAGAAGGTGACAAAGAAGAAAAAGCAGGTGTTCACAAAGCCCCATTCTCTAGGACTGTACTACAGCTTAATGTTGTCTTAATGCAGTCTACGTTCTTTTACCGAGCTGTGGACTGTTAAGAGTGCAGAAGGAGGGATCCATCAATCATACTGCATAACAAGCAACAGCACACCAGACACTTTAGACTCCTGAAAATGAGAACTTTGTGGAAACAAAACAAACAGATCATACAATACCAGAGAGAAATAAGAGATAACATTTCTTCTGCAGATATAGAGCAGAATCAAAGTCATGTAGTTTCTCTGGGCTAATGGTACCTGTGTATGTGTAGCACAGGCCAGAATGCCTCAAAGTCAGGACATCTTTAGTTATCACCAGAACAGATGCTGGAACCTCTGCCTGTATGTTAGTGAATTAAACTTGGCAATGCTATCTAATTGTTAACACGGTGCCTGGCACAGTCTTTTGTCTTAGCCAATTTTCTATTGAATGTATATACTTCATTTGTATTATCAAACCCCATTCACAAGCCTGTACTATCCACCACGTCTTTGCAACCAGATTGACCTCACTACTTGCTATGAGACTAGCCATGGTTATTGTATCTTGCTCATACAGGTCTGACAAACCTGAATTTTCTTTGACTGATAATCTTGGGGGTTATAAAATATCAACCCAAATGGTGTCTTATATCCCTGGAAACCATTCTGCTATTCTTTTTGGTCATACGAAAGGCACAGCTGACTCATAGCAATAATCTGTATTAATTCAGTTTGGCAAAAATCTTTTTAATGTTCTGTTTCCTTTCATATTCTTGTCTCAAAAGCATAAAGTAAGATGCTGAAGACCAGTACCTGCACCTGTTTAATTTCATACTTCATGATAATAACTTTGCTTTTCGAAATGTGACCAAGCTTCCCATAAGTGGCAGTTGTAATTCCAGGTCTATATAGACTCCCTGAGATCTATTTAAAATCCCTTAAAAGGATAGTATTCACCCACTTTAAGGTTTCAGTACATTCCAAGTCATCTTCACATTTACATAACAATAATTTTATTGTTTCTGTAGACTTAAGTGCCATCATTCTTTTTGCTATCTCTCAGCAAAAACGTACTGCTTCCCCTCCTACTCTTTCTAAATCTTTTTTAGTCTTTCTGAAATTACACAATTGCTCTACACTGTAATCAATGCTGTGCTGACTGACTTTCTGGTCTCTGAGCACACATATAGTTTAATTTTCTACCAATAACTCTTGTATTTTGGGAGAAGACAATCTTTTTTTCTTTTTCTCTAGACAATAGGTAAAAGGAACTGATAACGTTACTACAGTTAAATCAATCATTCTATTCCTTCTGCATGGACATCAAACCTCTCTTACTTCAAAGGGGATAATTTTTAATCTGTTAAGTCTAACAGATTCAGATATAATCATCCAGATGTGATCTAAGACTTTAGGAAAACCTAAAGAACTCTGCATCACCTTCATATTATTCTCCGCATTTTTTCAGAGATACATATTTAATTCCTTGTTCCACTGGTTCTATTTTGTATCTAAGTCCAGTTCATTAATTTGACAGAAAGTTTTATATAATATGTACAACCTCTTCATAATGGTGCATGGCATCCTTTTGAGAGAACAAAAGGAAATGAGAATGAACAAGAAGATATCCCCAGATTTTTTTATTAATAAGAATCATGAGGAACTGTCAAGGTCTTACATCCTTTTCCAGGTATCAAATCACGTTGAACCATTCAATTGCATGCTCAGAGAATATGTGTATATCTTAAGTTTAAAATTAATTCTGCTTATGAGGGATGCTTTTATAGGCATTTTGTTTGTTTGTTCTTTCTTTCTCCTTTCTTCTTGACTAACTTAAACACAGGAAGAGATTCACCGCAGAATGAGGTAGGAAGGCACCTCTGGAGACCATCTAACCCAGCTCTCAGCTTAGGGCAGGATCAGCTACAGCAAAATGATGAGGACTGTGTGCAGCTGAGTTTTTAGTATCTCCAAGAATGAGGAGTTCACAGCCTTTCTGGGCAATCTGTGCAAGTGTCTGACCACTCCCACAGTAAAAGTATTTTACTGATGTTTAAATTTCCCGTACCTTAGTTTGTGCCTGATGCCTCTTCTTTCATTAGCTACCACTAAGAGCCTAGTTTATATTTATACCATCCAAACAGCAATATATACAACATTGATAATATTCCCCCTGGGCATTCCCTTCTCCCAGCTGAGCAGTCCCAGCTTCCTCAGCCTTTCCCCATGCAGCCAAGACTCCCATTCCTTAATTATCTTTGTGGCCCTTTATGGACTTGCACCAGCATGTCCGTTTCTCTCCTATAAAGAAGAGTGCAGAAATGGAGGCATCACTTCAAATGTGTCTCAGCAGTCTGTAGTAGAGAAGGGTGACGTCCCCTGAGCAGCTGGTGGCATTCCTACCTGCAGTGCAGGAGGCTGTTGGCCTTCATTACTGCAAGGACACAAAGGTTAAGATTTCTAAAGATATCTCCTGTCTGAATAACTTATCTTACACATGCGAAAATGAGGGTGATATCTTTTATATATGTTTAATTATATATCAATAACTGATTTCAATAGAAATTTGGCACTTACATATTTCAGAGAATGTGGACCAGCAGAAGCTTGTTTATTGTCATGCAGAAAGTTACAGCAAAGAAGAAAACAGTGTCCTATCACCAAAGATCCCTATTCCTAGACTCATTTTCCTACTTTACTGGATATATTTGACATTAATAGAATAGATTGCAAGCTACTGACATTATGATAGGTATCTAAAGTTAACATTAATTTAGATGTACTTTTAATCTTGGTAAATCTGAAAGCTGAGTCATTAATTAGAAGTGAAACAAAATACCGAGAAAAATGATACCACTGTTTTTCAAGCAAACCATTTACATACAGATCTATGCAACAGCAGGACCTCTGACCAATGAAACATACAAAACACAAAAGCTGTCACCTCCTCAAACATTTTTCTTCACTTTGTTTCACACAAGAAGCTATATAAGATTAAGTTAATAATTTGTTACCTTATAGGAATAACGTTTTCAGAAACATTGCTTGTATTAAGAAGACTAGAGCAAAGCTGAACAGTGCCACCACAAAAATATACTGCAGTGAGAAAAATAATTAGTAAATTGCTGTGCTGCACAATCCAGAGGAAGGTACAAATAACATGACAGAAAAACAGAAGAAATGAAAAGCTGTATTGTATTTATATTAACCAGAGTGTTATATTAATGGATATTATGTTTACTAGTAGAAAAGATCATTGCTAGCATCATTCACATACCTCAGAAGAGTCATTAATATGATACAGCTACTCTAATGAAGAATTCATGTCACTCAGGACAGGATTATTTGATACAGAATTATTCACATGCTGTAGTGAGTTTTGAGGATTGATTTGTTTCTAAATACTCAGTCTGTATGTAATATATATATTTGGCAATAATTGCAGGGAATTTATACCTTCACAATTGTTGGCTGAGGGCTTGATCCACTGAGGATTTGAACTTTGACTCCCACTAGAAAAAAGGCAGTTTTCCCAATAGATAATAAGGTGTTGAGATGATAAGACGCAAGGTCAGGCACAACTCTTGTGTTTGAAAGTGATGATTCAGAACAATTTCAGAAATCACAAGCTAGAGGACTACATAACTAATTCAAGTAGTATACTGCAATGGCTGACTTTAAAGTAAGAAAATTCAGGGTTCAACAGCTTTTGTAAACCTGCATCCTGTTCAGGGACTGCAGTTCACTTGGATGTTCTATTGGAAGTGCATAAGTACAAGATAAACATCGTATCCTATTCCTGTGATCATACGTGCAACATAATAAAGGCAGTACAGAACTAATAAATTAGAAGGAAGATGTGAGAAGCAATGATCAAATAATAGTCAGGAGACCAGATGGGTTTTGTAACCTGAACAGTAGTAAAAAAAAAGAAAATTATGGAGGTCTCACTTATATTTTTTGCTACCTCTTACCCTCTCTCCCTGGGGAAGCAGAATCCTCCTCACCTCTCCAGTCCCTGGAGGTGGATGGCTGTGCTGCAGTTCCACAGGAGATGTCAGGGCAATGCTTTCAGCCCGCTTTCCTCATGGCCCTTTATTACTCCACCATAAATTCAGTCAGCAACAGGTACACCAGTTCTTCTGTAACTTTGTTTTAGGATCTAGGAGCTAATTAGGTGGAGGAAGAAGCACTAGGAATACTTGTGTGACAAGATTTCTAATACATGCAGTGGCAAAGCTGAGCTGAAACTGCTCAGGTTCATTTTCAAGTTGAATATGTTAGTCTTGCGTGTCAATGGTGAGCAGCTGTCTCCCTCTGAGAGACTGTTATTTTTAAGAGGCTACTAAAAACCTTAAAGTGTAATCCATTCCTAAGCTATTAATTAGCTTGGTCCAAAATATTAGTCTGTCTTAATTAAGCCAATTCCATATGGACCTAAATAAGTTTGCTAACTGAACTTCTGCCTAAATGGAAGCATTTATTACTAGAAGTATTGTATTAATAAGACCCTTTTAATGAAGGTGGTGATTTTCTCAAAAGCCAAAAAAGGGAAAAGAATAGTACCTACAGCCCGAGTCCTGTATCTTCCTCATTTTTTGTGAAATGTAGTTTTAGCCATAAAATGTTTTTTTGACATTTTTACCAATATGAGCCACCATCATTCACTTATTGTGCTATGATAGCAAAATGGCATTTTTTAATACATTGCTCGCTCAATCTCTCTCAAAATCATCACCTGACAAACCAAGGATGTAGATAATGTGGGATGTTTTCCAATTTTCTGTATTTCCACAGTCAGAACTGGTGACCATGGCATTTCACTACCACAAAAAAAAAAAAAAAAATGATTGATGCTTTCACAAAAATCAGTACAAAATAACTATTTTGTCTCCAGCAAAAGTGGGGCAGTGAAATGCCACAGAGATTTCAGGATGCTGAGTCTCCATCTTTCTGTGTATTTTCTATTGAATAATAGAAAGTTCATGGATATCTTCACAGTGCCCATCTATAGCAGGAGCATAGCCAAAATCCATTTCATTTGGTCACAAATCTTCTGTATAGGATTTACCGTTCTTCTGACAGACTGAGGAGGCTGTTAACTCACAGTCTGAACTGATTCTCCATCTGCACATTTTCATTACCACTGAGAGAAAACAGTTGCACTTATGACTTAACAACTTCTTGTTTTCTTAAGCAAAACTGTTCATTTGAGGAAGAGGGAAAAGGAACTCTTACTGTGAAAGCAATATCCTATGTTTCTTAAAGCTTCGAAAATTCAGCTTCGCTTCATTGAAAAATTAATCAAATCACCCTTGAGATACTGTTAAAACCCAACACATTTATGCTATACACCTAATTATTTTGATAAACCTACTGTTTTAATAACATACTTCCCTTTTTTGTATATGTTGTGCTTAGTTGCAAAAACATACACACATTTATAGTGCCAGCATAGGTCCTAATTTAAGGTGATCTTATAAACACAAATGGGAAGCAATTATAAAAAAAATGGTTTTAAGCAAAAGCTATGGACTAATTTGCAAAAATATTTTCAAGATTAAACTGGGAAACCACTGAGAAGCAGGTTTTACATATCCGCTATCTTCAGTCCTTGTTAGTCCTTAGGAAGAACATGGATTACACTTTGGGACTACCTGGCCAAATGATTTTCAACATTGCTCATTCTGAAGGAAATAATCTGATCCATTGCATTAACTGTTAAAATTGCTCACCTACGTTGCAGATGACTCCCCATGACAGTATTGCAATATCACAATTTTATGTGATGATACTGGTCATGTCAAATCTGTGAAGAATGCTTTTTTAAATAGCTGTATGACATACATTTTAAACTCTGCAAAAGTTTCCTAAAGCAAAGGGAAAATAATAATGATAAAGGTAATCTCATTATGTCATTCAGCAAATTTGGAATAAAAAAAATCTTTATATTTTTTAAAAAAAACAAGTATTTTGTGATTCATAGTAAAGGAGAAAATCACTAGCTCTGCTAATAAGGAATAATTTTTGAAAGAATTACTGAAAGGAAAATGCTATGCACTTGAAATTCCCAGCCAATATGAATGAAATGAAAAGAGAAAATGGAGATGATGCTAAAAGAGGGCAAAGAAAATAGATTAACAATGATGACTGAAAAGATTTATCTGAAAAAGGACATCTTCCCAAAGAAAGACATATTAGACATATTATAACCTGTCTTGCTATTAAAGTGGAAGAGAATTAAAAAATTACATAAATAAGCAACTATCTTAATGGCAGAGAGTATTATAGCATATTAAGGTGATAAAATATCCTCCCTTTTCCTGCTTCTTCAACATGTTTTTGTCGTCTTCATGATAGATGAAGAGAAAGGCAGATGAACAGATAATTTTTTTTTCACCATCTTGCTACTGACACTCAAGTGCATGAGTTACAAAAGAATGTATTTTTTTTTTCAGAGAGGACAAACCTATAAAAAGAATCCATAAAGGAGAAAAGCAAGGAATTTTATGTTAAAAAAGGATTCCTTTCCACTTTCAGAAAATATTGGGGTTTTATTCATATTCTGTGTATTCCAGCAGCTAATTGAACTTTTCTATGAAGTAGTTATGAGAAGATATTTTTAAAGAACACATAGGGATTCTTTTATGAGAAGATATTTTTAAAGAACACATAGGGTTTTTTTCTCTTGAAAAACTTGATTTTATCTCTAAGCTCTATGCATTGTTCAGATTCAGTGATGTAGTTCCTGTGTAGTTTATTTTTCCACTACACAATGTTCAGATGAGGTTTTGTGTTTTGCCTTTTTTTTCTTTTAATTATTATTATTTTCCTTTCCCCTTGTTTGCTGAAGCCTTTGATTATATAATTAAGGTTTTGGATTGTGAATGACTGGTTTGGGGACTGTGATCTTTATATTAAATGTGTTATGTACCCAGCACAGTGGGACACCTAGTAAGTTCTGTTTCCAAATACATTGAGACAAAAATTCAAGAAAACCCCATTTCTGAATAAAATGTTATGTAGGCACACTGTCATTAGTCATACCTAAGTTCCTCAGTGCCTTAGGGTGATCTTTGAAAATAAGAACTGATCACTTCTTAAAGCAATGGGTTTGAGTTGAAGATTACTGTAAGTATACCACTGGCTGTCATTAAGCAACATTTGAAATAACTCATATTCAACATATTTAGCCTTTTACACTAATTCTATAACAGCAAATTACATACTGCTAAGGAATGGAGACAAGCACCAGAAAACCATCATTTGCACTAATGTTAGAATGGTCCATGGCACAGATGGCACAGCTTTGTTCTTGCCTCCTACTGTTCACCCCAAAAAATCCAGACCACAGTATGTAAGCCCAGGGGTTTCCTGGCTAAGAGAGCTTAATGATAAGGATGTGGCAACAGGTCTTCATGTATGTAAGTATGTAAGCCCAGGGGGTTTGTGGCTGAGAGATCTTAATGATAAGGATGTGGCAACTGTAGCCAGAAAAATAGACTCTGCCACTAAGTTCACTAATGCAAGAGTAGTCTGTGTTTGTGACCAGCTAGTAACTTTCTCTGTTGCCTCTATACAAATATATGAATACATATGATCGTTTTGGTTTATTTTTTTTTCCTTTTTAAAAATTTTTCCTCTAAAATTCATGTTTTCTTTGCATAGTCTTCTCCACAAGTAATATGCAGCGTTCACGAGGGCAACATATTTAATGATTGAATTATAGCTGTTAATTGTTTGACTGATGCAATACATGGCTGTATTTTTATTCCTTTACTTGATAAATGTTTTAAAATTCCAGATAAGATTATTTGCTGCATGTATTTAAAACAATACTTTCCACCTGTACAGAGTGAAATATATTTTCTGATGAAAATTCATGAGATGAAATGTCACCTTCAGAAAGCTTTTGAAAAAACAACCTGCGAGGGTGGATCTCTCTGTCTGAATTCAAGTTTATAGTTCCATTGGAGTACCCAGCACATTTCCAGTGACACAAGAAATGTACAGTGATATGTGTACCTTTCCTGAACCTATTACATGCTGTGCCTCTGCACTGGCTTTTTTGCAAGGGCTTGGAGCACAGAACAAGCAAAGTGCCTGGATACTGTACTTGTCATCTGAAAAATGTTTACTTGTAGTTTCTATCTGACATCTGAGCTCATGATTTTCTGTGCTTCTTTAAGAAATCTGAAATCCTCCAGATCCTGCTTTGTGGTAAAGTTTAGAAGTAATTTTTATTTTGTATTAGGGCCTGTTACGTCTTAAAAAGGTGGTTAGCTTTTTCTTCTAATGGCAGGTGTATATCAGCACTCTAGGTTTCTCATGTTAGTGGCAAAACACTAGTGGCATTGCAGGATGTGTAAATAAAGTGTAAAACACAATGAACACATCACTTTGCTGGGTCCAACAGTGCGAATTTTAGATGCTGAAGTGCTGTGGGATGTGTTACCCCTTTTGCTTCTGATGGCCTTTGAGTTACATTGTTCATAGCAGATCATGAAAGGACATGAATGCTGGAACTTTGAATGTTCACTTTTGTTTTTCTACTTCTTTCATGAAGATAAAAGTGCTTCCTTTTGACATCAACAACATTAAGGGCTGTATTTGTTCTTTCTCTGTCTTTTATCAAAAAGATATTGATTACCTTATAATGGTATTTCTTTTCAGGTTATAGAAGAACAAAGCTTATTCTGTTATTCCAACTTTCTTGGAACTGCTGTTTGTAGTTTACATTTGCCTGCAACATTTCAGTCAAACAGCTAGCACTGCTCTTACTCACTTCAAAGGTATGAGATGAGCAGTTTCCATTACATCAAGGCTTTATATGCTGCTAAATTTAATCTGCAATAGATACATAGTTTATTGTCTTATGAGTAGGTCAAATTCAGTTATCTTTATTCAAGTTTTTTGACTAAAAAAAATGGATTAAAGAGTCCATAATTTGGCCGGCTGTTATAGTTAAAACACTTTTCCTGTGATATTGTAGGCAAAGCATTCTGGATGGGATATTATAGAATCACAGAATCATTTAGGTTGGAAAAGACCTTGATCATCAAGTCCAACTGTTAACCCAGGACTGCCAAGTTCATCACTAAACTGTGTCCCTAAGCACAGCAGCTACATGTTCTTTAAACAGCTCCAGGGATTATCCTTAATTGCTTCCGTATTCTAATTTATTTTTCTTTCTGAAGACAGATGCACATGCACATTCACACACATACAAACATGCATGTGCACACACACAACTAAGACAAATATGTTCAAGCCAGCCTTGAATAATGAACTGTGTCCATACAGACGAGTCTCCTAGTTGTGCCTCAAAAGAGGCTTTTAATTTGGACATAACTAATTTTAACAGGTATGGTAGGAAATTGAAAATGGAACTGAATGTTGCAAAATCTACAATGTTTATCTTCCTGTTTGTGAAGGAAGGATGCAAAGATCCCACTTCAGCCTGGCTGTTCTGTGCATAGCCAGGCCCACGGGACAATGAAAGGCCATACCATACGTCAGAAATACCGTGAGGGAACAGAAACAAAATGGTAGCAGAAATAAAACCAAGCAATAGCATATGCAATGACATAACACAGTAGTAATGAATCACTGTTATTCTTATTGACTCGAAGTAAGTTAACAATCAGTTAGGGTGAAACACAAATGCAGACAAAAGAGAGAGGGTTAGATCACCTAGAGAGCATAGATTTTTCCTTTTCAGACCTGTGGAGGTTGACAGTTTCATCAGCTCTCCCCTTTAAAGTAGGGTTGCTTTAAGTGCTGAACCACAAATTCTCCTTTTGGAAGAGCCAAGGACCACTGGCTGCAATTCACTTCACCAGCCAGGTCAGGATGAGGAAAGGTCTGGAGGGCAGAGGAGTCCGAGAAGGTAATGCATATGCATTGGAAAAGATGTGAGCTGATTCCTCTGGGTTTCTTCCCATCTTCATTGAGGAATACATGGTGAGTCTTGGGAACTCCTTCCCCTTCACTGCTTTCTCTGTGCTTCTTTCTTGAAGTCTAAGGAAGTACATAATAGGACTGTGGGCCAGGAAAAGGAAGTAGCAATGTTTTAACTTTATTTTTTTAAATTTTTTTTTAATCACAAATATCTATTTTCTGATTTTTACAAATGTTGCTTTACCTTGCAGATGAATACAGTAGAAATAAATACACTGATTTTTTTCAGAGTTATTACAGTCTAATACTGTACACACACAAACACATACACACGTGTAAGTGTGCATTTATAAGACAGCTACAAGTAAGTGTGCCTAATTCTATAGATAAGGAAGTTAAGATGGGGTTTTCTAAACAGAATAATTAATTATGCAACATCTCATAATTATTCTAAAAACATTTCCAGTCCTTGTACTACTGCAGAATTGTTTAGAAAAGGCTGTGATTTACCACAGAAAGCTTTCAGAAAAAACAGAAAGTAAATTTACACTGATTGTATTGTATTCAGTGATGACAACCTTACTCTTTCTGAACACTGCAAGGTTCCTTCCTCCCCCAAGCAAATCATATGTTTCTATGCAATGATAATAATAATAATGTTTATTCCTGCATTCCTGTAACAGAAAACATGAAACTTCAGTCTTATAAGCATACAGGAGGAACATTTCCTCAACAGAAAGGGATAATCTATCTTTAACATATTCCACATGTGTGGATTTCAGCATACTTATGTTCATACAGACTCATATGATGGATACTTTTATTTTATTGGAAACCTTTTCCTTAAAGCAAGCATTTGTATTTTTAACTTTAGGTGAGGTTCTAAACATTAGCATTTGTGTGCATTTCATTCAGCCTACCTCATCATTTTCTTGTTTCATGCCCAGGGCTTAGCAGTTGGAGTTTAAAAACAGCCAGCTTTAATGTCTATGACTGACATGTAATTTCTGCTTACTTTAAAGCTTTTTCGCTAACTTTGCCTTTTTTAATATTCTTTCCTGTCCATAATCACAAAGCTACATAAGCTCTTTTGTGCCTTAATAAATATTGTCAATTTTTTAAAGCTCAACATGGTGTGTATTCTTCTTCAAAGATAGTTATTAAGCATATAAAAAGAAGCTTGTTAAATTTGTAGATTCATTTTTGTTATTATTATTCCTACAGCCTATATTTAAATGAGGAAAGATAATCCATTAAAGAGGTTGAACTGTCAAAAATACTGCCATATCTATAAATAATTATAACCTTCCTGGGTTTAAATAACATTATGGTTATGACACAAACCAACAAAAGCCTCTACGTTTGAAATTAAATGCTCTACCTTCCATTAACACTATTATTTTGGTTAGAAACTCAAAGCCATGTGAATGCAAAGGATCTATTTAGCTCATAGCTATGACATTATTATCTCATGCTTTTAAAAGCGAACAATGACGGGTAACATGCCTGTTTGTAATATCTATGTTACATCTTAATGCTTAGATTACATGCTTAATGACATGCATATTTCTGCAGAAGTATTATTGATTGTAGAAGAGTTAAAAGACATGGCAACACAGTTATTCACTCAACTTTGCTTCTCATTAGCTGACCGAGTAAACTATTCTGAAAGATACAGTGAAAGCAGTTTTTCATTTCACACTAAGAGACTTATCATTACAGCTGGAGAGACAGGTTTTCCTCACCCCCAAAATTCGTTGCTGAGTTGTTTTTTAAAGAACAATGTTTCACAAAGCACTTTAAAAATTTCTGTAAAATAGAAGACACACAGAGCTGAATTATTTGTTACATAGATTTTGCCATCATTCACTTGGAGTTGCTGGCAGAACTCATTCATTATTTGCCGATGTATATGACCTTTAGATTAATAATAAGATTATTTTAATATAATTTAAATTTTGCCTGCCATGACCCTTTCCACCCCACTGCATGGCAGAATATGTGAGTAATTACCTGCCGAGACATACATATCTAAAGACAACCAAAATACATAAAGCCAGCATCTGAGAGCTCCCTAACTCACCCTCCCACACTGCAGTTAACTAGTAATGGATCTTCAGGTAGGAAACTGCAATCATCTGATTTGAGGACTGCATATATCCTTTATTCTCTTTCCTACACAATCTGTTTGCTTAATACATGTTCATGACATATTTTTTTCTAATTGTAAACTATTTCACATTAAAACACAAATCATTAATATTAGTCTGTATTATGACTGATAAGGGATCATTTAATATGAAAATTTGGGGCAAAGCATTTCAAACAGGGAAGTGATGGAGGATAAAAAAGAAGTGAGTGGCAAACTATTCCAACTGAACATTGGAAAAGAAAATTTTTAGAAAGCACTCACTCTCTATCAAAATTTCTCCCAAAGCCCATCCTGCCCTCACTGAGTACTTGAATGAGGATGTTCAGGTCAGGGAAACAATGACACAGGATCTGCTAACACCGTAAACTGCCCATTCTGGGTTGCACTTCCCTTACTGTGTAAGGGGTCCCATCTTCTTTCTGATTTAACTCTTTTCTTAAGACAAAGAGTAGAAATAAACTTTCAGCAATTTAACTTTTATTTTTATGTGTATTTTAGTTAAAATGAACATTGATTAGTGCATTTCATGTATAATGTCATGCACTAGTCAAATTGGATATCCTACAAATGGAATTCTTTGGGTTAGGCTTTGCTTTTCTTTTAAAGTAACTAGGGCTAATCTGTAGCCCTGTATATAAAGATGTATATTGAGAACATTGCTCATTTGTTAGAATACAGTATAGTGCTATATGTAGTCACTGCAAAAAACATTTCCACAAGCCTTTGTATTTGTTACTGTGTTTAATATATTATATCCATGTCAAATTGTAGCAAATTTCAAAGTAAAATAAAAACATCCAGGAGTAGGAAAAAAATTTTAAAGTCAATCTTAAATTACAAAGTTGCCAAACAGCATAAAATAACAACAATCTTTTTCACAACTGAAAAGAAAATTCATTTTAAAGTCCATGTAAAACCTTCCAACTCACACCTCAGAGCAAACATTTGTACCACAAACTGAAAGAATATGGAAAGAGCTGTTTACCTCTAAGGCCAGAGAAAATATCACCACTACTGTGTTTTCTTATCTAGCTAGAGGATTTAAGCTGCTGTTATAGCTTTTAATAATCACTTATACTGGCATTTTAGCAGCAACATTAAACCTAGGCACAATGCTGATCTCTCCATCCTTCAAAGATGAATAGGAAGGCTCATCTTTAAGCACATGCATAACAATACTCACTCTAGGCTGTTCATGCACATCAAGGTAGGGTTGTTCACAATTTTTTGGTGTTTTGCTCAAGCACAAAGACTTTACTACCTGAAGTTCAATGCCTTGGTTTAGGAAAAAAAAAAACCACCCTAGGTTGCAATGCTAGTGCTGTACACAAAAACATCTCACAAGAACATGGTAGGGTGCACACATAGGTATGAATCTTTCAACTGAAGGATAGGCATACCAAAGCATCTTGCTCTCAAGGATCTTCTGAAGTCTGTCTAGAAGTCACACTTACCTAGGACATCTAACTTGACTTTGAAGTAAAGTAAGTTTTTATAATGATCTCTAAAGTCCTGAATAATTTGTCTTGGTCATTTGAGATACTGTTCACTTTTCTGTTAAGGTTACAATTACAATACACCAAGACTTTTTTGTCTCTGTTGTTTTGGGTTTTTTTTAAATTATTTTCCTGAATTGGTAGCATGCTAGCTATAGAATGAACTTACTCCTCAGCACAAGTTTTGAAACTCTACTGATAAGGAGCTCACAAGTATTTTGAGAAGTCAAAAAAAGCTGGAAAACAGAAATAAAACCACAGATGTAGCAATCTTCAAAAAAGGTCATGAAAACAGTTTCTGTCATTTACTAGTCAGTAGCAGAATATCTGTATTACTAATCCCATAGCATGACCTACAGCATGAGGCAGAAAAATCAGAGCACATCAATATAAATAAGACCAAATATAATAAGCAGCTTTGACTTCATACAAATAAAATTACTTAAGGAGAAATCAAACATATTATACTGAAGGCTTTTAATCAAATGCATTCATAAGAATAGGGTACTTCTTACATTTTTTTAAAAAAAGAAAAAAATATTCTCTGATTGCTCTTTGATGGACAAAAAAATTGATGAACTGTGGATGAAGTCACAAAAGTACAAATATCTGATTCAACCTGAAGTGGAAAAGACTCCACCTTTTTCTCATTTCCCTGTTAGAAAATATACTGTGTCTGGTCTTAAGCCTGCTCTAAAATATCTCCATTAATTCTTTAGAAGAAACAAAGCAAAATACCTTACTTACATTGCTAATTTAATCCTAGAAAAACTAGATCTTTGTTCTTTCATTATAATGCAAGTGTTAAGTACTACTTACTTATGCAGTGAGGCTGGAATCAAGTAAATAACTCCTGTTATTGCTACCTCAAAAAATAAAATAGTTTTAATATCCAGTATCAGAGTTCCTGCTGTGTCCCTCTGAGGCTTTTTCATACCAGAAATTGAACTAAACTCGATTATGGAATCAAAGTAAATAACATCCCAGCTGTTATTTTGTTTTCTCCCCAAAACAAGAAGTTAAAGTAGGACAAAAATAATAAATGTATTTTAAATACCAGAGGATATAAGTGTAGGAGAAATGAAAAAAAGTCCACTGACCTTTTTCCTTAATTTTCATTATTTTTCTGATTTACGTTAAAGATCAATGGTAAGCCACATGTGACTTAGTTCCATCACCTGGAATAGTTTGAAACTGCAGGAAATAAAGAAAAAATTAACAAGCTCAGAACTGCGAAATCTTCACTTTGTCTAAATACCATTTCCATATTTAATCAGACTACAGAGATGATTTTTTAAATGTCATGGATTTTTCAGACTGACAAGTTCCTTCACATTCGAACATGTTCCCTATTAGAGTGAAAAATATTGTGCTTTCCTTTCACACAACTTCTCTTCTAGAAATTTGACTTATTATTCAGTACTAGCTGCCAAAGCTGTATGAGGGCTTTATTTGGAGGGAAGCTGAGAACTGATGTAACAAGTTTGCTTTTCCCATCTGCATTGCCTAAGTCCCAAAAAATTCCAATTTCCTCTCCTTTGCATATCGGCTCTCAAGGCATCAAAACCACACAGCCTATAGACAGGAGGAACAGCCCTTGTGCATCTACTGAGACAATAGAAACAAAATCCATTTGAACAAATAACCAGATTTCCACTAATAGGTAGAGTCTTACAGATTACTCTCGGTGTGGATTTTTCACTACTGAGTAAATGTTTCTCTTTCCCTCCCTTTCTTAAGAAGCGATCTTTTTCAGAAATGTCTGTTAGGCAAAGGAAGCCGAATGAAATGGTCGATTTCTCACCTGTTGGCTTTCAGAAGGTGAGGAAATGGCTAGTGTATGTATATAAACAGCTAATACAGTGCTGAGTCCTTGAAATCTGGTCATAATAAAAACATATGTACCTTCTGTTCAAAGCAATTTCAACTTGAGCATTGGTGTCTTTAAGAATTAATTTTTTAATGTCCTGTTTCATATCCTTCATAGTTTGCCAACAACTTCCCCAAAGTACATATCAAACAGGAAGAGGGAAGATGAGAGTAACAAGTCGCACAAATAGGTGAACAGAAGTGTGATACTTTTCCCTTCAGCAGTAATGGACACCAGTTGACATTTGAAACCATGATTTCACTGGTGAACTGAAGCATTTGAAGCTTAAGAAAAACTCATTGTCCTAATGAACATGCTAATAAAACAGTCTAGGAAATTTTGTGTTTAGATTCATGTTTCCCTTTGTGTTAATGTGTCTTCAAACTAACATTATCTTGGGATTTCAGCTTTCAAAATGTTGATTTTTCCTTCAGGGAGAAAACTGTTTTTACAATCCAAAATTTCACTGTATCTGGGATCCACAAACCTTTTTTTCACCCTCCTGTGAGAATAGTTGTCTATAGTAAAACATTTTGATGGAATATTATCAACTGCTTTCTCCTGTAAAATGCAAGTGTGCATTCTTTTATTAAAGACTCATAACTGCTGATACAATTCACCTCCAGAGCAATGAAAGCAATGAACTGTAGCTACTTCTTCCCTTTTTAGCTATTTCCAGGAGACCATAATAAGCAGAAAACTAGCATTAGTAAGTTTTAATACTCTTTTATTTTGTATTCAAATCAAATTTATCTTAAATAGAGAAATATTTTATTTACCTTTTTTTCCCAGCTAATTCCCATAAAGAAACATTTTTGGAAGTAGACCTCTCATAACTTCTCTAGAATTAGTTTTTGAAGTGTGGAACTTGATAAAAGTGAGGGTTTATCCCATTCGCTGTATTTTTAATGTGCAATTCTTCTCAAACTCTCTAAAGAATAATCTATCAAATTGAATAGCTGATGCACTTTGAACACTTAGCTCAAAAAAGATAGATGACATTAGTTTAAAATTTATATGCTACAGTATCTGTCACAATAATAATAAAATCTGACAGTGCAGATCATATGGGTATTTCGCACAGCAGAGGTAACGTGTTCTTTGGAAGATAAAATGACAATTTGTTCAAATCATAGGTTTTCAAATTTTAGACAAACGAGGTAGCTCTCATTCTACGTATCTCATTCTTTCAGAAATTTTCTTTGCTAACGATACTATGGCAGGATCCAGACCACGCACATTCTGTCTCTGTGGGAATCTGACAGATTGTGGATGCCCAAGAAAATGATCCGGAAAGCCTGCTTTGCAGGGCTGCTTACCTTGGAGATGCTGAAGCCTTGCTAGGTGCTGCCGTGCACAGCCCGTGCGTTCCCATGTTCTCTAAACGTCATCTGTACCCTATGTCCACAATCACCCTCCATCAGCAAAGGGAGACCCCTGGCTCCTGCATCCTTACCCAGGGGGTCCAGCACGGCACGCATACTAAATACCTTTGCCTCCTGCGTAATGACAAGGTGTTATTCAATGCAAAGCTCAGTACTCATAACCACTTTTATTTAAAAAAACCCAACATGTTGATGGAAGAAAAGCAAGGTGCTTATCCCTTGCATAACAACAAATTGTAAAGTCAGCCTGCCAGGAACTGGAAGATCTATTATCTCTGCCTGAGGGAAGTTAACTATAGCTCCTAATTCCAGTTGCTGCCTCACCAAATTATCATTATTATTGTGCAGCCAGGAAAACAAGAATCCTGGAGACAGTACTAAAACAAAAATGAAAGGGTCTCTGGCTCCATTATCTAGAATTTAGCACACTTTGTTATCATTAAAATCTGACAGACCCATTAGCTCTACAGCTATGATGTAATGCAGCATATTCCCTCTACAACCTGAGCTGAAATCTGTGTACAGCACTTGCATCCATTTACTAAAGTTGGATTGTTTGGACCTATTTATTTTCCAACAGAGTTATGCACTTCACAATTTAGACACACCTGAACATCACAATGTCCTCATTTACTGTATTTCTGAAATTAGTTCAGTTCTCCACTCAACTGTGTCTTTCAAAACAAAATCAAACGACATAAATGTATGTTCTTAAAATTGTTACAGGAGAGAAGGGGAATGTATTTTACAAAAGAAACTTAAGTCTTTGTTGTTATTTTCTTTTCTAGGACTTGCACTAGCTTTGTCAGTTTGCACTGTGCACAATAACACACATTTAAGGACACACCCTCAGCTAAAGAAACACATTTTCCAACCATGAACTGAATTAATCACAGATAAGTCTAACATTAACCAGTAGTATTTACAACACCATTTAAATGTTACACAAGTGACACAAACCCAGAAACTTTTGGAAAGCAAATAAAAACAGCTGATTAGTGTTTACATTAATTGCCATTTGCAGTAGAAACCTCTGACGACATCTCTTAAAGCCTTTAAATTCAGAGCAGCTACTGTATTTTTCTTTTTATGCAAGAACCCAGTGGGTACCTGTAACAGTTCTTATTCCTATTCCAATCTTCATAAAGAAAGGTCATTGCAACAAACTAAATCACAGTGCAGTCAGTGTTTATCTTCATATCAGAATCTATACCTTCTACCCAACCTTGTAGAGTAGGAAATTAAAATATAAACACAATAGGATTGAATAGTGGAATGAGAATTCATATTTTTCTTTCAACTTTTAACCTATTTCTTTATTCCAAACCATTGGTGTGAAAAGATGTTCACCAGCATTATCCCATGCTAACTCTTTAGTTTCAGGGTTATCCAAATAAATATTGAAGGTTCAATGTTATATACACTCACTACTTGAATATCCAGTATTGCACAGATTACGTTTTGAAATATTTTAAAAACCAATTCCACAATACATAAATAAATAAATAAATAAATAGATAAATAAACCGACCCTGAAATTTCATTCAGGGCCTTCCTCAGGCAAAATCTTTACTCTTCCCAAATAACCGATACACGTGCTGGAGCCCTGCTCTCCTGGGGATGGCTGAACACCTGCCTGCCCGTAGGAAGTGGTGAGTGAATTCCTTGTTTGGATTTGCTTGCGTGTGCAGCTTTTGCTTTACCTATTAAACTGTTCTTATCTCAACCCTTGAGTTTTACCTTCCTTTCTGATCCTCCTCCCCATCCCTCTGGGTGAGGGGCTGTGAGCGCGTGGCTGTGCAGTGCTTGGTTATCCGCCAGGGTTAAACCGCAACACATATTCCAGATAAACTTGTTATTCTGAGCCAAATGATTGATAGCACTCTTGTAAAAAAAACCAAAAGCATGATTGTTAGCAATAATTTGAACACTCTAGCAAGGTATTTTATGGACATTAAATAAGCCTCTGCTGTGCTCTAAAATCCACAGGGTGGGAGTCTCAGCTCCTGTAAGCCCAGATGTACTTTTGAAAATGATGAATCTGTGCTGTGTTAAATTACTTACAGATCTATCCCAATAAGACCAAGACAGGGCTGTCTTCAAGGGAGCTGTAGTCAACAGCTCTGTTTGAAAGACCTTTCCAAATATTTATAAATGCCTTTTTTGTTTGCTTTTCAGCTAAGATTGGCATGTGACTTTAATCAATTGGACTTCAGTAAACTTCACACTTCTGCAGTGGTCTGTTAAGCTGTTAAGGCTTGTGAAGCTTTGTAAACTTTCAGACGTTGTTTTTGCTGACGGTGGCTGTTTCCAGTGTGCAGTAGCCCCCTATAAAGGAATGACTCAGGACTGAGAATTAAGTAGAACAGTAGATTTTAATACTGTTGTGCACAGTCTAAAGAGAAATCAATTGTTAAAATATGTAATCATCTTCAATATTTAGCAAAGGATACAAATGTTACCATGGCTAATGTTATACACCCACCTTCAGGAATGGAAGTTTTGGTGATCTAAATTGTCCGTGTTTAAATAGATCATTTAAAACACTGTATGGTGGTTGGGAGGGCAACTAAACCAGGTCTCAGCACATACAGAAGGAAAGCAGATGGCTGATATCCTGTCCCTGTTGGGACTTAAAACTATGTAAGACTGGGATTCACAGTCCAGTATTGCTCCCATTACTTACAAATCCATCCTGATGGTGGCTACAACCTTTTTTCTTTTTTGTGCTAAAAATTCATTGTTCCTTTAGGTGCTCCTCCAGGATATAAATAATGTGTGTTCTAGGCCCTGTTCAGTTTCAGAAGAGTCTGAAAATAGCAACTCAAATATCTCAGGAAAGATGGTTTGCCCTGCAAAATTTTGGTCTGTTTGAACAGCAGGCAACTCACGTGGCAGACAGGTCTTTCTCAATCTGTACAGCTGAGACTGGACCACCAGGTAGAAAGGATATAGAAGTGACAGTCTAAACAGTCAGCAGATGTACAAGAGAAAATTGAATATTGCCAGACATTAAACTGTTCTCAGACAGCAAGGGGTACTTTGGGGACGGCTTATTTATCTTCTGCATTAAGAATCAGTAGATAAAATGCACAGGTGGTCCAGTACTCAGGATCCTTTGTCCTCCAGGAATATCAAACACTCAGAGTAGAAGGCTTGTAATCTTACAACTACATTCTATGTCCAAAAGATAGGTCTCTGGAGCTTTCTTAGACTTCAGCTGCATTAGCAAACTGATCAGGGCTTGGACACAGGCTGTAGGGCTGGCTGCCCATATTGCTTGTATGCAATCTTCAAAAAAATGCCAATGAATGGCTCAGGCAAAACGATGGACTGAGGACTGTCCCTAGCAGGGGGAAGTTTCCCAGTATGCGTGATGGAGACCTTGTTTCGGAAAGTCAGAGAGACAGCATGTATTTAAATTATTATAACAGGAGCCATATGAGTTTTACGGGTGGGGAAAGGAACTATTTCACATCTTTCCATGTCTAAGTGGATAAGCAAGGTTGTGGAGGTAACAGTGATGGATGTTGTCATCTGTTTTTCCCAGAAATTATCCTTTAATTATGTAAGCATCTGTGTCTCAAAAATACCTTAACATTTTGTCTCGAAGGTATATATACTAAAAATGTATAAGCTTACAATTAAAAGAATCTCCTCAGTAGGAATGAGAAAACTTTTATACACTATATTATAAAGTGTCTGTGGTATGAAAGTTTTCATGAAATATTACATCATTTCCAAAATATTTTAAAACAGTGTACCCTATAAGCTTTCCTAGTATGCACATTTTCATACTCCAATTTTATACACATTATACAAATTGTAAGTTGAGTTTGAATTTTTCTGCTACTGCTTTGAAAATGCAAGTAATCATATAGGTCACGATCCTTGGGTTTAATTAGGTGACCATACTGAAAACATTTTATAAAAAGACTTAGATAAATAAAACAAGGTCAAAATGCTAACTCATTTTCCAGAGGAGAAATGTCCTGTATGTATAATTTTTGCTAGCAAGGCACTTAGGTTGCAATAACCTGTACCAAAAGGAGTCACAACAGAACACTGTAGTGCAGAAGGAAGATTTTATAAATGTGATGTACAATTTTAAAGGGGAAAAATCTAATTTGCCTGTAATTTTTCTATCTGGAAATTTTTGTTTATGAGTTCTCTTATTGTTGCAGCTGGAATCAACTGTGAAGGTAAATTGCTGAAGAAGCAGATTACTAACCTAGTTTATTTCCATTAGACAGCACTACCTTATAATGAGTAATGGGAAAACAAGTCTCATTTTTTATGCATGATGTGTCCCTTTATGTAGCCTTTACAGCTGCAAATATATATATATATGCATCTATGATTACTGAGCCCAATCTGTTTTAATTTTTATGAAACTCATTTTCTACACTTAAAATAAGTTAGTGATGGTTTTTATAGCAATATAAAATGCTTCAAACAGACTAAAATTACTAAAGCTCAAGTTAAAATATCACCTTTAAAAATCGTTTCATGCTTTCTTTGTAGACAAATATAATCTCAATTGGACGGGTTTAAATAAACATTTCATCATGCAAAATATTGCAAAATTTTCTATTAAGCTGAAAAAAAACAAAACAAAACAGAGGAAACCTCAGAGTGAACTGTCCCTGGAAATACCTTGGCTTTTGCAATCATTCAAGGTTGGAGGACTTCCTAAACAAGAAGCTGTACCTCTCTACCATTTTGGTTACTAAATACCTGTGCACTCATCCTCCCTAAATCTGTCTAATCTGTTTGAACTCTGGCAGTTTTGGAGTGGAGGGGTTTTTGCCTTTTGACATAGACAATATTCCAGGATAATGAATTCAATAATTTCAACACTAGGGCTAAAAGTTGTGCAGAAAGGCGCATAACTTGTTAAATATGAAGACATTACTTGGTTTAGAAGTGCAAGAACCATCCAGAAGGTCAACACAAGGCTGCTGCACATGTCCACTTCCAGTGACAAAGGACAGGATGCTCAGGCAAGACCTGGGGAAAGAATGCAGGACAGACCAGTCAACATTAAACATTTAAATACGGGCAGTGATCTGGAGAAAAAGAAAATCATGTAGGATGATTCAAAAGATTTAATTATATTTAAACAGACTTGTTGAACCAGTCTTTCAAGCAGTATGTCTAAATGTCCTTGTCCTAATTCCAGCCTGGAGGCTGGAATATCACCCACGGGGCATGTGTTTACATCTTTTACTTCCCTTACCCAGGCTCTCATGCAAATGAGTTATGTAAAGGTTTAAAGGAAAGTCTATTAATATTCCCTCTCACACCATTCTTTTTCACAACTGAAACTATTTTGTTACACAAGATAGCATTACAGAGCTGAGTGAGAGCAGGATGAGGAAGGTAACGGAAAAATACAGGCAGTTGGAAATGGTTCAGCTGAGATCCAAAGTGCAGGCAATGAAGAGACAGTATGTCAGAAGGCTGCAAAAAATGGCAGGATCTTACAGAGGAAAGGTCTGTATTGCACAGTTTGCCTGGGGGACGTGTCAAGCAGCGTAAGGGATGTGAAGGAAGGGGCAGTGTGGTAAGTTCACATTTGCTGCTTCTGATCTAAAAGTAGAATGGTGTTCCCTGAGAGACAAATGCATTATTCAGAAGCCATTTCAGGCCTTGGCCAAAACTGGACTTGAGGATGTATATAGAAATATGAATACAGAAGAAACCATTTCATTGTTAGTTCCTTACTTTTACAGAATGCATTAATGGAGGATCAGGAGGTTTTTCAGTATTGCTGATTTCAGTGGCGTTTTTTGATAAGATGTAGGAGCTACCACTTCAGCCTTTTTTTGTGAGGGTGGGGAAAGATGTTGGGGGAAGAGGGAGAAAAAAACCACTTTTGCATCCCTTCATGTGGGGGAGAGAAAAGAATACTGAAATTGGAAGCTGAATCACAAAATACTAGTGCACTATGCTGTCACTTGTGTTTGTTTTTCAGGCCAAAAATGAACTGAGATGCAGGCCCCAAGATGCAGTGAAAACAAAAAAACATTGATGTTTACAATGGTAAGCTCAGTAGCAGGGAACAGGATACGTAAAGTGAAGGCGTAAAGCAGATGATGAGTCATGTCGAGTGAGGAGGTCAACTTTTTACAAATACCAGTATTTTGGTATTGTTATTTTAACATACATGTTAAGAAAATAATAGCTAAGCAGTATAACTTGTTTACAGTATAAAGAGAAATATTTTGCACACCGTTTAAAATCCATGATGTTGAAAGTTTAGTTCTGCCTTCTGAGCTCTACAGTTCTTGTTTCTCCTAGATGTTTCAGCAGCTTATCTCAAGTTTTCTTCAGCTTGTTTACTGAATTCTCAGTCTGCTTGCTCAGGAGATTCTTAAACCAGACCAAGCAGACTAAAATTTCTGCAAATAAACTGAATAAAATGCAAGATAAGGAGTTAGAGTGTTCAAAAAGTAAGAAGAGCTGCAAATATCTTGTCGAGGAATTAACGCTTTACAGTATCTACACACATACACGTATGCTATATGCATGTGTGGTTTCATCATGTGCGTTAAGTAGATTTTATACGCAGTGGCAGGTGTGGTTTGTCCTACATACCATGCATAGCAGTGCATCAGCCACTCACTGTTTCCCATTTAATTAAATAGGAAAGCCGTAAGTACACTGCTGACAAAGACACAATATCACAGACAGGCTCAGTGGCTGCCACTGCATTTAATTAATTTAAATATAATACAGCTAACTGAGTAGAGAGATGGAAAGCAAAATCTAAGTATTTTTGAATCCAATTGTTCTCATATCTGTACAAATGTAATAACATGCTCATAAAAACAGATTAAGAAACTATAAATAAGAGTTGTGGAGGAATACATTTTAAATGTTCTGTTGCTTTTCTTTTAGAAGGTTCATTCCACCAAAATTGGCTTTTGTGAGGTCTTAAGAAATAAAAAGCTCCCTCATGCACCACTTTTAATTCTCTCTTCATCTGTAAAAACAAGCCAAGAAGTGGTTTAATTTACTGTTGATCACTGGGGAGAAAAAAAGGAATGCAAAATTTAAATTACATTCACACACAAAGTTAATAGCTTTTATTACTCTCAGAAGGAAAGTGTAGCGGAAGTATTACTTCATCTAATATACAGCCAGCTTTCAGCTTTATAGTCCTTAATAGTTGAAGTACTGTTCTGCAAATATGCATGGACTTAAGACACACAGCTATCTTACCAAGGCAATAGCAGTGGGTCTAATAGTGTGTTGGATTTCACTGGATTGTACTGTTATTACAGACCTGTTTAGTGCTTTTCACGCACAGATTTCAAATTCCTTACAGAACAACTGAGTGGCTGTCACTAATACTAAAAGCTAGCACAGGCAAAGTGCAGAGGGGTGGGTAGTTGTCTTAGTGAGCAGAAGTGTCCTAAAAGATAGGGGACAGATTTCCAGTCCTAGTCCAGTGCATCTACTTGCACATTGCTTCCTTCAAGGGGGTAGGGTAGGAAGGAAAGCTGAAGTAACACACTGATGTGAAATAAAAGCTTATTCAAATCTTGATCAAAATCTGACTGATAAGCAATGCAAAATGGTTATTTTTTGAACATTTTGATTCTTAACACCTTATCCACAGCACATAAAGTTGCACAGATGAAAGCCCTGTCCTAGAGTACAGTTTATCTCCATATTTAGAGCAGTCTTTTCATGAGTTAAGAGGACTTCAGATCCTTCTGATGAATTGGTGAGGGCTTTGGCCTTGATCAGCTATAGACAGGAAATAAGGAAAAACACACTCATAAAATCCAGCTCTTAGCTGTTATTTAAAATGGATCTTAGTAAAAGAAACTATTTAATTTTTGATGTACCATGGAAATTCAAACTAGGAAATTCAGTTGAGTCACTCAGTTGACCAATTTCTACTCTTGAAATTTCTTATTTGGAATAATCCCATGACCTAAAAGAATAACAGCTATGACAAACATTACTATTGTTTGAAACCTAATGCATTTTTCTTACTTACACACTAATTGTTTATGTTCATATATTTTACCTAGAAAGTGAATGATCTAGTATCTGCCAGCATAAATTCTATATGTGTATCTATAGTTACAACTGTACATTACCAGTTTTTTTTCCTTCTGTTGTGTGTTTCAGGATGTAGTTTCACTGAGCTGTTAATATGTCTCCAGCCAAATTATCTACGTTTAGAGGAGTTTTTTCTCCCTTGTCATCATCTGAGGATAGAAGAGAGAACGAATATGATAAGACTATAGCAGATATCCAGTAATGCTGTTATCAACTGGCTAACTCAGCAGTATGCTTTCAGCATTTTTATGGCACAGCAAAGACAGGAAAGATCCCTTTCTGTCAGTCCAAATCAGCTGCATGCTCCAAAGAACAGCAATAAGCACACACAAAGCACCAACAGAGTTAATGCTACTATCAACATATTCTTGAGTTTTCTCATCAAATCTACAGCTTGCTCCTTCCATGAATAAAAAGTCTTTTCCTCTTTCCATTTGTTACTGTAGATAATACCAATAATTTTCTCACTGATGTATTCCCCTATCAAAAAATTATCTCTCAGGGAAGGATGAGTAGTATGACATCCTCATTAATACCAGCTGAATCAGTTAAAATCCAATGAATACCAAATGTACTAATGATAATGTGCGAATAGTAAATAGAGTTTATTGTTACTTACACCAAATAGTGCCTTGTTTATATATGTTTCCACAAAACAGTCTTATCAGAGTATGACCTTGAAGGATGAATTTATGCCTTCCAGCCCATTAGCACCATCTACTGCAACTTGGCGTAACAACAGTCCTTGGCACAATAAGCACAAGTTTCAATTTTTTTTGTTTTTCTTACATCTGTTATTCTTGGAATTTTATTTTTATTCCTACTTATTGCTCCAGTGTGGCCTATCAAAAAAGGTCTTAATTTGTAATTTCTGAAAAAAAGTTTCTGGAAATGTGACTTCTTTTTCAGAAGAAATCACCCCACACACTTCAACTGGTTGACCACAGTAATAGTAGAAGTTTTGAAAATATTTAAGGTAAAAATATATTTTCAGTTTCTTTTCCTTTTACCTCTCAGGGTGGAGGGGAAGAAGGGAAAGATAATTTTAAATTCAATATAAACTAAGTCCCTAAAGTCTATTCCTGCAAATGAAATAATAGTCCTCTCTCATGTCTTGTCAGGATTGAATAGGAAAGACTTGGTAGAATTTCATCAGGTTATCAAGTAGATCCTAGACTTTCAACATGATCCTCGCAAAAATTCATTCATAATTTTCCTCCTGAAGCAGAGAGTTTCTTTTGTAGTGCTAAATACCATCAGTAAAGAGGGTTAATCCATTTGATAAAGGCTTGGGATTGCCTATCTGTCATCATACTTAATTTTAGCTATATAAATTTCTCCTTTGTCTCCCTCCTTTCTTCCTTCCATTCAAAGACAGTTGAACCTGCAAATGCCTCTGCATATTTTTGTTACCATGTACTGGACTTGCTGCCTTACAATGCCATGAGCTAAATCTTACCAGTTTATTTAGATTTGTTCTGGCATAACGCTAATGGCTGCAGTGACTGTTCTGACTCCAGAATCATGCTCAGGTAAATGAAGAAGAACCATGCTTTCAGACGTGTTTCAGTAGGACCTGCCACATGCTTGGCTTTATAGTACATACCGATTATGAACTCATGCTGAAGAAAAGAGCCACCGTGGTGAAATTAAAGAAAAATCAGTTATTAGAAAGAAGGAACATACCTTTTTCCTGATATAAACTAATGTAAAACTTAACTTCCCCCCTTTAATTCACTTCACTTTACTCCAGAATGAGTACTCTAGCAAAGGTTACACTGGTCCCTCAGACCACCCTGTCAATCAGCTTATTTGTGCCACTTACAAAAGTATGCCTATACATGCTTGCCTTCGTGGGCTTAATAAATTGGATATGCTTTATTTTGCAGATGCAGAATCATTTAGAAGTTGTTTGCTTGTAAGAATACCTGGCATAGATCTAGAAAAAATAAATGTTGTTAAGCAGTGAATATACAGAGAGAAATGAGCTCTCTAGCATGCTGCATACAGCAGAACAGCAACCTTCCACAGGGAACAGAGTGAAAAATCCCACAATTGTAAGTTAGCCATGTTCCTTCCTTCTCCTTATGCTGGCATATGACAATTTATGAAGCCTTTTCCATATTTTCTTTTAGTGATTTGAGGATCATAAATTCCTAAGATTATATGACTTATTATGTGCCATTCTGGGTTATACAAGGGCAACTTCCTTCCCAGGCAGGCAAGCAAATCAAGTCAGGAAACAGAAATACATAATTGCATCTTTCAAACATATGAAGAAAATAAATTTTTGATGTGAGCTCTCCATTCTAAGTCAGGTATTTATTTTTGTTACAGTCACAAAGTATTGGTGGAGGAATATTTCCTTTTTGGTATGTCCTTCACACTCTCCCCTTCAGTCTCTTGAAACTTAATATATTATTTTCTTTTAGCTTCCAACTCCTCTTTTACCTGTCCATCAACCCTCTATTCCATAGATCCAGGCATGGTTTTCAGTCTTTTTGTCTTTTTTTTTCCTAGAAGAAAGGAGGTTGTGATTTTTATTGTTTTCACTGCAGTAAGAGGAGATGGAACATTGATTGCTTTAATAAAACTTCCTCCTATACTCCAGTGTTAACTTATCCTTTCCATATATTGTATTTTGCTGTGCTAAAACTTATTCTCTATGAAAGTAAAGTTTTCGTCTTTCAGTAATTGATTACATTTTTAATATTCATTAATTCATTCATATTGGATATTTTCAGTGTATTTCAGACATTAAACTACCATTATTTTGGTAATAGGACAGCAGTTTAAATGAGCTAGTCATGATCTTGAGAGTAAGGACATGCACACAGAAAAAATTAGAACAAAATGGTGCAAAATTTATTCAGGCATTGACTGATTTACATAGCTCCAAATGCCAAACATAATTGTATTAATATTATAATATTTATACTGTATCTGTTAAAATACCAAATTTGTGGTACGTATTATGAATAAAAGTCCAGATCTTTGTCCCGTTTGAAATGGGTGGGCCTACTACAAAACATTTAATTCAATGGAATATGTCACTGTAGGATTATGTTTTAAGCAAGACTACAAGTGGTGAGGTGGGTAGGATCTAGATCAGGTGAAAGCATTTTCCTTTTAAAAACTGACAGAATTTTTATTCAGGTAGTCTCTGATGAGTTTAGAAAGTAAATTCCCAAAATGATGCCATGTGGTCTCATGAAGGAGGAGTCCTTCAATATTTCAAAGAATCACTGGGTCAGCACTGTCTAAGCAATAAAAAAAAACCCTCATTTTTTTATTAGTGGTTTGCCAGCACTAGTCTATGGATTAAAATACCTCACATACGATTGACAAAGCATTTGAAGTGACAATAGACATGTAAAAGGGTCAGACAAGAAAGCTCAAATATATTGTTTAGCTTCTGTGAAAGAAATCACTAAGACAACCAGAATTCTTCAGTCTGGAAAAGAAGTTAATTACAGTATAGAGTGATTAAAATATAGTATATGGTACCTGAGTGCCATGAACTGAGTTTTTCTCCATCTTTCACAATAACAGAAATATGAGGAATCAAATCAAGGTAGCAGATACAAATAATAAAAATAACAAAAATATCAATAATAACTAATAATTCATGGAACAGGAAGCCAGGAAGGCTTATTACCAAGGGTTGTTATAGGCACTGGAAGTCTATATGAGGTCCAGGGGAAAAAAATCATGGACAAAAAATTCCACTGAGAAATTACAATCCCCTGTATTGAAAATTGGAAACTGAAAAATAGGAGGAAGGTACTCGTTTCTTGGCATCCTCTTACAGTCTGAAAAAAATAATAAAGATTAAAGAAACCTATCAGAAGTGAGAAACTAAATCATGCTGAAAATCTGGATGTGTGCTAAACTCATTGCAGCAAGCAAGGTCTGGCATTGCTTTTGGGTGTGAGGCATCCCTGAGATCCTTTCCAAACTCTGAGTCCTTTATTTCTCCCGGATATCTTTTTTTTTGTCTTTTCCTATCACTAGCTTTTATCACCTGTCAACAGATCCTTTAGGTCCAGCTAAGTTCATTTAAGCTTTGCCTGCAGGCAGAAATGACCAATGTGAATTGGTTCCAGAAAAACACCAACCCTTACACCTCAATCAAATTCTACACAAATCATTACATATCTTGTAGTACAAAATTTAGCTTAAAGTGTTAAAATAATTTATAATTAATAAAAAGTGATAACTTTTCAGCAACTGGCAGGGCGTGAGAAGCTGAAACGTCCTTGACTTAGTACAAACACTACCCAGCAACCACCAAAGCCATCCACGTGTTATTGACATTATTCTTATACTAAGTCCGAAACACAGCACTGCACCAGCTACTATGAAGGAAATTAACCTTGTTCCACCTGAAAAAGAGACACTTGCTTTTCCCGAATTTATTGTGCTGAAATGGTAACTATGGCTATGAACTTGCAGAGATGTCCATAACTGAAAGCAAAGGCATATCCCAAAATCTCTCCAGTTGTACTACAGGGCACTGTCACTTCTGTCACTTCAGAAAGTAAACCAAATGAACAAAAACCTAGCAGTCTTTCCCCTTTCCTTCCTCCTTTTTACTGTTGTCAGGCATGCTTCACAACATGAAACCTGTATCCCAGTCATCTTGATTTTATCTCGATCTCTTTTCTCCATCAGTTCATCAGCACTCTGGGAGCACTGGTATATCAGTCTCCTCATTATCTGAAGCCCTTTTCTGATGCCTAGATTCACACTGGCAGAAAAAAAATTATCCTCTGATCAGAAGCCTATGTTATGCAAAGCTACCAAACCCTTCTGCAACACCCTAAATGAAGCATTGATTCAAACACAATCTAATGAGCTAACAGTTGGCTTTAGGTGGCCGAGTAATGCTAGAACAGACCAGCCTGGAAGGTCGCCTGGTTTAACATTTTGTGGGGAAGGGAACCTAATTGAGATTACCTAGCACCCTGTCTATTCACATCTGGAAAACCTCAAGCGACGGAGATTCTACCACATCCCTGGGGAGATTGTTCCAGTGAATGATTGTTCTCACTGTAAAAATTTCTTTCTCATGTCAAGATGAAACTTCTGGCTCAACTTGTACCTGTTGCTCCTTTTCAACTCCATGTAGCTCTTTACAAATAAAGAGCTTCCATCTTCTTTGTAGCTACAGCCCTTTACGTACTAGAATACTGTGATGAGGTCCCCACTGAACCTTCTCCAGACAGAAAAGATCTGTCTCCTTTAGTCTTTCCTGTAGGGCAGGTTCTCCAGACCTTCAATCATCTTCGTGGCCTTCCTTTGGATCCACTTTGGTCCATCTGCATCTTTTGTGAATTGTGGGGACCAGAAATGTCTCCAGGTGCAGCCTGAGAAGCATTCTGTGGAATGATTGCACCTCTACCTGCGTTATTAATGCCTCTGTGGATATGTAGACCAGGATCCCATTTGCCTTTATTGCTGCAGTGGCACACTGCTGACTCCCGTTCAGCACGTTGTCCACCAGAAGCTCCAGATCCCTTTCAGCAAGGCTTCTCCCCAGCCACACAGGTCCAAGCCAGTACTGCGCTCTTTGGTTATGTCATCCAAGGGCTCTGTATTTGTCTCTTAAACTTCATGCCACTATTGCTAACCCACTCTACCAGCCTGTTACAGGCCTTTCTGTAAGATGGCTGTCCCTTCAGACATGTCCACCTCATCACCCAGTCTGCTGTTATCAGCAAACTTGGTGAGGGTGCTCTCAGTCCTATCATCCAGATCATTTATGAAGATGTTGGACAACATGGGGCCCAATATTGATCCCTATGGGATCCCACTGGTGACAGGCTGACAGCCTGAGTGAACACCACTGATCACCAACCTCTGAGTGCAGCCTGTTAGCCAATTTCCCACCCATCTGCAGATTAGCTACCCAGCATCTTGCCGGTTTTGCAAGGAGAAGGCTGTGGGGAAAACTGGTGAATGCTTTGCTGTAATCCAGATAAACAGCATCCACAGCTGTCCCCTGTGGACAGAAAATATTATTTTGTTTTAGAAGGTGATGAGGTTAGTTTGGTATTATATATTTGCCCTTAGTAAATCCATGATGGATTTTCCCAGTCACCTGCTTTATTCGTTGTGTAGGAGTTTCCAGGAGGACTTGTGCTATTACTTTCCCAGGGACTGAAGTAAAACTAGTGGCCCTGTAGTTTCCTCAGGCGACTTCTGGGCCCTTCTTGTGAGTGGGTTACATTTGTCCTTTTCCAGTCATCAGCGAGATCCCCTGATCTTCACAACTTTTCAAACATGCTTCAAAGATCATGCAAGAAGATTTCAGGGATCCTGCCAAGTACTAATAATCACATTTCTGCCCTACCTTATGGGACCTCAAATAAAAATAGTCTGGCAGTGAGACAGCAGGAGGACAGTGTCATGGCAGCCCTAATTCTGACCAGTTTAAGCAGTAATGGAATTGCAATACGGAGGCTGAGTCAGATTCATTGAGAAAAACAAGAACTCCGTTAATTAATTAACTTAAAATAAAAAATTATTTTACTTCAATGTAGTAAAAGAGTTTTCCAGGCACCAGCTACCCTGAGGGAAGGGAAGGAGAGACATTTTACAAGGGCATGTAGTGATAGGTCAAGGGGCAATGGCTTTAAACTGGAAGAGGGTAAATCTAGATTCAATATTAAGAAGAAATTCTGTACTGTGATGGCGGTGAGGCACCGGCACAGGCTGCCCAGAGCAGCTGTGGATGCCCCATCCCTGGCAGTGCTCAAGGCCAGGCTGGCTCAGAGCTTTGAGCAGCCTGGTCTGGTGGAAGGTGTCCCTGCCCATGGCAAGTGGGGCTGGAACTCAATGATCCCTTCCAACCCAAACCATTGTAGGATTCTATGAAATGGTCTGTGCTACAACAAAGGTATAGCTGTTTGCACAGTAGCTGTTCGCACAGTAGCTGTTTGCACATACATCACTAAATTACAGAGTACGAAGGAACATGACATCAGCCAGTTTTTTCTGACAAACCCATTGCACATTAGGCTGTAGAATTTTGCAGCCAATAGGTAGTGTGGGGTGGTGAAGAGCTTCAGAGAATAACCTGATAAAATTACAAACTAATCCTAGAAACTTTCAGACCTAACAACCTTCACACCAAGAAAACACTCACAGCATAAATGCCTCCTGCAAGCCTGACCTACTGACACTCAGCTGGTTCATAGTATTCCACTTTTCCAAAGCTGTCAAGGTTTTAGAAACTGTAATTAAATTGATTGTTACAGGTATCATGTAACCAGAAGAAACTTGGGATCTTGTGGACATGCCAAAAATCCAGTGGAAGCAGTTTGCACTGCATTTCTGCAAAATGGTTACTTACACATTTGCAGTATAGGTATAACTACTTGCTGATACACATAGTTGTAAATATCTTCACAAGTTACAAGTCAGTGGCAATTCTACTGTCTTAAGTCTGAAATTTTATTACTGTCTTCATGGCCAGTCAGTAATGAGAAGGATTAAGTGACCTAGATTCTAGAAAATGAAATAAAGTGCTGCAAAGAGTAAAGTTTTTGTAGCGTACATCAAGTATTTTGTTAGTTGAAAAGACTGAAACACTGTGATGCACACACTGGAGCATGTCTAATGTAATATCATATATTATATATTACCTTTTTGCATTTTATTTTATACTCCACCATCATTCTACTCAAACAATAATGGAGAATATTTCTCACATCACAGAAAAGAAAGCTATTTAAACAAATAAGACAAATGCTGTATAGTCTGTGTCAGACACTCTTCCACTAGGAAAGGGTTTGGTTTGTTTTTAAGGAACTATAAGGCAGCATTTGATGCCTCTTATTACGAATCTTACTATGTTTCAGCTAGGAAATCTATATTCCCTCTCATCTTGTACAAAGCATTTCAGAACCACTTTGATTCAGTAACATCTTGGAAAAGGAAATGGAAATCCTTACAAAATGAGTCTTGTGGATGCAAGCTATAAAAGATATTTGGGAAAAAAGTCCTGAAAGAAAAAGTTAAGTGGCAAATGTAATTTTCTTTGGAAATACAAAAGTTCTGCATACTTCTGTCTGGGTAAGAAACAATCACCTAGAACTAGCCAAGCAACTGTAATTCTTAATTACATTGTAGATTTTTTTCATGTTGTTCTGCTTAGGCCTATTAGAACTCATTTAGCTGTAGTTTCGACTTCCATTCTCTCGCAAATTTAGTTTGTACCCATTAATTACAACTGTCATGAAAGAAATGCAGCCATTAACAATGCCAAAATCCCAATACATGTATAAGCATAAGCCTGGGATGTGACACTAATTGTTATAAAAGCTTTGACACAATCCTCTCCTGAACCCCTGAAAATTATTAGCTCAAAATATTGTTACTGGAAAAAAGACTTTATAGCTACTTATGTGAAGTGAGCAATAGGAGGACAAATGTTTTCAAAACAGGTTAACAAGTTATAATTACTGAACAGTTATTATCTCACAAACTGGAAGAAACTTTCCCCGGGGTAATTTGTTTTTACACTATGAACTTCAAAATTGGAGCTGGGCCTGGGAAAAATGGATCAAACTAATGTGACTGATATAAGCACCAAAGTTTAGTTCATTAGATCTATATTTAAGAGAGAAATATAAAACAGTTCACAATGGGCTACACATTTGTTTGTCATTACCTAAATGCAAAATAGCTGTAAGCATGCCTAAACTAAAATGGTGGCAGACAGTATTTGATAGTGCAAATGAAGACAAAAAGGCAAAAAGAAACCCCGTGGCAGACTGTGAATTTCTATTCAGATAGATTGGCATGAGAAACAGATGTTAAAATAAGCTAATCCAATATTTATATCAACATCCATGAGCAATAAAACTTGACAGTCACTAAAATGAGAAGTATCTTAAAATGAATAAAGCAAGACTACAAATTTTTACTTTAGTCATGACAGCATCTCTAGGTCAGATATGCAGCACAAGAACATCAGACCAGGCTGCCTAAGAGACACACCCAGGCTTCTCACAATGTCAAAGAAGAGCAAGAGAGACAAAAGGAGAGAGAAGAAAAAGAAAGAAGAAGGAATAACAACAACAACTATCCAGAGACAGTACTTGTGAAAAGTCGTGATGATCAAGCCAGTAGGAGAGATCATCAAGCAAGAAGACAGGAAATTAACAGCTACTTGGCTTGGGAACTGCTTCTACACTTGCTCAGGAAGCAATATACTAAGGATGGTGTTCATTTTGTATTGTACAGTGCAGAAGTCCCTCCATTACATTGTCAGGATGTAAGCTTCCAGATCAGGTCAAGAAATAGAAGACTGTCCCTGTTATATGTGCATACAAACCCTGTAGTACTCAGTCTTATTGAATGATGAACCAAAACCTTCCAGGCTGAAGGAGCGATTCAGAAGCCAGGTTCTACTTCCTAGGTTAGCACCCTAATCAAAAGAATATTATGTTAAATATATGTGGGTTTGCATAAACATTACTATCTGTATTTCTATGGACAGACTGAAACTGTTCAATCATATTGTGCTATTATTCCTCACATTCTTATCATGACCATCCCCCAGGTTTGTGTGATTCTTAGTTCACAAGCAGTAGGAAAGCATCTCTGGGCACTCAGGTTAGCAGTGAAATACCTGGTAAACATAGATTTCTCAGGAGTTAGAAAATGGTGAATACTAGGCTGTTTATACAATTCTACAAGGGCCTGATTCAGGTTCTCTTCATGTTAATACAAAGCTGTCCACAAATTTCAGAAGTTCAATGAATCATTGAAGAGTGCTGTCCTGCCTAATAAGTATTTTGATCTTTATAGTCAACATCCATTTATGTAGGTTTTTAAATGTAATTGATACTATTACATATATACTCATATTAGCTTGTCTAGTTAATTCTAAATGGAAAGAAAAACACATTAAACTGCATGCTCAATTTAAAATAAAAATGTTTCATTATGTTACTAAAATCCTATTAGCTGCAATTACTTCAGCATACTGACTTTCAACATAAACTAAAAATTAAGGTGGTGTTTTGGAGGTTATTTTTAAAAAAAAAGACTTTTCAAAGGAGATACCAGCTATCAGGGAGAATACCAGGTATCAACTCTCAGCTTTTGGTAAATAATTCATGAAAAGGAGATTGCATGGAAACAGTCTGAAATGCTTCATTAGCCAGAAGAATTTGTACCCCACATATCACACTCTAGTTCACATCTCATGATCCTAAGGGCCAGTTTCAAATCCCTATGGAACAAACTAAAGTTGCTAAGGAAAGCACTAGATTTACTGGCATTTGAACCAAAATTAGTTTCAAATTCACAAGTGCACTGAGAGAATTACATTTTTGTTGTGTGTTTAAACCTACTGACAGATATTCAACAATTTTATTAGTTACTAACAATAGCTTTTTTCCATCTTACCTATCTTTTGTTCAGCTGACCTCATCTGCCACCACTGTGCTGCTAAGTTAGGTCTGTGGACCACTTCATGATACCCATGTGATTGCAGTTCCATTCATCTTTTCTTGGTGCTGAAGCTGATTTAAGAAGCCCATGATGCAACACAAGCATCCCTTACTGTTTGCCACCAATTCAGTTCTCCAAGTATTGCTACCTATTATCACACTGTATATGCATATATATAGTATATATATACTACAGATACATTTTCACATTATTTAAATAATATGTGTGTGGGGGTGTGTGTATATATTAAAAAATATATTGTATACCAAGTAAAAGCCCTGAACCTGATTTAAAAGAAGAAAAATTAAGGGAGAGGGAAAGGGACATGAGTAGGAATGAATAAATAAAATAGAGAATGTCTCATGCTGTCTATCAGAACTAAAAGGCGTGTGAAACCTTGTGTACACATATATTACCTTGCTGTTGATAAACATAACTTGACTTCTAAGTAGTATGTAGGAAGAAATTTAGGGGCCAGTCTTGGGAAAGAATGTTCTGGAGCAGAAACAGTCACATTCTGAACCTTTCTAATCTTTTCTCAGTCTTCAGTCTTTATTTCCCACATGGGTTCTTTATATAAATTCCATTCTTGTTTAATTACTTCCCATATTCCCTCTGTAGATTTAACAACCCATTTTTAGGGGTATTGAACCATTATACTGGGATGTGTTGGCACTGCAGACCTCAGTTTGCAAAAATATTTGAGCTGCCCTTAAGCAACCTGTAGTAACTTCACAGGGCTCACCTAGCCTGTGCTACCATGGCCAAACTGTGCCAGGGAGCTGAGTTAACTCACTGGTAATACCAGCCAGTCAGACAAGCAGCAAGTTGTTTTCTGATCTAATAGTTAGAATACTGTATACTGTTAAACCACTGGATCAATTCTGACATAGGTTATTATTTGGTAGTCATTCCAAATAAACAAATATTCCTCATGGATATCTATTCATACAAATAAATCTCATTATGGAAACACCCTATAGCTAGATCCAAGCACAGTTACATTCTCTGGTTTCAAAGTGAATGAATGGCCTTTGCCTTACAGAAGGTGGAATATTTCTAATGGATGAATCAAAAAAAAAATTTTGACGGAAGTGATCTGCTTATGGTGCACATGTAAGTTTCCTGTTGAAGAAAAATTGGGTAAGTGCAATTTTTATAGATTCAGTATGATCTGTAAGGTGACAGGAAACAATATGTATTTCTTTAATATGGAACAAAAGATGAAAACCCTGTGAGCTTTAAGAAAACATCATTGAGGTTAATGTGTTATTGTTAATGAGCCTATGGCTTACCATATGTGCAAGCAATAAAGTTAGCTAATGCATTATTGTTTTTTTCCAACTTCAATTCCTTCATAAAACAAAATGATAGGAATATAATGGTATTAAGACTAGAGAATAAAAACTACAGAGGAGAAGACACTGCGTTTTGTTCCAGGATACCAGTATTCTGCATATATTGCACTCATTAGTATTTACAAAATTTACTTCCTGACAGTAGCTGTTTGTATAAATTCTGACCTCGATTATAAATATGACCTATATGAATATGCAAGAAAATGGCATTACAGATTGCTCATTTCCAACAACAACAGGACATGGGATTAACAAATTGACAAATACTGGATAATTTATTCAATTGAAATTTCACAAGTAATAAGGAAACTAAAACCACAAAAACATGCTGAATGCAAGAAAATGTGGAAGACAGACACAATGAATAATGATGAAGATGCTCGGTAGCCACTTCATAGTAATTTCTGAGCAGTGGTAAATGTCACAAAATTTTAGTTCTAGAAATTAATTACTTCAGAGAAAAGGTCTAGAGACAAAACTTGTTTCTTTCTCATTAGTATAAAGCAGAAGGGCTCCAGTGTCAGTGGAATTATCCTAGAACTACCTTGGGTACAGCTAGGATCAATATCCGGACTTCTGAAAACTAAAGTGTACGAAGCTTTCTTTCCAAAAATGTCTGGATTACTTATTTTACTTTGTACTTCTGTGTTCTGCATTTTCAGATCAAGAATTTTTCTCACTTGTTCTTATTTCATAGTTCAAAAACTAAGGACACATATGCATATGCGAGCATGACCACACACAGCCACATGCACACACAGTTGTGAATTTTCCAAAAGAATATGTCAACTTCAGAAAAGAAATCAACATTTTTTACCTTGCAAGTCACAATCAGGAATTCCTCATAGCTGTTCTGGAAAACTGTATCCATTTTAAAACGCTGAATGTTTCTGTTAAAGTGAATTTGAAGCAGAAAGAAAAAATATTTTTTACTTTGACCTGAATGTTCTATCATTAAGATCATTCAATCTGGTCTGAGTAAACTATAACCTCTTCAGGATTACAAAACAAACAAACAAAAAACCCCAACAATGTAATTGACTATTTGTGTAATCACACCATGCAGTAAAGTTAACAACTAACTTATTCCTCTCATGGTCTAATTTCCTACTTTGCCTTTCTGCCAATGCAAACCAATAAAACGGCCCACAAAAGCATTAAATTACAACAGTTTTAACTGGGAGGGAGGAGGTAAGGAGGTCATGTAAACAGGTATCCAACTCTCCTGAGAGCCTGTAGGTACTTGTAATGCTCTTTTCAGCTGTTGGTCATCACCTTAAAGCTGAGCCTGGTGCTAAAAGGGAGTTGCTTCTTTTCTGCTTCACTTTACTGTAAAGCTGAATAGCTTCATCTAGCCCTGTCATAGCTTTTGCTGGAAGAAAACACTTGCTCTTCAGGCATCTTTATTACAGAAGGGGACAACTTAATAGCTAAGCAAGGAAGTCTGCTTACATAAGACTCTCCACAATGCCATTCAGAGCAAACAGCTGGAAGCTTAGGCTCCAACTTTGCACTGACATAAAGTCAAGAACTTTTTCACTGTTAGGCATTGCTCAGACAAGGGGGATGTCTTACAGCAGTCTCACAGCTGTTGGTGTCTGCTTTCCAGCTGAGATCATGACTCAAGGTGTGTTTTTTCTCCTGTTCCCTACCACAGCAAAGTTAAATGCCATAGCTAGAAAAAGCAACAGTCTGCACATAAAGGAAGGGAAAACAGAGTAATTACAGCCTCAGGCAATAAAAAGGTTGCTACTGTTTTTTCAGTTCAAATAAATAAATCAAACGTGGATGCATTTTGCATGTTAGCAGGCATGCTATGTATGAGTTTGGGATGAGAGTTCACTTCCTAACCATCAAGACTCACCCAATATTTTTCAAAAGATAGATTGATCTTGAATACTAGGCTTGTTTGTCAAACTTTGTGTTACTTTCTCAAGGGTTTTCTCTCTCTAGTTTTAAACAGCCATTTTTTTGTACAAGGGGGAAAAATAGTGAAATAGGAATGAGACAGTATTCATTTCTGTAACATCCATCCACACAAACATAATAAGTTCATCTTCAGTCAACTACTTGTCAGCCAAGAATAAGGAAAACAAAACTGCTTTTATACATTTCCCAGTGAGTGCTGTGCTGCTACCTATTCCAAATATTCTGATGGAAAAATTCTTGTCTCATATAGATCCTCGCTCACACTTAAGTTTTGGAAACTCTCAAAAGTTTAAAGGGATACTAGTATATAATTGTTTTAATTGTCATTTGTTAGAAAAGCATCACCATTTACAGATTTAACTACAATGTTAATACAGCTTTAAAACTCTGAAATAATTATCTGGTTTTAGGAGGATCTCATCACACAGGCCCTTTACTGGTGTTATTAGAGCCATCTGCTTTGTCCAATAACATTAATTACAGCCTGAGAATGTTTATGTCTTCTAAATTTATGGAAAATGTCACTATGGCTAATACAGAGTCTTCAAGAGATGCAGAAAAACATATACAGATGAAGTAGTTAAAAAGCCTCGTAATAACAAAAGCACCACAAGAAACAGACTGCACCGCACCTGTCAATAAGCAGTTGTGCATTCCTATGCATTCAGATAACTAAAGCAGAAAGATCATTCATCATGTTGTAATTAGCTACAGATCTTATTTATCTGCTCTCCATATTATTAGTTTTTGTTCATAACGCTGGAGCCCACATTTGTCCCTTTCCTGCACTATAGCATGGTCTGCTGTGAGCGCACACCATTTTTAGTTCCTGCACACTTTAAATCATATACTCTGTTATGACTCAGGCATGATTCATGGCTGTATCTTGTTTTTCCATTTTTTTATCAGATAATACAGATATGTCGGTTTGTTTCAGTTTATGCTCAACACTCTCTTGTAAAGCTTCTTGTTTTAATACCATTGCGCAGTGGACAAAATAGAACTGACTATGCCTAATCCAAATTTGTATGGAACATCTACTTGTCGCCTCAGCAGCTTTTCTCCTTTCCTCCTTCTGCTGTTCGTGCAAATGTCTTCTTACTCTCATTTCAAAACTTTATTACATACTCCTTCCATCAACCAGAGCAAATCACCCTGTTTATAATTCAGATATTAGAAAAAGAAGAGAACCGAACACAACTTGAGGACTGAGCATTCAGATTTAATATACCTACATTGCTTATCTGGGACGCACACTGCAGAATCTTCAGAACGAAAGGCAGGGTGTAGAAAACATGCATTTTTCTCTTCCTTGGTGAAGCTCTGTCATAGCCTAATTTATGATAGCTAGAGATAAATTCAGAACATTTAAGCTTTTTCATATAGGTCTGTAATGTTAGTTTATAATCTGGTTGATACTTATCACTCACAATAGACATAATTTTGATTTTTTTTTATTTTTTTTTCTTCTCAGCTTTTGCAGAATGCTGATGTGTGCATTTACTTACAAATAACATCTTGATATTGCCAAAGTTCTCTTCTAAATAATTTTTAAATAAAGATTTCAATGAATTCTTTCTTTTAAAAATCTTCATGATCATTAATCATGTTGAATATCAGACTTCTTCATTGGATTTAGAAATTTATAGTGTTGTATATATATTATATATAAGTTATATATATATAACTTAATTTGCAATTAATTTATATTGTACATTTTTGCACATTTTATAAACCCGCATATATCACTTTTGAAACAAAGTTTAAGATTTGCTGACCAAATATATTCATAACCTGGAAATCTATACTGTATCTTCTCCAGTTTCTTGACAGAGGCTGCAAAAGTAACAAATACAGGTATTTCTCAGTAGATATCATTGACATGTCTACCACAATCTCATGCCATAATGATTGGGCTAGGAGTCTTCCTGAATTAGTAGCATTACCAAGAAAAGAAAACATTTTGTTATAAAACCAGGATTTTGATCTTCATGTATTTAAATGGCAGTGGAGCATCTGGTTCTACACTTTACTAAGTCAATCTTAGCACACACACACACACACCAAAAACAAACAAACAAACAAAAACCCCCACAAACAAACAAAAAACCCCACCAAACCTGAAATCTGTTCAGTACCAGAACAAAATGTTTTTTATAAATTTTTTTTACTATCACAAAAAGAAATATGCCAATGTTTTATAAAATTTAACTTTGATATTTACATATTTAAGTATTCTGATCTTTTTTTTCATTAAAGTATGGAACAAAACCACACTTTCAAATATCAAAATGTCCCACAGAAGAAAAGTATTATTTTCTATCCAGTTCTAGGAAATATTAGAATTATTTAAAGAAAAGTATTTCAGTCATTTCTATCCCTTTATTTGTATGAAGCTATTTGTGGAAAAAAAATCAAAGGGTAAAAGGATGCTGTATTTTATAACTGTAATGCTGTAGTATCTTCCAAGGATATTTATGGTTCTACTAAAGGAATATGGGTCTGAAACGTTACAAAATGTGATTTGAAAAAACAATTGCCTACTTCTCATGCTGTTATTCACTTACTTTTACAGATTTGCCTGAGAGAACGGTTTTATTTACTTCTACAATTTGATTGTTTTGTTTACACTAAACACATTGACTATGATCCATGCTCAGCCCTTGATAGTGTTAGATATTTCATGTTTTTCCTTAGGGCAATTATTAATTTATAATCAATCAATTATTTTAATTATCTATCTTCAGTATACAAAGAACTGTACACCATGGGAGGCTTGTTTCCTGTATGTCTTATAAACCTGCATCTCAGCTCCTGTTGGCATCCTCTGTTCCTTTTGGCTTCTGCAGAAATTAGGAACCCTCAGAAGCTCAGAAAAGGTACATAGAACACTGCAACATCAAGTCCAGCTTTTTACTGCTCATGAGATGCTCATATATAAACCTTTCAGTACACCATCTTGATAGGTCCTAACTTACTCTGACTCTTCTGGTGATAAAAGTTGGGACAGAGGAACTAACAGAAAGAAGGTAAGTATTATGAAGAGGGAGTTCTGGTTCTCAAGGAACTTCATATGGTAGCATACGTGTGCATTAACCTACACCTACGTAGTGTAACCCTAGCTTTCCATTCTGAATCCTATTACATCTCTATTTAGATTTAGGACCTCTGTTGATCTGAAAATAGAATATGTAAATCCTTCTTACAGCATACTTTGCAAGTGAATGTTTTTCCTTTTTTTTCATCATTTAAATACAGATAGGTACTTTTTGAGGCTTCCAGAATTACCCATAAGATGCACGCTAAAAACTTTTCAGAAACAAATTATTTTACATTACTTGCATAAAAGCATTCAACTCTGCACCTCTCTTCCTTTTTCCTGTAAACAGATCAAGGTCTGCTGTCAGTCCTTTGTGATCACACTTCTGTTCATTTAGTTTGGTTTCCCCTCATCCAGAACTGCAAACCTTGAAACTTCTGAACAACTTTCCAGTTCAGAAAGTAAATATTGCCCCCATTTCACACACAGAAAATGAAAAATACAGAAAATGCAGTTATCCAGACAAAGCCACTGAAGAGAGGTTCCAGGAAATGAACAGACATCTCCTGATTTGAAGTCTAACTTCCTCTCTGAAAGACAATTTCTCAGTTGATTCCTGACTTAACAAGTATGAAACAAACACTTAAAGCACTATAGATGATCCCAGCATCTGAACTAGCTTGAAGTGTGTCGATATTTTGTCTTGGGGGGTGCATACCTTCAAACCCCACTATCCATACAGTTTGGTTAAAGTCCTTCCTGGGATCCACATTTCCATCAGTAGACTCCTCCATTCAGAGGGCTGGATCAACAAAGGGAAGCTGGCTGCTACTCAGGGAGATATTTATCTGATAAAGACATGGATGCTTGAAGCCCCACGGACTCAATTTTTTTTTCTGCTAAAGATTTTTGAGTGCCTTAAGCTATTCCTGGTGATCATGTTCAAAGACATCAAAGTCCTGCGGGACATAGTTTGTGCATATTCTCCAGCTGATTCCCTTTCTGCTAAGTACAGCTGGTAAAGTCAGTTAACATGTTTCAAAAAGGCACTTCTTCCTGATTTAAATGGCAGACCAACTACTAAGTTTCCAGGTCTGTTCTTTAAAAAAATATAAGCTTTTTGGTGTATGTTTACCATTCCTTTACCATCAGAAATCTCTTCATACCGTCATTTACACAGTATTATCAGGTCAGGTTTTTTATTTGAAAGCTAAATGTATTGAGTTTAAAACTTTAATACAACTTTCCAAAAATTTAAAGTATTCTTGCGTATCTTTCTAGACACTTTTCCCAAAAAAATTGTAACCATCATTTTTCTATATGAACTGGCACTTAGCACTAAGACTTACTGGTCTTAGAAATTATGTCTGTAAAATATTAATGTTCTAAATTTACTGGCTACTTCCCTTTTGCATAATTTCTGTTTAGTATTTAGATCAAACATGTCATTTTCAACAAATCTGATGTGGTTTTGAACTGTTAAAATTAGAGGGCTGCCGATGTTTGAAGAATGGGACATACTACTACCAATTCAGCATAAATAATTATGCCTTTACAGTAATGTAATACAACAATATATTTGTATAATATTCTAACAAACTATCTGCATTTAGATATTTAGCACTCTGAATTACTTCACATCTCATATTCTCTTTCTAAAAAGGATATACATAAATTACCATAATTCGCTGTATCAGTTGTGAAATAGAGTACACTGTTGCTTGCATGTGAAAAATCACACCTATAGCTCAAAATCCTTTGGAGATTTATTCCAAATTTCACTTCATATATCATTATGAAGTAGAGCAAATATCTCAGAATGGCAATCCATACAACAGGATCTGAGCTCTAGCTGAGAATCTGACAGTGAGTTCTGAAATGCATTATTGTAATGTCTTGACTTTCTTGTCTTTGCTGTAGTTGCAGTTTTCTAGCTGCACTCAATGTAAATTGATGAGTTTCTTATAAGATATTGTAAAAATACCCACTCCAGTGTTTGGACTGCTGGCCAAGCGATTCTTTCCTGTTCAGCATCACTAGTGTAATGTTCTTGCTGTTATGAATTTCTATTTTTATGAGTTTTTGAAGGAAACTTGCCCAGAAAATGCAGTGTGGGTCTGCTCAAACAAGTCTAATAACTCCGGGTGTTTTGATTTGATCACGGATGCTGGTGTAAATACAAAAGAAGTTGTCATGGTCTCCTCAGCACAATGCCCTGTAAGCTACAGGATTTGGTTTTGTTGTGTAGGCAGAAAAACTACAGGGAAAAGAAAACTGGGTTTTCAAGATATTAGATACCTCTCTTACTCACCAGACAAAAAAGCTTTGAATGAAAGCATCCCTGTATGCAGCACCCACTTGCCTAATAACAGAAAAGAAAAAAAAAAAAGCAAGTGAAAACATAAAGAAAGGTGCAATCAACAGTTTGTATCTTTCCTATAAATGCATATGATTGCTACATGATTATCTTCAAATACAGATGGCTTAAAATTATCATAAGGATTGAGAAGTGAAAATAATACTTTAAGAGTAAAACCCTGCAAACCTGCAGGCAAACTGTTTGCCAGTTTTTACTACCCCTAATCAAAAAAATAGTGAACAATACAAATTGATGAAGGGAGGACGGAAGAAACACCCTGCAAAGTAAGTATTTCATTCTGTTAGGCAGTGACTGCAGACATAACCTGCAATCAAACACTTTGGAGGATTGCCAGCAACAGGGTGAGAGGAAGCAGAAAATTCCTCCACAGAAGGTTATATGGCTGAAATCACTGCTGAATGTATTCTGATAGAACCGATGGGAAGTAGGTTCATGCTACCTACCTCCGTCATTTTTGTACAGACCGACGGTCCCCTCTGAGGTGTTCGTGTAAACACACAGTGGTTTAGTGGCTTAGTGGTTGATACCAAGGGCTATCTAACCCAGTGACCTAGCTCAGCAGTGGCCAGAGTGGAGGCACGTGGAAGCATAAGAGCAGGGCAAGCACAGAGGTCATTTCCTCCAAATATCCTTCCACACTCCAGCTAAGGTGCCTTTGTCTATTCCTTTTTGACCCAGTGTAAAGGCTAACACATGAAATACCTAAGTGTATTATTTGTTAGTCTTCAGAGCAGTAAGGGCAAAGGCTTTCTGCCACACTGAGCAGCTTTTGTCCATAGCATAAAATTTTGAAGGCATAAAAATGAAGCAATGATTCAAGTAGTAATAAAAAAAAAGAAGAGGAGGCTTCAGGAGACCATTCAGAGACAAAGTAGGACAGCAAAGGTGTTAGAAGCAGGTATGTATAAGAGAACTAGTAACACATCTGAAAAAAGCCCAGCAGCTTATGGGAAAAGAAATGCTTTTACTAAAGCAAGTCATTGAAGGAACTCAGTGCACAACATGCCTCTTGTGACCTGTGTAGACCGTGTATTAGAGGATAGGAAAACCATGTCCTTTCCAATACTCACCAGAGAATGACCACCATATTAGCTTCTACATAATTAGATCCTTTGAAAAATCCTGACACATATTGAATACTTTGCCTGTTGTCAAACTGTGATAACACATTTTACAATGATCTTCTAATGGTTTGCTAATGTCGAATGCAATGTTTGGTTTCCCAGTAAGATTTTAAAAGTGATTAATGCAAAAAGGTCAGGGGAGGGAGAATGATGTGGTCATTGTCTTGAGGGGTTGGCAAGAAAGCAAAACAGATTTTTTTTTTTATTATTATTTATTCAGCAGTCAAAAAGCCTGGCACTATCCTTCTGAGCTTGTGATGATTTCAAAGGCAGAACTCATACCTCTATCATTTTGGGGTCTGAAACTCCTGGCAATTTTTTAATAATTCTTTTATTTTATTATCTCCAGAATAATTTCTGAATTGATATGTTATTTTATTTTAAGAAGAAAAAAAGAAAAAAATTATGATCTGGTTAGAAGCCCAGATCGTAGACTATGAAAGTTTCCCTCATATTTTAATGAGTTTCAGGTCACTGCTCTGTTGTACAAGCACTTTATCATCCAAATACTTTTAAATATTTTAAAAATTATATATACCTATGGTACTTTTAAAAGAAAACTACATTGAAGTTAAAACAGAGTAAAAGTTACGTGGGAAGCCTGCACACATCAGTATGTTGCCTAAATACATGGAAAAGAAAATTCATGTCTAGGTAACTGGAAAGTCTTGCAAATTTTATTATTCTCCCTATGCCCCCTCAGCAAGGAAATGGTAATTGAGACCAAAGTCTTAATTCTCAGTATTTCTCAGAATGACAACAGTACAAAACCATGAAGAAAATGAGCTTCTTGGAAACAAAAGTGTCAAGCTTAGAAGAAGAACTTATTGAATCAGCAATGTGTGAATCTGAGCTTCAAGGAATCTTGAGAGGTTAGATCTGATTATTACATCCCAAGCCATACCTTTTCTAAATTGGCAAATGTTATTTTAAAATACTGAGACATTTCTGCACTTAGGCAGTTTAGACAGCAGCAATGCCTCCTTTTAAGTAAGTGAACAACAGAAAATACGTAAAATTACTGTTTCTGTATAAATGGAAAACTATACAGCTGCACAAGCTGAGACTTACAAACCAAAACCCAGCATACTCCCAGAGGCAGTACGCAGCTATGTAGGGTAGATCCAGAGTTTTCTTACATGTCTCTGCTTTAAACAACCACAATGCTTAATGCATTTTGGAAATCTAGACCTACTTCATATTTTTTTCCACATTTCAGATTTAAAGTACTTAATAAGTCTTCATAAAGCTTTAATTTACCAGTGCCAAGGAAACAAATGCACATTGTTTCTACCATCATAGCACCTGCAGCAAATGTTTGGAGTGAACTTGTCACTATCAGCACATACACAGAAGGTAGATTTAGAGTAAAAGAAGCAATACACATATATTTTGGTAACTTACTCTCTTACAAATAGCAAAAGAACTAAAAGCCAACTAAACCTAGAAAATAAATGTGAAAGTTAATGGTGTTTTATTTCCAAATACCCCATATATTAAAAAAAAAAAAAAAGAATTTTGAAATGGGAGAAATATTTTACGTCAATGAAACATTTGATTAAAAATGTTTTCAACTTTTATTACCATCTCTTTTTTTCTCTACCCCTTTAAGGTAGATCCAAAATGAAATTTATATTGTTATTTTTCTTCTGGCAAACCAAATAATCTGGTATTTCCATTGCCCAAGATCCAGTCTGATAATTTCAGCTAGTTTGTTGGCTAGCTAGAAAAAAGAATTCACAAGCAGAACAAAGTTCTTTGTTACAAAGCTACCTCATATAATAGTGAAAGATACAGTGTTGAAACAGTCCATTTTCCTTATTTTTCATAGATTCAATCACAGCTGATTTCATAGATCCTTTGCTTTCAAACACATCGCCCCAAAAAATACCTTGCAAGTCTCTTTGCATGATCTTGCATTGTGTTTGGTCAATGCTGAGTATTGCATGATGCTGAGTTACACTTGCCAGTGCTGCAGCAGTGGGGTACGGTTCCCTGGATGAAAAAAGGCTGGAAGTCAGAAGGCCAAGATTTTATCCCTTTCAATGAATTTTGTGAGATGAAAGCAGAGAGCTGAAGGCAGGAATGTCCTCGCTCTTTCACAGAACTTTTAACATAACTTTGACCTAGTCACTGGTCAGACATAAAACCAAGGCAGAGAGACCTAAAAATAATAAAAAAAAAATGAATTTCTATTAGCAAATCTAGTTTATTTAAGATTGTATGTTCTCTTTAGGAAACTATTAAGTTTATTTACAGTGTTTGGGTTTTTTGGCCAATAAAATTTTAAAAAAGAAAGTTTTTGACAAGGTAATTTCCTACATATTTATATGTTGGAAATGTTTTATTGACATCTATTTCCAGCAGGCAAACTGGTCAGGGTAACTTAAAAACACAGCGAAAACCTCAGAAAAGTCTCTACTTTAAATAAATATGCATTTTTATTTATATACATTTTTACTATAATTTACAATTTTATGTGGTAAAAGTGTCTAAAACTTCAATTTCATTTTTTGCCCAAGTTCCTTGATATTTTCTAATTTTCTTTATTTTTGCTATTCTTAATTGCTTATTGCTTAGATTGCCCTTTGAGAAAAACTTCAAGTGCCATGATTATAATACAGTATAAAAATACTTACATAATCACATGTCTAAAGAAACACATCCAAGATAAAAGTGCAGAAGTAACGAAACAAAAAACTGCCTGAAGTTTCTGTGTTCTAGTGTATCATTGTATACCTTAGAAACAGTTGCAATCAATGTATGCAAAACTAGATTTGGCATATAGGCCAGTTTTGTGTTCAAAGTTAGATAGTTTAATGCTAAAAGGCACTTTTTTTGTAAACACTGCAATAGGCTGTCCTGAGCATTACACCTAAAAGGTCTCAAGTGTGTCTGAGGATGACCGTGTTTCTTTTGGATCGTTTTAATAAAGTGAAGCCTCAGGAAAGAAAAGACAGATTAATTCTGCATCAAACAGGAGTGTTAGTCATTAAGTTTTATGTGTTTTAATTAAGGATGTCCATCAAAAATAAAGATTAACAGTTGTGTCATTTCATACAAGACAAGAATGTTAAACATAGCAGGATCAGTTGTAGTGTCCTCTAATGTGCTGGAAGCAGACAGCATCTATTCTAAAGCACTTTGAAATGGGATTTTTGCCTTTTAAAAATGAAACATGAAAGAATTAAGTACTTCTGATACCTACTAAAGATACATAGAAAGCAATTTTGGAAGGTGTTATTAATATCAAACTATAGGGAAGCAGCAGAAAATTAATCAGAACACCTTCAAAACACATATTTATTTAACAGAATTTCATATTTCTTGTTTATCCTCAATAAGCACGTAGGTCTTCACATATGGCTGATTTATGGAAACTGTTTCACAGAAGGAATTGTCACTCGCTTCTGTTTAAATTGGGGTCTGGAAGTCTATGTGTAACAACATTCCTGATAATTGGTTCTATTATGAAGCACTGTCATGGCAAATTTTCCAAGCACAAAACAGAATGCTGAACACTACCTCCCATGAAAAAAACCCCTGACACTATCCTGCTTCAGCAGCACAAATTTAAATTCTAATTGCATAGGATAAATGCAATTATACCTCACATAATGCAGGTGCCAAACCTGAAATTTAGAGTATGTATTTTGAACAGTACAGAGTTGCCACAGAGCTTAAAACAAAGACAGGAAACACTATGGTTTCAATTCTTCTCTAAATATAAAAGAAAAGAATCCATCTGTCATTTCAAAGTGTACTACACTGGTACACATTTCTTTTTAACTCACTGTCTAGCAGACCTTTGCTACTTCATTAACACATTTTTCAACATGTCATATATATCTGCGGTGTAGCAATCCATAGTTTATTCATGTTGAGTGGTTAATATTTCTCAAAGCAATTCAGCAATGTTTCTCCTTCCTTCCTTTTGTAAAATCTCATCTAAATGGCTTTGAAGCAGAACTGGGCAAAAACTGACCTAAACATAAATCTTTTTAAAGATTAAAAAAAAAAGAAAAAAAGAAAAGAAAACTTGGGGATTTATTTATTTGTCTTGGTTCTGGCACATCAGCTTTGCTTTGATTCTAATTTTCATGCCTTTTTCTATTATCCAGGTCCAGCTAGAACTAGAAAAAAATAATGCATTGTAAGATTGTTTTCATAATATTTCAAGTGAGAATGAAACCCAAAAGTTTCCCAAACATTATCACATAAAATGATCTTACAATATAACCAGCTTAATTTATACTTGTCTTCACACATTTTGAGATTCTTCTCTGAACCATCAACTAAAACACACATATTTTTTTAGGACATGAAACCTCACTTTGAGGATCACTTGATAATTTGGACAGATATGAAAAGTCAGCTAAAAAATTCTAAATTAAGTTTACGTAAAAAGCAATTCATACTTTAGTTACAAAGAAAGCAATATTTCAATTTGCATAATTCATTTGGACAAATTGCATAGATGTTTTTTGTCATTTCATCACTCTGTTTCCTTGTTGCAGACCATATCTTATCATATTCAGTCAAAAATTCAGGGGAATCCTTGCTCACAAAATTATATGCCAAACCTCCTTTATCAGTTTCATATATTAGTGGTCATTCAGATAAATAATGAAAAATCCCCACTTTGCTTTTTACCAGTAGTCTGTAGTCACAAATGTGTGTACAGACTTACTATAAGGTTTTTAAGGATAAAATTCTTAAATTTTACTTTTACTTTGCAGTTGAAACTGCAGTGATTAGAAGTGTGGATCTGAGAACAATAAAATGAACCCACAGGAGTATGTAGGCAAAGCATAATGCACTGCAGAAATGTTTTTTTTTCCCTCTTGGGGACTCCCCGCTACACTTCTTGCCAACCAGCTGTGGGGTAAGTTTAACAATAGAGATACCTTACTTTCTCAGCCAAATAAGAAGAGGTTATCTGCCTGGCACTCAGAACATTTACTGGATAAAAACAGAGCACAACAAAGGCTCATTTAAGTACTGCCTCATCCACCTGATATTGAAAATTAAATGCCTAGCAAACAATAAATACATTCACAAAACTTTCAATCTAAGCCTTAAAGTCTGAAGGCAGTTCATATAAGCCACTCTTTAGGCCAAATAAAACTATGATACAATAATTGAACATAGCACCAAACTACACAATCTACTTTATTGAATTAGTGCTGCAGTCAAAGATAGAATATGCATATTTGCAAGTCCACTTACTTTGTAAAACCGGGAGCGCCATTAAATGATCATAATTTTTGTATTTCTCTGTCATTTGAGAAAAATCTTTTTACATTTGCAGGCTTTCATTTCTTAAGGATTCTTATTCACAAACTAAGGGTACGTACACAAAGCTTTCAGGGAACAGTTTAAACCAGTATTTCATTCATTTTTTGCAACAGCTTTTCTTACACTTGAACACAAATAATTTCATCTTTCTCAAATTGAAGAATTCTACCACTGTTTTTAATCTTATCCACTACTCACTGGACTCTGTATTTTTACTTGTATCACAGCATTGTCAAGCAAAAGCGTAACAGGCTGGCTAGGCTGCTTCCCCATGCTTTCCACGTGGATTAAAGTCTTCTAACTGATCCATTTTTTCCTTAACCATCACCAGTTTCGAAAAAGTACAGAGCCTTCAGCTATGCTAAATCCTCTGCATTTCTCCACGTTGTCTTTCCCACTCATCGATAGTGCCTCTCTCTTGACCTAGAGAATTAACTACTCTTCTGGCTTAGAGTCCCAAGCACCTCCCGAACAGAAACCCTGACAAAAACACACACCCCTCAGGCCTACTCAGAGGCCTAAATTAATTATGCTAATCAGACTACCCTGGCTAACCCAATTAAGTTTAATTAGCTGATGTCTTTCCTCCTAAAACACCTTGCCTTAGGGACATTTTACCTCTGTTTTTAGCTAGCTGGAGAAGTCAATCTCTTCTTGCAAATTTGCCCCCTGGCTACAGGCTTTCAACGGGGATAGGCTCACAGCAATAAGCCTCTCTAAAGCCTTAGCAAAGCTTCTTGTTTTCTGAATACTTAAAACTGGACTGTATTCACACTGGAATTTGAGCTGTGATCAAAAGCCGCTTATTTAGCAAGTCCAGTTTCCATATGATGCCAGGAATGCCATTAATAAACATCTTTTCTTGGTTTTCTCTGTTATTTGAGAAACGTTACAGCTCTTTGATCATATTCAGGAATACATCTGTCTCGAGATAGCTGGGCCATCGAGCAGCTACTTCCTACCTGATCCTGAAGCTGTACATTATTTCATCTATACCTCCCTTTGATCTGACTGCAACAAATATCATCTTATATTTACCTGACCTGTCCATGCACAAAACACAGTGATGCACAAACTCTCCTCCATGGCAGATCCTGGTTAAACTTTCTCCTGCATGAGACTGAAAATAATTTCACTCACTCCTGTGTACAATATAGCTGAATAAAAGCTTTTGAATTTCCAGTTCATAGAAAAAGTCATTATTTTCAAAAATTCTATCAGAGCAAAGACTAAAGAAAAATCTGAAAAAAATTCTACTGACTGGAATACCAAACTGGTGTTGTTTCAGAAATACTAAAAAAAAAAAAATAATCAGAAAAATACAGGCCTCTGAAGTTCTTCAGATAGTGAATTAAAGATAATGTTCTTTTTCTACTATCTGTAAACTGTTCTCTATATTATTTCATATGAAAAATGGGGAAAAAATATTTCAAATCACAGGAAATTTAAAAGGAAACTAGAAGGCATCCTTCTTGAAGTGTTTTTTCCTCATGAGAATGAAGTTGTGAAGTCAAAGGACGAAGATGAATAAAATGGTGGTGTATGTTGATCAAATGACTTTTTCATAAAAATGGAAATCCCTAAAGAGTAGTTTAGAATGGCAAAATATGTTCAAATTTTGAAGTGGTTTGATGTTGGGTTTTTTAAGTTTTAAAAGTTGACATTATTTTATGCTGGGTATCAAACTTGTTCTATTGTAAATAAGGTTAATAATAACTGTAAAAATTCAATAGTCTCAGTGGAAACTTTTAGTATAACCCAAAGACTTCTGCACAACTAAGTGAATTGTTTCCATTTTTACTCAACAAATATGAGAAAAGTATTTACTTTTACAATTATAATAAAGCCTTGATATTTTATTTATTTGGTTTATCCTCAAGGTTATTAAAGTAGTTATTGTAGTGAATGTACTCTTCTATACAAGCACTAAAAGAAATGTGATCTTGGACAAATGGACACTAATTAAATACTGAAGTGACCAGTATCATATGTTAAATTATGATCTAGAAAGATAAAATAAGCGATACAAGAATTTGGGAACACGATTGCTCAAATATTTTGTCCTATTAAAATCTCTGTATTCTAAAGAAGATGTTGAAAATCAAGTGAGATTCCTTAAGATATTCTAAGGAATATAATGCTCTGCAATGAATAATTTACCTTCCTATTAAAGAATAACTTTGCTTTACAATACGGTCTGCTTAGCTTTTCACCAACACAATCAAAGTAATGAGAGGCATATATGGACTTATTCTAAGTATTTCTAAATGAAGATGACATTTTCAGGTTTTTATTTGTGGTTTTGTTTGGTGTTTTGTAATAGGCAAAAGTACAAAATGTGTCAGTCTCTTAAGAAATATTTGTACTGATTTCAATAAGACTTTTGACTAAGGGAAGATTGCAAGATTAGCACCCTGATTTTACATTCCGACAGCATGAGTGTACTTTGTAAGTATGGTTTCTATACAGGCACAGTTCTTCAGAGGCTGTAAAACCCAGAAAACTTTGTAGTAGTTCACTACTTTGCAGAATGCCAACTACTGGTATTTCTCCAATTAAATACATTAGTAGTGTGCTCTTAAACAGAAATAGGAGTCTCTAACGACAACAAGGAAGACCCTCATAAAGCTAAATGTTACATTTCCAATTATAACACTTGGGAAACAGTGATGGGAAAAAATGCTGGCTGTTACATACCAGAAGAAACAAGTCAAAACTGACTTTCTTGGAGGTTTTCATTTTTCCCTTATCACAGCTCTACACAGTGGTGCCTTCTGACCTATCATGTTGAACATGTTCAGACTATTCAGCTGTTAGAATAAACTCCAGAAGCAAGTATGAAATGAATTTCCTATTGAAAATATGTTGATAAAATGTTGGCAGGTAGAAGTAGTGGCACACGATGGAAAGAAAACGACTTTGAAAATACTCAATCTAATGTTCACGTTTGGAATTAAAGAAGTAGTTGCCTAAAGCTTCCCCTGTAATCAGGAAACTGCATATCTTGCAAATTGTATTAGGAGATGGATTCCTCAAGCAAGTAAATAAACTGCAGTGCATATGAAGTACAGATAACATGTTTCCAAAACTGGTTTTTGGGGATACAACCGTAATTATAACAAATTTCTGCTGTGGATCAGCCCCCCCTAGATCTGCATAGGCCAGGTTGTAGCTTGTATTTAGTTCTTTAAAATTAGTATAGCACTACAAAATAAGGGATTGCAATAATGGCCTTAACATAGCAAAAGTAAAGTCACAAAATAGGTAGCATGTCATAGTCAATGAGTTTTTGTTACTCTAAGTTAAGATTTAGACTGCTTAGCTCAGTACTCCATCTACTCAAGAGAAGAAATCAAATGTATGACGTCAGTACACAGAAACTACATGCTGTATACTCATGTATAACATGTTCAAGAGGCAGAATAATTTCCTATGGAGTATGTATATTTCTATTTCCAAGGAGACTGGATGAGTCTCTCAAAATTCTTCCTGAAACAACCATCAATGTGAGCCCCTTTCAAAGCTATAGAAGACTATCCTAAAGATAGTAATATAGCTTTCTAGGTAATCTCCAGAGTTACTTGTACTGTACAAATCCTCTCTTTCTAACGGTTTGATGTAGGCTCCAAAGTCAGAGTATGTGATGAATCATGCAGTAAGTCAAGGAATTATTAGAGTATGGTAGTGACCCAAAAAAGATCAGATGGTACATATTTCTCCTGAAGGCAGAGGACACTAGTGGAGAGAAATGGTACAAAACAAAGGAGTAAAGTTCAGAGGAGCCATTCCTTTTCAAGTCTTCTCACTCTTCACCTCATAGATCCTTTTAATCCCTCATGGGTGCTTCTATTTTCTGTGATTTCATGTCACAAACAACAGTCGGTTAGAGAATGCAATTTAGAAGGTTGGCATGCTATAGCAACAAAAGATGTGGCAGGGGAGCTGCAAATGAAAAGTATTGGTTTATTTTCATTCAGTGTTGACTTCTGAAGATTTTTAGGGAAAAAAAAAAGCAACCCTCAAGACCTGGAAAGATCTGCAGGCATATTTTTGGAGAGAGACAAATCCTTCCCTCTCATTGACAAGCTTCCTTGAATTGGATTTATTTTCTGATGTCTTAACTTTGCAAGCAAGAGGCTGAAGTAATTTTTCAAGCTCACTGAAGACAGCAATCTGCTGTGAAGTTCTAGTTTCAAAAGTTGGTATGCCACTGTTTTCATTGGTCTTTAGCCATCCCTACTAGTTGGTAGTGAGATTTGTGATGTTCGTCTATACCTGCTCTGATCTCCAATCATCTGCTGCAGGGGAGGAATAAGCAGTAGTCTTGGTGAATATTTCTGTTTCTCTGATGTCATGACTCAGTAAGTTCTTTAGCAACGTCGAGAACTTTTACAAAGAAATCTTGTCTTGGTGCTAGAATTTGAACAGTTAAAAATTAATATTTTGTGGTGATTTTTAACGTATGGGGTAAAACGAATAGGCAATGTGGTTGGATGAATTGAGTGGCTGGATGTGAGACATAGCATGGACTAACAAAATATACCTCAGAAGACTTAAAATTTGCTGGATAAACTGCTCTACACTGCACATTACCAAATATATATCTCCCCTCCCTGCTTTTTTATGATATTCCATCAAAAACTGAGTCATATTAAACTTTTCCATTTTTACATTGAGCACTATTTCTGTGTGAAGCCTTAAGGAACATATATACACTTGGTTGAAATGATTCTCACATACACCAGTGCCCTGTGTCTTCAACACAGTTCTTAAGACCCTACTGCAAATGGCTTCCACATTTTCACTCCTTCAGGGTATTTTTTTAATAAATGATTGAAACATCTTCTGTTTTCATTATCAATACAAATTAAAAGCCAAGCATATCTGGGGATTAGTTGGTTTAGCGGTTATGACAGTTTTATAAAATGGCAAGTCAAAACTGTGGAACTTTATATGTGGAATAATATGATTAGCTTAGGCTGTGTTTGCATTAGCAAGTCACTCAGTTGTGATAGGAATAGAGCAGGAAAGCAAAAAAATTGGTGCTGAGGACCCTACATCTCCATAATACAGTTTGCTGCTGCACCTGCTTGGCCCTTGCCCTACCAGAAACTCTAAGCCTGAGACAGGCTTGGCCTGAGAAGATACTACATGAGATCTGTAATGCTTGGCTAGGGTTTTCAGGTTGCCATGATCTGATCAAGATCAAGAGTTTATGATAATCAGATAAAATTCCAAAAACCTTACCTATGTCCAAGAAAACACGAGCACTGAGGGGCATCTAACAGTCCTAACATAGCTTTCCACAGAGAGAAACAGCCACTTTCAGAAAGAAATTCATCCCACTGTGAAAGAATTGCCAATGAGGTATAGACTAGAATGTATGTCTTGCTGTATAAGCTATGGAAGTTCCATTGACTAGCCTAGATATCTAATATGTAGAATGTCAAATTTAGGAAGCAAATATCCAGATAACTCCTCCTTCATTACTAAATCATGTTGATATTTTAACCAATGTTAAATCAGTTGTAAAATAATAAGGACAATGTTCATTCAAATTGGTAAACAGTTTTTCTTTTTTAAAAAAATCGCTTTAGAAAAATAGTACAAAATATGGAATGTTCAGTCTGCTAACAAAGAGGGAGAAGGATACATAGTAATTCAATGGGAAAGGGGAGAACAGACCAGCAAAGAAATGTCTGGAAAACTGTGAGAAAAGGAAAAAGAAATTGTGCGAACCCAAGATTTTTCATTCAAACACACACAACGTAATTTTTTAAACTTATACAAACTTATAGCTCATTTTCTTTTCTTTTAGTCCAGACAATCAAACATACATAACTAAATATATTTTGCATTTTTCCATTTTCATTAATTGTTATTATGTTTTAAAAATTTGTTGCATAAAATTTCCATATTGTCTAAATATTTCCTTGATTCTTTTTTCTTGACAGCATTATTTATTTTACTTGACTACATTTTCAGATAATTTAATCTCTGAAGAGCTTATCTTTACTATTGACTCAAAAATCTTCTCCCACTTCTTTCAAAACATCAGTTATAAAGCATATGTACACATATGGACAGAATTTGTCTAGTTGTTAGAGAGACAATTTTAACCAGTCTTTTTTTGGTTAAGGTAGTGCTAGAGAGGTGTTCACGCCCATTCTAACCTTAAAAACGTCTGTACTCTGGTGAAAAAGAAAATGGATTGTATACAATGCACATCTGAGACCTGTTATTTTCAATAATAACATGTGATAGAAGCATTTGTTACGGACTAGAAATAACTTATTCCAACAATTTGCCACCGTAGAGTTCATGTTAAGTGTTGAGCTGCTGACAAAAAACAGAGGAAATCAAATACAACTGGCTCTTTTCCAGTAGATGGCATTCATCAAAATAGCATATTTCCAAGACACATTATTTCTCCTCAATCTGCAAGTTCAAGGTAACATCTTAACAAACGAGAGTCAAACAGATACTTCTTTTAGCTGGCAGCACTGTTCATTTCCCACCTCAATAAATATACTTTATTCTAAGAGGACTTTTCCCTCAACTTTCAGGTCAAACTTAATTTTCAGATGACATCCATGGGTTACTAGAAATATGCAAAGCTACCTGAACTTATGAGTTAAACAGCTTTTCTGAAGAGACATGCTTTTGTCAGCAGGACAAATGTTCCATCTCATATTTTTGCAGATTACAGCACAGTATTTTGATAATAACTATGGGTCAGATCTTTAGTGGGTGTAAATCAGAAGAGCTCTTCCAAGTTCTAGCCAGTTTTAGTTCCAGCTAAGGAGTGATTTACACCATACTGGGACTTTTTCAGTCTGTGTACTTTATTGTTCTCTTCTCAGGTAGTAGTCAAAGTAACACTTCCTGTATTTTTAATACTGTTCCTGCAATGAAATCATAAAATGAAAAATTCTAGTGAATTAGACAAGCAGAATTTATCTGAAAAGCTTTGGAATAATCAGAAGTGTCTGCAAGCATAACGCTTTTTGAGGGAAAATGGGAATCTTCAAAATTATAGAAATTATAATGTTTTAAAGAACACCCACAGAAGATGTGCTACCCACATTTAACTGCTTGAAAAGCAGTAACTTGTGCCCACAACCTTACCAGTAGAGCAGTCCAGCTGACTTCATGTTGCGGGGGTGGCTCTGCTTCTAAACAGCACTAGTTAAGGACTGATACTTGTGTTAACCCCTTTAGTCTCCTGCAAGTGCTGGAATATCTGCATAGATTGTGGGCATGACACTGAATCAAGATTTTTGAAAAAAAGATTTCAATATTTTTGAAAGATGTCTGATAAATTTCAAAATCACTTACAAGGTCAGTTTTCTTTTCTCAAGGCTAGTCCAGCCCAGCATATTTTGATTCAGCCTATACTGTGCAGTGGAGTCTTAAGACTGCTGCTACTGGCTACTGTCTATATAATGCCACTGATTACTGTCTGTGTACTGCCACTGATTATTGCCATGCCTACTTCAGAAACCAGAGAAACACCTCAGCTAGTGATATGTTTTGTCCAAGCCAGTCAAGCCTTGCTGGGAGGCACAGTCTTGCACTAATATACCTTTTATGGTTTTTAACCCCACTTGTTACCAGTGTTATGCCACATGGAAAAGTTGTGTTCGGTGGATATATTGGCTCAGGTCAGCCCAACTTCTTGTATCTCTGATCTCCAATCTTCTATATGAAAAATACTGCTGTAGATTCATCTTGTAAAATTATTTTCCCTCATTACTTTTTGTGTCTTTGCCATTATTTCTGTTTATTGAATTTTAATGTTGAAGGTCTTAGAAGATATTCCACAAGGAATCTGTACAGGCTTATTCATCCTTTCCTTCTGTTTCCCAGAAATACTAAGCTTGATGTATCCAGGGACCACACATTTACATTTTCTGAAGCTGCATTACACTGATGGCTCCTCATGATATGGTGGTTGTTAATAGTTTTTTCTTTTTCCAGCTGAAGAGCTACAAGCATATAGCAGGCATCCACATTAAGGCTGAAGCTGGGATTCATGGGGATCTAGTCTAAGCAGATGCCTAGTTCTCCTCCAAAAGCAATGAGAAAGTGAGAAAGACACCTGTAAAAGCCAGTGCAACCTATTTATCTTGGATAACTATTTTAGCACAGGATAACTATCCTTGTAAAGGCATTTGTCTATGATCATTTGAAGGAGCCCAGGTGAACAGCTTAAAGCAGGCCTCTAAGTCTTAGACAAGCAATGATGGGTACGACGAAAAGGCCAAACTCTGTGACCTTTTATTTTGTACAATTAAATCTTACTCCAATTCTATTACTGTAGTCCTCAAGGTCTCTTAACTCTGCACAATATTCAAGTGCTGCTTTGTATTTATAGTTCCTCTCACCTTTATGCCATCAGCAAATTTCATTGAGACATTGAAACATTTTTGCTTTCTGTGCCAGGGTCATAAATGAATATATTAAATTACATTGATTCTGAACCAAGCTTTGAGGAACTCCACTAGTAACCTACTTACAGCCCAACACTTTCCCCTTCAGCATACGATATTTTTCTATTCTCTTTAGCCAAGGTCTTACACAGTGTAAAAAACTTATTTTACTTTGCATTTTTCTAGGCTAGAAATTTATAGACATTCAGAATTAGACACTGGAACACCTGATTTCTGCAAATTAATAAAAGGGTATTTAAATTATCTAGTCAAGGAGTCCAGGAGTGCAATTCAGTTGTCTACACATGGATATCTACTTCCCTGACGCTCAGCTGCTGCTTTAGTAGGTGTCCTGTAGGCTCTGTGCCATATTTGTGGTCTCCATATGGACATACAGGGTACCTTAAGATATGTCAAATAACACAGGATGCCAGCTCCCAGGCAACTGGTTTGTGCCTTTTGTTGATGTATTGCATGTAGACAGCAAGGTTTTGTATAAGGCAGGCTGCAGGGGTAGCTTCTGTGAGATCAGGGGCTGCCTGGTGCCAGACATAGCCAGTTCGGTCCAGTTCCACAACACACCCACCACAGGCCAAAGATGAGCCCATTAACCAAGTTGGTGGTGGCTCTGTGAAAACATATTTAAGAGCAGAAAATGAGAGAGAGAGGAGGAGGGAACAAAAAGTGAGAAACAAGAGAAGGAACACCAGGGTCAAAGGAGGAGGAGGTGCTTCATGGTGGTGCAAGCACACACGCCCCTCCCTCAAAGGGACTGAAGCTCATGAAGGACCCTTGCTGGAGCAGGTACGCACCTTGTAGGGACTACAGTCCACAGAGATCCTACATCAGTACAGGTACTTCCCAAAAGGGACTGTGGCCTGAAGATGATCCCATGGTTGAGCTAGTATTGTTATATAGTAATGACTATGTTATTTTTTATCATATTGCTTAATATAAGAGTAAATTGTAGTTTAGGGTCAGTATATTTATTACTAACTGGAAAGAAAATCCTTCACTTTATAGCACATTATTGAATCATAGAATCATTTAGGATGGAAAAGAACTTTGAGATCATCAGGTCCAACCATTAACCCAGGACTGCCAAGTCCATTACTAAAGCATGTTGCTAAGGACTACATCTATGTGGTTTCTAAATACCTCCAGGGATGGTGATGGGGCGAGGGGGGAAGCAGGGGAGCAGAAATTAATATTCAATCTAAACCTTCCCTGGCACAACCTGAGGCTGTTTCTACTTGTCTGGGAGAGGAAACCTACCCCCACCTGCCTACAGCCTCCTGTCAGGTATTTGTAGAGAGCGCTAAGGTCTCCCCTGAGCGTCCCTTTCTCCAGACCAAACAACCCCAGTTCCCTCAGCTGCTCCTCATCAGACTTGTGCTCCTGACCCTTCACCAGTTTTGTCACCCTTCGCTGGACACACTTCAGCACTTCAACACTACTCTTGAAGTGAAGGGTCCAAAACAGAACACTGTTTTCAAGGTGCAGCCTCACCAGTGCCGAGTACAGGGGGACAATCACTCCCCTTGTCCTGCTGGCCACATTGCTTTGTATACAAGCCAGGATGCTGTTGGCCTTCCTGGCCACCTGGGCACACAGCTGGCCCATGCTCACTTGACTGTCAGCCAGCACCCCCGGGTACTTTTCCACCAGGCAGCTTTCCAGCTGCTCTGCCCAAAGCCTGTAGCATTGCATGGGGTTGTTGTGACCCAAG